>OY743157.1:14937447-15571763 GCA_963555695.1 Dasypolia templi
TCTGCATAGCGGTGCTAGAGTCAATCATTAGCAAACTAGACTGGAGTAAACTCGGTTTAAATATAAATGGCAAGTACTTAAACCATTTGAGATTTTCGGATGATATAGTCTTGATCTCCAAGGATACAAAATTGCTGCAGCTAACGGTAAACTCACTATATGAAGAAAATAAAAAGGCGGGTCTGGAGATAAACTTAAGCAAGATAAACATCATGACAAATCACATCGAAGTACCCATATACGTAGAAAACACACCTTTATGTTATGTCAACAGGTACATTTACCTTGGAAAACAGATTTCATTTGACCGACAAAACAACGAGATGGAAGTCGAAAGAAGAGTTAAAAATACGTGGAGAAAGTTTTGGAGTCTTAAAGAAATACTCAAAAGTGGTATGCCTGTGAAAACCAAGAAAAGAGTTATGGATGCCTGCCTACTGCCCTCATTAACATATGCTTGCCAGACATGGAACTTCACCAATCGAATAAAAACAAAAATAACATCATGTCAAAGGAGCATGGAAAGGAGTATCATGAAAATACGAAAAGTTCAAAAGATACCCCATCTTCGTATTAGACTCAAAACAAAAGTCATAGATGCTCTAAATTATTCGCAAAAACGAAAATGGAGATGGGATGGACATATTGCAAGACTCAAAGACGACCGCTGGACTTCAAGAGTAACGTCATGGTCGGGGCCATCAGGCAAAAGAAAGAGAGGAAGGCCCATAGCTCGTTTTGTCGATGACGTTGTGAAAGTCGCTGGATGCACACAGCAGAAGATAGAGACCGCTGGTCATCTCTGGAGGAGGCCTTCACCTTATGATAAGAGGGGTTCTTGCTTAAAAAAAAAACAGTCAAAATATTTTTTTAATACAATTTAACAATTTAAATAATTAACCATAATCTTAAATTACTAATAGAATGAAAAAAATATTATAAGTAGGTATTATACAAATCTATTGAGTTTATAAAAAAAAAACGAATGTTTTATTATTAATTTAATTTTGAAATGGATGCTGTTTTTATATTATTTTATGTATGTAATTCAAATAGCGAGAAATAAAAGGCTATTTTATTTCAATTTTATTTATTATTTATTTATTTATTAACCACTTTTTGCATGTAACATCATTCCATTCCGTATCTGGAGAAGGGCGTTGTTAGCTGCGCTCCAGTTTATACTTTTGCAGCTTTCATCGTTTTACTTTTGTACTTTCTGTGTTATTGTTCGGAAATAAACTTTTTATACTTTAAAGTCAAAAAACTATTGGAATAGACACAGAAAATTATAGTTAGGTACTTCTAATATTGGATTGCAGCAGTTATTTTGAGTAACCATTTTTACCTGAACATATCAAAACGTTCTTAAAACTACTAGACTATCTTGTGAAACTCACCTGTTCATCTTTATTCACGCTCTCATATTGTTGTATCAATGTTAAACTCTCCTTTTTACTGCACTAACAGAAGGAATCTCATCATTTACTATCACAGTGAGTTTTACAGGCTGCTGGTAAAATGTTGCTATTAAGACAACTGCAATAGCCACAGAGCTAACACAGTTGACAAGAACAAAGTACCATCGCACCCTGTATTTGCAATATGGCCGCTACCGTAAAATAGAGGGATTTAATTGTTTGAGCCGTACCGCCGTCGGCTCTCGTAACAGCTAGACCGAATAAAACGTAGGTATATCGAAATATTTCTCTTACATAACGTCACACCAGGGTCAGACCATCGATTTGCAAGGGTTACCAACTTTTCATGTTTTTGCACTTGTTTGGTTTCTCGCTGTATTAAAAATAGAACTCTCCGCTCCACGAAAACTTAAACTTAAAGGTACCTGTCCCACCGCCCGTAGGCGATTAACGAGAAGCGAACTAGAGCTAGCAATTGAAAGCAAGTTGGCAACCAACGAGCAGCGAGTTCGCGACGGCGACGAGCGATAACTCGCTGGTAAACCAAGCGTGAGTCATGGCCATTTTCATTTATTGCATTCCATATTGTAAAATAAGATGTTACAAAAAGATGGACCCTGTAAGGGCACAGCAAAAGGATAAAATTCAAACGACTACCAATATAAAAATAAAAAATCTAGTTAAATCTAATTGACCAATAAAATAAAAACATAAATAGTTATTAAGATTAGATGGTTACAAATTAGTGTAGCACTAGCTGCTCCCCGCGGTTTCACCGGCATAAATCTCGATCCCGTGGGAGTATCGGGATAAAAAGTACTCTCTTTTTTTTTTTTTTTAATGGCATCTCGCAGGTCAACCTATGAGGTTGTCGTCTGCTTAAACGGACTTGCCTGTAGTTGCCCTAATAAATTAAGGCCTCCAGCCAGGACTTAAACTTAAATTCTAACTAAAACTAAGCGACAACGCTAAGGGCACCCCTTGTGGGGTACGGACCTCGGCTTAGGGCGTCGCTGGAAGAGGGCAGCAAGGGACTAGCTGGATCAGGATTTCTTTGATTTAGGGACGAATTTAAAGCTACAGGCTCAGCGGCGCGGGCTGGCTCGAGCACGGGTCGGGAGGGGCGAAAAGTACTCTCTGTGTTAATCTAGGTTATAAACTATTTGTGTGCCAAATTTCATCCGTTCAGTAGTTTTTGCGTGAAAGAGTAACAAACATCCATCCATACTCCCAAACTTTCGCGTTTATAATATTAGTAGGATTTATTAGGCACAAGTAAAATAAACTTTTCCTTTAAAACATTTAGGTACCTATGTGTGTTGTCATTTTGTTTAGCATAAGCATAATCAGCCTATAACGTTCCCACTGCTGGGACACAGGCCTCCTCTCTATGAGAGGTAGTGAGCCGTAATCCACCACGCGGGCTCAGTGCGGGTTGGTAGATGTCACATGTCTTCGAATTTTTGGTTCTAGGACATACCGGTTTCCTCACGATGTTTTCCTTCACCGTTTTGAGAGCAGTGGTGATTAAATTATTTACACAAAGTAAAGCGCCTGCTTGGGTTCGAACTCACGACCTACAACACGTAAGTCGGGACCGTTACCACTGGGCCACCACTGCTCATTTTGTTTAAGTACTACAATTTCACTGAAGTTGAACGATGTGAACTTAGGTGGTAGGTTTTACTGAGATTTATTATAGGCCCTCTCGGGTGGACAGTAAAGTAGGACAGAGAAAGAGGGCTTTAGTTTGACTAATGAAGTTGGTGTACTATAAAACAATATTTAAAAAAAATACATACTTTTTCAACACACTTGCTCATAAAGTGGCTCTATGGTCACCGCAATTAGGCACAGAATGACACCCATAATCAAACTGTGACTTTTTCATTGCTATAACTCACTAGTGAGTTATAGATATTTTATTTATTTATTGGTGGAGTGGCGTTGTTCTTAAATAATTTTCTTCGTAACTAGTACTTGTAGACATTTTAATTAATAAATAATTGATATTTTATTCACAAGAGTGTTGAAAAACGTCGTATGATACACGTGTGTATTGATAATTACCAATGTTACACACTAGTACCATAATGTACTATTCTAGCTGCCCGACCCGCCTTCGCATCGGTATATTTTATTTGATAGATAAATAGATGAAACATGTAATTTACAAATTGTCATTTAGATATTTATTGATAGTTTATTGGCATTTAGTTTTAGATAGTAGAAATCAATTAAAATTTGTTTATATATTTAATGTTTGTTAATTTTAAATTACTTTCGGTAATTGTTATATACTTGACTGACATGACCAGTTACTTTTTGAGTGCACTTGCGTGCTTAGAGCTCAGTAGGTTTAATCTATTTTAATGTTGTAATGTGTATCTTGACTGTATATTTTCTTATGTGTTGGTATTTTCGAAAAAACGCGTATTTCTAGAATGTATAGGTAGGCAGGAGAGGGTGAGGTTTACAGCTGTCGATGTCTTCTATATTTAGGAAAATTCTTATGAGTCTTTTTTGCAGTGTGAAAAGTGTCGGTGTATCTGTGCTGTGTCCCCACAATATCACGCCACGCCGTTTAAAATCAAACAGTGAGTGTTTTGGCCACAAAGCGAGCATGGCTGAGCGAGTAACTGCAGATCGATCGATGCGACAAACGACAGCGGTCAACTATTAATATTATCTCTTCTACTCACACGGGACCTGCAATCTTTTGTGAGCGAGAAAATCGTTGATAACTAGCCCCTTTCTCATCGGCGGTGGGACAGGTGCCCTTAAACAAGTGAAAGTCATTTTGAAAAATCGCATGCACAAATATGAGGATTTCCTATTTTTTTCCAGAATGTTAACGGTGTTATTCATATACGCTTATTACATTTTTTAGCTCACGTTCGCACAGGTGTAAAAATACCGCGATGGGATTTTGTTGCGTACTGAATTTTCAACTCACGGAGTTTAGTCGAGCGTTGAGAATCTAACAGAGTGCGTACCCTTTGCGTAAAAAAAAACACAATGTTTGATTTTAAATTCTCAGCGATAAGCAGAGCGTTCAAAATCCTGTGTGCGACAATATCCTACCGCGACATTTTAACGTACGTGGACTTATTTACTTAAGCCTGCGCCGACCAAACTAGGCAGGCGGCACACAATTACAAGTTTTATTGTGGCCGTTTGCATTTGTACGAAAAAAGTAGATAACTTAGGATTTGAACATTTGAATTGTTGTATTGAGTGATTAAAAGACGAATATTTTTTCTTTAGATGTAACTCGCAAAACAAAATCGATTGATCTAAAAAAGTAATGTTTCTTTGTGAGTTATGCGTTCCTATACCATTCATCCGATCGCAATTAAATATTGGCGTTGTTGAGTGCGCGCCGGGATGGTTAGGGTAAGTAAGTAGGATAAGTGGATAGGTATGGTAAGTAAGTAGGGTAGGTAGCTGGTTATGGTAGGTGAGTAGGGTAGGTAGAAAGGTATGGTAGGTATGTATGTAGGGTAGTCAGGTAGGGTAGGTGGGTAGTTAGGTAGGTGAGTAGGTAAAGCTAGTATCTAATAAAAATCCAATTATTTATTAACTTGTTTATTTAATAATTTCTGTAGGGACATACAAAAAGCTTACAGTGTAGTCAAATTTATACGTGTGTTATATTGCACTTTTATATTGCGTTTTGCGTTGCATTTTCAACTGCGTTTCGTTCAGTTTTTTTTATCCTTTTGATTTATGGCTTCAAGAATACAGGTTCCTAAGTTTCCAGTTGCCTATCTAATCGAAAATCAATAATTTCCGGCAGTAAATAATTAAAGTAAAACATTTTCAATTTTTCTTCCATTTTACACCAAAATTCTTTCTTCCTACTCGTATATGTAGTTCAACCTTCATGTCCACTTCAGTCCAAACTGCAAATATGCATGCTTTTCTTTGTGTTATGTGTAGTTAACCTGGTGCCTGGTAATACCAATAATGTTTTTCATTTACTTTTGATATGATCATCCTATTCTCTTTTCCAGATTTTTTTTTCTCTTTTATACCATCGTCAACACTCATGCCTCTGGCTGAGCAAGGACATTTTACTTCTAAAAAGGCGAATGCCCACCGTCCATAGACACTTCGGCCTCGAGTGCACACATTTTAAAGTATATGGATAATTAAACAATTAACTGGACAAGGAATTGGTTTACAAAAATGTTAGGATTTTTAAGATAAAATAGTTTTTAATCTTGACTAACGTAATTGATTTACTATCATTGGATATTTAAGTTAGTGTTGGCAACTTCGTGGAGCGAGCGCCATCTGTATTGTCGACCGGAACTACAAGCGTCACCTAGCTAACCGTAAAGTCAACATGGGCCGACCGCGGTTGGTGGTGGGGAGGAGACCGGCTCCCTCGGTGCGCCGCCGCGCCCGGTCTCTTTTGGCTGGGACCGTACGACGGAACACTCATCCTTTTTATCTATATTCTTGCATTAGTTGGAACAGATTCTTATTATTTATTTGTTAAACCTCACGATTGATTCAACTAATTAGATTGTTTTCTCCATTCACTTTCCTAAAAGGTTTTGGTTCTACTTTAAATGTTTGCCGAAAGTTAACCTAATTTCTAGTTTGATTTATTTGATCAATAATAGTTAAAGTGCATAACTTTTAAACATACCCATCTCAGCTCACTAATAAATTAGTAATTGTGTATTAATATTGTTTTATTGTTTACATTAGGGTTAAAACAATTGTCGGAATCCATTAAATATGCTTATTTGATGGATAAAATAACAAATCCGCAAGAATCAAACTCAGTAAGGCAACCGCAAACAATGAAAGTAGATTCTGTAGATTTTTGTGATTTGACACTTCACTGTGTCTTGACTTGACAGCCGGCCAGCGTAACTCAATGTTGCCACATTAGCAAAACAAAAAAGTCGATTTCGACTTTTATTCGAATCATAATTTGATACAAAATTATAATCACTACTAAAACCCCACTGAAGATAAGTACGTTTTTGTCATATTTGATCTTTATTGTGCTAAACATGAATTGAATTATTATTAATATGTGTGGTAGCGTTTTTGTTATAATATGTATTCATTATTATAATATCAACTATTAAATAGTTTGTCCATTTAATATCAAAAGTAAAACATAACACCGTATATGTTATAACAGATCATATAACAAGCATTACGGATGTGATTTTATAAAAAAAAAACATTAAAACATGATCGATTATTTCGTGAACGAAATTGATAAGTATTGGCAGCACTACTGCTTTATCCACAACCGTGAATGTCATTTATCGTTTCAGTACTTTTTATTATTGCAAACTTGTTCGGATAAATGAATAACTTGGTAAATAAATAGAAATTTCGACGTTTATTTTACTTATACGTAAATTATTGTGCCTTTAGGGCCGAAAACGGGCATCCCCCTTTGTCATCGTCTTCTACAATTCCATCTGGATAAAAAACAAAATAAAAATAAAACTTCTTGTGAAGACCAAAATTAAGAATATTATAAAACCAAATAGTTAACAAATCTTCCATCCTGCCTTTCAAACCAGGCGACATTTTGAAAATGTGAAATAGGGGGCGAGCCTATTGCCATCAATCGGGCACAAATCCGGACTCCGGGCTGCTACTGAGAAATTCCAGATAGAAAAACCCAATAACACCACCCATTATCCCATTAACCCATTATTGTAAAAGTATTGATTATATCGACTTAATAGTGACTACCGGTTTGGACTATTCTGCACGACGCCGTCTTAATAAGAGTACAAAGGTTAAAGAGTCCAGCATTTGTGGATTCGAGATGGTACCATTTTGGTTAAATGAATTGAAAAACTCATCGCGAGTGACCTAATCATTAGGCAAAATTTATCAAAATGTAGGTCACTCGAAAGGAGAAAAATCCCATCCATAATTATTCTTAACCCTTTCAACATAGATAAGTGCCTATAGTTTATAAGGTCACTGACGGTAATTAACTGCCGCGATGCTCATTAGTGAAAAGGGAAAGTTAGTACCTGTGGCACTATTTAAGCACCATTTTGCTATGAAATTAAAAACTTTGTGCTTTAGTGTCATCAGTCTAGTGTCATATGTACTTGGTCTAGAATAGATAAAATATGGAGTAAGGAGACTGAGCTGTTTACTCTCATTCTAGCGGGTGTAAAAAATAACTTAACGAAGGCGAGAGTCACTTGTAGTCCTCTTCATTGTAATATTTTATTTGTACCAAACCATACCTGGGAAAATTCTGGTAAAGAAGATATTGAAGGTCAAAATTCCAACTATTACTGACGTTTTTTTTAACAAAAAAATGTTTTTTATGTTATAACACAACTTTAAATACCCCCACGACCCCTGTACCGTTGCATGCATACATAAGCACAATGTTTTGCTTGTTTTACATTGCGCAACAGCTCTAGAAACTCAACTTTTTATTCTAGAAACTCAAGTACAAAGGATCTAAAAATAAACGGTTTTAGCTTTGGATATCCAGGTAGTTTCTAAGAACAGTAAGGCCGGCTCGGCTTATGTTTCCGACACAGATTCAATTTCCCTGCTGTCAATCAGTTACACTGCCGGCCGTATAAACTTACAGACCACTGCAAGTAACCGTTTCACTATTAGGCTTTTTTTAACAAAAAAAAATATTGTATCTTATTGCAAGAATTTTATTTGAATACGAAACGAATATTTTGGGACCCGAACTGCTTTTACTTCGGATAAATCTTACAAAACTTTATTGCTGAGAACAAAAACAAAGTAGGTAAGTATATTGTTTTTTTAATGAAATAAAAGCCTAAGTGGGCGGTCTCTAAGGAAAACCTTTGGATAGATATGTAGGAGACACATGATCTTATTCAAAAAGTGACAAAACAATACTGATTAGGTACGTTTAGTGGCCCCAAAAATATGATGTATACAGGGTGGAAGGGACATCGACGCGCAACCGGCATGGACTCAGCACATGATTCTGAACCCCCTTGCGTTGAAATTTTGGTCGGTTATAAAAAAAAATTGGTGTTTCATAGAAAAGTTCAATACCTACGCGGTCAAAATGTATGGCAGAACAATATTTTTTTTAAATAACCGACAATTAAATAAAGTTCAGAATCATGTATTGAGTCCATGGTAACCGGTTGTGCGTCGATGTCCCTTCCACCCTGTATTTGATTGAAAGAAGTACGAAATAGAAACATCGTAATCATAATTATGTTAGTAAGACCTACATGTTTCTAAATACATATTAGTAAATGAAAGTACGTCGGTTTCTTTTAATTTTCTCAGCCAAAAATGAAAACTAATGAAGATCACTAAAGAAATAACTAGGCCAATTATTTAGAAACAACCTCCTTACTGTAGTGTTTATTCAAATTATGACATGTATTTTAATTTTCCAATTTTCTTATGTACTTATTCGTAGAAAAAAATCTTCATTTACATAATAAGATCAACAATAAATATTTATTGGTTAACGAAAATATTAAAATATTATTTTGACATTTTCTTAGTTAATGCCAAGGAAACACGATAATTTGGGAAAATTTAGAGACAATTTACATACAAATGTGTGTTTGCAATAATCGTTGGATTTGGCTTTCAATCAAATATAAACCGCTATATCATGAAAAAAAAACCCTAATACTTAAACATGAAACAAAGGACGTATTTTATGAGTGGCCAATTTAGGTATACTGCAGTGAAAATCAAAGGCAAAGCCAATACAGGGAATACAATATAATCTTTTCAAAGTCAATGTTTATTCATGATTTAATTATGAATATAAGAATGAATCCTGGTACATTATTTTAGGATATTAATTATACCGATGGGCAATAACAACATTAAAAATTAAATTATGGATCATGAATAATAAAGAAATGCTACTTTTTCAACAATTATTTAATTTATTCGGACCATTTTATCTTGTTTATCAGAAATGGTACAACTTTTGAGTATAAAAGCAAAACTTTTGCGCCTACGAAATATGGTCGCATTTAGATCATTTTTCACCGCCCATAACATTGAAGCCTATTAAAATGGTTTGGAATAGTGCGCTGGACGTAATTTGTTGACGCTATAGTGCCAACGTATGAAGGCAGGCTAATATCTCAAATTAACATAATTTGGTCAGGTAAATTGCAATAGCGTAGTCAAATTGCCCATTTACAATGTCCGTGAATGTAGTAGAGAACTTCAAGGGACATATATTTTGTTAAATCCTACGAATAAAATTTGATATTTAGTTGCTAAGGTTTTCCATACACCATTATTCAGTGATAGATATTTAATACTTCGACATAATTCATACACGCGTTTTTTCAACTTTGTTCAAAATAAATTTATATAACATACTAATTAATTACACGCACGTGATGTTCTACAAAATCAAATTAAAAGCTTTGATTGTATAAAAGGAAACAAACGAATAACACACAAATACACTTTCAAATTCGCAGAACAGAACAAAGAACAGCAATTACATCCTTTCATAAAAACGAATTAATTTCAGAATGGTATTAATTTATTTTCCTGTTGGTTTACGAGTACTCAAATTAATTAAAAGCTAAAATTAGTTGCTCGAATGCAAAAATATATTGTTAGAAACGGTACCCAAGAATGCAACAACGTATGCAGAATGGACGTCCAAATTAAATACGTATGTTTGTAGTTGTAGGAGGCCTTGAATGGGGCCTTACTGGGACATACAAAGGCCAGTTGGACTTGCAAGTCCAGTACATTGTGCAGTCTAGTGTATTCATGTGATGCTGTGGTATTTTCAGTCGGAAGTGTATGGCCACAATAAGAGTCAGATAAAATTTCTATTGGGGCTAAATGTGTTGTGAAGATAATGGTGCGAACATTTATAGGCTTTCTCAAAGTTTGATACCGTATTTTTGTCTGATGAACTCATTCCTATCTGCTTAAATACCCTTCATGTTATATATAGATAGATATGAATAGGTATATATATATATAGCTTGACACGTAAGTCGACGTCAAGCTGGAGTCAGTTGATAGATAGGTCAGGTCATATTAATAGTTAACCGAAAAATATTAAAAAAGTTGCAACAGATAAAAGACCGTCACATGCAGTAAGGAGTTTCTCTCGTTTTTTTTTAATGTAAATGGCCGTAACTTTTAAAAAACATAGCAAAGATTTTTGTTTTGACGTCGACTTACGGACCACCCTGTATGTACCTACATTCTGAGTTTTTCTGAGTTTATCTTGGACATTACCTACTGCAGTGGTGGCCCAGTGGTAATGGCCGCGACTTACGAGTTGTAGGTTGTAGGTTCGAACCCAGACAGGCGCTTTACTTTGTGTAAATTATTTCATCACCGCTGCTCTCAAAACGGTGAAGGAAAACATCGTGAGGAAACCGGCATGTCTTAGAACCAAAAATTCGAAGACATGTGACATCTACCAACCCGCACTGGGCCCGCGTGATGGATTACGGCCCACTCCCTCTCACAGAAAGGACTCCTGTGTCCCAGCAGTGGGAACATAATAGGCTGATTATGATTACCTACTGATATCGGTGAAGGAAAAACATCGTGAGGAGCCCCGTATCATTAAGTCTGATAATGCCAACCAGTCTTAAGCAAGCGTAGTGGTCAGTGATCGTGCCTTCTCTGTATGAGAAGAGGCATTTGCCTTGCAGTGGGAGAAAAAGAAGGCTGGTATTATTATGTAATTTATGAGTATCCTAGTGTAGTGAGAAGCGGTTTATAAACATTTAAAAGGGATGAGGTTTCAACTTTTATTTTTTTCTATATTGGTTCTTTTCGATGGAGGCTTCTAAAGAGTTTGGCTTGATATTGTGCAATTAGATGTCTTATTCAATATATATTTAGTACCTTATTGTAGTTTTATTTACAACTAATTATGCTAATGCTGTAATTGAATTTCCAACTGAAAATTAAAAAAAAATTGGGCCATTGATAAAAATCTATTGAAAAAACAGTTCATGTTGAACGACTATGAACTTACCTTGTTGTTTTATTTCCCTGGATAGGTTAATTATTCACACAAGAGAAGTTCATTCAAATACTTCAAAGTTTGTCCAATATACACTAAAATATTCTACCGAAAACACGAACAGCTTACTCAATACAAAGTTTTGGAATATTTAACACTATATTAAAACTACGAAACACCAAATGTTAAATTTACACTAATTTACTTCTTGAAAAGTAACAATATGTCATTTTACTAAATTCACATAACAAAAAACCGTTTTATAAAATCACTGTTCCATATTTGAAAAATATGCAATCCGTTGAGCTCGCGTTCTGATTTCAAATCATCCCCGGGACGACAGGTCGGTACCGCGGTCGTCGAGCGACTAACGTTGTCATCTCCGGACCGTCCCGACAATGGGCGAGAACTGCCTACTGTTGCACTATAGATACACACGGTGCAACTGGAAACGGGAAACTGGGTTGCTTCAAATTAGTGAGAATAGTGAAAGAAAAAACCGTTTCCCTTGGAAAGAAAATTGCGATTCATAAAATGAGCGCTATCTAGCTGAAATCAGGTTATGGTGCTTTTTTTACACACGCGTTCGCACACTTCTTCCGAAATTATTTGCTGCAGTATTTGTCATAATAATTGATGGTTTTATGAAAACTTCTGCTTCCTAAATATTTGATTGTTTGGAATGAATATTAAAAGCTGTTTATCGAATTTTATCCGTATGATTAGTTGGTTAGTTTATCTCTTGTTGTCTAGTTAAAAAATATTTACTTTAAAAAGTTGTAAAAATTTCATAGGAGATCAACTTACACAAATAAACATGACTTCATTTGTTTCAGTTTCAGTGGTAGCGTCGATTGTTCAATCAAAAATAACGCAGTCAAGATGTCTTAACTAAACCATGCAATATTAAAAATGACTTTCTTATTGTTAAAATCGGTTTGATAAGGCTTGAGTGTAGTTCCCACTGGATTTATGAACATCTTCGAAGACAGTAGACGGGGCGCCGGAACAAAATGTTCGTTTTCAATCGAAGTTTTTCAGCAAAGGACTGCAATTTTATAATAGCCCTTTTCACTCCGCTTTGCAACGTGGAGTAATCCTACTGGAGATTTTAATGACTCAAGTGGCTGACAAGAGCTAAATCGCGGTATGCACAGAAAAGAAAGAGAGGCACGATAGTACAAAATAATTTATGGCAGAAAATGAAGCAATTATCTATTAACAAAAATCTATTGATTGGACTAATAAAACATTATAACGTTAATATTATATATGGTTTTCAATCGTTAATAGAACTTTTGAGAGGTATCTTCGTAGTTTTTCTCTATCGTATTAAATTAGTTGTATTGTGTTATAAATACACTATCAACTAGCATATAACCAGAAGAATAACATATATTTTTCTGGTTTTGTTAACTGCAGTGCATTATATACTTTTAGGCATTATAAAACTTCCGTTTAGGTCCTGTACACATAACATAACATCACGCCTTGTTTCCCTGAAGGGTTGGGCAGAGGTGTACCTATAGCACACCCACATTTCGCCAGTTATTTTTAAGTCCCATGTAATAGGGGGCGAGCCTATTGCCATCAACCGGGCACAAATCCAGACTCCGGGCTGCTACTGAAAAATTCTAGATACAAAAACCCAATAACACGTTGCCCGACCTGGGAATCGAACCCAGGACCTCATGCTCAGCAGTAGCGATTGCGACCACTAGACCAACGAGGCAGTCAGGTCCTGTAGTCCCCTTAAATAAACATTGGCTTTGAGAGGTTCATCGGGGTGACGTCATTTGTTACTTCAGTGATTAATCACTTCAAATAAATCTTGCGGGATTTTGGGAGTGATGGATTTTAGGTTTTAAGTATCTAGAACACTCTGGCTAATAACTTATTTTAAAACTAGATTAGTTTGGTGTTTCCTATCCGACTAGTTTGAGAAGAAAAACCGAACCAAACTCAGAGGTCACAGTCAGTTTTAAAGTCCAGACATAATCTTGGTCAGGCTATGAGAGGACCACGAATAATAGTGTCTGAGAAGGTCTTTTGAGCACACAGGTTTGAGTGGGTCTCATTAGTCAGTGCACGCATTTGTCACTAAGTGTGTAGGTCAACTCGGATTTCGTGTAGATGTTTTGAAGAAAGTTCTTCGAGTCAGTATTTTTTTTGGCATATCATTATTTTCAAGTTTTCATAAGTCTTGATCTTTATAAATTGAGTTAAGTCTACAAAAAAGGTTTCAATTTATAAATTCATTCTAATGTGGACCTAAAATATCAAAATACTTGTTTTATTGAAAAAAAACACTGGTTAGAAACGTTTCTACTTCTAAGCTTTTATTAGTACCTATTGCATATTTCTCAGATATGGTGTTTCTATAAGTCTGTGTTTAATGTTTAGTACCTATTGCATATTTCTCAGATATGGTTTTGCTATAAGTCTGTGTTCAATGTAGCGACATTTCATTGTAATACTCGTGACAAGTGTATTATTTAAGGTAAACACAGTGATGAAACGACCAATAAAAAAACTGCGCATGTAGTTAATATTCTGATTGAGATTTTGATGTAAGTAAACCCTTTTATAAAACCTTATCTTATTAATGGACGTTTATTTTTCATGTTTTTCTTAACTTTTCATATGGAAAACCTATTTTACAATTAAAAACAAGTGGCAAAAACCGAAAATACAAAACCAAAGACACCGTCTTCCGAAATTTGATTTATTTTTCACTTTGTAGTTGGATTTTTGGGAGTCGGTTGTTTTAAAAGTTGTTATTTATCACTGTTTAGTTTTGGTACCCACCCCACACAAATTTGTATACCTCAAGTCACTGCTATTTACAATTTTACATACGTATAACAATTTTACACATTTAAACCATCAACATTTAATATTTATTTAACATCATCGATAAACACTGAGTGAAAATTACGTATTACTGATGCTAACTGAAAAACCACCAAAGCAAAGTTAACAAAATGCGAGCAACAAAAAGAATTTTCCAAATTGATCCACAATTTTATTGCCAGAGATATCGCGTAACAGACATACAAAAAAAACATACAGACAACCTTCCCCTTTTGGAAGTAGGTAAAAGTATAGAATTTTATTTAAAAAAACACAGTTTTGCTCTCTTACCCCTTTGGCCTTTATTATTTTTGCCCATGTAAGCAAAAAGTTTTTAATTCGGTTGGACAGTTGATTTTCCACAATTACCACAAATGGACACATACTATGACGACGAACGAGCAACGTCATCATCATTTCAGCCTAAAGACGTCCACTGCTGGACATAGGCCTCCCCCAAGCACCGCTACTTCGACAGTACTGTGCTTCTCGCATCCAGCGGATACATGCGGCCTTCACAAGGTCGTCGGTCCACCTTGTGAGAGGGCTTCTAACGCTACGTCTACCGTACGCGGTCGCCAGTTCTGAGGCCCTAGTGTGAGTTTCTTTTAACCAGTTCGGCACTCCTGTTGGCCCTTCACCATTCGATCGTTGCGCTCCGATTACCAAGGGACAATCGGAGCGCCGAACGCGGTCGATGCGTAAAAAAGAGACGGTTAAAATAAACTCACAGAACCTTTCGGCTCCATCGTCCATCTTTTCTGCGAACTATGTGCGCTGCCCACTGCCACTTATGTTGGACATTTCGGCATATGGCCGGATGAACAAACACAATCAACGAATTATTCGCACACATATTTTTTATTATGTGTAATCATAGATTTATTAGCAATGTAAGAAAAAAGGTGTGCCCAACTAAGCTGTAGGTGGCGCCACCTACAGAGCTTTCCAATGGTTCAAACAGCGTCTAAGAACGTTAGGATTTTCTCACAATAATATATTTTATCTTCACCATTTGACGCTGGGGATAAATTGAGTACATATGTTTAGAGATGTCGGAGCACGCTTCAGATTTAACTCAATATAACACAAGAACAAAATACGTCATTAAACGTGAGCAACCTCAGTTTGAACTTTCGATGTTTATGCTGTCCCGCTACCATTTGTGTAGATTTTGGTAGACTGGTATCATTATTATGTCGTTTATTTATTATTATCCTCATTCTAATACATTTTTTAAATATTTTTATAAAACAACTTTAAAAAAAAAACATTAAAAAAAAAAAATTGTGGTCCGCCGGTAGCGGGAGCAGGGTCCAAGCTACTGGTGGTTAGGGCTCCAGAGACAGGAACCTCCTCACAATGCGAGCCGTATCGAGGAGTACTGCCTTCTGAATCAGGCAGAATATTATTATTATTAGACTGGCTTGCATACCTAATCGTTTATTTGTTATCTTTCATTTTCACTTCTGGCTTCGACACAAACTAATCAAACTTTTCCTAATAAATGTCAATCGTATCCCGAGATAGTTATGATTGACAATCACATAAACAACCAAGCCAACTTGCGTTTGACAATCCATCCGTTATAAACTGAAACTTGAACGCACCAATAAGCAATGCGAGAGCTATGGAAGCGAGTACCTACAGTTAAAGTACATAGTATAAACTTTTAATGACGCCGCTACATCAAAGTCTAACACGCTGATGAAACTAGGAAATCCTTCGATCCTTCCGTCTTCCTAACTTAATATTATAAATGCAACAGTAAATTTGTGTGTTCGTTTACGCTTTCACGCTAAAATTGCTGAAAGGTATTGGGTGAAATTTGGTACGCAGATAGACCATGATCTGGGTAAGGACATACGCAACTTATCATCCTGGATTGCAGATAAAACCAATAGCTAGTTCTGATATAAAATGTCCGGCCATCATTTTGAAAGTACACAGGAGGCATTGCGTTCATATGACTTGATATGAACATTACTGTCTGCCTCTTTGGTCTAGTGGTCATGAGCGCTGCTGCTGAGGATGAGGTCCTGTGTTCGATTCGATTCGGACCCAGGACGGGCAAAGTGTTATTGGGTTTTTCAAAACATCATATAACATAACGCCTTATTTGCTGGAAGGTTTGGGCAGGGGTGTACCTTTAAGTATACCCACATTTCGCCTGTTATGTTAAAGTCCCAAGTAATAGGAGGCGAACATATTGCCATCAACCGGGCACAAATCGAGCCACCGCCCGATCCGCCCGGAGGGGCGGTGACTGAGAAATTCCACATAGAAAAGTCCAATTACACGTTGCCCGACCTGCGCGTCGAACCCATAACTTCAGTAGCGCTTGCGATTCGATTTTCCTTCAGAAAATTTTCAGTAGATGTTGATGGCAATAGGCTCGCCCCCCATTACGTGGGACCTAACCCTTTAGGTATTACAGGCGTTATGTTATGTTATGTAAAGATATATTTTTGTGTAGCTACAAAACCGCTTACGTGTGTCGGTTGAACTGTAATGTGACAATACTAAAGTGGGTCTCATAATGTAGGGACACCTATAAAATCAAATCTGCAAAAAAATAATGGGAGCTTCTTCTGAGGTCCTACAGAAGATCGTGGGGAAGACCTGGATGAGACTCGCACAAACCAGGGAAGCATGGCACAAAAGGGAGGAGCAGACGGGTGGAGCAAGGCTGCCATTAATAATGATGAATGTGACAGTAGACCACAACTCGTAATCAAAGTAACATTTTTATCAAAGTAAGCCGATATTTTAAGTAGTAAGTAGGGCTCCAATTTAAATCATATTCCTGCGCTTCTTTACAAACATGAACCCTGCAAACTCTCACGAAAATTCTGCGCCGAAATGAATACTCTTTCCTTAATTATAAGAATGTTTCAAGTAGGCACGTCCCAATTCGGGCTAACATTTCAAAAGGCCGAGACTCAGGGATATTCATATGCAAAAATACATTTAAAAGAATTTCGCTGAATCCAAGACTTTTACTTCCTAATAATATTACAAATGTGAAAGTTTGTATGTTTGAATATTTGTTATGCAATCACGCAAAAACGTCGAAACGAATGAGTTAGTTAGGACATAGGATTCCTTGAATCTTGGTTGTACGTTCCAGTGGGATAATTTCCGACCTCCACCCTTCAAAACATATTCCTGTGAGATTCGTAATTTATACCATTTTTTCAGAAACCATTGTTTTAATATGAATAAGGGTTGCCAAAGGTATACATGAATATGTAATGAGTTAATAGAACCACACATGCAAGTTTTCAACTGATTGAAAGTCAGTCGACTGGTGTTGAGGGAAATGGGAGTTTCGGTCAGTAAATAGTTTCGAAACTTTGTTTAATAAACTTGCTTGGTATTTATTACCTGTGTATAGTTGACTTCTGTGGACGTAGGTATTACGTTATTCCTCCATCCTCCATCCTGGTCAATAAGACGGTGCCCAAACGAACAACACCTTAAAACGCTCAGCTTTTGTCCTATGCATATTGGTACCATATTATAAGTCAGAAAAATTTAGTTTATTCTCAAATGTACTAAGAAAAGACTTTTTCAAAAAGATTTCATAAAAATAATATAACAGCATGCTATAAAATCCTTAAACATAGCAAATTATGTATTTTTCGTCGCATAATTCTATAGTCAAATATTCAAAATTTTAATAATCAATTATTAAATCCCTACTATTTATTATTTAATTTTTCGTAGACTAATGAAATATTTACAAAAAATCCACTGAGCTGTGCATTTTTTTATTTTTATTAATTAAAACTGCAAAATTTGGTGGTGATTCGATTCAACTAACTTCAAACGCATTACTTTTTTTAGCCTGATTTGTTCCCGCAATGCGCTATTATCAATTGACAAAACTTGAACTGTGTTGAGCTTGACTTGTTAGAAAATTTGAATCTCGTTAAGGCGCGGTTAGAAGCAGCTTATTAGGTAATTACCTAAAAAGCTGCTTCTTACCGCGCCTTAACAAAATTCAAATTTTCTGTCCAGTGTCAGGTTGTATGTTGAACAAACCATGATACAGTCCGCGAGGTCTAAGCTGAGCTTTGCATTAGTGTGAGTAGTACCAGCGTAACAAGTATGTATTTACAGGCTTATTAATACTATTGAATGAAAATTTCATAAAATATCAATACCAGCTAGACCAGTTAAGGTTCAAAGTGATACCAACGACGTCCGCCTACTGTAAACGATAATGGATAAAACATCGATACCCTATGATACTGTCGTAAACACCATTTATCTAGTAATCTTTTAGAATCACCCAATTTACCAATCAAATCACCCAATTAACGAATTCAATCACTCAACCAACAAGCAATCAAACCAACCCATCACAATTCACTATTAGCCTGTATATCTCAATTTCGAAAGCAACTTTAAGTTTGAAAACAAAAGTAAAATGGAGGTAACTACAAACAATAACATAGATAAAATGTTTTAAAACGCCAGATTTGACTTTGTTTGTAAGTCATATCTAACTTAAATCAAACATTGTATAGACAAACGGGGACAACGCAAATCGGATTAACTCTTAAAAATCTGTACAAATCCGATTTTGACGTAACTAACTAAATCAAACCTAACTAATACGTACCTATACTTACATTCTGTCATAAAAAATATCGGGAATGGATGTGATGTGTACGGTTTCAAATTCTTTTTTTTATGTTGTTAGATTTGAGAGACAACCGTTTTCCATTTTGGCGCGTTTTCCATTTTGGCGCGGATTTTCCATTTTCGTGTTCGGAGTCACTGAAAATGTTACGCGCCAAAATGGAAAACGGTTTTCTCTCTAGACAACCGTTTTCCATTTTGGCGCGGAGTTTGAGTTGCATCTGTTATTAATATTAAATACAGTGCTGTTTTTAGTTGGACCATATCTAATGTGCATTGCGAATTTCATAATGGACAAAAACATTGAACAAAGAGTTTGTCTTCAATTTTGCATCGCCAATGGAATTTCGTGTTCGTGAGTCACTGAAAATGTTACAGTAGGCTTACAGGGAATCGACTTTATCAATAACACGTAATTATGAGAACGGTCGAGATGTGATGGAAGATTTGCCTCGCTCTGGTGGGCCATCAATACGAGTATCTTCAACTGAAGTTAACATCGCAAAAGTGAATAAAATAGTGACTGAAAATCCTCATTCAAGTTTTTAGAGAGGCAGCCGCTGAACTTTAAGTGTTAGTCCCAAAAGATTAGGATTAGAAAAAACAGTATAATATACTTGGTTTTGAAAGCTTGACTGTTCTTTTACTGCACAGACATCATAAAAGTAATTATTTTCAAGCATAATATGTACATTAATCATCTTGGCAAGATCCCTTCCCATTTCATATCAAACGTTATCATGACGACTAACACCATTATAGTTGTTAATTTTGTATCCCGCATGAAGTGTTCTTAACCGCAACAACCTCTTTTTATGAGGATGTAATGGACGTAGCTGGTTCATGACAAAAACTCGCACTTATAATCAACTGGCAGAATACACTATATTGTGCCATTCGTTACGAAAATCAATCAAGGACACCTTTCCACCAACAAACGTCACACTTCTGATGATAATGATGGTTGACTTTAAAAACTAAATCTAATTCTCCCGCAAACAATGAGTTTTGAACACAACGAATAATTGCATTATCCGTGCTTCTAATATAGGAGTAAAACATTAACTCAATACGAGGAGCTGTCGCTGACGTCCCAACTTTTAATGATGAGGGTCGAACAGAGAATAATTTTGAAACATGCTCCGTTGTTGATTCGGGGAGAAGTGAAAGATAAGAACTTTTAGCGGTGGTGTTTAGATATTCTGGTGTGTTATTCTGTTGTTTTTGTGACATTTTTTTTAAATGTACGTTCGATAATAAAAACAATAGGGGGGGATATTTTTATTACGAATCTTTAATGGCCGGATATTTGAACATTACCATTATTTTAGTTTATAATTTATTTTTAATTACTTAAAATTATTAAATAAAAGTTAGGCTTAGAAGAACCAATTCGCCTGAATTTGAGTAGTCTGGCACTGTGGGGGTTTCAAGGCGGTTTATCTCAAGCACCCCATAAACCCCTTATCTTATAATCACCTACTAATGCTTGAAACGCAACTTTGTTGACACTGACAGTGAAATATACTCGAATTCACGTTATACCGTTGCTTCCGAGTTTACTTGAAAATAATCATAAATGTTAATATTTTGGTGTGTTTTTGGCTGCAAGAGCGAGCGAAGTTAGCTCGGAACTTAAGGCTCCCCGACTCGGACAGGTTAGGTTCGTCTTATTTTCTTTCAAATCCAAATTTTACATCGCATTTTAATCGCGGAATAATCATAGTGTATTTTTTTCTTAATTCTTACCCATAATTAATACCTAAGGCATCGTTACTACGACAAACATGTTTACTGTAACCGCTACTTCTTATGCCTTGTACCAAACAAAATATAAACAAAATTATGATGAAAATCTAAAACAATTTGTTCAGTCACAAATTTGTAAAAAACTTCGCCTCTGAATTCACACTACCGTATTCAAGTGAATTTGCAATGACCAAATTGATAATTTTAGATTTTTTACTAAAACGTTGTAACGTATTTTGGTGTAAACTGCTTCGTTGGTGTAGTGGTCGGAACCGCGAGTTCTAAGCATGAGGTTTAAGGTTGGAAGCCCCGACTAGGCAGTGTTTTTTCCTTTAAGATTTTCTTAGTAGCAGCCCGAAGTTAGGATATAAATATGTCCGGTTGATGGCAATATGCTCGCCCCGTATAACATGGGATTTAAAATAAAACAAGCGACACTTGGGTGTATTTAACAGTTAAAAACCTCTGCCTTCATCTTCGGGAATACAGTCGTGATGTTTTGTAGCTGTTTTTTATCCTAACATGTTCCCAGATAAAGAAGAACAACCTCTTTTGTCTAACAAAACAAGTGATTGGTCGTGTCCCGTCCTAATGAGGTCGTTAGTAGAACATGTCCAATTCCATGCTAGCATCGAGCACTAACAGAACAGTATGTTATTAACCGAGGCTAGTTACAAGGACGGTCTCCGTAACACCAACTAAATTGTAATACAACCTTGTATTACAATTTAGTTGGTGTTACGCGTGTCAAATTATTTGATTGGGTGTTGTTATTTCGCTGAAAACAACCAATAACCAGTTGTCTTCACTTATTTTGGTGTTTAAATGGTACTTTTTTTAAAGAAATTCTTAAACTTTTTGAAAATTTTAGAAATCTTCACGTAACGAAAAAGGTTCTATGCACATTTTGTGTTAAAAAAAAACACAAAACTAAAACTTTTGACACTTGAACTTTGAAACCATATAACATGGCCAGTACATAATATACAGCGAAACAAACTACGCTCCAATCTGGTGTCCAATGACATCTCCCACTTTTTTTTTTGTTAGTTCAAACAATAGTTGTCAGATCAATCCTGTTCTACTCATTATCTACTATTTATCTGCATTAAAACATTGAATCGACGACACGTATTTTCATTCTCTTAGAGTTCACAATCCATAATGAACCTTATTACAAGCATTAAGTTTATTACGAGCAGGATGTTTTAGTATCTCATTTTTGAGTATTCAAATATACTATTTGAATACCAAGCCTCTTGTAATTTAAGTTTGGGTCCCCCTTGGTTAAATAAATGTTTTAACGTATTAAGTAACAAATTGTTATATTTAACAGGATCAATCTTCTGTTCTTTAGTCAATTTTAAATAAATCACCCGATGGTATCCCCTGCCCCATAATCTCTAACTACTCTAAACTCTCTACTCATTACACTTTTTTATGGTTGTATTGCAATATGTGGTTAGCTAGCGACCGACAATTGATCAATTATTCTTGCCTGAGCAACCTGCAACAAGTTCGTCATGCTCCCTTAGATGTCACTGATTGCGGTAGCGTCGGGGTTCGGGTTGCCTCCTTCCCTCAAATATGGCGAGGGGGCGTTATGCTTGTGAACGGGTGCTGCTTGTGGTGACTGGTTTTCTTGCTGTCTATGGTTTTGTTATTGTTAGAGTAATTGTTCTGTTAATTTATTTTACTTGGATGGTCATTTGTATGTACTTAATTAACAGTGTACTTAATTTCCTGGAGGCTTTTATTTAAGTAATACGCATTTTTTTTTTTGCGCACGATTTATTGCTTGTTTTTTTGGTATATTGGCATGGCTTGCTAACATATTCTGGCAGATAATTTAACACGATGTTCTGTGTCTCGAAATTTGTATTTCTTTGCATACCTATTATTGTACAGATTCAAGTTTTGTTGCGCCACTTCTTCTGCACTAAGAAGTGGTGAAAGGCGGGCGTTTTCGGGGTATGTAATTTTGACGTTCGAAAAGTGCTGATTCTCAGCCTACTTCGAATAACTGACTATTGATTTTGATAATGATTTTGCGAATGCGATTTGAATTATTTTTCCTGTTGAAATTGTCCAAGCCTTCTGTCGCATCCCTTGGAATCCGAGTAAAGTTTAGAAAGAAGGCTCGGATTCCCATCTTTCTAAGAATAAATCTTTCAAATAAGAGAAAATTCTCAGATTAGTTTTGCAAGTCTATCATCAATAGGTAAGGTTCTTTAAATTGATGATAGACTTGCAAAACTAATCTTAGAATTTTCTCTTATTTTTTATACTTTCCACATGATTTAAAACTGGACGACCATGATTCTTACACATGTTAGAAAAATATAGTGAAAGGTGAATTTGATATTTTCTTTCAACTTGAATCAACTCTTTCAAAGTCATAATCTAATTCAATCAACAAACTATTATTTGTTGTCTTGAAACCTAAGTCTTTTTCAGTGTCAGATACTATTTCAACTAAAACTAAAGAGTCCAAGTTTTTCGTTAACGTAAAGAAATAAATTTTCTACTTTTTTCTCAGCTATAAGTTTTGGTGGTTGATTTTTGGTGGTTCACAAATTTTCGGGCTTGCATAAGCTTAAATATAAAATCTAACCTGTATGTTATCTAGAACACCCATTAACAGAGTCGTAGGTAATTAAAAATATTTCCTTTTATGACAGAGTTACTTATTCTTTTTCAACAAACAAATTACTTGATATTTGAACAACATTTCCAATTTGGGATTCTTGTTCAGTTAGTTACTTTTTACTTTGTTCTTACTCTGTTCTTGTGCTACATCCATTTTAGCTCCGTAATAAGCTTCATTGTGAATTTTAATTTTCCAGATTGTAGACCCTACAAGATAATTTAAATTCAAATTTGAATGGAAACTCATTAAAAAGTTTTAAAAACTATTGAATCATGTATAATTGTTTCTTCTATTAAGTACCAAAGGCAGCCAAGAGAAAGTTTGAAATGAAAGAGAGGAGAATATTTAGTATTTATAAGTGATTTAATTTTCTTTTGTCTACGACAAAGGAAAGGTTCTTTGGAGAGCAGGGAATTAACAAGTTATGTGTCCTTCTACAAAATATTTCCCACTTGGGTCTTTCATATTAGTGATTATTTCTATTATCTGCTAACTTTGATGACCTAAAACTTGATGTCTTGTGTCTTTATACCATAAGACTTTTACGTATTGTCAATTTCTACCTGATTATGCTTATCGATCATAGATTGATCTGGTTGTGTATTGCCATCTCTTTATCCAAATAAAATCCATCCAAGGTTAAACTCTGCCCGCATTTGAACCTGGAGGACCCTTTATGACACCATTCAGAAGTATTTGTACATATTCTTCAGGACCCAAAAGCAAATCTATATTACTTGAGATGTAGTGACCTTGCTTGACTTTGGCTTCATAGATCCCATTCTTAATATGCTTCCTGTAACAGGTTGTCTTCTAAGCTTAAATATCTGTGCGACCTGGTCAATTATGACCTGCTCTGGCGTAAGCTCGCTCACGACACTACTGTCCCGGCTAATGTGATATATCTGTTTAGATATTGGTACAGTAGTCAAAAGAATATAGTTAAGTGGGCAGGCTCATATACCGATATGTATGGGCTGGACTATGGGGTGAGGCAGGGGGGTCCGAGCTCCCCCCGTCTTTTTAATCTATACATAAATAAACTGATAGGTAGGCTCAGTAGCACTCAAATTGGCTGCCACGTGGACGGTGTTTGCGTGAACAACATCTGAGCTACGCTCATGATATGGTGCTGCTGAGCCCATCTATCGGTGCAATGAGAGAGCTACTTAAAATTTGTGAAAGATATGCGGTGGCTCACGGGCTCAAATACAATACCGATAAGAGTGAATGGTTGGTTTTTAAATCAGGTTCTCTAACCTACAAACCGCTGTCTGAACTCTCACTCTCTGGATCTCCTTTAAGTCGGGTTTCAAAGTTTAAGTATTTGGGTCACTGGGTCACCGATGACTTAAATGACGATGAAGACATAGACAGGGAGCGCAGGTGGCTGGCTTTCCGTTGCAGCATGCTGGCCCGCAGGTTTGCACGCTGTACTGATGTTGTTAAGAAAACGCTTTTAAGGCCTTCTGCCAGTATACCCAGCGGGCATAAAGCGACCTGCGCGTACAGTACAATAACGCATTCAGGGTGCTTTTGGGGTTGCCGTGGCGGTGTAGCGCGTCAGGGATGTAGGGAAGCGTGCGTTTACGGGTTCGCCGCGATCATGCGGAAGCGTTGCGCCTCCATGATGGCGTGCTTGCGCTCGGCCTCCAATTGCATCCTGAATGTGTTTTCATACCGGTGGGACTCTCTCCTGTTGCGAAAGTGGGTAAGAGTTCAGACTCACTTGCACGAATAAGCTAGTGAACCATTGAACGAAGAGTTCAATGGTTCATTAGTTGTTTATTGTTATTAATGTTATGTATACTACCATTAAGCTAAGTTATACTACTACTAAAACTATATGGTTTTTTTGTCTGAATTAAAATATTTGAATTTGAATTTGAATTCAGCAACAAAACAAAGTTGTTTTCAACACAGTTATGTGTCCATCTTTATCTTTAGTGCTATTTTCTTTATTTTCGCGATGTAAATTTGTGATTGAGACATCATCACTGTATTGACGATCGTTTTGACTGCTTTTCCACCTTCATTGCTTTTCGTTGTTTCCTTCGGTTGAGTTTAATTACTTGGTAAACACTGGGTAACTTTGGTTGTTCCCTTTCGGTGAAAAATCGTGTGATGTCGGTTGCGACTAAGCTTCCATGATGTGGACAGCTAATTTTTTTTTACGGAGTGGCCTGGATTCAAATAGATGAACTTGCTTTTCACTAATTCATATCTTTGCGTCGATTCTATAACGCAATGTCAGCCATTGCGTTATAGAATCCCATGGCCATTCACTCAGGTGAATGGCCACCCTAACCCTAATACATAGAACATTCATTCTTTTCAACAGAAATATGCAGCGAACGTTCTCAAACCCTTCCCTTTGTCAAAGGGGGTCGAGAATTATTTATAAAATATTAATTTTAAAAACTCCATCAATGATGGTAACAGTGGCAGCTTATCACCGTCATTAATGTAATTTTTTTAAATCAAGATTTCGTACCAAAACCAACAATTCTAAATCAGTAGAAGGAAATACGTGTAATATCGCGTTAAGAAGAGTAGAGTACCTAAAACAAATATTAAATCAAGCCAAGAATTTAAAAAAGCCAACACTGAAGTGATCAACGAATGTATTAAAATAGGACATACGGAAGAAGTATCAGTAGAAGAAGTTCATAACAATTCATACCACATCATGGAGTTGTACGAACCGAAAAAGAGACGACCAAGACACGAATATTATTTGACGCTTCTTGCAAGGTTGTAAACTGGTAAAAGGTTGTAAGGAGCATTACAATGAGATGCCATTTACATAAAAGAACAATGCCCACTTCCCATATATTTGAAAACCTGATAATGAAAGTTTATGCATACATATAAGATATAGTAGAAACACTACCTGTAAGTTGCGAAAGTAATGTCATATGGTCATTTTTACAATTGAAACGCTACGAAGTTCAAAAAATATTAATGTTACATTTTAGGTTAGGATTTGCCGTTATAAAGAAATAAATGTGCTTGAACGAATAATTTAACACTCGAAGTTTAGTCTGAAATAGTAATACTTACTTAAAAATACATATCTATGTTCTAAAACGTCTTTTTTACTTTGTGAGTTCCTAAAAACCAGCTGCCCATAAGTCGAGCAAATAATGACAAACGTCAAAAAATACGTTTCAATAATCCTAACTCAATTACATATTGCATGATTCATTAATTTAATAAGTTATTTATTTTTAATTAATCTGTATTATACATTGACAAAAAAAAATTAAACGTACAATAATGTATGAAACTCAGAAACAGAGTTGAATAAAGTCAAGTAGCAGTGTGTAAAATGGAACGTTGTAAAAAAAGAGTAGTTGAGGTGCGTTCAAAACATGCTAATATGTTTACCCTTGATGTAGAATAAGCATACAGAAAAATTTTAATTTAAAAAAATCCTGCGTTTCTTTTAACATTGTGTTAAGCGTAATGTATATATAATTTAATTAGCTGTATTTTAAGATTTATTTCATATCTATACATAGTCAGGGGAAAAATGGGCATTCCTCTTTATTTTGCAAGTGATATTGAAAATATTTAGGTAGAGGATGGAGTTCCAAAGAGTATGATGGCGACAGACACAGAATACTTCCAAATTTATTAAGGACGATAGACTTCTGGCAGTAATTCTATATAATATCTCTCGCATGATAAAAGTAGAAGTTACCCAGTCGCATGCAAAATGATCGAAGAAGATTTTTACTCTTTTGTGGCTGCGATACTGTTTTAGAAGCTATTGGGGTCAGCTAACAATTACAAACTATTTTCAACAACAAACAAACAATAGAAGTGGACATCTAAAAATGCTGAATTCCTTCAATCCATAGAACCCAACGACAGATCATCAAAAGCAAGTGTAGATATTAAGATGGAAGGAACTGTTCAAACCTTAGAATTTATTTCAAGTTGATGATGATTTTCACTACAGTTTGACAATACCAACTATTTCAAAATTCACAACAATGAGGACAGTTCTAGCTGATTTACAACGACTGTTTGATCCCCTAGGCTGGATCGCACCTGTAGTTAATAGATCCAAAATATTTGTACAAAAGTTGTGGCTACAAGGCATTGATAGGACGAGCATGTATGTGATGACCTGGACAGGCACCGGTTTAATATTCGAAACGATTTAAACCATGTCAATAGCATCATGATCAAACAATGGCTCAATACAATTAGTACCGCCAAGCATAATATCACACTTCGGGGATTTAGCGACGCATTCATGCACGCCATGTTAGCAATTGTATATTCTTGAGTTATAGATTAGACGGAGCCATCTAAACGACTAGGTAATGTCACTGTGAAAACTAAGGTGGCCCCTATGAAAACAATATCTGTGCCTCGTCTGGAGTTTCGCGGAGAAGTATTCCTGTCAAAGTTAAAACATCACGCTGCTGAGACTATGAGAATACCATACACACAAGTCTACGCATGGACTGATTCATCCATAATTCGGGCCTTGCTTGTTGGCCAGCCTAATCGATGGAAGCCTTTTGTGGTGAATGGTGTTATAGAAATATTAGAAAACGTATGCAACAGTCAGTGGCACCATGTTCACTCTGAAGAAAATCCAGCAGACGTTGCATCACGGAGCACGGCAATATCAGAACTGCAAAAGAACTCATTAAGAAAGAAATATGGAATTTAGAAGGCCAAATATAAGTCAAACAGATTCAAAGACAAGGCAAACTTAAGTTGTATTAAATACAGTACAAGAGCTAGAAGACAGAGGATTTTTTGAAATTCAGAGACTGTTGTAGTCTACAAGAATTACAGAACACATATTATTTTGCAAAAGATTTTTAAATTTAAAGAAATTGAAATATTCTAAAAGATTTTACTACCGAAAACTTAGAAAATGCATTGAATAAATGTAAAAGAAAGTCACAAAATCAGTTTTATAAAATAAATAATATATTTTCATTTCGACTTTCACTTGCTTTGAGCAAGTGAAACAGAAAAGTAACACAATTTTAATAATTGAATCCATTCATGGATGACGAGAAAATACTACGAGTTGGTGGCAGAAAACCTCTTATCATTAACAGCACAACAAAAAAAACGCTACGGAGGAGTACAGTGGATGTTCTGTTATTTGAGATTGAATGTAATTCTATATTTATATGGATAAGTACCAAAGCCATTCATGAGTTGGTCGGTGACCTAACCTTTAAGAAGCCTTTGATTGGAGCCTTTTAAACGGTTCGTGCTGGAAGAGACATAATATACACACCGGTACAATTAGCGGAACACAAAAAAAGCAGGATTTTAAAATCTTTTACTTGAGGAACTGGCCAGTTATGATATTTTTTTAATTTATTGTCAAATTTGAAAATAGAAAATTAGATGACATACACTTTTTTCATTAATTTGTTTTATTTTCCCGAACAATACGTTTTGTCAAGTTGTTCGAGTAATAACTACGTAATTGTAGTTTTTTTGAAAAATTGCACTTAATGGTTTTTTATAAATTTGTTATTCTATAGGCAATTTTGTTTATATATATGGCCATACCTACAGATCGATTGCCTCAAGGCTTCGTCGACCAGTATCAACGATTCATCGCAGCATCCAGCGGTACAGATCGTCTAATTCTCTTGTGAGGAGGAGGGGTCAAGGTAGAAAAAGTATATGTACATCGAGGCGAGATTACAGTTTTTTACAACTTGGAGTTCGTAGGAATACGAGATTAACGGCTGTACAAGCTCGAAATGAACTGGAAGACGTTCGAGGAGTACGAGTAAGTGAGCGTACAGTTCGCAGGAGATTTGAAGAAGTTGGTTTAGGGTCGTATATACCTGCCAAAGGCCCAAAACTTGAGAGACGTCACCGCGTAAACCGATTAAGCTATGCGCGAGAACATCGTCATTGGGATTTGAACGAATGGCAGCAGGTTCTCTTTACTGATGAGTGCAGAGTTCTTTTAAAACAGATCGATGGGAGACAGCGAATATGGAGACGCAAAGGAGAACGCCCCATACAGTCTAATTTTGAACACACAGTGGCTTATGGTGGCGGCTCGATTATGGTTTGGGGAGGGATATGTTTGGGAGCTCGCACGGAGTTAGTGATAGTCACAGGAGGGACCTTGACAGCATCGATACATCAGAGACATTTTAGAAGAACATGTTGTACCATTTGCCCCATTTATTGGTGACGACTTTATTCTAATGCAAGATAATGCTCGTGCTCATAGTGCACAATCGGGACAGGCATATCTGAGCCACGTAGGTATACCGGTGATGCAGTGGCCAGCATTCCCCCGATATGAATCCGATAGAGCATGTCTGGGACTTGCTAAAAAGAAGTGTTAAATCCAGAATGCCACCCCCCAACAATCTGAGAACTTGGAAACGCATTACTTGAGGAGTGTGAGCGGTTGCCTCAAGAAATCATCGATAACATAATCTGTAGCATGCCCAGACGAATGGAAACCGTAATCAGAGCAAGAGGGGGAAACACTCGTTATTAATTTTGCTTTAATTTTATTGTTAAATTATTTAATGCTTACTTTTTTTTATTTTTTGTGATGGTTCATAATCATCAAAAAATTTCACTTATTTCAAATTTCTTTATTTTTCAATAAAAAATAACGAAGACTTTTCAAAGTTGTTGTTAAAAGATGTTAATCAATTTGTTATTTTGTGTCTAATTACATTTTCGTCAAATATATGCGTTATTATCTCATAGTCCCACTTTTTTTTCTGTTCCGCTAATTGTGCCGGTGTGTATATTTTCATTATTTGACGTTACATAACTAAAATTTTTAATTAGTTTTTGATTTTACTTTATTAGATTATTTTATATCTTGTAAATGTGAGAACGTCGTAGGCCTTGTGGATTGTAAATTTATAGACCGTTGTCTATTTGTTTAACATATGGTACTTGTTGACAGGCCTACACTGTCCTCCCTTACCTATTAACACTGTAATTAAAAAACATTGTAAAAGACAAATATATTTTTAAAAGAATAGCCATGGAGTTTCTTGCCGGCTCTTCTTCATAGGAAACGACCAATTGGAACCGTGCACCTAGAATCTGACGTTTCATAAGTGCCCATGTAGGATTATGTGAAATAAAATATTTTGATTTTGATTGAGAGGCAGATGCATCTATTTGTGGTAAGTGCGACCAGGGTAAAAGTTTCATCGGAGCTAACAAGTATCTAGTAGAGGCATGGAATAATGCTAAGTTGGAGTTTTAGGGTCAAGTGGCAAATTCTCTCGCGCAAGACGGCACACAATGGCACTTCATCCCGCCTTACAGCCTGATTTTTTGTGGCCTGTATGAAGCAGGTGTGAACTCATTGAATTACCATATGAAAAAGATCTTAACAATGAACTTGACCTATGAATCGAAACACAATTTTTTTGCTAATACTTTGTAATTGCATAACTGTTCTCTTTCACAATCCAACTACGACTGCCTTTGCACTACATTTTACTATTTTAAAAATGACTTTTTCCTCACCCAGAAATAACGTTGATATCATAATCGTTATTTCTAAGTGTTGCCAAAGTGGAAAAATACATTTCGTTGACAAAATTAAAATACATTGTAAAGTTTGGTACAATATTCATCATTAGTACTTTGACGGTGTTGATACAGTGGATATTTTAATTCGGTATTAAAGTAATATTTTTTTAAATTAAATCAAAGAAAATACTATGGATTAATAGACAGAAACAAGATACACCCCGTTACCACGATCTGCGCCTTATGGCTTAAACAAACGTGTATAATTTATTTAAGCGGTAAACTTTGAAGGCTCTCTGACACGTTTATAATACGAAGAAACCGTATTAGAGCGCAGATTGACTTCGTACGGAATTAAACTTAATTTTAGAATTTTGTTCGCTAACTAGATACACAGAGCTTCTGGAACAGGTTGATTTACATTAATTAAAACAACAATTTATTCATGCGAGGTTTCAATTTCAAAGAAGCTTTAGCTAAAATGATTAAATCATGTGTTGTAAGTTAATAATTAAAGCGCTGATGCGTGGGTATCATTTTGACCTTGAGCTGGTCTAGAATAAGTGGACACTTGCGCAAAAGACATTTCCGCGAATGGACTTTTGAGCGACCGGACACTTGCACAAAATACACTTACGCAAACCCGTTGGCGTGCAAAACATTTCCGCCAATGGACGTTTGCGCGGCAGGACACTAGCGCGAAAGACGCTTGCGTGAAAAGGTATTTCCCCGAATTGACTTTGCGCGACAGGATACTTGAACGAAAGACACTTGCGTGAAAAGACATCTCCACCAATGGACTTTTGCGCGACAGGACACGCGAATGACGGTTGCGTAAAAAGACATTTCCTTGAACATACTTTTGCGCGAATGGAAATTTACAAGGACAGTGGCGCGAAAAAGTTGCGGTAATGAGATTCCTTCATAACATCACACCTGTATTCTTTGAAAGGGTTGGGCAGGGTTGTATACAGTGAATAGTACACCCACAATAATTCGCCAGTTATGTTCAAGTTACAGATAGTCTGTTAGTAAAGAGTACAATTAGAGGTCAATTAGGTCTCAGTAGTTATTTAATTGGTTAAGTTTGTTTTTCGACATGGGTGTCATGTCATTTTCATAGTTTTAGTTGAGCGCAGACAACGATAAAAATCAAAATTTAAGATGGCGCAACTTCGCGTATATAATCATGTGCTGATTTCATGGTTTCAGTTTGCGTGTCGATGTCCCTGCCACCATAATGCACCATACATATGTACACAACGTTTGGCGCTAGAAAAATTTAAAACAACCTTGTTTTTCTCTCAATCCTTTGAAGACTTCAGAGAATGATGTTCAGCTTTAAAAGCATTTAATTTGTGTTGCATGTGGGTGTTAAATATCGATAAATATCATTCATCATCATCATTTCAACCGAAAGACGTTCACTGCTGGACATGGCCTCCCATAAGTATCGCCACTTCGACCGGTTCTATGCATTACGCTTACAGCGGATTCCTGCGTACGTCACAAGGTTTTCAATATCATTAAACTACACAAATAATAAATCATTAATACAATTTGACCTGCGTTCCAGGTGGTTCCCCGGTGTTCCCCTGGGACACCGGAATCTCACCCACCCCAGTCGATTTTAAACATTAATTTCTAAGGTTTACAATTGCTTCTGTACCAATTAATCCACAGAACAGATAATATTTTTCAATCAGAGACAAAAACACGAACTAGCAACATCACTCCCAATATTACAAAAACCGAACTGAAAAAAGGGCGGGCTACAAGCCCGCCATTTTTTGCGTCAGTATCAAGTAGTGTCAAGTGGGTACCGTGCGATAGTGATTGTGTATTTATTGTGTTTTTTGTGTTATTCTTCGGTAAGTGGATGCATATTCATTTATAAATGTACAATACAACTTTTTAGTTTATTGTTTGCTTGAAACAATATCATAAAACAGGTGTTTTGAGCCACTTTTTTTACGTAAACAGAATTTTTGTCATGAATTTTGTTGTCCGAATTTGACGATTTTGCAATGAATTATTTTTTACGTAAACATAATTTTTGTCATGAATTTTGTTGTCCGAATTTGACGATTTTGCAATGAGTTAGTACCTTTGTGATTTTAGTAATGACGCAAAACCTAATAATACATAATTTCATGTATTCGAGCCGTATTACAACAATTTTATTGGATATTTCGAGAAATATTTAACAAAGTTTCCAAGGTTGTCAATGACACCATTGTTTACATATTGAATTCTTACTATTTGTTTACGAATTAGTGTCTTTGTAAGGTTAAACTACTGTAATTCATCATTTACTTTGTTCTTGTTCACTTTCAAATAAGATTCTGACTGAAAAATAAATTAATTTGCAAGTTATGGATTTTCAAACTAGAATCTTAGTTGAAAGTCAGTTCTATGTTTCCAGTAGGATGTTTATAATACAAACGTACTATTATGAGTGTTTTTGATATTATCTTGAGTGGCTCCATTCTTCGCGAACCGGAAACTGTTTACAAAATGTAAAAAGAGGCAGTAGAATCGTAGCTACAGCGTTTTTTGTGCTCGGGGACAGAGCGGGGTCAACTTACATCGCGATAAGCACATGCGTCAAGGACCGAAGGAGGTCTTTTAAATTTAAAAAATAAGGGTTGAGAGGTTGAGAGGCGTAAGTACATCTTGAACCCGTTAACCCAGCATTTTATGAACTCAAATCTGCTTTAATAAAAACTACTGTGAAACATACCAGATGGAAGGAGGTAGCTTGCCGTTAATTCATACTGATTAAATCTCATAATTACTTACTCCTTGTACCTAAGCAGCTTTGCCAACTTCTGAAGTCAGCTGGATTTCATTCATTTATCATTCTAGGTTTTCGTATCAAAACGACTTTTTTTACTTTTTCTTTAGACGGCGAAATCTCTTGGGCAATAACTTTTCTATCATCATTACGGGTTTTATTGAAAAATCGATAAGTTAGATTGTATTTTGTATTATTTGGAATAAAAAACTGCCATTTTATTATTTTCCAATTAATTGACAGAAGGAATGCTTAGTTCAGGCTGAACTATGTCTAGGTACTTATATAAAAAGTGCCTGTTAACGGTTTGAAACATCCATTCTACGTTTCCAAAATCGTTCAAATAAAATAGGCTTCCCTAACTAACTTCATTCATCACATAATTATAAACTTCTTGAGAAGGGGCGAAAAAAACCGTTAGAGAAGTTTTATTACTTTCTTGGGAGAAAAATTAACTGTAAAGGTAACGAATACCTTTAGCCTAAACCAGCACTGTTAATAGAATGTTACTAAAATAGAAACTCATTATGTGGTGGAAATTGGGGTACCTACCTTGAACGTTATCTACGTCTAGATGAAATAGCTGTGACGTCAAAATCTAAATCACACGAATTGCAACAGAATGCGGTCTACATAAGTTTTGCCACGGTGTATAAACCTTCATCTATCATTCAAAATTCGACAACTGCTGTACCTCAGGATTTTCAAAACGAAAAAAGAAGAGAAACCAATAAGCAATCGCTCATGCATTGTATATGGTGGGAAGTATGTCATTTTCATATTAAATCATCCCAAGGGTTCGAAGGCTTACATGTCCCGAGCAAGTCTCCACTTTAACACTAGTTGAGGGTTAAGCTGGCTATCGTTTGATTCCTAAGTAAGTTATTAAGCAGAAAGATTATACTTTAAAAACAAAGTAAATTATTAATGAAGATTGTACCTACCCTAGTAGCTATGCTTGTAAAGACAACAATACGCACCAGTTTGTCAAGATCACTTTGCTTAGTTTGATATGAAATTAGGCATTAAAGAAGCTTTAGACAAGTATCCTAGTAAACCATCATAATTACTGACAAATGCGTTCACTGACAGGACAGGTCCACTCAGTCTGTGTGATTATTTCCTCAAAAGACCATTTGAGACACCAATATAACATGGTCTTCACATGATCAGACCAAGATTATGTCTGGACTTTAAAAGAGACTGTGACCTATGAGTAAAAGTGTTTGTACAAACCTACTTACAGAAATAAAATCGTTTATCATCCTTTTTAAATATATGCATTTCTGTAAAAAAGATAACTACTATATACAACCAATAAAATACGAATAATACTAAAAGTGGATACGTAATCGCTTCAGCCCTATCAGTCAGACAACCGCGATAAAAGAAAAATCTTCGGTATGTAGGTCAACTAGCATAGGAACGAACCCGAGATAAACCCTAGCGAGTACGAATACCAGATATTGGAACAAAAAGTCGGGATTTAAATAAGGTTCGTGTTATCGAGAAACAAGTGTGTCTGTCTATCGCTTAGTACTTTAATACCAACGTTGTGAATTTCGTTTTGTTACTATTTAGAGATTCTCTTGACGAATGTTTAACTATGGAATCAAATTCAAAAAAATCCACGTAATGTTGGGGCTGGTCGCTGGATTTATAATTATTCAGCCAGCAATTATTGGGGATACTAAGCCCTTTGGGATCGTTAGTTGGTTGTGGTTTTAAATAAATATAGTAGTGTGAATGTAAATTGTGATGTGAGATGGTGGTTTGCTTGCCGGACTTAGAAATCAAACCGTGTTTCTTTTGTGTGTGTGTGTCTGTGTCGCAAATCAAAACATTTTAAATCGGTTCAAAAGATAGATAAATGTGCGGTCCATGCAGCTGAGACACCTGCCGAGGCTGATGCTGCATTGCCTGAACACTTCCGCGTCACTGGTGAGATCGTTCCGTGCCCTAAGCTGTGCTTCTAAGCTGCGACTGCGTTTTGGGTTGTCGATTCATATCCGCGCGCATGTTCAACATAATTTTAAACAACTGTTATAGCACAGTGTATTCATATTAAATGTAGTAATGCGGGATAAACGAAGCTGTTATTCTGGCACACAGTGTGATCGAGTCCTTTGACTTCAAACATAAAAACAAAGAAGCGCCGCACGGCGATAGACAGTACAAAGCTTATAACAATTGCCTTCTTAATTCGTAATGTTAACACTATAAGCCCTTCTTACCCCTGGACATCAATGTTTTATTAAAGCAATATTTAGTATTTATTTCCGTACAAGTGATTTGTAATCTTTAGAAATAAATTATTTCAGACCGTATAGTACGGTATCGCTCTTGACCTAATACCCATACTATACTTGACCTAAACCATAACTACGTTGACCAAGTTCGCTTTTCACTGACTATTATTATTGCTTCCTTTCGTGTATAAATGAAAGCCGGTTTGAGTTTATTTTATCTTGATCTAGGTAATATTTTTCTCAAACACCAAAGTTGTAATTTAGCAGAGGCTGAAATTATTATTTCGCTATTCATAAGTACGAGTATTTTGTGGGTATGGACGCTTTGTTGATCCTCATCTGTCCGCATCCTGCGGACAAGCGCGGGTGCGCGCGGGAGGCGCATGGCGGCTGGGATCGAGAGAAAGCGGAGGGTTACATTGTTTAAGGGCGCACAGTCCGGTAAAAAAATGAGAACCGCTATTTTTATAGCGGTGCTCAATGTTTAACAGAATGCTAGCCGGTACCTGCAGCTGACCCTTGCGTGTCTGTTGCGCAAAGTTTAAAAAATATAATTCGTAAAGGTTTCAAGTACGGGTTGGAACTAGGTATGGACGGACTGAGCAGTTCTTTTGTGACCAACACCTCGGTTCCAAAAGATTCCAAAAGAATAACCCCTAATTACTTAATCCATTAACAACGCGTGAACAAATAGCGGCATTGATTTTCGATGCTGGCTCGTGGGATGAGGTTAAAAAGTATGCTCAGCAAGGTGTTAATACGGTGTATAAATTGATGTACTACAAATTGTTTGCTGTCAAGGTCGATAAGACAAGATAAGACAAAATACGTGACATATTCCCTTAGACCCCAGGGTCAACCTAACTTCGACATTAAAAGCCCACTCATGTAATGTCATTAACAATTGCTCTTGTCCTGTTTTAGTTCAAACAAATTCTATCAAATAGCATTACCATAGATTACCGTCTCAGCTTCCAACAACACATTGAAACACTGGTCAAAAGAACCAGAAAATTAATTTTCATATTAAAAAATCTGAGACATATACATCGGTTATTGAGGACACATTGCAATATGCCAATCTTTGTTAGTGAGTGTATTGCATTGCCATTTGGGACAGTACCTATAAAAATTAAATGATAATTTTAGAGAGAGCTCAAAGAGCTATATTCATAGTGAGTTGCTTTTTCACAATCCTCTATCCAACACTACCAAGTGCTAACCGTCCGACAGTTGTTTATTCTCATAACTGTAATAATAAAAAATTAAATGAAACACTGATCTTCCCTTACATCACGATTTCCAAACACGGAATAGGCGAGCATCTAATGTTTGCTCAATCACCCGCTTAAAACCCGTATCGTAAAATCACTTAGACGTCATAAACACAACATTGTTCGTTACCCCATCATTTATTCTTATTTTACTTTGTCACGTTATGCTGGTTATGCATAATTTATATAAATCCGTGAACTTTTGCTTGACTTTACACCTCTTACTTCTGAATTTTGTTTCTAGTAGTAACTGTAAGTATGAATTAGTTAAATTAGATGTTAGTCAATATAACAAAAAATTGAAAAATATAAATGAATTTTTTTATTTATTTTACCAATTTTTCTGTTAATTTTGTAGGTTCTACTTTTACTTAAATACTTAATTGCAATCTTAAACTTTTTTTAAATAATTTGGCTCTCTAACCGTTCTGTAAATTGACATGTCCTATTTAAGAAAGCTGGGTGAATTGTAACTTGGGACCCTTCTGTCACGGACACCTTTCTCTATTTAAGATTGTACATTCTAATAATCAGTGCCTGCAATATGATGTTGAGATAAATAAAGATGCATGATTACGATTATAGCGACTCATAGCAGCACCAGCAGCAAACTCGAAGAAAAAATTATTAGAGAAGACATAACAAAACAGTTTATAACATCAAAACGAAATATAACTAGCTAATGAGTTATTATTATGACTGACTAGGTGCGAATTAAGGAACAGCTGATGCGAAGATAACAAGGAATCACGTCGCCGAGTTATCAGCTGTTATAGTGAAGTGAAGGAATGGCGTAAACAGATGGATTATCCTAACCGTTATATTTTAGCTTTATAAACATATAAGTGACTTTAGATAAATATGAGGCTACGAATAAGAATGAATGCCACTAAAAGACTTGAAGATAAATGAAAACACTCTTTTAGTTCTCCTTGGCCAGACTTCGTCACCTGACTTCGTCCCCTGGGCGTGTGCAGTGCTACGCGAAGCTTCTTCAACGAGGCATCGACGATTCCTGCTGGAGCTGTCCCCGCTGAAGAACGCAACTGAAGAGCCTCGAGTTCGAAGTTTATTTTTGAGACTGTTCCTTTTGAAATTGAGACGGCGAGATCCTTGAAGGACCAATGTTAGCTTTGTACTACTGTATTTAAGGCAAGGGTTTAATGATGAGCTTAATATACAACAGTACAGGACAAACAGCTAATAACTAACCTAAAATAAGAGGAGTATCGTCCGTCGCGGTGAAGTCAGCAGAAGCGAGTGGTTATCGGGCCGAACCATGTAGTCGCCGCGACGCGCTAAACATGCGGCCTGCGCGTGCAGACCATGCCCAATGTGTTGTGTTGGGTTCGATTCCCAACAGTGCCCATTCAACTTTGGATAATTAGAATAACAACATTTGAGACTCGAACGATAGCTCAAGACTTAAAATATTTCGACAAGGGATTCAATTCTTGGATCGACAGGGTGGAAGATCAAGAAAAGCTAAGGAGATGTGCAAAAACCGGAACGGTTAGTAGCGACAACTCAGACGAAGACATTGAAAAGAACAGTAACATTTACCACAGCAGAGCAGTAACATAGAAAAGAGCCGAGAAACCAGCTGAACCCCGCTTAAAGATTCACCGATGAAGCTCGACTTGAGCCAACCCTGCTGCAACGTCGTTAAAAGATGCCCTCCCATAGACAAATATCACCCGCCTCTCCACTAATCCCATGCCTACGTTAGGGTGCATACCCCGTAGGATCTTATTATCCTTCCTATCCTAAGGGCACGTCATCCCTACCATTACAGTGCCCCCCGGTCTACTCCTAGATATGCAATGGTATTTGTAGCACCATGAAGCATGAGGCTTCAGGGACTAGTGCAAATCTCGGGGTTCATTCGATTAATCGAGTCTGGTCAAACCACGCTGGGGTCGGTGCATTTCATTCATTCATTAATTCATTCAGCCAGCAATTATTGGGCATAGACCGATCACCACACTTGCGTTGAAAATTTTAGAGTATTACAAGTTCAGGTTTACTGAAATTATATCATATGAATTTGAAAAAGTCACATTGCTACTTCTTTCTCTCTACCTGATTCAAACTTCAAGCTTGAAGGGGAGGCCTTCTGGACAATTTTTAACTTGATGCACAGTAAAGAGTTTTGTATCCATAAATCACAATGCAACATGGCTATCCTTCAGTTACATACAGTAACGAGGCGAGTGCGACATCGAATGACGATTCTCATCACGTTCAAACTATATAGAATATCAATTGTTTTGCTTCGTAACAATATCAGTGTCGAACCAGGAGTATTTTGAACGTCTGCGTATTTTTATGGGTGTATTTTGTAAACGTCTAAAAGTTAAGAGATATTGAAACGTCAAAAAATGTGTGGTTAGGCAGACGTTAGTTATAATTAAATGCTTATATACAATATGACACAACAAGCTATTTATACAAGGTACAAAATTAAGTGACATTTTAACTAACTCTACAAATCAATACTAAACAAAAAGACACTGAGGCGTCGAATTACTCGTCCGCATCGCCGCATCCACGTACGTGCCAAGAAGACTGGCAGCATTGCCAATCATTACAAAGCTATGTATTAGCAACGTATAATAAGCCCATAACATTCCCACTGTTAGGACAAAGGTACCATGCGGGCCCAGTGCGGGTTGGTAGTGTCACATGTTTTCGAATTATTGGTTCATGGACATGCCGGTTTCCTCACGATATTTTCCTTTGCTGTGTTGAGAGCAGTGGTGATGAAACAATTTACACAAAGTTCAGCGACTATCAGGCGCCTGGTGACCACAACTTTTATACAAAGATAAGCTCGATGAAAGGAGAATGGCGAGCTTGCATGGAATTAGGGACCCATTGGATGCGTATATTATGGAAACCTATGAATAGTTAAAGAACAACATAAGACTAACAATAAAATCAAATGGTAAGTTGGTTAGTGAAGTTGGGAGAGAAAATATATGAAAGTTAGAAGATTGTAAACCTAAAAGAATCTAAAATTAGCTTAGGGCATAGACTTATTGTTTATTATTTAGTAGTAGTATGGCGTATTCATACATATTTACTTAAACTCACACATATATCCCGTGGGGGAAGGTAGCACCTGCTACGATTCTTACATACCTACTCTTTTTGCGTCGTCCACGTTACACATCCGATTCATAAACGCGCGTTGCAGTACAACTAAGTACTTACTTGACTTTTTGAGGACATCAGAGTGCCTTTCCGGGCTATTAAAAATAATGCTGAAACTGAATAAAAATTAATATATAGGTAGGTACCTTATTATGTATCTATAGGTTTCTGTCATACCTGTTACATCTGTTTAGCCAGATAAACCTGGTGTATATGAAGTACTAAGGTTCCTTTTGCATAATGTATTGGAAGAGTTGCATCGCTGGTACTTTAGGCGATAACTAGATATACTTAATGATGATTTTTGTCTTTATTCAAACTCGTATACCTAAACAAATATTCGTTGCCGTCTAATTGATGTAATCTAATTACGGTGGTCGGACTAAACCTGCTGAAAAAAGCAGGTATCAGATAGTTTTAACAGCATCATCCTCCTGTCCCTGCTTTCATATAAACTAGGTGTGTGTTAATTAAAAATAATAAAAAATCTCTTTTATTTACTTTTTAACATTGCTCATAAAATATATATTTTACTTAAAAATATACAAGACATACAATCATTGCACATAATTATTTTCCTTTTATTTTCATATTCAATCCTAGATAATCACTTATTGTCGCTGGGAATTTGATAGAGATAACCGTGGCCCTGGCACAGGCAACTGAAGGAACATGGGTGGGTTTTAGTCAGTAAAAGTCTGACACGCCCTCCCGCTCCACCCAGAGCGGGAGAAGTCATTTGATGATTTCCCACCCAAAAAAAAAAAAAAGATAATCACTTATTAAAATATAATTTATTTATCTAATTAAAAGAAAGAAGCTGGTGCAGAGACAAAGCACTAGTTTCCTTGCATCGCCCATGTACCACAATATGCACATAATATGAGAGCAATAGCCCACTGTCATTCTAATATGGCATTTCGACCCTCCAGCCTCTTATCTACTGCGATGTACGTGTAATAATGACTTGCTACCTTTTTGCGTAGATTGAATTCAGGCACATAGAATAGATGGGTGGATGCCAACAAATATCCCTTCTAGAGTTTCATCCCGGCAAACTTCTATTGCATACATTCCGTAGGCTCTTAAGTGCTCCCCTACATATTATGTATACCATCACTTGCAAATGATTATCCAGAAGAAAATGCCGTAGTCTAGGTTGGTGTGCAGAATAGTCCGTAAAAAGGTAAGCCAAGTCGTCAAGATCAACAAAATCGCAAAAATAGCTTATAAATCCCACGTTAGCCGTTGAACACAAACAAAGGAATGACAAATGTGATATTTGACATGACAATTTGACATGTTCCATTTTCCGTTTCATGTTTTCTGTACCGTTATAACACAAAATAATTGATGACATAACATAACATCACGCCTTGTTTCCCCGAAGGGTTCGGTAGAGGTGTACCTGTACAAAATAATTGATATATTTTTAAATACGGTATGTTTTACATTGTCGGTACTTTTCATGTTTCGTTTTATATAAATTGTTTTTATTTATCAAGAAATAAGTATAAAAGACGGAGAACTTAGGTGGTAAATCATTAGGAATGTATCAACGTAATTCGCGAAAAACGTTCCGTTCGGAAACTGTACGATAACTTATTTATAAATAAATTTAAATCATTAATACCTTTTAATTACTATCACCTAGTTCAATATTTTTACTATAGAACTCCTATAAACTTGTTACAATTGTAATATAAACGTGCTCCGGTAATTTTTAAATTACGCGGGTTTAACCTCGCCATCCTTCTTTCCCATCGGCGAAATTGACAAACTTCTATTACAAATTTAATACCCTATTAAACCACTTCGTCAATGAATTTAAAAATAAACTTTCTTTAGTTATCACTTTAGTTATAAAAGGTACTCTTACGCAAAATTTCGTGCGTCTAGACCTGCGGTTTGGGCTGTGCGTTGCCTGTCAGGAAACTAGTGAATTTTTGTTCAACATCATCAACTTTTTTCGGAAATATTTCTCTATGGCATTGCACTCTATGCAAATGATCTCGAATACTTATAATTAGGAACCCTTGGCTCTAACTATTCCCATCGATTTGTGAACCTTCCGTCTAGCCAAAAGCCTCAAACTTCTAATAAACTTAGTAAACATTGCAGTACTAAACATTAAATCGTTTAGTCAATCAGACAGTTCAGCAACTCCACCAATAGGGATTAAGGTCGTGATTATAAGTGGTACATATCAAAACTTCGACCATTCACAAGCTTTACGGTCTGAACGAACATTACTATAAATCTATTTTGATCTTTTAGTTTGGTTGTTGTTTATGCCAAAACTTGAATAGGGGTTATTCACTCATAATTATGAACAACTTTCGCTATGGAAGCAACCATGAAACCTTGAAACACAATCAGCTGGTCCATAAATTCATGTTCGCGTTCGGCGAATTGTAGGAGAAATCTGCGGGGTAACTGCGTATCACACTAACAGAATGGTTTTCATTTAGACAGTTTAACAACATTCATTGCGTTATTTACGTTGTTTAACAAACAAATTTATCGAACATATGAAGCAATGGATTAGCACTATCCTCGAAAATGATTCAGATTGTGATGGATGGTGTTACGCAATAAGGGTGCTTTTCTTACACGATTTCAGAGTTGGTTCTATAGTAAAAGCTTTTCATAATGCTGAGTACCTACAATTATACCTTGTGTATTTTTTTCCTGAAATCTTTAGTAGCCCATCCAGGATGTCCACAACCACCCACACACAACAGTTCGGGCATTTGTCTTCCAGATATTCATTTGATATTAGTTTCTCGAAACACCGGCCACAAATAATCACGTTTCTCAAGTACGTTGCGACGCGAGCCAAATACCCACTTAAGTTATTGAATACAACGCCGCGAAGCTAACTACTTTGCAACCGCATTCAATTTATCTTACCTCTTGAACATCTCATCAATTTAAGTATATTTGGAATCTTATAATATGATTTAATTGTATTAATCCGCCATAAGTTTATAGAAGCTTGTCTGACCCATCAGCGTCTTGAAACTTAAAGAGGTTGGTACGCTCAAAATACTCTTCTTTAGTTTGTTATATTGACGGGCCCATAAAAAACGTATTTTTTGAGGATTTGGTAACCTATTGATACTCTGGGACCATTCGACTGAACTTCACCAACCTTATATAGCCTATACCCTTCTAGATATAAATAAAGTCTTAATACTTAAGTTAATGTTATTAGCGAAAAGAGTGGAAAAAATGGTGTATTTAAAAATCGTGCAAGTTCACGCAACGTTTACTCCACGCGTTCTTGCTAGGACCCACTGGAACATTACTAAAACAGGGAAAATTGTGCCTACATTCAAGAAATTTTGACTAGGGAAACATAATAAGCACCCAGAAAACAAACCTTCAAGATAGTTTCCATCGTTCCCTTTTCTCTAAACGGTTTCCGTATTACTGAACACATGTGCGTCTTTCGAGCACGTTCGCAAACAATCGTGGCCCGAAAGGTCAAGAATAAATTACCAGTTCCCCTTTCCTTGTTATAGGCTTCCATACCAAAAGGGTGCAAACAAGACCCTATTAGTAAGGCCTACTTTGTCCGTCAGTATGTCTGTCTACCAGAGGGTTGTTATTTTTTTTTTTTGCGGAATGGCATCTCGCAGGTCAACCTATGAGGTTGTCGTCTGCTTAAGCGGACTTGCCGGTGGTTGCTCTAATAAATTAAGGCCTCAGCCAGGACTTAAACTTAAATACTAATTAAAAACTAAGTGACTACACGCTAAGGCACCCCCTGTGGGGTGCGAGCCTCGGCTTAGGGAGTCGCTGGAAGAGGGCAGCAAGGGACTAGCTGGATCAGGATTTGAGTGATTTTTGAACGAATTTAAAGCTACAGGCTCAGAGGCGCGGGCTGGCTCGAGCAAGGGTCGGGCGGGGCTTAAATCGTAATAGCCCAGCAGTGGACATTAATAGTCCAACGAAAACTTTTTTGTTATACAAAAGAAGGCATACTATAAAATTGTTGGTGGTATCTACAGAACTCTTAGTCGGGTGTGGGTCTCGCATCTGGCTGTTTTTTCTATATTTTTTCTTCCGGCAAAAGAACAAAATAAGTTGTCTGAAAGTTTTCTTCTTAACTCATTAAATAGGGAAGTGTTTGAACAATGTTAATGAGTCGATGATGTTTTGAATTTTGTTTTGCTTTCAAGGAAAATTGTTTAGAAATGCTTTTGGAATATTAATGGACGTTCATTGGAGGATTTATTACTTAATTTACGTTGGTTTTAATATAAAGATTCTCTTCATTTTCGTTTTAGATACTGTTTCTATATTTTTTGACTTTAAGAAACTTTGTGAAGCTTTGGGCCAACAGAATTTGAGCAACTGTCGTAGCAGCGGCAAGAAAAAGAAAAAAAAAGCGGCCAAGTGCGAGTCGGACTGGCCCATGAAGGGTTCCGTAGCAGCAAGTAACATAATATAAAAGTTCTTGTAGTTCGTTGTAACTTTGATCGATGTTTTAATAATAGACGTATTAAAAAAACTACTTACTAGATCTCGTTCAAACCAATTTTCGGTGGAAGTTTACATGGTAATGTACATCATATATTTTTTTAGTTTTATCGTTAACTCCTAAAATAAGAGTTTTACCACTTTGGAAGTTTATCTCGTGCAAACTTACCAGTTTAGAAAAAAAAAATTTAACCTCAATATCATTTTTGAAGACCTATCCATATATTCCCCACACGTATGGGTTTGATGATTTTTTTTAAGTTTTAGTTCCAATTAAGGGGAACCCACAAAATTAATTTATTTTTTTATGTTTGTGTGAAAATTTTAATGCGGTTCACAGAATACATCTACTTACCAAGTTTCAACAGTATTGTTCTTATAGTTTCGGAAAAAAGTGGCTGTGACATACGGACGGACAGATAGACAGAGAGAAATGACGAATCCATAAAGGTTCCGTTTTTTGCCAATTGGCTACGGAACCCTAATAAGAAGCTTGTATTTTACCAGTAGGTTTGATGTTATGACCAGTGTCTAGGCCAATGTCCAGCTATTATGGCTTTTGTCCCAAGTGCAACCTGAGATCTAAACCCAAAAAGCGAAAAGGCATGTTACGACTTAGTAATCCGTTTCAATCGAACAAAAGGGTTTCTATTCATAAGAAAATCGATAAGTAGGCCAACGGTAAGAATAGTGTATTTCAAGAATCAAAATGGAGCTTCATAACCACTGTGCTTCAAGGCATATTGCCACAAGTAAATAATCAATTTCTCCTACAAAACCAACACTTCCCTACTCCTTACTTGATACAAAGAAAATCGTTCATCTTCAATCAGAACTCTTGAAATGAAGAACTACTTCAAATAAGAATAGATAACGATTCTCGATTGTGCAAATGCAGTCGAGACGAAGTGGAGGAACGAAACGCAATTGATGTCTTTTGTGGACACTCAAAGGACTGTGTCTTTTAATAGCATTTTCTAGCACAGCTTAAAGGAATCGTGATGTAACTAGTTTTCCTATGAGTTGAGGAGTGTTTTTTGCTTTGTTTTGTACGGTTTAAACCTTGTTCGTTCCCTTTATGATTTCTTTTGATATTTACTTCTTTGATTGTCCTGTATCCTGGGGGCGGGATCCACGTACATCTCTTTGTTTCCCGTGGGTTTTCAACCCTCAGCCCGTGGAACAAATGGCAATCTTTTATCTTTTGCACTAACCGTGTTATGTTGATAACTTTTAAAGATTATTTTTGTCTTTCTTGTAATAACCTAAGACCACAATGCAAAGTCAATCAAGAATGAATAAAAGCAGTATTTACGTACAATAATAGCAAATGTCTGGTCATATAACTGAATAAATTGCCGTTTTCACCATCGTTCCCTCAAACACTTCCTTAATAAGGGTTACTTAACCAAAGAGGCTGCTTAAATCAGCCCGTCACCTAAATTTGTTTTCACCGTGTTATGGGATACCTACGTAAGGGCAACTTACATAAGTGACAGTTTTTCGATCGTTCTTTTCCTAAGAAATTACGAATTTTGTATTCCATTGAAAAGCATGACGATTAAAGTAAAATAATACGACAAAAAAAGAAAACGCACAATGAAAATGATTTCATTTTAGATACATAAAATATTCATATTAAATCGTTGATTAATGCGGAATGCTGTTGCCATAGTGACAACATGACCGATGACACCGCTGCGCATTTGTTGGTTATTTGTTTGTGTGTTGTCTTGTCGTGTTCATGTGGGCTATTTTATGTATAAGAAATGTCAGAAAATTGGTATTGTGTGTCTTATTATTTACGTTCTAATAGATATTCTTTGAGAGCAGTGGTGGCCCAGTGGTAACGGCCGTGCCTTACGAGTTGTATGTCACATGTCCAACAAATTTATCTAGCATAATGACAATTAAACTCCTCATATTTAGTCGTCCTCGATTTTGACGACGAGAATAGTAGACAATATTTTAGTAAAAATAAAAATAAAATATCCAAGATAACATGGCAAATTTATAATTTTACTTATTGTTATTGTTGGAACGAATGTAGAAACCAAACAGTTTGTGTCAAGTAAATCTTTAATACGCCACCAGTAGCGCTCTAGTAATTGTCATCTGTCAATCTGTCATTGTCAGGATGGCACACACGTTGTAATAGCTTTATACTGGTTCAATGAAAATAAATACAATCTTCCTTTTTCACTTCAATCCTGGTTTACTTTCTTCAAAACCCATCAGTTATCATAATTATATCATTCATCATAATAATAATGAAAATACTTAGTTTTAAACTACCTACATATACATTGAAATGAAGTTCCTTTCGGCGGCCACGAGAGAAAGTGTGGCGCAGGCGAGCACTATTACGTAGATGAGCATCGCGTTTAGTAATAACCAGTCTCTTTGCCAATAATGGTGATTGCCGAAATCTAGGGAGTTATGGCTATACATGGCAATATGAAACCTACGCAACATAAATCGCCAGATAATTCCCCAAAGTTGGTGAGTAATAGCTATATCATGGGTTTTATGCTGATTGTTACAATATCAACCTTCGCTACCTAGAATTGTGACCGTCGGCTGATTTATCAATAGTGGTGATTATCTAGAGAGCGCCACTAACTTTACATTTTAATTGTAGCAAGCTAAACAAAAACCGTAAAAAAAGTTATAAGGTACTAAATATAAATTAAAAGACGTAGACGTAATATCAATATATTCCCTACTCGCACACTGGTATATGTACCTTATTCCATGCGTTAAATCGAGCGATGTTGCAATGATAAAAATGATTTGTTTTTAATAACTTGCTACATCGGTATCTCGTCGCGAGATAGAGAAGTGACAAAGTGCCTTTTTCGAGTTTACTCAAGCTTAACGGTGATGTTAGGCATTAGGATGACGTGACGTCAAAATCGTAGACAAATTTCGCCAAATCGAGAAAGAGAGCGTTCTCGCGCTTGTCATGTTAAATCTGCTGAGAACTATTTATTGGTACCTAAACCTAATCACCTGTGTATTAGATAAGTAGGTAAATGTTTAAAACACGAAGAAGTAAATAAGTAACCTTACCCCCTTGATCTCAGCGGCCGCCCGCTATACTCCCTCCCGCATTAGCAGTATTCGCCGGCCAAGGCATACTTTAATCGACCCCGATGACGCCACTTCCCTCCTCCAGGAGAGCAGTAAGGCAACCAGAACTTTACACAAGCGCAAAACCCGATCGCCGTCATACCGTCCTCGCCGCCGAGGCCCGCCGCGACGCCCATATCCATGCCCCTCCCGACCCGTGCTCGAGCCAGCCCGCGCCGCTGAGCCTATAGCTTTAAATTCGTCCCTAAATCACTCAAATCCTGATCCAGCTAGTCCCTTGCTGCCCTCTTCCAGCGACGCCCTAAGCCGAGGTTCGAACCCCACAGGGGGTGCCCTTAGCGTTGTGGCTTAGTTTTTAAGTTAGTACATAAGTTTAAGTCCTGGCTGGAGGCCTTAATTTATTAGGGCAACCACAGGCAAGTCCGTCTAAGCAGACGACAACCTCATAGGTTGACCTGCGAGATGCCATTCCCAAAAAAAAAAAAACAAGTAACCTTACCTACTTTATAAGAATATAATCTTTTTTTAAAAATCGTACCTGTTATCTGTATATTCTAAAAAGTGTTCTATTCTTTCTTATGAAAACAGCAAACTGTCCTTGGATAACCTAAATCTTTTGAAGAAGTCCAGATGGTCATATTTCGTGAACACATCCGGTATTTCGCGATAAATATGTGGCAATCTGAATAAACTTTGTACACAAAACTCCACAGTTTCAATAGCTTTTAAACTGTTCATAAAGTCGTCCATTTCGCAGTTAATATGCGGGTTCAACAACAAAATAAAGTGTCACTCAGCGCTAAGATGCCGAATATCGGGACCCTATACTAAACTAACACTTAAACATACGTACGTAAATTACAAGTTTTCATATTCTTCCGTGACTGATACTGCGTAAAACTTCCATAGTTTTCGATTTTACCTGAAACAAAAAAACAACATAAGAAGTTTGTTTATTATATTAACATCATCCTTTGAGCCGAAAGACGTACACTGCTGGACTGATGACCACCGGCCAGCTTAGGCCTCTTGCGCGTCGACCTACTGGTGGTGGTGACGTCGGCGGCGAAAAGTATTCGTTGCTCGAGCTCGACGCAACTGCAGCGGCCGCCCGGCCGGTTTCACTAGACTCACGTCTGGAGCAGGTTCCGGCCACTGCAAGGCGGAGCTGAGAAACGAAACCGAAGATGTTGGGAGTGTGGTTTGAATCAATCGTTGTGCCATACTTTGCGTCAGCATTGCACTGTTCTCCGTCTCATAGATAGTCGATTTTCTGTTTGCATTCTGGTGCAGTATGTTATGGTATGTCATTTAGGCAATTTTGGTTTCTTTAAAGATAGTGTAGGAACACATAACAAATCTTGACGTGTAAAAGTGTTTGTAAAAACCTACTTACAGAAATAAAATCATTTATCATTTATCATTGTTGTATGAATTGATGTTTAAAAATTGTATAAAAATAACACGGAGATTTTTTTTTACCGTCAACTTGACAGTCGGACCACAATTGTTTTTATTATTATTAGTAGCCATTGATGTCACTGTTAGGCAAAGGCTTCCCAGTTAATGTTCCTAAATTCCAAATACTTTTATTTGGAATTGGATTAATTTAGAGAATACAAAATATCCGATCTTTATACCAATCTACTTTACAACATTTAAAAAAATCATCAAATACCAAACACAAAAGTAGCCAATAAAAAAAAGCGAACTTCATTGCGTCAAAGTCTTTCAAGTTATAAAAGCCACGTCCATTATGCGACAAGAAAAGAATTTTTATATCATAACCGACGTATAGAACGTCGCAAAATGCAGAGTTGCCAGACATCACAGTAGGTACAGAAATGTACAGAAGGTCAGCTGCATACGAGTGAAAACAGGTGCACGCACTCAGAATAAGACGGTCGACCATTGTGCATTGGTGCGAAAATCACAACAACCATTGGTGCGAATGTCAGTCGCGAGTGCGCTTGCAATACCGTTACGTGACGTGTCTGGCGCCCGCTTTTACGCAGTTACGAGCGCTAGGTTGGTATAAATAAAAAAAACATTTCACCAACCAATAAACGATGACTAAAGATACCACACCGAATCGCGAGGCAGACATACTGATTATGAAACTCCTACGGGTTGTCTAGTATTTTTTTGAAAACAATATTGACAGGCACCTTTAACCACAGATATGTGGCAAAAAACAAGTTTTCGAAGCTTAAAATTGCCTGTGGAAGTGGTTTCTTATGGATCTGGTTTCGTCACTTAACCTAACTAAGCAACATAAGATGACGTTAGCAAAAACGGGCATAGTGTACGTGCGTTTTCCTTCTTTGTATGGAGCCGAACTTCTGTTCTTTGTCTATTAAGTGTCAGCTTCACAGGTGACGTGTGAAATCGTTAAACCGCCCTAGATTTCACAGAAGGCACTCAAAATGGACAATTCGTGTCCCGACTGAATATATCCTTAAATCCCCGGGAATATGGAGATGTGCAAGTTTGTATACACTTTGTTGTTACAATAATTTTGTTAGGTTTCAGTAATACGAGTTTGTTGTGTGTGTGTTTGTGTGAGAGAGAAATAGGTAACAGTAAGGCCAGTCGTACACGACATTACTCAATAGTAATCAGTTAGCTTAGCTAGCCAGAATGATTGTTTTGAGTATCATCGTGGTCGATGGACCTAAGTTCTACCTTATGTCGAGTTTCTTGAAATTAATTACTTTATACAGCGATATGTCTCTAATTTTTCGTTTCAAAACTTTGTATCAAAATTAAATTACATAAATGCAACTTTCGTCATTCTTCATGAGCATATAACTGTGTCAAACACCAAATCTGTTTGTTTCAGCTTTCATGTGTTAAGAAAGTTTAAATACCTTTATTCTTCATACAAAATACAAATATGAAAATGTATACTTTACTAGCCAGCGTTCAGACATTTTAATACCATCAAAATATAAATTTCAAGCTATCGACACTTGTAACTCCGCAATTTGGGTTCTCATGAAATTCTCGGCGCCTCCAGTACTCAGGTGCCTTTCGGCTACATTTATCGAAGTCAACAAGGTAGGAACAAAATAGCCCAAGTTTCGAGTCAAGTGTCGAATGAGTCAATTCACAACGCCATCGCTTTCAAAAATGTTCGTAAACGTACTTTATAGAGCTTCCAAATTGAACTTTGTTTGGATAATCGTAGCGTCTGTTTTCCTTTGTATGTCTGTTGTACAGAAAGCATTAAATATTGTCATTGTTTCTGTTTCCTGGTGATTAAACTCAGGAGAATTTGGATGTTCTCATTTATAAAGACAGTGAATTGTAACTGTTCGTTATTTGTGCACACTATGTTCATTTACAATGAGTGTTTTTTTCCTTAGTTTTCTACGAGGTAAAAATGTAGTTTGGTCGTTCGATCTTTTAGTCAAAATAAAGAGTTTAATAAAAACAGGTATTAAAGGCATATAGAAAACATCAGAAAAGTGTAGTCAAATTAAGGGTGTGGTGGTTCAGACCATCAAACTAAACAACTTTCACCATGGGACCAACATCGAAGGTAATCGCAAAAATATTATCAACTGTCCCTTACAAAACTTCAAGACCTACTCGACCCACATACATATATGGAAGGTTGGTGTTTTTTTTTTTGCGATTACGGTTATGGTCTCCGGGAGAACGTTGTTCAGATTGATGGTCTGTCAGAAAAGTATTTTTAGGTACTGTGATATCATTCTTCCGCATGAAAGGTACTCATTATTTGACTAATACTTTTGAAAGTCATCCTTCGCAAAAATTTGCTTCTGTTACAATAATGTCAAAATTAGAAAACCTTAGGCTTGGAAAGATACGAGATATTTATAACCATGAAAGAAAGAAAGAAAAAGCATTTATTGGGACTCGCTTAGTACATAGTTAAAACTTAATAATAGATACTCTTTTAAAATAATTTAAAAACAAACAAATAAAAATAAAATTAACAAAGTCCTGAACGAGGTCAAAAGGCCCTCATCTCAGCATAATGCTGCAACACTTAAAAATAAGTGTCACAGCGCTGGTATTCTGATAGGGCCCGCTGTGAAGTCACGGACAGTTACAGAAACAGATTAATGTAAAGTAAAATAATAGAAAAATATAAGCTACAACATAAACCGTGTGTCAGGACCCGGCGTAACATTCTTGTCTATGCGTTTAGTGTCTGTGGCACTCTATACACAATTTAACAATGCGAACAAAAGGCCCAAAATAAAGAGCACAAATTATTGGCACTATTTCCTGCGTGATGATTTAATTAAATGCCAGTTATGATGGACCTGCCTCGCTCAACTTTATACTCAACTTTTGTATCGACTGATTGAGCGAACGGTCCTAAGAAAACGAATTATCCATAGATTTATCTAGAGCTTTTGATCTTGTTGCTTACGACGCGTTGTGGCAAAAGTTGTCGGATGATACGGATCTACCTACTGAGTACATAAGTCTCCTGAAGTATTGGTATGGCAACCAGAGCAATTTTGTGCGGTGGTCGGGGTCACTTTCGGTTGAGTATGGTTTGGAATGTGGTGTAAGGCAAGGCGGGCTAACGTCGCCGACCCTCTTCAACTTGTACATTGACCGTCTGATCCGTGAACTCAGTAGCGCCGGTGTGGGCTGTTCGATTGATGGTGTTCTTGTCAACAATATCAGTTACGCGGACGACATGGTGCTGCTGAGTCCATCGATCAGTGCCCTTCGAAAACTGATTTCGATCTGCGAGCGGTATGTGGGGGCCCACGGGCTTAGATATAACGTCATCAAAAGCGAGCTCATGGTGTTTAAAGCGGGTTCTAAAACTTATGACACTGTCCCGCAGGTGATGCTGAATGGCAGTGTCCTTAAAAGAGTCTCGCAGTTCAAGTATCTGGGCCACTGGGTTACCGAGACGCTTGTAGATGATATAGATATAGATAGGGAGCGCAGGGCTCTGTCTGTTAGAGCTAATATGCTGGCTCGTAGGTTCGCGCGCTGTACTACGGAAGTAAAAGCTACGTTGTTTAGAGCATTTTGTCAATCGTTTTACACGTGCAGCTTATGGGTCAAACATACAAAAAAATCGTACGACACTCTGCGTGTTCTCTACAACAATGCTTTCAGGGCGCTGATGAAGCTGCCCCGCTACTGTAGTGCGTCAGGTATGTTTGCGGGCGCAAATATTGATGGGTTTGGTGCGATTATTCGTAAAAGAGTTGTGTCTCTGATGCGCCGCATACGGGGCAGTTCCAACAGATACCTTCAGCTGTTCGCATGGAGGATGGATTTGGATCTGGATTGCCCAATAATGCGGTACTGGACTAAGCTGCATGTTGAGCACTCCGGATTCAAATCTAAATTTAGGCTAAGATGACACGTAAAAGTCTATTTGTTTAGTGTCAAATTGTAATTTATAAGGTTTGTATTGTTAATTTTTTGATTGGTATGATGATTTTCCTAATTGTAATCTTTTAATTAATTCTTAATGTGTGTATATAATATTTTTAATTTTCATATGTATTCTTATGGACTGGTTCTGAAATAAATGAAATTTAATTTAATTTAATTTAATTACTAGGAATATATAGCTATATGCATTGCAAATGCTCAGGATAGTTGTCTAATTTAAGTAACTTTTCATCTAATGAATTACTATACCACACAATAAGACTAAATAATCAGATCTTCTATTAGTTTTTCTCACTGCCAACATTAACCTCAAAGAGTACAGACATAATCAAAGTTGTCCTCAACACGTAATTGTTAGCAAAAATAATGTCTTAAAATATTCACACCTACCAGACCATTTGATTCGCTTATTCCTATTTTAAACACATGCCCATTCTCACCTTTTTAGTTGCCAGTATCTTTGTCAGTCGCTTTCAAGCACGGAATAGTAAAAAAGAGTTCCTTCTCTTTCTTACTATTCCGTGCTTTCAAGAACCGTCTGACGTAAGAATATTCAAATGTGGAATGAATGCACCACGAATAGAAAATGGCGTGTAGTGAACAACGAATGTTGTGGTAAGTTCAGGCGGTGAAAATCAGAAGTATATCCTCCTTTGAATGTTTTATGTTCTGCTATGTGGATAAATGTAGAGAGTACCTTGAGCATGTTATGTGATGGAATCTGGTTTATACTTTTATCATGTTATATAGAGTGCAAGGTCTATGTGATTGCATTGTTGGTGATTTGCAGCTTGTGTTGAAACATTAATACTTTCGTAAAAGTAGAATTGAATGGAACAAAAAGGCATAATTGTCTAGCAATGACTTTTCGAGCCATGGTCATTATAGAAACATCGCATAAATGATGAACTTGTAAATCACCTTAAAATTTTACCACTACACCAATTCTCGCAAACATATCTGCGAAATTCTCATTATCCCAAAATGATATTGATATTCACAACTTTGCATAAACACTTCAGTTTATAATCCCCATAATCTTCGATCGGAATAAATAACAGGCTAGTTGTATGAAATAAAGGGTGTATGATGAGGCCGTTCGCCGGCTGTCCCTTAATCCGGGGTTGACCGCATCCGTGAACGTCTACTGGTCCTGTGGTTTGATGCCGCACTGTGTAATTATGTATGCTTACCGTCAAATATGAAATTTCATGTATTTTGTTATTAATTTTTAAGTAATGAGGGTAGTCTCCCAGAATATTTTGGTGTTTGAATTTCATGAATTATTTAAAGCGATAATTTTGGTCAGTGGTGCGTTCGATTTGAAAACTGCGTAACTTAGAACCAGAAATTGTTTCAAACAAATAGTGTTACCCTAAGACCAAATAAAAAATCAAGACATAGCGCCAAAGAGTACTTTAATTATACGGGTAAAGAGTGCCAGCTTACGTCATATTGTCAATAAGCGCAGTGGCGCCGGCTACAATTCGTGCCCGAACTAAGCCAGTTTTGTATGTAGTTTTAGGTACGGTGCAACCACTTATCAAAGGTAACAAAACCATTTTCAGCAGAACTGGCTTTGTATCATAGGTTTTACAGAAGACAGGATCTGATTTTACTAGTTGTGTACCATTGATATGTCATTGAAATACTCATGTAGGCTTGTCTTTTATAGAAATGATGTGAAATGAAACGAGTCAAAACAAATGTTTCAGTCATTATTATTTTTATAATGATTAAGCTTATCATAGTACAATTTTGCTAAAACTTTTGTTTCATCTTCTCCATTACAGGTAATTTTTCCTTAAAATAAGATTAGCGGATCGACACCTACTATGTAGCAAGACACTAACTCAACACACTTTTTTATTTTTGTTCCTGGGCTGGAAAATCCTCATGGATGTCCTCCGCCATGGGGCGGGTGGAGGGGTCTGTCAGACTCTTACTGACTAAAAACCACCCCGGTGTTCCATCTCACACCTACGCCGAGGTCGCGGGAACAAATAATTCTTCCGCATCCCCGGCTGGTGCCGGCCCGCTTGCGCGGGCCCCGTTTCGGGCGGAGGGAGTGAGGTGTACTCCCTCCGCAACGTCTGTGAGCGGCGCGCGCGGAACACTACGCGCGCCGCCTTCTCGGGTCCTGATGTTGGGGGGCGACGGATGTCCCCGAATCCGTCGCCCCTGGACCCATTTAGGGGGGCCGGTAGAGAGCGTTGTCCATCCTCCTCCGACGCCCGGTGCGTCTGCTGCGGGCCGGCACCCTAATTGCGTAATACACAATCAACCGGAATCTGAATCGTTTTGAAACAGATTGCTAATCCATTGCTTCTTAAGTTCGATAAAAATTCTGCTCAACAATATATAGAACGCAATGAAGGTTCTTGAACCGTCAAAATCAAACAGATTAGTCGTAATCGTTTACGAAAATGTGTTACGCAATTAGGGTGCGGGTCGAGAGTTGAGATCTCTCTCTCCCTTTCCGCAGCCTCCTTCTGCGAGATGACCGTCTCGCAGAAGGAAACCACCGCGTTCCACGACTCGACGCTGTCGACCATCGAACTCACTACGGTCGGCAGCGACAGGTCACTGCCTACTTCTGAGATGAGGGCACGGCGCGGCTCCTCCCAAGTGGCACACTCTGCCAGCGTGTGCCACGCCGTGTCCTCCCGGCAGTAACTCAACACACTAGCTGAACTCCACGCACTTACTGGAAGATTTCACAACCGAAACACAAACGAAAAATGGAAAAGGTGTACTAAAATACGCGCTTACACAGTATCGCGCTTATCTTATGTATTTCAATTTGTAGAAATATTGAAATAAGCTCAATTGTATAATGAAATGTAAAATGAATATTGTTATGGTACTTAAGTTTTAAATTTATAAAACTGTTTATTTTTTGTTCTGTGACATCTGTTGAGTTGCGGTGCTTTCTAAATAATATTACGTTTAGGAACAACATGTAGATGGAGCTACCATCTTTTCATCCAAGCCAGATATATGGGACTGTCCCCTCCCCTGTATAGCGCTGTCAACAGTGACGTGAAGCCCATTATGTAAACATTTGTGTGCACTTATACTACATTGGTATAAGTACTTAACTAATATACTAATATTTTTAAATACGGTATGTTTTACATTGTCGGTACTTTTCATGTTTCGTTTTATATAAATTGTTTTTATTTATCAAGAAATAAGTATAAAAGACGGAGAACTTAGGTGGTAAATCATTAGGAATGTATCAACGTAATTCGCGAAAAACGTTCCGTTCGGAAACTGTACGATAACTTATTTATAAATAAATTTAAATCATTAATACCTTTTAATTACTATCACCTAGTTCAATATTTTTACTATAGAACTCCTATAAACTTGTTACAATTGTAATATAAACGTGCTCCGGTAATTTTTAAATTACGCGGGTTTAACCTCGCCATCCTTCTTTCCCATCGGCGAAATTGACAAACTTCTATTACAAATTTAATACCCTATTAAACCACTTCGTCAATGAATTTAAAAATAAACTTTCTTTAGTTATCACTTTAGTTATAAAAGGTACTCTTACGCAAAATTTCGTGCGTCTAGACCTGCGGTTTGGGCTGTGCGTTGCCTGTCAGGAAACTAGTGAATTTTTGTTCAACATCATCAACTTTTTTCGGAAATATTTCTCTATGGCATTGCACTCTATGCAAATGATCTCGAATACTTATAATTAGGAACCCTTGGCTCTAACTATTCCCATCGATTTGTGAACCTTCCGTCTAGCCAAAAGCCTCAAACTTCTAATAAACTTAGTAAACATTGCAGTACTAAACATTAAATCGTTTAGTCAATCAGACAGTTCAGCAACTCCACCAATAGGGATTAAGGTCGTGATTATAAGTGGTACATATCAAAACTTCGACCATTCACAAGCTTTACGGTCTGAACGAACATTACTATAAATCTATTTTGATCTTTTAGTTTGGTTGTTGTTTATGCCAAAACTTGAATAGGGGTTATTCACTCATAATTATGAACAACTTTCGCTATGGAAGCAACCATGAAACCTTGAAACACAATCAGCTGGTCCATAAATTCATGTTCGCGTTCGGCGAATTGTAGGAGAAATCTGCGGGGTAACTGCGTATCACACTAACAGAATGGTTTTCATTTAGACAGTTTAACAACATTCATTGCGTTATTTACGTTGTTTAACAAACAAATTTATCGAACATATGAAGCAATGGATTAGCACTATCCTCGAAAATGATTCAGATTGTGATGGATGGTGTTACGCAATAAGGGTGCTTTTCTTACACGATTTCAGAGTTGGTTCTATAGTAAAAGCTTTTCATAATGCTGAGTACCTACAATTATACCTTGTGTATTTTTTTCCTGAAATCTTTAGTAGCCCATCCAGGATGTCCACAACCACCCACACACAACAGTTCGGGCATTTGTCTTCCAGATATTCATTTGATATTAGTTTCTCGAAACACCGGCCACAAATAATCACGTTTCTCAAGTACGTTGCGACGCGAGCCAAATACCCACTTAAGTTATTGAATACAACGCCGCGAAGCTAACTACTTTGCAACCGCATTCAATTTATCTTACCTCTTGAACATCTCATCAATTTAAGTATATTTGGAATCTTATAATATGATTTAATTGTATTAATCCGCCATAAGTTTATAGAAGCTTGTCTGACCCATCAGCGTCTTGAAACTTAAAGAGGTTGGTACGCTCAAAATACTCTTCTTTAGTTTGTTATATTGACGGGCCCATAAAAAACGTATTTTTTGAGGATTTGGTAACCTATTGATACTCTGGGACCATTCGACTGAACTTCACCAACCTTATATAGCCTATACCCTTCTAGATATAAATAAAGTCTTAATACTTAAGTTAATGTTATTAGCGAAAAGAGTGGAAAAAATGGTGTATTTAAAAATCGTGCAAGTTCACGCAACGTTTACTCCACGCGTTCTTGCTAGGACCCACTGGAACATTACTAAAACAGGGAAAATTGTGCCTACATTCAAGAAATTTTGACTAGGGAAACATAATAAGCACCCAGAAAACAAACCTTCAAGATAGTTTCCATCGTTCCCTTTTCTCTAAACGGTTTCCGTATTACTGAACACATGTGCGTCTTTCGAGCACGTTCGCAAACAATCGTGGCCCGAAAGGTCAAGAATAAATTACCAGTTCCCCTTTCCTTGTTATAGGCTTCCATACCAAAAGGGTGCAAACAAGACCCTATTAGTAAGGCCTACTTTGTCCGTCAGTATGTCTGTCTACCAGAGGGTTGTTATTTTTTTTTTTTGCGGAATGGCATCTCGCAGGTCAACCTATGAGGTTGTCGTCTGCTTAAGCGGACTTGCCGGTGGTTGCTCTAATAAATTAAGGCCTCAGCCAGGACTTAAACTTAAATACTAATTAAAAACTAAGTGACTACACGCTAAGGCACCCCCTGTGGGGTGCGAGCCTCGGCTTAGGGAGTCGCTGGAAGAGGGCAGCAAGGGACTAGCTGGATCAGGATTTGAGTGATTTTTGAACGAATTTAAAGCTACAGGCTCAGAGGCGCGGGCTGGCTCGAGCAAGGGTCGGGCGGGGCTTAAATCGTAATAGCCCAGCAGTGGACATTAATAGTCCAACGAAAACTTTTTTGTTATACAAAAGAAGGCATACTATAAAATTGTTGGTGGTATCTACAGAACTCTTAGTCGGGTGTGGGTCTCGCATCTGGCTGTTTTTTCTATATTTTTTCTTCCGGCAAAAGAACAAAATAAGTTGTCTGAAAGTTTTCTTCTTAACTCATTAAATAGGGAAGTGTTTGAACAATGTTAATGAGTCGATGATGTTTTGAATTTTGTTTTGCTTTCAAGGAAAATTGTTTAGAAATGCTTTTGGAATATTAATGGACGTTCATTGGAGGATTTATTACTTAATTTACGTTGGTTTTAATATAAAGATTCTCTTCATTTTCGTTTTAGATACTGTTTCTATATTTTTTGACTTTAAGAAACTTTGTGAAGCTTTGGGCCAACAGAATTTGAGCAACTGTCGTAGCAGCGGCAAGAAAAAGAAAAAAAAAGCGGCCAAGTGCGAGTCGGACTCGCCCATGAAGGGTTCCGTAGCAGCAAGTAACATAATATAAAAGTTCTTGTAGTTCGTTGTAACTTTGATCGATGTTTTAATAATAGACGTATTAAAAAAACTACTTACTAGATCTCGTTCAAACCAATTTTCGGTGGAAGTTTACATGGTAATGTACATCATATATTTTTTTAGTTTTATCGTTAACTCCTAAAATAAGAGTTTTACCACTTTGGAAGTTTATCTCGTGCAAACTTACCAGTTTAGAAAAAAAAAATTTAACCTCAATATCATTTTTGAAGACCTATCCATATATTCCCCACACGTATGGGTTTGATGATTTTTTTTAAGTTTTAGTTCCAATTAAGGGGAACCCACAAAATTAATTTATTTTTTTATGTTTGTGTGAAAATTTTAATGCGGTTCACAGAATACATCTACTTACCAAGTTTCAACAGTATTGTTCTTATAGTTTCGGAAAAAAGTGGCTGTGACATACGGACGGACAGATAGACAGAGAGAAATGACGAATCCATAAAGGTTCCGTTTTTTGCCAATTGGCTACGGAACCCTAATAAGAAGCTTGTATTTTACCAGTAGGTTTGATGTTATGACCAGTGTCTAGGCCAATGTCCAGCTATTATGGCTTTTGTCCCAAGTGCAACCTGAGATCTAAACCCAAAAAGCGAAAAGGCATGTTACGACTTAGTAATCCGTTTCAATCGAACAAAAGGGTTTCTATTCATAAGAAAATCGATAAGTAGGCCAACGGTAAGAATAGTGTATTTCAAGAATCAAAATGGAGCTTCATAACCACTGTGCTTCAAGGCATATTGCCACAAGTAAATAATCAATTTCTCCTACAAAACCAACACTTCCCTACTCCTTACTTGATACAAAGAAAATCGTTCATCTTCAATCAGAACTCTTGAAATGAAGAACTACTTCAAATAAGAATAGATAACGATTCTCGATTGTGCAAATGCAGTCGAGACGAAGTGGAGGAACGAAACGCAATTGATGTCTTTTGTGGACACTCAAAGGACTGTGTCTTTTAATAGCATTTTCTAGCACAGCTTAAAGGAATCGTGATGTAACTAGTTTTCCTATGAGTTGAGGAGTGTTTTTTGCTTTGTTTTGTACGGTTTAAACCTTGTTCGTTCCCTTTATGATTTCTTTTGATATTTACTTCTTTGATTGTCCTGTATCCTGGGGGCGGGATCCACGTACATCTCTTTGTTTCCCGTGGGTTTTCAACCCTCAGCCCGTGGAACAAATGGCAATCTTTTATCTTTTGCACTAACCGTGTTATGTTGATAACTTTTAAAGATTATTTTTGTCTTTCTTGTAATAACCTAAGACCACAATGCAAAGTCAATCAAGAATGAATAAAAGCAGTATTTACGTACAATAATAGCAAATGTCTGGTCATATAACTGAATAAATTGCCGTTTTCACCATCGTTCCCTCAAACACTTCCTTAATAAGGGTTACTTAACCAAAGAGGCTGCTTAAATCAGCCCGTCACCTAAATTTGTTTTCACCGTGTTATGGGATACCTACGTAAGGGCAACTTACATAAGTGACAGTTTTTCGATCGTTCTTTTCCTAAGAAATTACGAATTTTGTATTCCATTGAAAAGCATGACGATTAAAGTAAAATAATACGACAAAAAAAGAAAACGCACAATGAAAATGATTTCATTTTAGATACATAAAATATTCATATTAAATCGTTGATTAATGCGGAATGCTGTTGCCATAGTGACAACATGACCGATGACACCGCTGCGCATTTGTTGGTTATTTGTTTGTGTGTTGTCTTGTCGTGTTCATGTGGGCTATTTTATGTATAAGAAATGTCAGAAAATTGGTATTGTGTGTCTTATTATTTACGTTCTAATAGATATTCTTTGAGAGCAGTGGTGGCCCAGTGGTAACGGCCGTGCCTTACGAGTTGTATGTCACATGTCCAACAAATTTATCTAGCATAATGACAATTAAACTCCTCATATTTAGTCGTCCTCGATTTTGACGACGAGAATAGTAGACAATATTTTAGTAAAAATAAAAATAAAATATCCAAGATAACATGGCAAATTTATAATTTTACTTATTGTTATTGTTGGAACGAATGTAGAAACCAAACAGTTTGTGTCAAGTAAATCTTTAATACGCCACCAGTAGCGCTCTAGTAATTGTCATCTGTCAATCTGTCATTGTCAGGATGGCACACACGTTGTAATAGCTTTATACTGGTTCAATGAAAATAAATACAATCTTCCTTTTTCACTTCAATCCTGGTTTACTTTCTTCAAAACCCATCAGTTATCATAATTATATCATTCATCATAATAATAATGAAAATACTTAGTTTTAAACTACCTACATATACATTGAAATGAAGTTCCTTTCGGCGGCCACGAGAGAAAGTGTGGCGCAGGCGAGCACTATTACGTAGATGAGCATCGCGTTTAGTAATAACCAGTCTCTTTGCCAATAATGGTGATTGCCGAAATCTAGGGAGTTATGGCTATACATGGCAATATGAAACCTACGCAACATAAATCGCCAGATAATTCCCCAAAGTTGGTGAGTAATAGCTATATCATGGGTTTTATGCTGATTGTTACAATATCAACCTTCGCTACCTAGAATTGTGACCGTCGGCTGATTTATCAATAGTGGTGATTATCTAGAGAGCGCCACTAACTTTACATTTTAATTGTAGCAAGCTAAACAAAAACCGTAAAAAAAGTTATAAGGTACTAAATATAAATTAAAAGACGTAGACGTAATATCAATATATTCCCTACTCGCACACTGGTATATGTACCTTATTCCATGCGTTAAATCGAGCGATGTTGCAATGATAAAAATGATTTGTTTTTAATAACTTGCTACATCGGTATCTCGTCGCGAGATAGAGAAGTGACAAAGTGCCTTTTTCGAGTTTACTCAAGCTTAACGGTGATGTTAGGCATTAGGATGACGTGACGTCAAAATCGTAGACAAATTTCGCCAAATCGAGAAAGAGAGCGTTCTCGCGCTTGTCATGTTAAATCTGCTGAGAACTATTTATTGGTACCTAAACCTAATCACCTGTGTATTAGATAAGTAGGTAAATGTTTAAAACACGAAGAAGTAAATAAGTAACCTTACCCCCTTGATCTCAGCGGCCGCCCGCTATACTCCCTCCCGCATTAGCAGTATTCGCCGGCCAAGGCATACTTTAATCGACCCCGATGACGCCACTTCCCTCCTCCAGGAGAGCAGTAAGGCAACCAGAACTTTACACAAGCGCAAAACCCGATCGCCGTCATACCGTCCTCGCCGCCGAGGCCCGCCGCGACGCCCATATCCATGCCCCTCCCGACCCGTGCTCGAGCCAGCCCGCGCCGCTGAGCCTATAGCTTTAAATTCGTCCCTAAATCACTCAAATCCTGATCCAGCTAGTCCCTTGCTGCCCTCTTCCAGCGACGCCCTAAGCCGAGGTTCGAACCCCACAGGGGGTGCCCTTAGCGTTGTGGCTTAGTTTTTAAGTTAGTACATAAGTTTAAGTCCTGGCTGGAGGCCTTAATTTATTAGGGCAACCACAGGCAAGTCCGTCTAAGCAGACGACAACCTCATAGGTTGACCTGCGAGATGCCATTCCCAAAAAAAAAAACAAGTAACCTTACCTACTTTATAAGAATATAATCTTTTTTTAAAAATCGTACCTGTTATCTGTATATTCTAAAAAGTGTTCTATTCTTTCTTATGAAAACAGCAAACTGTCCTTGGATAACCTAAATCTTTTGAAGAAGTCCAGATGGTCATATTTCGTGAACACATCCGGTATTTCGCGATAAATATGTGGCAATCTGAATAAACTTTGTACACAAAACTCCACAGTTTCAATAGCTTTTAAACTGTTCATAAAGTCGTCCATTTCGCAGTTAATATGCGGGTTCAACAACAAAATAAAGTGTCACTCAGCGCTAAGATGCCGAATATCGGGACCCTATACTAAACTAACACTTAAACATACGTACGTAAATTACAAGTTTTCATATTCTTCCGTGACTGATACTGCGTAAAACTTCCATAGTTTTCGATTTTACCTGAAACAAAAAAACAACATAAGAAGTTTGTTTATTATATTAACATCATCCTTTGAGCCGAAAGACGTACACTGCTGGACTGATGACCACCGGCCAGCTTAGGCCTCTTGCGCGTCGACCTACTGGTGGTGGTGACGTCGGCGGCGAAAAGTATTCGTTGCTCGAGCTCGACGCAACTGCAGCGGCCGCCCGGCCGGTTTCACTAGACTCACGTCTGGAGCAGGTTCCGGCCACTGCAAGGCGGAGCTGAGAAACGAAACCGAAGATGTTGGGAGTGTGGTTTGAATCAATCGTTGTGCCATACTTTGCGTCAGCATTGCACTGTTCTCCGTCTCATAGATAGTCGATTTTCTGTTTGCATTCTGGTGCAGTATGTTATGGTATGTCATTTAGGCAATTTTGGTTTCTTTAAAGATAGTGTAGGAACACATAACAAATCTTGACGTGTAAAAGTGTTTGTAAAAACCTACTTACAGAAATAAAATCATTTATCATTTATCATTGTTGTATGAATTGATGTTTAAAAATTGTATAAAAATAACACGGAGATTTTTTTTTACCGTCAACTTGACAGTCGGACCACAATTGTTTTTATTATTATTAGTAGCCATTGATGTCACTGTTAGGCAAAGGCTTCCCAGTTAATGTTCCTAAATTCCAAATACTTTTATTTGGAATTGGATTAATTTAGAGAATACAAAATATCCGATCTTTATACCAATCTACTTTACAACATTTAAAAAAATCATCAAATACCAAACACAAAAGTAGCCAATAAAAAAAAGCGAACTTCATTGCGTCAAAGTCTTTCAAGTTATAAAAGCCACGTCCATTATGCGACAAGAAAAGAATTTTTATATCATAACCGACGTATAGAACGTCGCAAAATGCAGAGTTGCCAGACATCACAGTAGGTACAGAAATGTACAGAAGGTCAGCTGCATACGAGTGAAAACAGGTGCACGCACTCAGAATAAGACGGTCGACCATTGTGCATTGGTGCGAAAATCACAACAACCATTGGTGCGAATGTCAGTCGCGAGTGCGCTTGCAATACCGTTACGTGACGTGTCTGGCGCCCGCTTTTACGCAGTTACGAGCGCTAGGTTGGTATAAATAAAAAAAACATTTCACCAACCAATAAACGATGACTAAAGATACCACACCGAATCGCGAGGCAGACATACTGATTATGAAACTCCTACGGGTTGTCTAGTATTTTTTTGAAAACAATATTGACAGGCACCTTTAACCACAGATATGTGGCAAAAAACAAGTTTTCGAAGCTTAAAATTGCCTGTGGAAGTGGTTTCTTATGGATCTGGTTTCGTCACTTAACCTAACTAAGCAACATAAGATGACGTTAGCAAAAACGGGCATAGTGTACGTGCGTTTTCCTTCTTTGTATGGAGCCGAACTTCTGTTCTTTGTCTATTAAGTGTCAGCTTCACAGGTGACGTGTGAAATCGTTAAACCGCCCTAGATTTCACAGAAGGCACTCAAAATGGACAATTCGTGTCCCGACTGAATATATCCTTAAATCCCCGGGAATATGGAGATGTGCAAGTTTGTATACACTTTGTTGTTACAATAATTTTGTTAGGTTTCAGTAATACGAGTTTGTTGTGTGTGTGTTTGTGTGAGAGAGAAATAGGTAACAGTAAGGCCAGTCGTACACGACATTACTCAATAGTAATCAGTTAGCTTAGCTAGCCAGAATGATTGTTTTGAGTATCATCGTGGTCGATGGACCTAAGTTCTACCTTATGTCGAGTTTCTTGAAATTAATTACTTTATACAGCGATATGTCTCTAATTTTTCGTTTCAAAACTTTGTATCAAAATTAAATTACATAAATGCAACTTTCGTCATTCTTCATGAGCATATAACTGTGTCAAACACCAAATCTGTTTGTTTCAGCTTTCATGTGTTAAGAAAGTTTAAATACCTTTATTCTTCATACAAAATACAAATATGAAAATGTATACTTTACTAGCCAGCGTTCAGACATTTTAATACCATCAAAATATAAATTTCAAGCTATCGACACTTGTAACTCCGCAATTTGGGTTCTCATGAAATTCTCGGCGCCTCCAGTACTCAGGTGCCTTTCGGCTACATTTATCGAAGTCAACAAGGTAGGAACAAAATAGCCCAAGTTTCGAGTCAAGTGTCGAATGAGTCAATTCACAACGCCATCGCTTTCAAAAATGTTCGTAAACGTACTTTATAGAGCTTCCAAATTGAACTTTGTTTGGATAATCGTAGCGTCTGTTTTCCTTTGTATGTCTGTTGTACAGAAAGCATTAAATATTGTCATTGTTTCTGTTTCCTGGTGATTAAACTCAGGAGAATTTGGATGTTCTCATTTATAAAGACAGTGAATTGTAACTGTTCGTTATTTGTGCACACTATGTTCATTTACAATGAGTGTTTTTTTCCTTAGTTTTCTACGAGGTAAAAATGTAGTTTGGTCGTTCGATCTTTTAGTCAAAATAAAGAGTTTAATAAAAACAGGTATTAAAGGCATATAGAAAACATCAGAAAAGTGTAGTCAAATTAAGGGTGTGGTGGTTCAGACCATCAAACTAAACAACTTTCACCATGGGACCAACATCGAAGGTAATCGCAAAAATATTATCAACTGTCCCTTACAAAACTTCAAGACCTACTCGACCCACATACATATATGGAAGGTTGGTGTTTTTTTTTTTGCGATTACGGTTATGGTCTCCGGGAGAACGTTGTTCAGATTGATGGTCTGTCAGAAAAGTATTTTTAGGTACTGTGATATCATTCTTCCGCATGAAAGGTACTCATTATTTGAATAATACTTTTGAAAGTCATCCTTCGCAAAAATTTGCTTCTGTTACAATAATGTCAAAATTAGAAAACCTTAGGCTTGGAAAGATACGAGATATTTATAACCATGAAAGAAAGAAAGAAAAAGCATTTATTGGGACTCGCTTAGTACATAGTTAAAACTTAATAATAGATACTCTTTTAAAATAATTTAAAAACAAACAAATAAAAATAAAATTAACAAAGTCCTGAACGAGGTCAAAAGGCCCTCATCTCAGCATAATGCTGCAACACTTAAAAATAAGTGTCACAGCGCTGGTATTCTGATAGGGCCCGCTGTGAAGTCACGGACAGTTACAGAAACAGATTAATGTAAAGTAAAATAATAGAAAAATATAAGCTACAACATAAACCGTGTGTCAGGACCCGGCGTAACATTCTTGTCTATGCGTTTAGTGTCTGTGGCACTCTATACACAATTTAACAATGCGAACAAAAGGCCCAAAATAAAGAGCACAAATTATTGGCACTATTTCCTGCGTGATGATTTAATTAAATGCCAGTTATGATGGACCTGCCTCGCTCAACTTTATACTCAACTTTTGTATCGACTGATTGAGCGAACGGTCCTAAGAAAACGAATTATCCATAGATTTATCTAGAGCTTTTGATCTTGTTGCTTACGACGCGTTGTGGCAAAAGTTGTCGGATGATACGGATCTACCTACTGAGTACATAAGTCTCCTGAAGTATTGGTATGGCAACCAGAGCAATTTTGTGCGGTGGTCGGGGTCACTTTCGGTTGAGTATGGTTTGGAATGTGGTGTAAGGCAAGGCGGGCTAACGTCGCCGACCCTCTTCAACTTGTACATTGACCGTCTGATCCGTGAACTCAGTAGCGCCGGTGTGGGCTGTTCGATTGATGGTGTTCTTGTCAACAATATCAGTTACGCGGACGACATGGTGCTGCTGAGTCCATCGATCAGTGCCCTTCGAAAACTGATTTCGATCTGCGAGCGGTATGTGGGGGCCCACGGGCTTAGATATAACGTCATCAAAAGCGAGCTCATGGTGTTTAAAGCGGGTTCTAAAACTTATGACACTGTCCCGCAGGTGATGCTGAATGGCAGTGTCCTTAAAAGAGTCTCGCAGTTCAAGTATCTGGGCCACTGGGTTACCGAGACGCTTGTAGATGATATAGATATAGATAGGGAGCGCAGGGCTCTGTCTGTTAGAGCTAATATGCTGGCTCGTAGGTTCGCGCGCTGTACTACGGAAGTAAAAGCTACGTTGTTTAGAGCATTTTGTCAATCGTTTTACACGTGCAGCTTATGGGTCAAACATACAAAAAAATCGTACGACACTCTGCGTGTTCTCTACAACAATGCTTTCAGGGCGCTGATGAAGCTGCCCCGCTACTGTAGTGCGTCAGGTATGTTTGCGGGCGCAAATATTGATGGGTTTGGTGCGATTATTCGTAAAAGAGTTGTGTCTCTGATGCGCCGCATACGGGGCAGTTCCAACAGATACCTTCAGCTGTTCGCATGGAGGATGGATTTGGATCTGGATTGCCCAATAATGCGGTACTGGACTAAGCTGCATGTTGAGCACTCCGGATTCAAATCTAAATTTAGGCTAAGATGACACGTAAAAGTCTATTTGTTTAGTGTCAAATTGTAATTTATAAGGTTTGTATTGTTAATTTTTTGATTGGTATGATGATTTTCCTAATTGTAATCTTTTAATTAATTCTTAATGTGTGTATATAATATTTTTAATTTTCATATGTATTCTTATGGACTGGTTCTGAAATAAATGAAATTTAATTTAATTTAATTTAATTACTAGGAATATATAGCTATATGCATTGCAAATGCTCAGGATAGTTGTCTAATTTAAGTAACTTTTCATCTAATGAATTACTATACCACACAATAAGACTAAATAATCAGATCTTCTATTAGTTTTTCTCACTGCCAACATTAACCTCAAAGAGTACAGACATAATCAAAGTTGTCCTCAACACGTAATTGTTAGCAAAAATAATGTCTTAAAATATTCACACCTACCAGACCATTTGATTCGCTTATTCCTATTTTAAACACATGCCCATTCTCACCTTTTTAGTTGCCAGTATCTTTGTCAGTCGCTTTCAAGCACGGAATAGTAAAAAAGAGTTCCTTCTCTTTCTTACTATTCCGTGCTTTCAAGAACCGTCTGACGTAAGAATATTCAAATGTGGAATGAATGCACCACGAATAGAAAATGGCGTGTAGTGAACAACGAATGTTGTGGTAAGTTCAGGCGGTGAAAATCAGAAGTATATCCTCCTTTGAATGTTTTATGTTCTGCTATGTGGATAAATGTAGAGAGTACCTTGAGCATGTTATGTGATGGAATCTGGTTTATACTTTTATCATGTTATATAGAGTGCAAGGTCTATGTGATTGCATTGTTGGTGATTTGCAGCTTGTGTTGAAACATTAATACTTTCGTAAAAGTAGAATTGAATGGAACAAAAAGGCATAATTGTCTAGCAATGACTTTTCGAGCCATGGTCATTATAGAAACATCGCATAAATGATGAACTTGTAAATCACCTTAAAATTTTACCACTACACCAATTCTCGCAAACATATCTGCGAAATTCTCATTATCCCAAAATGATATTGATATTCACAACTTTGCATAAACACTTCAGTTTATAATCCCCATAATCTTCGATCGGAATAAATAACAGGCTAGTTGTATGAAATAAAGGGTGTATGATGAGGCCGTTCGCCGGCTGTCCCTTAATCCGGGGTTGACCGCATCCGTGAACGTCTACTGGTCCTGTGGTTTGATGCCGCACTGTGTAATTATGTATGCTTACCGTCAAATATGAAATTTCATGTATTTTGTTATTAATTTTTAAGTAATGAGGGTAGTCTCCCAGAATATTTTGGTGTTTGAATTTCATGAATTATTTAAAGCGATAATTTTGGTCAGTGGTGCGTTCGATTTGAAAACTGCGTAACTTAGAACCAGAAATTGTTTCAAACAAATAGTGTTACCCTAAGACCAAATAAAAAATCAAGACATAGCGCCAAAGAGTACTTTAATTATACGGGTAAAGAGTGCCAGCTTACGTCATATTGTCAATAAGCGCAGTGGCGCCGGCTACAATTCGTGCCCGAACTAAGCCAGTTTTGTATGTAGTTTTAGGTACGGTGCAACCACTTATCAAAGGTAACAAAACCATTTTCAGCAGAACTGGCTTTGTATCATAGGTTTTACAGAAGACAGGATCTGATTTTACTAGTTGTGTACCATTGATATGTCATTGAAATACTCATGTAGGCTTGTCTTTTATAGAAATGATGTGAAATGAAACGAGTCAAAACAAATGTTTCAGTCATTATTATTTTTATAATGATTAAGCTTATCATAGTACAATTTTGCTAAAACTTTTGTTTCATCTTCTCCATTACAGGTAATTTTTCCTTAAAATAAGATTAGCGGATCGACACCTACTATGTAGCAAGACACTAACTCAACACACTTTTTTATTTTTGTTCCTGGGCTGGAAAATCCTCATGGATGTCCTCCGCCATGGGGCGGGTGGAGGGGTCTGTCAGACTCTTACTGACTAAAAACCACCCCGGTGTTCCATCTCACACCTACGCCGAGGTCGCGGGAACAAATAATTCTTCCGCATCCCCGGCTGGTGCCGGCCCGCTTGCGCGGGCCCCGTTTCGGGCGGAGGGAGTGAGGTGTACTCCCTCCGCAACGTCTGTGAGCGGCGCGCGCGGAACACTACGCGCGCCGCCTTCTCGGGTCCTGATGTTGGGGGGCGACGGATGTCCCCGAATCCGTCGCCCCTGGACCCATTTAGGGGGGCCGGTAGAGAGCGTTGTCCATCCTCCTCCGACGCCCGGTGCGTCTGCTGCGGGCCGGCACCCTAATTGCGTAATACACAATCAACCGGAATCTGAATCGTTTTGAAACAGATTGCTAATCCATTGCTTCTTAAGTTCGATAAAAATTCTGCTCAACAATATATAGAACGCAATGAAGGTTCTTGAACCGTCAAAATCAAACAGATTAGTCGTAATCGTTTACGAAAATGTGTTACGCAATTAGGGTGCGGGTCGAGAGTTGAGATCTCTCTCTCCCTTTCCGCAGCCTCCTTCTGCGAGATGACCGTCTCGCAGAAGGAAACCACCGCGTTCCACGACTCGACGCTGTCGACCATCGAACTCACTACGGTCGGCAGCGACAGGTCACTGCCTACTTCTGAGATGAGGGCACGGCGCGGCTCCTCCCAAGTGGCACACTCTGCCAGCGTGTGCCACGCCGTGTCCTCCCGGCAGTAACTCAACACACTAGCTGAACTCCACGCACTTACTGGAAGATTTCACAACCGAAACACAAACGAAAAATGGAAAAGGTGTACTAAAATACGCGCTTACACAGTATCGCGCTTATCTTATGTATTTCAATTTGTAGAAATATTGAAATAAGCTCAATTGTATAATGAAATGTAAAATGAATATTGTTATGGTACTTAAGTTTTAAATTTATAAAACTGTTTATTTTTTGTTCTGTGACATCTGTTGAGTTGCGGTGCTTTCTAAATAATATTACGTTTAGGAACAACATGTAGATGGAGCTACCATCTTTTCATCCAAGCCAGATATATGGGACTGTCCCCTCCCCTGTATAGCGCTGTCAACAGTGACGTGAAGCCCATTATGTAAACATTTGTGTGCACTTATACTACATTGGTATAAGTACTTAACTAATGGTTAGCAAATTTTTTTTATAGTTGACTTTTGGGTTGCGTTGTAAATTGGGTTAAATGTGTCCGTGAGAACTTTACTGTATTGCTCGCAGCGCTGCAGCGCTGTCTTCATTTTTTATCTGGTCTACCTTTATTTACCTTTGCGGTGTATTTCTCTTAAAATAGGTGTTTATAATTCACGAGTAATATTATATTTCTCAATTTAGTAATTTCATCTAACAAGTTAAACTCATTAATGAGAGAAACGTGTAGTGTAAACTTTGACGCTGTATGATAGACTATAGATAGATATCATGACGTAATGCATTGGTTGATGAATTGTGTTTAGCAAGTCTCTATCGAGTAATTTGGATAAAATATTCTCGAGATCATTTATCAGCTTTGACAGACCTTTAGAGACACATTACTAAAAGGACAGTACCTAGTTACTAGCTAAAAGTAATGTCTTGCTAGAATCACAAATTCTACGAAAGCGAGTCTCATGTAATTGCAATATTTCACTTTTTCAAGAAACGTATTCCAATCACGAACAGAATACATAACAGTTCCGGGAATAATTAAAGAACACGTGCATGTTTCTATACCCCCAATTACAAGGAACTTTTTTCAACTTTGAGGAAAAGAAAAGGGTAAGAAATGTTCGTCGTATTTCAAGTAACGTACAATCAACTGCAAGTACAAGGTAACAAATTGACTTTGACAGCAGACCTTTATTTTGTAGCAGTAAGGGCTGTTTTCTCGTTCAAGTGTTACAGCCGACGTGCGGTTGACCATACCAGCCTTTATAAAACTGCTTACTGAAAATACCATTTGGACTAAATTGGTGTTATGAACTGCTGTAAAGATGTTGTACTATATCTGTCCCTTTCCAACTTGTAGGAGCTATCTCGGTCACTCGTTTCAGTTCCAAAATTTGAATTCGTTATGCTGACGCAGTTTGGACTTGTTTAGTTAGATTAATTTTAGAATTCAATTGGAGTTAAGGGCTCAGTCTGGAGTGAACTTATTCCTTAATCTGCCTCGTTGGTCTAGTAGTCGCAAGCGCTGCTGCTGAGCATGAGTTCCTGTGTTCAATTCCCAGGTTTGGCAAAATGTTATTGGGTTTTTCTATTTGGAAATTTCAAAAGCGGCTGGAGCCTGGATTTGTAACCGGTTTTGGCAAAAGGCGCACCCCCTATAACATGTGATTTAAACATAACTATCGAAATGTGGGTGTATATACAATGCGTACACCTGTGCCACGGTAATAATATCATACAGTATTGTAACTCGGCCGTATCTTTAAAATAAATGCCTGCAGCCGCGCGGTACGTAAACATGCGATAGGGCTGCCCGCCTCCAGCATTTTAATTACATTTGCCTACTTTGTGTTTCGATTTAGTTTTGTGTTTTTAAATATACTTTTGTATATAAACAAATAAAATACTTTGAATTTAATAGGAAGTCTTCAATAAAATCCGTGATGTTTTTTATTGGTAGATTTAATTAAAAAACCATGTTTATGTTTGAATAACAAATCGGTTTTATAAATTTGCGACCGAAAAATATTTGCGCCTGACTGAGACGTACGAAATGCTTTATTATTAAATTTTAAAGTATACAAATCTGCATTCTTATATAAAGCACCTACCTACCTACTCAACTAAAATGCAAGAAACAGCTGACGAGTAATTTTAATAACTTTTTATCTCAACTTATAATTAGGTACCTACAACTCGCAACAACTCAAAACAAAAATACTTTGGTCACCAATGCCAAGCTGAACAGCTGGCTACGAATGTTTTAAAACCACAACCCTCTCAAACATCTAAATATCCTGTGAATATTTCATCAGTCTAGCTATTGTTGTTGTTATTAATACCGAGAAAAAAACGGTTTCTAGTGGTATATGTTGATATAGCAGCAGCAGAAATACTTAATCTGAGAAAATTTCAACTATCTAGTGTGAGGCAGACGGTCAAATTATTTTTTTCTAGTATTATTCATACACACAGTACAATAAACAACTATTATTAATAATAATTTTTTTACTTTGTCTTTACTTTGAATAATACAAACTAACAAAACAAAACACACATGCCTAAGGTTTTAACACAAGCGTACCTACCGTTTCCTGATTCATGAACCGCCTATAACTACCTATTTGACTCGTGTTAATCACTTTCCTTTACTCTATTCATCATCATCATCATCATAAATAAGTTATCTCTGGAACGCATACAGACATAACTTTTTTTAGATTATTATTGAAGAATTCATGCAACCATAAACAGCACAATATATGATACTCGTCATATTAAATATGTACTGAACTTGGTTTTAGTGAAAAAATCGCGCGGTTATTGTTAAAAAACAACACACCGCCCGTTCGTCACTACGGCACAGTCGAGACTGTCTGCATGCCGCGCTCGTGCCTTGAGCGAGGCGCGTAGGCATGTGATGGCGGAAACCAGCATCAGGTGTCGTGCGGTGTTCCACAGGGATCGGTCGTGGGACCGCTCCTGTGGAACATCGGGTACGACTGGGTGCTGAGGGGCGAGCTCCCGCCGGGCGCGGACCTGACGTGTTACGCGGACGACACGCTGGTCACGGCCCGAGGGAGTTCGCACAGGGAGGCAGCGTTGCTCGCGACGGCGGCGGTCTCACTCACGGTGAGCCGCATACGGCGCCTCGGCCTGGAGGTGGCCCTCAACAAGTCGGAGGCCATGGTGTTTCATGGCCCCCGGCGGGCGCCGCCGGCCGGATCACACATTGTGGTCGGGGGGGTCCGGATCGCTGTCGAGCCCACCATGAAATATCTGGGATTGGTGCTCGACAGCCGGTGGGACTTCGGACCCCACTTCCGGCGGCTGGCGCCCAAGTTGTTGGGCGCGGCCGGGGCGCTGGCAACGCTGCTTCCCAATCTGGGGGGCCCGAGCGCCACCTGTAGGCGGCTCTATATGGGGATCGTGCGATCCATGGCGCTCTACGGAGCGCCGATCTGGGCGTCTGACCTGACGGCCGGTAGCATAGCTGTCCTGCGCAAGCCGCAGCGGGCGATGGCCGTCAGAGTCATTCGGGGGTATCGCACGATCTCCTTCGAGGCGGGTTGTGCACTGGCCGGATCACCGCCCTGGGACCTGGAGGCGAAGGTGCTCGCGTCACTGTACCGGTGGCGCGAGGCAGCGCGGGAGCGGGGCGAGCGACCGATGCAGCAACATATCGAGCAGCATCGGTTGCAGCTCCGCGAGGTCCTGGTGGCGGAATGGCGGGTGAGGCTTTCACGCCCTACCTCCTCAGCCTCAGCACCATCGAGGCGATCCGGCCAGTGCTCGACCGCTGGCTCGGGAGAAGGCACGCTCCCTGACGTTTCGGGCGACGCAGGTGCTCTCGGGGCATGGTTGCTTCGGTAAGAGTCTGACAGACTCCTCCCGCCCCGGGGCGGAGGACATCCATGAGGATTTTCCAACCCGGGAACAAAAAAAAAAAAAAAAAAAAAGGGCGCGTAGGCATAGCTCGCGCTTCGTCCGTTTGTATGAAGTTGGAATACTGTATGATATTATTACCGTGCCTGTGCCCCAACCCTTCGCGGAAATGTATGTTTTGTAAAAAAGTATTTTCCGAATTTTAATTAAACTTTTAGCCTTTTGTTAGACAGCGCCTCGGCCTAATCCTTCGGAGATTACAGGCGTGGTAATATATGTTGTAACTAACCTGTGTTTGTTACTAAATAACGCATTTCATGGTCAGGCAAAGTGTTAATGCGTTTTCTTATCTGGGATTTCTCAGTAGCAGCCCGGACTCTGGATTTGTGCCCAGTGAAATAGACCCAGTGATATAGATATAGTGATATAGACAATAAGCTCGCCTCCTAATACATGGAACTTAAACACAGCAATATAATGGGGGTAGGTTTGTACAAACACTTTTACACGTCAATCATATTTTTATACTAGCTGCGGTCGGCATTTCCTATCTAACTACTCAGAGAAGAAAGACCGAAACAAGATCACAGGTCAGTCTCTTTTAAAGTCCAGACACTATCTTGGTCGGATCATGTGAAGACCATATAGATCAGTGTCTTAAATGGTCTTTTGAGGAAAGAATCAGATTGAGTGGACCTGTCCACTAAGTGTACTACCCTTCGAGGAAAGACAGCGTGATGAGATGTTATGTTATGTTATTTCCATCCACGTATATTTGTACTTATCTCCCTGGCTTTTTGCCTTAAGTACCGTATTTTTTAACGCGAAACAAATTTGGATTACAGATTTTTGATAAAATATTAATTACACGTGCGAAGTACATATATTATCGTGTGGGTATTATAGTATTAAAACCAACCCACGCATTAACAAACCTACCGACTACACAACCGATTTTGATAGGCAAAAAAAAAAGTGTTCGAATAAATATTATTTGTAACAAGCGTGAAAAAGCTTTTCAACAATAAAGTATTATTAAGTTGATTATAGTTAAATCTTTACCACAACTCACGTCGTTATTAAATGAGATATGTGTGGGGGCATGTGTCGGGAAACTCTTCAATAAGTACTTTTAGGGTTAGAAATGTATTTGAGAATTCACAAATGTCATATTCAAAATATAAAATAGATGTCTTATTAGTTAGGTTTAATGTATCAATGTCCGTTCCCACCGAAGTTAGGTAAAGAAAGACAATGACAATCGTCGGTGCCGTGGAAAGCGCGGTGTCGTAATCCGATCGGTCTCTGTATCGGTACGATGTGCTGAGCTTGCAGGTTGGGCTCGTAACATGTCCCATGCTAAATGAGCAACTATTTGGTGACCTTGACGCCAAAAGTTGCGGCTCTTTTTCGATCTTCTGTCAGCTCGGTATAAGCTGTTTGAGTTGTGATATTTACTTTCGCAGCTCTACGGCGGCGGCGAATCATAGCGGTGTATAAAAGTGAATTGTGGTATGGTACATTCCAAACAGTCCTGGCTGGAGGCCTTAATTTATTAGGGAATCCACAGGCAAGTCCGCTTAAGCAGACGACAACCGCATAGGTTGACCTGCGAGATGCCAAACAAACAAACAACAACGGTACATTCCAAATGTGTCTACTGATTCAACTTCTATTTCGTCTTGCATTGTAATTTGTTACTGAATATTGCGAAGACTGCTTAGATCTGTAGTCTGCAAATGAAAACTGCGTGTCTTCGCTAATATCTCATAGTGCGGTAGACCCATGATCTTCATTGTAACATTTGATGTCGTTTTTTGCCGCAGGATAGTTTAAATTGTGTACTGTTGGGGAAAGCAATTATGTAGTGGTACTGTCTAGCTCAATCAGAGCTTCCTTGGTCAGAGAGATAAGCGTGGTTCTGCACGTTACATCTATCTCCTGAGATTGTATGAGTTTTTGAATACAGTATATTTTTGACGTAATTTGGTGGACGATCCTCTGCTCGCATAGGTGCTAGGAGTTGACCTTCGGGCTTTCAGCCTCTATTTATACAAATTCCTGAGAATTGGATGCTATAGGATGCAGGTGGTACTATAATTTCGCTATTCTTTGGAACGAGACACAATTTATATAGAAACTTCTTTAGTTAGTATTAAATGCAAAAAGAAACTTTATGACTACTACAACTGTGGACTCGGTAAAAAATGTAACGAATTAAACACAAGTTAAGAATCTCGTAATAATTTCTAATATTTAAATAATTATTTCGTCAGAACTCCATATACGTTTTAATTGGCTTATTATATTTTTGAGATCTTTGACAGAAAGTATGTAATGAAGAACTGATTTTTCTCGACTAAAAGCTAATATATTTTATATTCTATTAATTTCACTCAGTAGTTATTGTATATTTTCGGTCAGAATCACGAAAAGTTGCACAAGATGAGCGCAATGAATTATTCGCTCATTATCATTTTTCAATCAAATCAAATCAAATCAAAATATTTTATTTCGTATAAACCTACATGGGCACTTATGATACGTCAAATTCTAGGTACACGGTTCCAATTGGTCGTTTCCTATGGAGAAGAGCCGGCAAGAAACTCCATGGTTACTCTTTTAAAAATATTTGTCTTTTACAATGTTTTTTAATTACAGTGTTAATAGGTATGGGAGGACAGTGTAGGCCTGTCAACAAGTACCATATGTTAAACAAATAGACAATGGTCTATAAATTTACAATCCACAAGGCCTGCGACGGTCTCACATTTACAAAATATAAAATAATGTAATAAAGTAAAATCAAAAACTAATAAAAAAATGTAGGTATATAATGTCAAATAATGAAAATATTATGTCAGAATTACGTAAAAGTCAATATACAATAAAAAAAATAAATTAAACACCATTATTATTAGTAATATTCATGACTAAGAAAGAGCTTTCTTCAGTTTTCAGATTAATTGAAAGATTGCGGATAACCTGGTATGGCTGAATCGTCATTCCTTTATAAAGTAATATGTTTATTATATGATTGTGACAAAGTTTGATCATTTTTATTTCAGATAGGTACGTAATGCATTTTCAAATTTCAGAGCATCATCGTTGTCTAAATTTCTAGAAATACTTTTGATGATTGTGCCTATTGGATTGAACAAGCCTCTCTTAACTCTGGTTGGCCGAAATGTTTCTAACTGCAACGAAACTCTATCAACTTTATGTATAAATGTATCATCTGAAGGTTGAAGAGAGCGCTGTCCGTGTGTGATATTTTATCTGTAGCGACAGCGAGTTGGGATTTGATAGTGTTTACATGTGACTCAATTTCTTCGAGGTCAATGTATTGTAAGAATGTCATTTCTTCGGTGGTCTTTTCAACCGAGATTTTGCGACCGGACCACGACTTTTTCGGTGTATATATGTACAGGTAAGTTCTTAACTACTTTGCCTGAATAAATCGAGATGCCAATTTTTGTCTACTTGCCATTGGATTTCGTACATTTATGACTTGATTTTGTTCACAATCTAAAACGGGTTCCCTATCAGCGTTACGCCGCGTCATTATACCTATACGATCTGATAATGCACAATCATGAATAATTTTATACACCGTTTCCATTCGACTACGATGTTCTTGAATAGAAGTTTGAAGATATCGGTCTATTATGTTTAAATCATTTGGATTTCGAGGATCGAAATGTCCAGAAATTATATCAAATGGTCTACATTTACTTAAACTGGATAGAGCTATTATAGGCGATAAGCGCGTACGGTATAAGACTTCGAATTGGTTCGTTTTTATGCTGTATTTTAAATAATCGTAGGTGTTCCAAAAGCATGCTGTTGAAACGCACTAGTCATATGGTGTTCTATTTTGTGCAAACGGAGAAATTCTGACACTACTTGATTTCTAAATTCAGTACCTTGATCCGTAGTTATATTTAAAGGAAAACCGTGATGAGTACTATAAGTTAAAAGGGCTTTAATTATTTTGGGTGCAGTACAATCGGGTAAAAGATACGCCAGTGCTTATTTAGAGAATGAATCTATGATAGTTAAGTATTTGTCGTGGTCAATAGTCAGAACGTCTGTGTGCTAATTCGAACGGTTGAGTTGGTGGACGTACAACTCTGAACTGCGGGCGAATTGGATTTAGATCATATTTCGCACATCTGCATATATTTCATTCATTTATAAACTGAGTAATGTCTATTTTAATTTTTGGCCAAAAGTAACGTTGTGATAGCGAAAGATGGGTTTCATTGATTCCGCGATGATTGGTCTTGCCTTCGTGGTATTTTCTAATTATTTCTAATTGGTTTGACTGATCCTCAACGTTACGTACTTCATATTTGACTAAATCTAAGTTCATGGATGAATTTTCAAATGTTTGCTGTAAAATCGGTATGATACTCAACATTTTTCCTATAGGATTTACAAGAATCGCTGTCCGGAGTTTTGGATCCACGCGAGACTTTATAACGTTAATAAGACTTCCTTCAATGCTATTTTAATTAATTTATACGGTAGTTTTCTGAAAGGACTGAAAAGGTTGAAATATCTTTGGTCTACTTTTAGGGTTACCATTTATTATATTAATGACTAACTGCCTTTTATATTTATTTAAAGGTTCTTCCGATATTGGAATTTCCAGAACAGGGCTTTCTAAACTCGTGTGTATGGTTTCGATATGTGGGGAGGCTGTACTTTCTTGATGCTGTGGGTCATTCGATCCTCCATCGATAGCTGCGTGGGCCGTGAGAGTTGATGACAAATGTATTGGGCTAGCAGTGAGCGTGGATGATGATTGTTGGGTTGGATGTTGTAACTCTTTGTTCGTAGATGAATGAGCAGTAAGAGTGGATGATGAATGTATGGGGCTATTACCTTCAGCAGTTAATGTAGAAGATGTATCAGAGTTTGTCATTTCAGAGTGATTAACGAACAAGGACATAATTTCATTATGGTTGATTTGAATACGTGACAGAGCATCCGCATTGGTATTCATTTTACCTTTTTTATGAACAATGGTAAAATCATATTCTGCTAACCTCAGTCTCCATCTCGAACCAGGTTCTTTAAGATTCATAAGCCAGATTAATGGTTTCTCATTTCTCATCAGTTATTATTTTAAATTCTCTGCCGAAAAGGTAAGGCCTGAAATATTTTGTAGCCCAGACTATTGCAAGTAGTTCTTTTTCAATCGTGGAGTAATTGATTTCGCTATCGTTTAAAGTTCTAGACGCGTAGGCTATGGGCATTCTTACGTATTCAAAATGGCCTTGCTCTACAGTAAATGCCGTTTTCAGAATATCAGAAGGATTTAGCTGAATTTGTAGAAATCCAGATTTTAAATCTAATGTCGAGAAGTATAAACATCTGCCTAATTTCTCTAAAATATCATTAATGTTCGGGATCGAATATTTATCATTAATCGTGTTTGCATAGACTAAGCGCCACTTAACTTTGCCAGACGCGTCACTCTTTTTGGGTACTATCCATATTGGGGCGTTCCAAGGCGATTAAGATGGTTGATTAATACCTTGGTGTAGCATCGATGCTATTTGATTTTGTACTTCTTTCTTATGTACGTAAGGGTATCTGTAGCTTTTACTGTATACCGGCCTATCGTCTACGGTTCGGATATAATGTTTGATTTCGTTAGTAAAGGTTAACGGTTCATTTTCGACATAAAATACGTCGGCATAATCTTTTCAAATATTATTTAAATTAGCTGTCTCTTCTACGTTTAAATGTTCTATGCGCAAGAGCGATAAGACTTGCTGAGTTCGCATATTGGTATTCACGGTCGTGTCCATTGCTCGAGTTAATGGTATTGTTTGTTCGTTAAAAATATGTGCGCAGATTGGTTTTGTTATAGAAATTACAATGTCTTTATCCGTCGGATTTGAAATTTGTACATTAGTATAATTATTTTCAGCGGATGATAAGCATTCACTGATGTAGCAATCCGAAATTGATTGTTCTTCAACGTAAATGTCTCCTTGCGCAATATTAGTAGGCACCTTGATTAACTGAGTAGTTTGTTCAGCTATAGTAATTTGATGAGTTTGAGCAACCAGGTTCATATAAAATAATGGGAATTTTAGTGAATTTAGTCTCAAAGTGTGCGAAGCAAGGTCGATTTTTGCATTCCATTTTTTTTATTGTTCGCAACCTATCAACCCATCAAAGAAATTATGAAATTTATATGAGAATAATTTTATCGGGATTTTGTCTTTAACTTCATCGAAACAGGGCACAGCTAACGAGTAATAATTTTGGGTAGTCACGTGGGTATTTGTGAAAAAAAAAGGTTCATAGTTAAGTTGGATGTGCGGGTACAATTTTTCGTAAGCTTCCGGGCATAGGAAGGACTCATTTGCTCCAGTGTCGATTAAAAGTTTTATTGGTGGATCATTTATTTGAATATAAGGTAAATGGCGTTTGCTTTGCAAATGTAGTTCTATTCGGGGGCAGTTTTCTCCAAGGTTGGGTAAAAATTTGTATTCTGATGATTTTTAACAGCAAAAGTTTGATTGTCAACGCCAAGGTCGGTCAAAAATTCTTCACGGTAATGTGTATTTGTACCAGCAACATCAGTGTTCTGGATATTGCAGTCATAGTAGCAATAATTTTCGTTAAAAGATTCGTTAAAATTTGCTTTTTTAACCTGCGGAATACTAAACGGCGTCAAACTACGTCTGCCATTGTAGTTCGTAGGTTTCAGAGTACGCGCGACGGGGTAACTAATGCCACTCATAGGTTTTGGAAAGTTATTCTGAGGTGCTTGGCGTAGTGGGATTCGAAATCCAGTTGACATGTTGGTAGGGGATGGAGGTCTCGGATAGGGTTGTCTGAATTGATCTGATCGTGGATGATATTGTGGTGGATATTGAAATATCAAAGGCTGGATTTGAGGTCTCGGGTATGTTTGGAATGTTGAATATTGATTTTCTGGCCTAATTGGACGAAAATTAGGGTGTGACCAAGAAGTAGAAGCATTAACCCGCTCAAAATTTTGGACTTTTTCTTTGGACGGTACAAATTTATTTCTTTTCTGTAGATATGGTATATTTAATTCGTCTCGAGCGTATTCAAGAGCGCTTTCAAGGGTTGAAGGTCTCATACATCTTATCCTAGAACCAAGTGGTTCTTCTAAACCTTTCAAAAAACTCTGTAAAGCTAGTTTTTTATAAAGAGTTCGTTTAGATTCTACGAGTATGGTAGTTTTTATAGATTCGTGTTATTCGATGTACGTCATAATTGTGCATAATAAGTGTTGAACTTTATCGTTAAATAATTGTATCGTACCGGTTCCCTGAACTAAGAGAGAAAGATCAGTATACAACGACGATTCATCTCTGTGATCTGAGAATGTATTAATTAAGGTTGATCTTATAACATTCCAGTCACTTGGAATTCCGTTAGTTGCCAAAGTACGTGCAGCATTACCAGTAATCTTGTTTAAGATTCCATTTATCAAAGATAAGTTTGAAAGCTGACGTCCTGGTTCTGGACTGATATAAGTGAGCACTAACTGATCACACAAGTTTAAAAATCTAGTTAAAACATTAGGATTTCCGTGATTTATAAATCTTATCCGATAAATCTATCTGACTTATGTCAAATGTAGAACTACTACTCGATTCCGTCATGGTTTCTGAATTTTCAGTAATATCTTTTAAATTACGAAAGACGTCACTTCGCGCGTTGCGGAGTTGATTGCGCCTACTAAGACTAAGATCCCTATTACTACGTGGGTGAAAGTTTTTGGACAATTATAGTACCTTGCGTTAAAAATATAGCAACCAATAATAGGACTTATGTACTTACATGAGTAGCATTGCTTGCGAGCGTTGTTTTATCGATTTTTGGATGTCCCGTCCCAATCTCCGTAGCAACAGCTTTCTCGACAGGCCTCCAATAGGTTCTTCGTCCAGACGGTTGATGCGGCGTATTCCTGATTTTTAGGTCTCACCACAACTTAAGTCTTTGACGAACTACCGACTGCGCCAGATATGTGTGGGGGCGTGTGTCGGGAAACTCTTCAATAAGTACGTCCTTTTAGGTTTAGAAATGTATTTGAGAGTTCACAAATGTCCTATTTAAAATATAAAATAGATGCCTCATTAGTTAGGTTTAATGTATCAATGTCCGTTCCCACCGAAGTTAGGTAAATAAAGACGATGACAATCGTCGGTGCCGTGGGAAGCGCGGTGTCGTTATCCGATCGGTCTCTTTATCGGTACGATGTGCTGAGCTTGCAGGTTGGGCTCGTAACAAATGTGAAATATAAAAAACAATGCTATGACCGTATCATACTCGTAGAGTCGTAGCCAAAATGCGTAAAGCAGTCATCGTTTGTAGCGCGTTCGTAGCCTACGCGCATAGCGAATGTAACGTAACCACGCGTGGCACTGGAGAATGACGTATTCTTAACTAATAATGAGTAAATAGGTTATTATATTCACAAAAATTTGATGATTAAATTTTCATGTATAGTTTATTACAATTTCGGATTGACTTTAATATCTTTGATTACGGCCCACTCCCTCTCATAGAGATGAGGCGCCCTGTGTCCCACAACAGTAGGAACTGTGTATGCTGTTATGCTATACTATTTGATTGAAATTGAGTTCCTATATTGAAACATGACAAAGAGTGGATATTTCCTAAAAGCAAGTATTTTTCTTTAATCGGGAACCGAGGTGGTGCCAATTAGATTACTCTTAACTTTTTTTCTCTATCTTTATAATGTTTAGTTTATTAAACTAAAAAGGATTGTATAGTATGTATATACTTTTCTCAAGAAATTCTTTTTTAAAACTCCTTTCAACACTAACTTTACAAAAAGTGTTCATATCCCAGTAATAAATAGCACATGTTGCAGTTCAAACCTCTTTCGATTTTATAGACCAGCTTCTAGACAATTTTTACTGTCTTCCATTTCCATTAAATTGGATTATTGGTGAGCAATATAGCAAAAGTATATTATATTTCGCAGCGAACAAAGTTATGATTATGAAACAATATTTTGCAAAGGAAACAAACTATGTTTTTCAAAGGAACTGCGTATAAAGACGACTTTGTGGAAATAATGTAATGCTTCAGGGGTTGTAAAGGGGACCCTTTACAACCCCTGAAGCATTACATTTAAACGACTAATTGCAATTGTAATTATTTACGTAATTGATACACATTATATTGTATAAGCTGCGTATAATTCTGCATACGTGTAGGTTAACATCATAAATCAATTCAAATGAAACTCTTTTATGATTATGTGGCGGCATCTACACCGCCACATGCGAAAAACACATCACACTGACGTCGAACAAATCCTGCATCGCGCAATCAGTTTACCGCGCAGCTAGCATATATACAACTTCCCGACAACAATCATCGGGCAGTTGCCCACCAGATACGACATCCAACTGGTAGGAGGATACTCCCTTTTCCAAGAGTATGAGTGAACTTTTTGTTCCTCATATCTCTTCAATTACTCATTAACGGGGTTATCCGAATTTGCCTTTTAAAATCAACTTTAAATGGTCAAAATATTGTGTATTGGTCCTGCAAAAAATATATGTCATATTCAAACGGTAACACGATAAATTGTAATTTGCTCGATAAAAATGGATCGATTTCAAAACCAGTTTTCGTCTCCTTTCCTAACTACAGCATAAAATAATAAGAAAATTGCATATATCATATAGTTTTGTTGGTGAATATCGATGACCATTGCGACGCTCTTAGCGACCACAGTACTAAGCAGCGTTGCCAGACGTCCCGATTTTTTGCCCAAAATTAAATGTAGGCTCAATCCCGCTTTTCGGTAATAATTCGACGATGCGGCGCAGTGGAGCTAAGAATCTTTGTTGGATATCTTGGAATCGGCGTCGATGAGGGACACCAACTTTTGAAAACAATTCATACTATTGTAGCTTAACGAATGATTAACAATCATCGACGCACTTGTTTCCGAATATGGTCACGAGTTAGAGTCCGCGCACTACTAGTAAGTTTCCCTCAGTCGTCAGTTTATTTATTTCGCCAGTTTCGTCGATTCGTCAGTTGGGTACACTCAAGGGAAAAACTTGCTTGTTGAATGAATGGATGTGGATAGTTTAACCTGCTAGATGGAATACGTACCCTATTTAAACCAAACTTCAGTGAGTATTTATAACGTAACAATAACCTAACCTAACCTAACGAAATGTGCACCTAGAATCTGACGTTTCATAAGTGCCCATGTAGGTCTATGTGAAATAAAATATTTTGATTTTGATTTTGATTTTGTCCAAATACATGAATTCAAATAAAATAACTTACAAGTCAATTAAAATCATCACTATATAAATTTTATTCTCGGATTTCAATTAGTAGTCAATCGCCAATTTCTTCGAGTCCGTCTTTTATAAAGTCATCAACAATGTTTTTATTTCATTTATCCAATTCCTCAGATCTTTTTTTCTATTGTTTTTATTTAAATAAATTGATTTTTGTCTCATTTATATAAGAATACAGCCTCTCTTTTGATAACACTAATGAAAGGGCATACATTTTATTATGTATGCGATTGTGACTTGCCACAACCATATTATTAGCGCGATGGTGGTTTTGGTAACTGCATACACAATATGTATTCATTCAGGAATCGTGACTAAAGATGTGTTATATTTGTTGTAGCTTACACCATGTGGCATTTTGTCTAAAGCAGAAATAATTCCAATGGAACGTCTACCTTCAACACTGACTTATTTCCAACATTTTAATTTTCGCAGTAGGCATTATTCTCGGTAGTCGAAGAAACATCCCACAACGAGAGCTGAAGAAAAAACAGCCTCCAATGCATTAATTGCTCCAGATTCATAATCACCATGTATTTGGGGTTTGAAGTTGTTTCTTTTATATTGTAACACGCTGAAAACGATGTGATAATACGTGGATTGATTCTTGTCCGGTAAAAGGCAATAAGCAAGAAGATCTACATTTTTCTCGTTGTCTGTACTAATCATATCTGCATGGTGTAACATAATTATTAGGATCCTAACTACATGAAGGATGCAAGTTGACTTGGAACTTCAGCCTTTTCTTTTATAGGCAAAATGTTTCTTTTCCAGAATTAATTTTAGACGATTTTTGAAGTTTTCAAAATTGTTTTTCTTCATTCTGTCATCTCATCTGCCAGTCATAAAACCAGCCCGTGTGTTCGGCCAAGATGTATTAAAACCTCCACGATCGAGTCTGAGCGTGTTCTTATTAATTATTTTAGATGTCGAAATTAAGTTACTAATCGGTTAATATATAGAAAATACAATATTTAAAAAGTAATCTTCATAGAATAAAAGACAACTAAAACACAAGTCAATTGACAAACTGTCATTCATTTTTCATGAATCACAGTTTGACAATTGACTTGTGTCACAACAATGGAAAATGTAAACAATGAATGATTTTTTTAAAGATATTATAAAAGAAATCGTTTTAGAACGATTCGTAACATGCTATCAAATAAAAGGATATGAAACGGGACATGAATGATGACTAATGATGTAAGTATAAGTAGCATATACTATATTTCCCCAATGACCCCGAGATTTTTTTTGGCCTAGAACAATTTTTTTGCTAAGGTTAATATATTACAGCATTAAAAAAATCTTACATAACTCACACAAGCATACCGACATCTTACGAAGTTGGGTCAGATAGGATTCACATTCAATGATCACTACGTAACCTGATATGTCAATAACTTTAAGGCTTATTTTCGGAGTTGTAATCCGCTCTCGTCTAAAGCCACTAATATGATGAAATAAAGATTTTTAACTTTAAGGCTTATTTTCAGAGTTGTAATCCGCTCTTTGTAACATGAAATAGATAGATAGTTTAGTAGATAGGCTTGTTTAGGGAGTCACCAGCCGCTTCTGCATGGGCTTATTTCAAGAGTTGCAAGCCGCACTGTAGGGTGTAATAGATAGTACATATATGTATAGGTTTGGTTGCTTAGTTACCAATGGTTTAGAGCCTATTGGTAAAGCTTCCAGTGATCAATGGAGTAGACCATAATGATCATTACAACTAATGCTGTAAAGCAGATAGTTATAGAAGGGTGGTGATGAATGGAGTAAACCCATCATCAGTTTTACAACTTTGGCTGTAGAGCCTATAGTCATGGTAGAAGTAAAAGATGGTGACAAATTAATCATACTAATTTGAAGAGAGCACTTCTTAGTATAGTCTGATAAGAACAGATATAAAGAAAAAAATAAAGATAATCTTGATGGTTTAAGAACCAATGAAAGAATTAGAAAATTAATAGAGTTAATAAGCCGAAAATAACTCTATTGTTAGAAGGGAAAAGATGGTGATGAGTCGACGAGTATAATATGAAGAATTAATTTATTTACATAATTATTAATTCTTTTTATTTTAAAATCTTTAATATGCCATTTAGCTTGGTTGCCATTAGGATCCTCAAGTAGGGATAGTTTCTGCAACACAGTGGACCTCACATATTCAGCCTTGTTTAAAAGTTCTAAGAAAATTTAATGATTTAAAAAAAATAAAGATAAAGAGGATAAAAATTAGTTTGGGAGTAAAAGAGGGTTAATGAGTGCAAAAGACAACTCTCTAATAATAAGTCGAAAAAAATAGTTGCAAGAGCCCACGATACTAGACCTAATCTGATCAGACTCCCAGCTGATAAAAATAATATTTAAAAAATATGTTATATAAATGTGCTAGAGGATAGTGCAGTATCTGTAGTGGGTGTAACGTAGTGTTTAGGGTTTGTATAAACGTCCACAGAATATTCTTCTGTATCAGTCGTGAAGTGTCCCAGCAACCAACTTGGGAGTGTCCACGAGTGGATTTAAACACACCAAGCGACTACTGGGTACTATTACCAAAGTAAACGTAGTGTTGTGCAAGTCTGTGGGATGCAGTGTAGAAATGTTTTGGTAGAGAGTTAAGAATGCGAGATTAACGGTTATGGGATATTGTCCAATAGCCGTCGTAGAGTGAGCCAAACCCCAACTTGAAAGAGACCCCGAGAGGTTTTAACAACACTTACAAAGTGAAGAATGGATGCCAATTACCAGTGGGTAAAAGGAATGTATGTAAGGCTGTAGTGTTCTTCATGTTCACTATGAAGAAGTGTTGAGATGAGTAAATTAGTCTTCAAGAGGAGGGCTGAGGAGGAAAAATAGGTTAATAAGCATAAAGTCAAAATAAGAAACCAAAAGGAAATATAACTAGAGATAGTGTTTTTTAGAATTTTGAGAGGGTGAAATGGGTTCGAATTGATCCTGTAACATAATTATTAGGATCCTAACTACATGAAGGATGCAAGTTGACTTGGACAGATAGTTTAATAAATGAATTATAAAATACAGATAGTACTATATAAAAAAACACTAAAACACGGTTCACGCGACACTGAGGTTAATTAGAAGGCTTGAATTGAAGTCCGGAGGAGGAAGATGAAGGATCTTCGTAGATTGGCTTCGTGAAGGAAAGAAGAGGAGGAGGTGGAGAAAAAGGGTTTTCAGGTGTCGAAGGGACACTTTAGAGTGCCAGTCTCCTTCGACAAAGCTCGACGAGTCTCCATGCAGAAGGTTATATAGCAGAATGCAGACGTAGAATTGATGGATGAACAGATGGTTTGTTGACAAAAACCGGACGCCGAATCCCCCGGCATATGGTAAGTGAAACAGGCCCGGACGCCGTATCCCCATCAGATGCTTCAGCCTTTTCTTTTATAGGCAAAATGTTTCTTTTCCAGAATTTAATTAATTTTAGACGATTTTTGAAGTTTTCAAAATTGTTTTTCTTCATTCTGACATCTCATCTGCCAGTCATAAAACCAGCCTGTGTGTTCGGCCAGGATGTATTAAAACCTCCACGATCGAGTCTGAGCGTGTCCTTATTAATTATTTTAGATGTCGAAATACAGTTAATAATCGGTAAATATATAGAAAATACAATATTTCAGCTAAACCTATTGATAAAAATAATTCAAGTTATATAGACCAAAAAGTAATCTTCATAGACTAAAAGAGAAAAATGAATGACAGTTTGACAATTGACTTGTGTCACAACAATGGAAAATGTAAACAATGAATGATTTTTTAAAGATATTATTAAAGAAATCGTTTTAAAACGATTCGTAACATGCTAACAAATAAAAGCATATGATACGGGACATGAATGGATGTATGAATGATGACTAATGATGTAAGTATAAGTAGCATATACTATAATGGATAGAGTAAAGCTGTGTGTAAAGGGCGATGGAATGCACTTAATTTTACCATCACAAAATATTGTGTGAATCGGACGTGTGTGCAGTTTTCTACCAACTGTACTTAGGCTGACGAATTGAATAATACTGACAAATCGACGAAAACTGGCTAACACTGGAAGCTGTCGAGTTAACGCAACTGCCTAAACTGCAAAACTGACCAATCAGTGAGACTGAGTAATCAACTAAACTAGCGAATTAAGTACACTGATGACTGAGGGATACTGACCAGTGGTACGCGGACTCACGAGTTATACAGTTACCACCTAAACAGGTTACATTCACACGGTGCAATTTTTCAAGTATATTTAGAGGATATGAAAGTTCATCCTACACAGTAGTCGCTGTGACTTTTTTATTCAAAACTGAAAGTTGTTCACACAGAGCCAAGATGATAAAATCACTGTTTCGAGAAAAAATCTTGTGTTGGTAGCTCCGCTATTCGAGAAATATAATTACGACTTTTATCATGTTTCATACATTTGGTCGTGTTAGTAGGTATACTCGTAGCACTTTTATTTGGAACAGCAAATTTTCCTTATTTTTATTGTTGTTGCCAGTTAAAGTTGTATTTTCTGGTCGGAGGATTAAAAGATAACAATAAAAGTAATTGCTTCATTTGCGACGCCGTATGGGAATTCAGTAATTCACGTTTGACTCAAAAACTTTATCGGTTTTTGTTTAATTTTTTATCTTCGTTTACACCCAGCGACACCAATACGAGTAATTGCACAGTTATATTGGTCGTACTATACAGTTTTAGTAACGTAAAAGGGAAATCTCTTAGTTTATCCTGTCAATCGTCAAATGTTCTTATTGCCAACATTAATTACAGGGAAGAAAATGTACCTCCATCCTCTATCTTTCCCTTATTTTCCAAATATAAAAAGCTGAAGAGTTAGTTTGTTTTTAACCGACTTCCAATACGGCGTCGCAAATGAAGGTTCTCAATTAGTACAAAAATATACAGAATGTTATTGTATGTTTGTTACTCAATATCTCCGGCAATTGTGGATCGGTTTCAAAAATTATTCCCCATAAAAATTGTACTAACTTATCTTGGGCAGTTTTTCAGTTAGCTTCAATAATACGTATTATTAAAACTTAGTGTTGTAACGTTTTGTATCTTAACTATTATTTAAATAACAAAATGACAACAATGAAATGCCAAGTCAAACCACAGATATAGTATTAGGGACGTCCTAGGTTACTAAACAACATAAATTAGCTGCCGTCGGCATATCCGAACGTATGAAGAGGACCTATACCAACGCGAGCGACACCGCCATCGGCCATTCTCTCACGGTGACCAGCACATTCGAAATCCTGCTCCGGGCGAAGACGCACGTTCATTCGATCCTGTATCACTTGTGACCTTACATATGTAGTGCCCACCATTTTAAAAGCCTAAAGCAGGCAAAACAGTTTTTAGCCAACCTTATTAAAATCTGTGTTTTCCTAAACCCCATACAGGGTAAGTGTTGAACATGCAGCTTGCTGTACTTAACTATCTAGGTCATCTTAGGGCGTGTGTCTATTTGCTAATTCCCTTTTATTCTTTTAAATTACGCTTTTGGTGTAAACATTTACAGCCTTATTTATAAAAATCTCGCTAACCATTAGTTAGCCACTGCTTAGCTAACCAATTAGTTAGCTCTAAATCAATGCTTAACTTTTCTTTATTTATAAACGCTAGTTAGCGGGTGATTAGTAGAGAAACGGAATAGAGGTGAAATTATGTATTCAGCACAGATTATAAACAAAATAGTCGACTACAAAACAGAATTTCACGAATAAAGTTGTCAAACCCACGATTTTTGTATCTGTCGTGACTATATCAGACGTATGTCTAAAATTACATCGGAATTTTTTAATTTGAATATAATTATTTATTATTACATAATTATTTACGTTTTTTCATTGTATTTGACATGGTAGCATTGAAAATAATTAGCTCCAATAATTGGAGTAAACTGGAAAAGGTATTTATCCCTGAATTTATATACACTTACTAATATAAACTGACCAAATGAATGTAAAACTGATGTCACATCAGTAGCCGATTATAGCTATGTTTTTTTCATGTCCTAGCTTGACTTACTTGATTGTGTCTATTATATATTACTTCCTAATTCCTATCGCTGTTGCAACAGGGTTTCAGTGTCTTTTAATAACAATTATTATACTTGTTTACAGGTACAAGTTGGCTGCTGCTATGAAAGCCTATTAGCACCTAGCACCAATACTATTCAACCGCAAAGACGGGGAGGGAGGGAGACCATTAGGGCTGAGGCCACGTGGAATTGATGAAAAATGAGAGTGGCATGAGAAAAGAATGGCACAGTCCATGTCTTTGTAAGAAGAATATTGGAAATCAAAAATAGGGAATTTATAACAAAAATTTTACTTGATTAAATATCAAAATAAATAGTTTCTACAAAATGTCTCTTGTTATTTGTGTGCTACGTGGCTATTCTTATAGTTTATGGCCTTAGAACTGGCGTCATAAGATTAAGGGCACATGGGATAACACATTGGATAATAACTATCTCCTATGAGCTTCCTTAGAAACTCATACTCTTCAAACCTCATGTGTAGGTACCTACTGAGCATACTCCTGTTTGAGTTGTCCCTATAAATCCTTTCATCATGTGTACTTCGAATGAAGAAAATGTAATGTAGATAACCATTCTCGTAACGGATGTTAACGAGCTTTGTAGGTCTTCCTTGGTCTACTTCCCGCTGGCGTTTAAAAATGATAAAAAAAAAAATCTGCGTCGTTCTGAAAAAACATTGTCGAATTCCATATTTACTAAGGCACAGCTCGATATTTGGAACAAAATAACCTCGAGGCAAACAATAATCCTATTGAATCGATCAGCTGACTCAAATAAAACCGCCATATTGCCTCTTAGCATCCTCTTAACAAGCTACCGATGGTGTTTAAATTTGACAGCTACTAATCAATTGGATAGCGAACTCTTAGCGCTAAACAACGTTTATGAATAAGAATTTGTCTAAACATTTGCTTAGCAATTGATTAAAATTTAAGACACGTTTATGAATAAGACTGTAATTGTGCTACTTATTTGCCTTTTGCGCTGTGTATTATGATAATATATGTATTTACCATTTTCTCAAATTGTGCAAGTCATGTCGTGCTTTACACTTCAATTCTGTACACTCCGTACTCCAATTGTGACAATCAAACACCACCATTATTAGTTAGCGCACTCGTAGGTCGGGCTTTGCTTATGCTTTAATGTCACAATCGGCGGAGATGACTATTATGGCCATCTTGTTACACGCTGGAAGTTATATTTCCAGGGTCTAAACTTCCGGCTCAGTACCCTCTACGAACTCCACGAACGCTGAATTCTGGGCACGACCTTCTCGGGCAAAAACGTGCCCGAGAAGGTCGTGCCCGGTTACCCGCGTGGCCGCGTCGAGCTCGCTACCAAGGGTTTGGCGATGCCATCCACAGACCGCCATCATCCTAGCGTCTGCAGCGTGGCACACCCGCCACGGTCATCGTCACACCAGGCTGAGCCAAGAGAGTACTGTGCTACTCCCAAGGCAAATTGAGGAAACAAATGTGACCATAAACCAACCTACCTCCTGTACTCATTTTCATATAAAACAATTCGTGTTGACAAAGATCGTGGTCTAATTTCTCTCCACCACGAAAACCCTTTCCTTTCACAGTGTATATAGATGATGATATAATAACTTCCTGTCACTCTTATTAACATAGCAAGTAGTGATATAGGAATTTGTGTGGGCTAGGTACCAGCAAAAAAGTAATAAATACAAACTTTTTAACAAATAAAAAAATTACAAAGTGTCAAATATCTATAATTTCGGAAGTCGGTGGCAAAAAACTAAAACACAATACAGAAGACACCGAATTCCATAATTCAAATAATTTTTGACTTTTTTTTTTGAAGCCGAAACTAATAATATTTTATTTTGTAAAAAAATATTTTGGTTTAAACAAGCTAATCTCTGGAAAAAACACTCGGATTTTAAAAGTTCTTTTTGATGGGATAATCCAGTTTTTGAGGAAAGTTAAAAGCTATTTAATATCACGCTACGATCTTTAGGAGCCGAGCAAAAACAAAATCAGGAAGAAAGCTAAGTGAAAACAAAGTAACGGGGCACAGGATTTATCATTTATGTTAAAACAAAACATGAAAATCCACGCAAACATATCGCGAGCAGAAGGAAGTCATATTATCACCTCAAACTAATCCCCACAAACAAACAAACACGTAAACACTTACTCTGTGACCTCTACTTAAACATTTGCACTTCTGATGTGACCTCCGTATAACTTGAGGTCGGATTAAATAGGGCCCAATCAAGTAAATGACACATATTTGCAGTGGTATCCAATAATTGTGTTCTTGGTATCACAACTTAGTTAAACTTGTTATAACAACTTAGCTAATAACTTAGTTAAATAAAATACTTTGGAAAAAAGAAAAGCTAAGCAACGTGTATAGGAACTTTTTAACGTTGACTAGAACCGGTCTTCTAATTAGCGGCCCAGTAGCAAGTCATTACATGTAACTCACGTACTTACTCATAGATGTTTATGGCTATAATAGTTACGTACAAAATAGTATTCATGGACCAACATTATGATATTATATTTACTTATTAGTGATTAAGCAGTGTTGATAAAGCGAATGTGAGTACCAATACAAACCATTTCTGGTTTAATGGTGCAATATAAACATGATCCTGTATTAAGACTGTGTGTATAAATAAATAAATATAAAAAAACTGAAATGTTGTGCGGAATATTCGGTTAAGTGAGTTATTGTTTCTTGAGCAACCAGGTTTAATTTGAAGATAAAAAACCCATAAACCTTATTTTGTTTAACCTCAATTATCTTCTAAAAATGGTTGAACGGTTGGAACAGAATGACAACTAGCTCGCGTCACTTTATCGGTAGCGCGAGGAAGCGAGGGCGCGGGGCGAGTGGCCGATGCAGCGCCATATGGAGCAGCGTCGGTCGCAGCTTCGCGAGGTCCTGGTGGCGTAATGGCGGGACAGGCTCTCACGCCCTACCGCCACCATCGGGGCGGCCCGGCCAGTGCTCGACCTCTGGCTCGGGAGGAGGCACGGCTCCCTGTCGTTTCGGGCGACGCAGGTGCTCCCGGGGCATGGTTGCTTCGGGAAGTTCCTGTGTCGCATAAACAGGGAGCCGGACGCCCGGTGTCACCACTGCGTCGACTGCCGGGAGGACACGGCGTGGCATACGCTGGCAGAATGTGCCGCTTGGGAGGAGCCACGCCGTGCCCTCATCTCTGAAGTAGGCAGTGACCTATCGCTGCCGGCCGTAGTGTATGCGATGGTCGGCACCGTCGAGTCCTGGGACGCGGTGGTTTCCTTCTGCGAAACAGTGATCTCGCAGAAGGAGGCTGCGGAAAGGGAGAGAGAGATCTCGTCCAATCTCCCGATCCGCAGCAGGCGCACCGGGCGCAGGCGGAGGCCAGACAACGCCCTCTTCCAGCCCCCCTAATTGGGTCCAGGGACGGCGGACTCGGGGACGTCCGCCGCCCCCCATACATCTGGACCCGAGGTGGCGGCGCGTAGTGTTCCAAGCACGCCCCTCTTAGACGTTGCGGGAGGAGTCAAACACCTCACTCCCCCTCCCCCCCCAACCTGAGGAGGCCCGTAGAGGCGGGCCGGCACCAGTCGGGGTTGCGGAAGAATCATATGTTTCCGCGACCCCGACGTAGGTGTGAGATGGAACACCGGGGTGGTTTTTAGTCAGTAAGAGTCTGACAGACCCTCCGCCCGCCTCAGGGCGGAGGACATCCATGAGGATTTTCCACTCCAGGAACAAAAAAAAAAGAATGACAACTACAGGCATTGTTAATTGAAGTCTTGCATAGCTAAAGTACATACATCTTTAATGGGGTACTGTGTTAAATGTCTCAACAAAATACCTGGTGATATATTGCAATCAAATGAAAGAAAATTTAAAATTCATATAAAAAATACTTTGCAAACAAGCATATTACAAATTAGAGGATTATAGCTAAGAAAAGAATGCTTGGAAACATAATGGTCCAGCTCCATAGGACAATCTCGACAAATAAAACCGGTTGCAAATTTAATTGTATAATTTGTTATTTTTATGACATTGATTTACATTCCTTGATGACAAAACTTACTTTTAATTTTTCTGTCTTTGTTTCATTTTTAATTATTTTTACCTATTGTGGAATAGTAATTTTATTCTTGGCGTCATCTTCGCGTATGTACTCGTATATAAAATATTGTAAAACATTTTAAAAGAGTAATGGTGGAGTTTCTTGCCCATTCTTCTCTATACGAAACTATCTCTTGGAAGGGGCGACTATAAGTAATTCTATTTTAATGTAAATATTTACGTTCAAAAGTGCCTTATATGTGCCTTTTTGAAACAAATGCTTTGACTTTAGCGTAAAATAGGCCCTGAATTGTACATGACACAACATCACGCCTTGTTTCCCCGAAGGGTTCGGCAGTGTACCTACAGTACACCCACATTTCGCCAGTTATGTTGAAGTCCCATGTTGCAGGGCAGGAGCCTATTTCCATCAACCGGGCCCGAACCCAGACTCCGGGCTTCTACTGAGTCACTCCAGATGGAAACACTCATAGACCTCAAGTTTAGCAGAAGCTCTTGCGACCACTAGACGAATTTAACTAGGTACATAGTTATAATAACAGTTGAAATACGTTTTATTTGAACTACGTATTAATTAGATTTTTTTTATGAAATCAAGGAATTCGTGCCGCATCATTAAATTGTCAATCAATTAATTCCTTTCGATAATGAATGATAGCAATAATATAAACTCAAAAGAAGTCATGTAAATACATGTGAAGGCGGTTTTCTAAATTGGTTGTATTACCCACCTAAAGATTTGATTAAAAGTAGAACTAAGGAAGGTTTTCTTAAAATTAATATTCCAGGGGTTTAATAGGGGATGAAAGTTTGTATGTAAAATCGTCAATTTTGCCGATGGGAAATCTTGTAAGTTAAGGGCCCCACCATCATCATCCTTCAGCCGAAGACGTTCATTGCTGAACATGGCCTATGTCCCCCAAGCAACACCACTTCGACATGTTCTGTGTTTCCCTCATTCAGCTGATTCCTATGGCCTTCACAAGGTCAATGATTCAAGGTCAGCGGATAAAGTTATAAATATTTTATTTAGTTTATTATTTAAATATTTTATATAATTTGCACTAATTAATTTGCATTTATATTATTTATGTATTATTTGATCGATTAAATATTTCTATTAGCGCTGTGACACTTATTTTTAAGTGTTACAGCATTATGCTGAGATAGGGGCCTTTTAGCCTCGTACAGGACATTGTTTATTTTTATTTTGGTGTTATTAATATTTATGTTTTTATGAGTGTGTTTTACTTCAGTTTGTGATACTGCGTATCACACAACGTAATGTATATTGTGTATTCCTGTGCGAGTCCTAATAAATAGTTTTCTTTCTTTCTTTCTTTCTTTCTTTCTTTCTTTCATTGGTCCACCTTGTGGGAGGCCGTCCAACGATACGTCTTCCGGTACACAGTCGCCACTCCAGAACCTTTCGGCCCCATTGGCCATCTGTTCTGTGAGCAATATGCCCTGACCACTGCAACTTATGTGTGGCAATTCTTCGAGCTATGTCGGTTACCTTGGTTCTCCTGCGGATCTCGTGAAACTTTATTTTTATTTTGGATATCTTATGCAAGAGCTCTAAATATGTTTCCTCAGATATCCTAAGGTAATTATGCCACTCTTTAGGTTAAAACCTCATCCGCGAGAATATTGATGTGAGGATATTGATGTATTTTCAGAAGTATCTCCTAGTCCGTTCTCTCCTGGTCTTCATTTTCCTTGTTGTTATCAGTAGTTTATATTAAATGAGCGCCGATGCGTTTGAACAAAGTAGTTGCGACTCCATTGCACACCCGCATACGTGCTACACGCTTTCTCACCGCACAGACACTGAGAATTGTTCGCTGACATCGTTCGTGTGTGAGCGGGCAGAAATCGAAAGATCATCGATGTTCTTGACGATAAATGGAAACGACAAATCGTTACGTGTATGCCCTTTAACTAAATCACCTCGAGCGTTTTCTTTAACATTTTCAAACGACAGAGTAAATGAAAAAACTAAAGGAACAAAATCAAAAGTTGCTTTGACACTTCAAGGCATGTAGACATAGACGTTTCATGGTGTGAGAAAAGAGTCTAAAGTACTCGTATATCCTTTTTTTTGCTTAAAAACTGGACTGGCTTTGTGAATGGACCAAATTATCCTCAATTCTGCTGCGCTTAAAGGGTAATCATCTTCGGGATAGATACGAGGGATATTGGTATTCATATAAATATGCTTAAAAAACATTTTGAAATCGGACCACCTGTTTGGGAACACTGATACACAGATTCACACAGAACGACATAGCCGTAAAACTTATAACAACCCTCGTTATATGCCGGTGGTTAGTAAATATACCAAATTATAATGAAAGTTCTGATATATAACTACATACAATAGACATCAATATTACAAACACATTTTCCATTCTCCTTTCAAACAGATCGTATTAATATAGAACCTAATTGTTATTATCACACTTACTAATTTGATAATTAGACCGTGCACATACGAACTAATATTCGAACCTGTATCTATTATTAAACTACAAAGGAGCTTGAGGCAATTGAACGGCTGAACAGAATATCGGATGCAATTGGTATGACGTAGGTATAGGTATATTAATTACTTGAGGGTATGACTAAAGTTTAACATAGTGAAAAGCTTTCTTCTAATGTGTTTAACAGATTTCTTAAATAACTTTAGCCCAACTTCAATCATCTCAGCCTATCGTAGTCCACTGCTGGAGATTCCCCTCTCCCAGGCTGCGCTACAACACTCTGCCTTCCGCAACTGCCCAACATCGTACGCACATTTTCCGAAAGAATTTCTACGGCACTAAATAGAAATGAAGAAAATACATTTCACCTTGTCTACGTGGTAGAAGTGGCCACTACACGTGCTGGGTTGTCACCTAGGTAAACAACAAACTCTTGTTAAACAGATTTAGGCTTCACTCAAACAATTATTTGAATGACCTTCAGACAGCTTTAAGTCCTTCAAGCCTTTATTAATTTAGCCCTCATTTTGTGGTATCGGCAATTCGGCGCAAATTGTAAACACCACACATGAACTAAAAGTTATTCGGCTGTATTAATTTATATAAATTTTGCTTTGAAGACTAAAATGGACTCATCAATTCACACCTACATTGATTGCTGAGATTGACAGCTACCTAACTAGAAGTATTAAAGATTCTTAGTAAGTGTTTGACAGTACTTCGACTTATGTAATAGAGGCAAGCCTGATATCTCTACACACAAAAAATAAAACCTACCTTAACAAAACACGAATACCTACCTCAAGAAATCAGATGTGACAACATTTTTCAAAAATGAGACTGAACAGTGAGACCATTCTCTGGGCATCGACATCAGACGGATCAATGAATAGTGACGTCAGCAGTCTGGCAAACGCTGAGCATTGCCGCTCGGATATCAAGGATCGTAGAAGCAAAGATTAGGGGTAGAAAGCACATATTAGAATGCTCAATATTTGCATGCAATTGTTAAACGGTCCAGTCCAGCGTTAGTGGCAGTGGTGGTTTCCCAAAATGTGCGGTTTCGGTGCATTGTTTCATATATATATATTAAATACCTACAAAGGGTGAAATTCAAAATCACATGTCCCACATAATTGTGCCAGCGTTCTGACGGTTCGTCGGTTGTGTCCTGTCCACAGTTTTTACTAAATCGGTTTTATTGGTCTTTCATTTGGTTGTGTCTCTTGAAATGGTCTGGAATAACTAGCAGAATACCTAAGGTTCTAAATCTCATCTATCATTAGTCTATTCAAACGTCTGGTAATTAGCAAACCGCTACTAACAACACTACTACTGTTTTAATTCAAAGTGCGCAAGACACTGGACACAAAAGAGTAAAACAACATGCCGTCTTCTACGTGTCGTTGTGACATGTTTCTGGACAATTCCCTGCGCAGTTATACGGAGAATCGTGACGTGCTCCGTATAAAGAATCAGAGTGAATAGAATCACCTTTGTTGGCAGCTATATAATTTTATTTTTGGTTTGTTTTTTGGAAACTGTCGTAATGAGGTTACGTTATGTGCCGTAGCTACCGTTTTTATTTGTCACACGTCTCCTATACAAGCGTTTTATTATGGCAGTTACCTTCCCACTTTGTTTTTGATTTTGGAGTGTTTAAATATTGACCTTTGTAAATATCGTTTCATGTTTTTAATCCTACGGATATTGTTTTTTTAAACCTATAGTTTTTTTTTTTTGGAAACTGTTATAATGAGGTCACGTCATGTACCTACCTACCGTATTTATTTGTGTACACTTATCCTGAACAAGCGTTTTATTATGGCATTTACCTTCCCAATTTGTTTTTGTTTTTGTAGTGTTTATATCTTAACCTTTGTATTTATCGCTTCATGTTTTTAATCCTATGGACATTGTTTTTTTACCTGGCATCATACATTTTTATCATGAAATGCATTTTGACTTAAAGAAGTCTTTATAAGACTTTCGTTTAATTCAATGTACTGCTATGTAGCATGTACCTAATGCCATGATCTTGGTATGATATATAAACGAAATATAAATAAAATGAATCATCTGCTTTTCGTCTGTCGAAAATTATACTTAAGGATTCTCACAAGAGGTGATGAGACGTTATGCGGAAATGACTTAGCTTTGTTCATGAAATATGGAAGCAGAAGGTCATTTTTTACGAAAGAAGCTAGTTCGGGTTTAAGACAGCTAAAAAAACTATATAAATTCATGGCGAAATCTGCGCAGATGTTTATTTTGTTGTGTCTTTTTAAGCAAAAGTAGAATCATGTTTGAATTTGCTGTTTACATTTTAAGAATGTGGCATCTATCTATACATCGTATTAAGTCTTAGGAGTTTGAAAGAGAAATCAAGCGTTGGTAAATGTTGAACTACTGGTTTTTCTGTTATGTGACCACGAGTATTGTGAAACTGTATGAAATCCTAAATTCACGGAGAAGAAACAGCTTTTGTATGTTTTCTTTTTATAACATCATAAGGTGAATCAGGGAGGTGGTATAATCCTTACCCTTCTGAGGTACGAATACCCTATTTTACGGGTAAACTGTAATACTCCTTCAGACACTCCTTTTCTTATCTTATCTTTTAGCTTAATATCAAAAACCCAACAAAAAACTGATACCTGTTCTTATATCCCTCAAAGCGTCCCCATTATTATTCAAACTACCCTTCCTAAACCAACAAAAGGCCACAAAGATAAATAAAAGTAATCGAATCTTTCCATCCCTTTGAGCTTTTTACCTCCAATAAAAGAACTAAAAAGGTTTTCTTAAGGTTGGAATAAGGCCTCTTTATGCAGACAATCATTTAGTAAAAAAAAATCATTCAAATTCGAATTCGCTTGAATTGAATCAAAGCAGAAAGTTGAGCAACTTCTTTGTTAAATCGTTAAGTGTAGCAAATAGACAAGAGGGGAAAGAAAGGGTGTCCCGCTTCAAGAATTTGCCTTCGGTAAAGTTGTAGTAGTAGCACAACAAGTCGTAATGTGATCGCTTAACGTTGACTTATTTTGGAGACGTTTGTTTTCAGTTCAATGAATGCAAATGTCTCTTTTGTAATTTGTCTCGTAATAGGTACTCTTATAATTTGATTGGTTTCGGCGATAGCTATTGTAATCGATAATATTAGAGTCTGTTATTCCTGCTTATTTGTACAAACGCTACGAAAATTAATCCTTTTCAGGATCCCGTATAACAAACATGAACAAGTTGTTATTACAACAGAACTTTGTTATTATACAGATCCAGTTATCTAATAATAACTTAATTTAAATTCTCACCGCTAACTTAACTCAGATTCTCGCAACCGCAGCTTTCACGAACAAACATTAACAAAGTCACAAGAAACGACCAGAAATGACATCCATATTCAACAGAGTTAGTATTTAATATATAGCTGCCGGCCCTGTAAAACGAAGACACTGCGCATACATAAATCCCGGTGTGTCACTCGCACCGTTTTGAGAACAACACTAAAATGTCCAGTGTGGAACATTAACCTCGACCTTTATAGCTATAGAGAATATTCCCGTGGGATTACACCTATAATTTGTTGTTCACACCAACACATTATAAGGATGGTGAAATTTTTTTTCATAAAAAAAATTGTTTTCAAATTGTGCAAACAATATTACAAAAAGTGTAAAAGCTTAAAAAATTGCGAAGGTATAAACGTTTAAAATAAGTGTTAAACAATGACAACACTATCGTAGAAGTGACGTCACAACTATGTAACGTCATACTAGCGCCGTACATTGTCCGTATTTATTTATTTATTTATATATACTTTATTGTACACCACAAAATGACATAACAAAAAAAAACACATCATACTAAAAACATACAATGGGCGGCCTTATCGCTTTCTGCGATCTCTTCCAGGCAACCTTAGAATGGACAGTGATTTGTCTGGACATAAAATGGGTCTGTCAGTGGTACACAGATAGGTAGGTACACAGATATATACATATTAACATATCCTGAGGAATAGATACATAAATACATACATATATGCGAAATATAAGAAACGTAAATAAATGATAATTACAGTTTACGAAAGCAAGATCACAACGACAAGTAATGATCCTTCACGAGTCTTTTAAACGCAAATAACGACTGCGCGCGTTTTTTTTCGACAGGCAGTGCATTCCACAGACGAACGGCCTGGACAGTAAAAGATTTGTCGAGGAAAATTGTGGAGTGCTTAGGCATTTTAAGCTTTAAATTATCCGATGATCTTAAAAATTTCGTATGGGAGTCGCAAAGAAACTGGAAACGTTTCTTGAGATAGTTAGGAGTGGAAGGGGAAAAGAGCACATTATACACCAGGGAAAGAATGTGAGCATTACGGCGAAGGCAAATTGGTAACCACTTGAGCTTCACACGAAATTCAGAAACATGGTCATATTTGCGCAAGCCAAATATAAATCTTAAACAAAAATTTTGAGTTTATCGAGTTTATCCGCTCAAGTTTATCGAGTTGGTCTTGGGTAAGGTCAAGATAGCTGGCATCAGCATAGTCGGCGAGCTACCCATTGCTCGCCGTCCGCAAGCCCGCGCCTACGGTGGCTGGGAATCTGCTTGCGATTCCCGACGCCTAGGGCGTCTCCTGAGGCGACTAGGGGCGTGAGGGCGCAAGGCTCTCTCGCTCCGCCTCCTCCTTCGCGAGCATTACTGCTTCGCAGAAAGAGGTGACGGCTTTCCATTCCCTCTCGCTCCGTACCGTGGCCTGTACCAGGGCCGGACGCGAGAGATAGCCGCCGCCGATCGCCTCTGCGAGGACACTCCGCCCAAGCTGGGCAGACCTCCACCGTATGCTCCACCGTGTCCTCCGGGCGATCCACACAATGGTGACACCCGGGCGTTTTCTCTCGCCTTATGCGAAACAGGAACCTCCCGAAACAACCGTGTCCGGTGAGGACCTGTGTCAGGCGGAAGGTGAAGACGCCGTGGCGCCTCTCCAACCACTCCTAGAAGAGGGTCTCGAATTGCCTGACTTGGGGATCGAAACAGGACAATATGCACATAAGTCACGTTTGCGACTGCAGTACTACAGTAGATCAACAAGGAATTCGAGGCGGTTTAATGCAATGACAAGGTTTTGCATTATCATTGTGTACAAAAAATGTTATTCTGATAGTTATTTTTGTTCATCTTGGCAATTTTGCTCACCAATTGGTACTTAACTTCCGGGTATTCGAGTACAATACTCAAATTTCTACATACTTACCCTAATATTAGGCTGCCAGTTGCAATATACCGGTATCTACATAAGTTACGGTGCACGAAGGTAGCATATGTTTGCAGGTAAAACTTCAAACTTTCTTTGTTAGTTGGTGAATAGTTTGATGTCAAAATCTTGCCTTTCTGGAAACACAATATTTATAATAAAATGTACTTACACGATTATTGCATTAACTATAAGCTTTATTATCATTAAAGATCAATCAATGTAAATCTGTTTTGTTTTTATGATTTGTAATCGAGTTATGTTGTCTTTTTTGTATGCACGTGTTTCTGTGACGAAAAAAATCTTTATTTTCTTTCCTTCTTTCATTAGCCGACCAGATTTAACTATTTTTGATATCCTTACTTCTCCTCTTTAAACTAAAATATAACAACTTCCTTATTAAAATGCCTGAAATATCATTTTGCTTTCTTCACATAATAATTGCATATTTTTGACTATGTTATTAAACGGTAAGTTCTTAGTAGAGAAACACTTAAGGAAAAAATTGCTGAATTCTTATGAGGAAGTTATATTTAATAATAGACACTTACCTTTTATATTCAAAACGCAACTGAAATGTGTCCATTGTCAAAATGTTAAACAGTAGACTGGCCTTGAGTACTTTGATATACCCCTACGTATAAATACACGTTTATTAAAGATTGTACGGCAGTTTTTTATTATCTTAGAACAATAAAATTTGGATTTAGCATAACATCATGCCTGAATTCCCCGAAGCGGTACACGGTGGTGTATCCACCAGATCATCATTTATTTTGACTACCAAGCCTGTTATATTATATATCTGACTGAATATGACTAATAGTGTGATAATGTGTATTTATATTGTATTTATAAGACTTAATTATTAGACATCATGTTCTTGACATTTCGTTTCTATAAAATGTATCGTTGTTTTTTTTGTTCTGATAAGTTTACACTCCATTAAGATAACTAAGTGTGGCTGTAAGCGGCAAAGCGTCCATCCAAATTGTCGTGTTTCGATAAATAATGTCGATTTAGAAATTGGCGTAGGTTTTATCGAGACACGGTCCCTAGCGTTCTTAGAACGACTACCAATCTAGTTTGGGGAGATTAGTGATGCCTACCCCCTCTCCCGGAGATGCGCTTACAACGAGCCTTTCGTAAAGAGTTGTGTGGCCAAACCTTTTTGGAAGCAGTAATTATCACTAACGTTTGATTGTTTTATAATGCCGACTTAGATCGACTTTATAGCATATGTTGTTTTAAATGAACTGAGAGTATTTACGGTTCTGCCTTCCGTATGTGGTTGCGCATGTTACAGGTCAAAGTCGTCAAAAGTCGAGCGTCAGTGCTCAGTGTCAAATAAAGTGGAAGGCCTTCTCCGTTTCCCTATAATCAAACGCAAATGACAAATATCTGTCAGGGTATGGATTAGGAGATGGACACGTAATACAATAGAAAATAGAGTTAATTAATAACACAATGTCGCTATGCTGGAATAAATGATTATTAATAGCTCTGCAGCGATAATATCAAAATTTTACCTACAAATCATAAACAAATCAGCCTACAAGAACAATACAATGGAAAAGACACATTATTAGCAAAGAGTTTAACACTTACCAATGATATCTTTGTAGGGAATTAGATTACTACTCACGAAATGCCGCACGTCGTACCAACTTCACCTCGAACACAGCTCCTCCCAGCTCACAACACTCACCAACCTCCTAACTTAACTAGCTTTCCCTCTTGAGACTATAACGACCGAACCCTGTCATGTCCTAAGACCAACTGCCATAGCTCACCACTCCCGCCAGCCTCCAAAATCGGGGCTTGGGCCTTTCCCACGCTATTTTTTGTAAACTTCGACTTAAAACACACTTTTCTATTTCTTAATTGTTTCTCAAATGCGTCCCGGGTTTACGATTCACAGATGGCTGCAATAACGCGCCCTCACTTTAACTTTCTCGTTCTCAGAATTTCTAAAGAACCTTCGATTTCGATTGTCTAAATATTTCTTTCGAGCGACGACGGCTGCCATATGTGGCCATAAAATGGAAATGTATTGAATTTCTGAGAGGCCAATAAGTGCAAAGAATTAGGATATCTTGTTATTTATTAGGGTAACGCGTCAAGCTGAAAACCATAAAATTAAGATTTAATGTGTTTCTAAAGTGGACCTAAACAATTGCATGGTTTTAGAATAAATATAATATTTTGTTATTAAATAGGAATAAGTGACAGACAGTCACACATTCTCACTCAGGGGACAGACATAAAAGTCTAATATCAGTCGCTTCTAAAGGGTGGGTCTAGAGATACTTTGATCAGTCATACATCAGGTCATAATATAAGCACGGGGTACAACGCTTTGATGTACGCTTTAATTGGATGGTCTACTTAATAAAATTATTTAATTCTTAATAAATTAAATAATTTTATTAAGTAGACCTCACTGACAGACAACGGCAGTCCAAACCGTTGGGTCTAAAGGCATGCAATTGGGTCTAAGTATTTTTTTTTTAAATAAGGGGTGAAAGTTCGTACGGTTCGTTCGGTCTTCATTTTTATTTATAGGAAATCTCATCAGGCTCATGGCTTATAACTGTATAATTTTGAACTTTTTAAATGGAGTGTGTTAGAAGCATCTGGGTTGTGCCGTGGGACCCGAGCTAAATTCCATCTATTAACTATTACAAGTATAAAACATGAATTAAAGCGAAACTTACGTTCAATAATCGAGCATATTTTTAGTAGTCATTCTTCCCCTATAAAAATTGGCTTTGGAATTAGACCAGCTATTCCACTGTAGTCAATACACCAGACACAATAACTAACAGTCTCAGAATTCCGAAGATAAACGAAAGCAATTTATATCGATAATACATCATGCCAAGAGGTCCCGCCCTCTATATTATCATGAAATATGGGAGAGAATCCGCCAATAGAATGCCCATAATATGGGAATTTCTGTTAGGAACAATGACTATGAATGCTCCTTGTAGGTTAGCGAAGAAAATAATATCCTTTTAAAGATGGTTACAGCTTCCAGATTTATCATGTTTTCAACCCATAAATGCATAAACAAGTGTTAAAAAAAGAATCGTCTAGTTGAAAGTTTGTGAAAAGGTGAATACTTATTTTTTTTTTTTTTTAAACTCGTTTTTCATACCCAAGTGATTATTTAAAATGGTACGGATCGAATGGTGAGACACAGCTTAGCGGCTATCTCTCTCAAACTTGAGTGAGGATTTTCAGTCACTACTATTTCCTTCACTTTTGCGATGTTATTTTTATTTGAAGTCTTTGATGGCCTGCCTACCAGAGCGAGGCAAATCTTCCATCACATTTTGAACGCTTTGTACCACTCATAAGTACGTGTTTTTGATAAAGTCGATTCACCGTAAGTCTTCTGTAACATTTGCAGGGACTCCGAACACGAAATTCCATTGGCTATGCAAAATTTAAGACAAACTCTTTGTTCGATGTTTTTGTCCATTATGAAATTTTCAAAACACACTAGTTAAGATCTAACTAAAAACACCACTGTATTTATTCTAAATAACAGATACAACTCAAACTCCGCGCCAATATGATAAACAGTTGTGCCAATCTAACAACAGCAAAAAAGGCGGCGTTTTAAATATGATCCGGCTCGAATGATCTTAATGTGACTTGTGGGATTGCTCTGTTTTACCAATACAAAGGAGACCGTAGTTGTACGTCTTTTAATTTCAAAGAAAAATCAACCAGTGTTCAACGACAATTAAATAAAAAGGGACCTACAACCTAACTTATAACTGTATTAAAAAGAGCATCGCCAACAAGGCCCAACACCAACGCCAACTATTGCCAGTACCAAGCGCCTCGTTTGTCTAAGCCCATAATCTAAAAAAATCTGGGTCCCTTAGGCATCACTAGCACTATCTCGGACCCAAAATTTATCTTTCTTAGCAAAAGAAGCTAAGATAAATAAACCGAGTAACACTTTGTCATTACTTAAAAGTTTCTTATCGTTATTAAAGCCGTGAAATGGACTGAAATGTTTATTGTTTCAGTCTAGACCAGATTTAGATCCCTATTTAGATGACGGTTAAATGGATACTGGATAACCTTCGCAGCTGAGTTGGTTTATTGTTTGTTATTTATTCGTTATTTTACTTTGGTAGTATTAAGTTGTACCGTACCGTAAAAATAAAGTTATAATGGTGTAATTGACAAAAACCTTAACAAAATATTGAAAAACTTCTTGCTCTAAATAAAAAGTGTCTTCCGTTTTCAACACGGCAGAACTTGTTTTAAAAAAAAAAACCTCTGTTACGTTACTGTTGTATGATTTAACATTATGGATACCCATTTTCGAGTTATTTGAAGCAAGCAGTAAAATCCAAACTTAATTACCCGTTTCCGCTCCGTTAAATGATGTTTTTTTTTTCTTAATTACGTACTTTTCACTTTTTGCTTTAAATATTAGTACTGAGTATAGAGTTAATCCCATAGCGCCGGTAATTACTTACTTTGATACCCTTTAAATCTTCTGTGAGGTGCTGTTTAAAAATTCTAAAAGTCCTTAACATTTACTGAGGAAAATTTTGCCAAGTTTCAATTATTTTAACTAAAGGAATATATGTTTTTCATATCAACTGTATTTCCCTCTTTTCCTCCCTACGGGGTCGGAATTTTGAGAAGTCTTTTGGCAAGTATCCATAACTTAAGGTAATGATTATTTACCCATACCCATTTTTAGTTAATCAAACCACGCAGTTAAATCCTACCCAAAAAAATTTACCCCCCTTCAGGGGAGGATTTTCAAAAAACCCAGACATACGTTATTCTTTATTCTTGATGTTAACATACACGTTATTCCTTATCTTTCATACAAACTTTGACACCCCACAATCTTAAGGGGGCTTGTTTAGATAAATAAAAATGTCAATCTTTATCATTTACCTAGACATATATTCGTGCCAAGTTTCAAGTTTATGTCAAGGAATAAGCTTTTTCATACAAACAAAATCCTCTTTTTCACCCCTTAAAGGTTGGATTTCCAAAAACCTCTTCTTAGTGGATGCCTACGTCATGAGAACTATCTGTGTACCAAATTTCAGGCCAATCCGTTAAGTGGTTTGAGCCATGCGTTGATAGATCACCCAATGAGTCACGGTTTCCTTTTACAATTATGGATTATGGAATCCCTAATCCACAAAACCCTAACCCTCATCAACAAAAAGTTCAAGAAACTTGACGATAATATATTCTGCAAACATTAGTAAAGCTCGTTGCATGGAAAATAGACCTTAATATATAAAAACGTTTATATGCAAAAACAAGTGTATCGACGTAAAAGCCTATAAATGAATATAAGTACAGCTATTGTACTTTTATTCACATATGTGTACACCAACGTAGAGAAAAGCAATAAAAATTGACTTAATATAAATTAGGACATGTACAGTCTGACTCAGAAGGATGTGTACATCGAGAAGAATTCAATTAACTGTCTACATTCTTTGTTCTATAACATTGTATCTATGTGTAGCCGCAAAACATATTTCTCATTGTTTACTTGGTTACACATCATTAGCTACACATCGGAACACAATCAAATGAATTATTGTCGATGTTGTAGCGTTGTGAGAAGTCTCAACATTAAATAGTCGAGTGAATGAATTAATGAATGAAAGAAATGCAGCGACCCCAGCGTGGTTTGACTAGACTCGATTAATCGAATGAACCCCAAGATTTGCACTAGCCCCTGAAGCCTCATGCTTCATGGTGCTACAAAGACCATTGTATATCAAGGAATAGACCGGGGGGCGCTTTAATGGTAGGGTGGACGTGCCCTTAGGATAGGAAGGAGTGTGAGAGCCAATCGAGTATGCACCCCAAAAATTAGCATTGGACTATCGGAGAGACGGGTAATATTTGTCTATGGGAGGGCATCTTTTAACGACGTCGCAGCCGGTCACTGCTGTGCTATGTTGTTCCAATATCTTCGTCTGACGTTTCGCTACAATGCGTTTCAGGTGTCTTGTATATTTCGCTAGCAGCCTTTTTGATCTTATCTCGTTCTACAGCCGTGTCCATCCAGAAGTTGATTTCCTTGTCAAAGTAAGTCATGTCCTGTTTGAGGTAGCAGGTGTGATTTTCGTCGTCTGTGGACATGTGCGAGATAACTCATCCTGTGGTTCTTAATGCGTTTGGTTACGGGTTATCCTTTTAAAATTTCATGCATTTTCTTTTGTCTTGGTTCATTCTTAGCGTGGTTAATCAGGTCTCTCATGATAACTCTTTCATATTTTCTCAGTCTTGACCTGTTGGCTTAAGTGAGTGCCGATACTTTCAGACTGTGTATCATACAAGGTACGATCTCCATTTGATACATTAGCCTGGCTAATTTCTAGCCCATCTTTGAGTTTATTATAAATGGTATTAGTGACATCGCGTTACAATTTACATTACTATATTTATTTAAAACCAAAACCAAATAGCTATCCAAAAGGGCTTATATGTTCAAATAATTTCACTACAACATGCCTTCCGCATTCCTACAAAGCGCGTCACGTCACCCTCACAATTTTTGCAGCACTTTTGAACTTAACACTTGACACTGAGACCGTCTATTTGTGCGGCTATATAACCTTTTTTTTACCCTCGGGCCGTCTACCTGAAGCAAATTTATGTAAGCTTGTTGCAACAAAATACAAGTTTTTAGAAACAATGCTTTCATTTTAATAATATGACGAATCATCCGCTCTTTACAAGTTAGAACACACGTTTACAAGGTACAATTCTGACGCGGCAATTAGGATGTCTTCTCCTCCCCAGAACGCCTCGTTGAAGGTTTACATCTACTTTGATCATTTGTTAGCCGTATTTCCTGGGAATACATGCTATAATTGTTAACATATGATAGGTTAGTGTCTAGGTCAAGGTAATAAGTTCTTGTACGAATGTTTTGAGTTAATAACATCCTACAAAAACCCTTCACCAGAATGTCTCTTGAAATAAGAACCGCCAAACCTCAAGTTCACGACCCTGCTGACCCGCTAGGCCCAACCACAATTAGATTAAAGCTGAAAGTCTAAACTCAGTCCGATTGGCTTATTTAGCCTTTTGGCCTTATCAAAAACAGTTGAGCTGGACAATGAAACTTGATCACAACAGATCCAGGCTTTCCTTTCTTTTAGGCTCTTTACGCAAGTTGTTCATTGCCTTCGAGCGTTGCTCGTTGGAGCCGTACATGGTTTGCTATAAATTAAAACAATAGCTAAGCTACGTTAGATCTTTGTAATTTCTTGTTGAAAATTAAATTTCCTTAACCATAGAATGGATTGATCTCACCAAATTCGAAGCTCAGGATCTGTTAAGTACGCGGGTGCGGGGCAATGGGTAAACGACTCAAACGACCGCTGGCTAGCAACGCACTGCTTTATTCGAGAGTTGGACTCGTCGTTACACTAGATGGCGCGCGGGAGGCGCGCGCCTTGCACACATACATAACAATTCCTCCCTCTAGTCCAAATACAACCGAACAAAAGTTAACATCCATAATTATAGTTATCCATACACATAGTATACTCTAGTACTACATTACATCTTACGCTAGAAGTATTTTTTAAAACAAATAACGGGGCGATTACGTAATGATCTCTTTGGAGTAACAATCATTGACTCATCGTGTTGTGTGGTCTGGGTATCGAGTTCAGTCCCTGCTTTGTGACCAACATCCTCGGAGTTCGAATGTCTCTCTGTTCCTTCAACATCTACGTCGTTCGTACCAGCTTGTTGTTCATCATCATGGGCCTGTTGTGTGTCCTTCTCAGACTCGTCCTCGCTCGACGGCGAAGAAGCACTTCGTGCGCACATTTCTGCTCTCCTCCCTCTGGCCGAACTATCTGACAAGGAATCTGGTAAGTAATGCTCCGGCTGGAGCATGTGCGTTTCAGGAGCAGCTGGCGACGGTGATGACCGAGGCGACGACGTTGGAGAGCGTGGCGGTGATGGATGTGGTGCCGGAGGACAAGATGACCCAGGTAAGTTCACATTCGAATTTTGTACATTATCCTCATTAATGTTACTTGTTCCTTTAAAAAGCATCAGCTGATTTATGTGCCTTTTGTACCTTTCTGAACTATGACTGTCTTTTACTAAATATAATACTTTTCCTATTCTTTTAAGTATGATGCCCTTACACCATGTATAACATGCTTTATTAACAAACTTTTTGTATAATACAACATCGTTTTTCTCTAAATGTTTCCTTTTATTTTTCCCTTGTTGTTTAGTTTGCATGCACTGTTGATTTTTCACAACGTTAGATACAGACGGTGACAAGCGTGCCGATGACTTTGGATCCATCAGGTCTAATCGCGACCTTAACTTGTGTCCAAACACCAATTGCGCAGGGGACAACCCAGTAGCAGAGTGAACTGAATTACGATAATCCATTAGATATTTTAGTAATTTCACAGATGTTTGTTTCGCATTATGAGTCGACATAATACTTGATTTTATTCCCTTTTTAATAACCTTAACTAAACTTTCGGCCTGGCCGTTACTAGGTGGGTGATAGACCGGTGAAGTCATATGCGAAATCCCGTTAGCCGCGCAAAATTGTTCAAATTCCCGCGAACAAAAAGCTGTGCCATTATCACTTACTATCGTTTTCGGAACTCCGAACCTTGACATAAAATCACATAGCTTTTCAATTACCGAGGTCGAAGAAGTAGCCGTGTTCATGTTATAAACTTCTACCCATTTGGTATGTGCATCTACCGCTACCAAATAAACGCATCCTTTGATGGGACCTAGGAAGTCTATGTGTATTCTGTAGAAGGGACAAGATGGGAATTCCCAGTGAGCCGGCGGCGCGCGCGGCGGCGAGGGGCGCAACTGAATACACACATCGCATGAACCTATCATTGTTTCTATAGCCTGGTCAATTCCCGGGAACCAAAATCTTGATCGCGCTTCGGCCTTAGTTTTTACTACACCTAAATGGGAAGTATGTAATTCTTTTAGAATGAATTTGTATAAGCTCGAAGGAACAACCACCTTGTGGCCTCTCATGACACAACCATTCTCATAGGATAATTGTGATCGACATAAGTAGTACGGTTTTACCCTTATATCGTTTATCTTCGGTGGCCAACCATTCAAAATGAAGTCTTTTACTATTCTTAAAACTACGTCGCTACTTGTCTCTTCGCGTAGTTTATCTAATGTCACGGGCATGCTTCCGTCTACAACAAAACAAACGTAAGTCGCTCGATCGTATGATACTTCGCAATCACAACACTTACACTGTTCAGTGCACGCGCACTCGTGAACAGCGCGCGGCAAGCTCGCGCGGGAGAAATAATCCGCGCTGTTATCAGCGCTGCGAACATACTCTATTTTATAGTTATAGCTACTTAAGAACAAGGCGTACCGCTGTAGTCTATTTGCCGACATTTCTGGTATGCCCTTATGGGGCCCAAAAATTGCTAATAGTGGCTTGTGATCCGTTCGAAGAATAAACGGTTTCGATCTGCCATACAAATATTGATGAAACCGACGCACACCGTATATAATGGCGGTGGCTTCCTTTTGGATTTGAGCATATCGCTTTTCAGCAGAGTTTAAGGTACGCGAAACAAATGAAATAGGTTTTTCCATACCGTCTGAACCTACTTGTGAGAGGACTGCTCCCAACCCATTTGGGGAAGCGTCTACCGTTAATATTATCGTCGCGTTTGGGTCAAAATGTGCAAGAACCTGTTCGGATGTCATAAACTCTTTTATTGACCTAAAAGCCGTGTCATGAATAGCAGTCCATGTCCACTCACAACCCTTTTTTAAGAGATCGTACAACGGACTGAGGATAGAGGATGCGTTAGGTACGAAATTCCTGTAATAGTTAATTAGCCCCAAAAACGATTGAAGCTGATGAACATTTGTGGGAACCGGTGATTCCAACATTGCTTTAATTTTTTCCGGTGCTTTTTTTAGGCCCTCCTTAGTGATAATATAACCTAGATAACTGATTTCGTCTTGAAAAAAACTACATTTTCCTTTTTGCAATGTTAAACCTGCTTCCTCTAAGCGCATCAAAACGAGATTCAGTTTTTGTAAATGCTCTTGTCTATCCTTTCCCGTTATTAGAATATCGTCTAGTAGGCACAACACTCCGTCTATACCGGATAACAAACCCTCGATAGCGCGCTGGAAAATAGACGGCGCACTGGCTAACCCAAACACTAAACGTGTAAATCTATATAGCCCGCGACTTGTATTTATGCAAGTTAGGTTTCTTGAGTCATTGTCCAAAATTAATTGGTTATAGGCCATAGATAGATCCAGTTTGCTAAATTGTTGACCCCCATGGATCTTTGAAAATAGTTCGTTAGTCGTGGGTAGCGGATACTGTTCTACTAATAATTGTTTATTTATACTAACTGAATAGTCGGCACACAATCTGACTGTCCCGTTTCGCTTTAGAACTGGAACTATCGGTGAAGCGTATTCCGAATATTCTACGGATTCAAGAATACCTAAACCGACTAATCTGTCGATTTCTTTATCCACCATTGCACGCAACGCAAACGCTACGGGGCGCGCTTTACAAAAAACCGGTTTTGCTCCTTCCTTCAACGATAGTTTTATTTTGTACTTATTAAATTTTCCCAATTCATCAGAAAATAACTTCGGGTATTGTAGTTGCAAATCAGTGGTTTCACAAAAATTTACCGGTATTAACTGTAAGCGAAACAATGATAAGAAATCTCGACCAAGAATGGGCGGCCCACCGTCGCGGACCACATACAAGTACATAATATTCGTTTGATCCGCGTAGCGTATCGGTAGACGCAACGTACCTAGGCACACAATTTTTCCGCCGTTATACGTTATGAGCTGTTTACTTGTACTTGATAATGGCACCTGTTTGAAATTACTTTTGTAAAACCCTTCCGAAACTACGGTTACCGCGGACCCGCTATCAATTTCGAATTTGAATGGCACGTTATCAATCCAAACAGTTTCTACCATGGGTTCTCCCCTGAATGAACGGATATAATAAAGCTTACCGTCATCGTCATCCTCACCCTTGTCACCGCCATCCACCTGTACGTAATTCACTTTTGGACACATTTTACGTAAGTGGCCTTTTACGTGACACTTTTTACAAACATAATTTGCGAATCTACAGTCCGCCGATTTATGATTCGTATAACCACATACACTACATTTCACCTTCACTACACTACTACCACTTTTTCCTTTATCCGCTATCTTGAAAAGCTGCTGGTCTGCCACCGACGCCTGTGCCAGCGCAACCGCACTGGCCGCGGCGGCAGCTCGCGAACATCGGAGGTTTTCTGCCATCTCCACGACCTTGGCCAGCGTGAGGTCGGCCAGGTCTTTCGAGTACAGCTTCTCCTTCTCACGTCCTGGCTGCATCCCCATAATGAACTTGTCGCGGAGTGCCTCCTCAACGTTGAGAAAGGCGCATTTTTCTGTCAGCCCTCGCAATCTCGCTGCCCATTGAGAATGAGATTCCCCTGCTTGTTGAGATGCCGCGTAGAAGTTGTGACGCTCACCAAATCCGACACATTTGGGGGTAAAATGGTTGTCCAGTAGTGATAGAAGGTCTTCGTAGGGCACATCTTCAACAGCTTTAGGTAAAACTAAATCTGTTGTTAGTTTGTAGGTACCCTCAGTGAGTGCGCTGAGTAAAATGGCCTTTCGTTTTTCACCCGCGGCATCAGTCTTCTCGTTGATGCCATTTGCCACGAAATATTGCGCTATACGCCCTTTGTACGTTTTCCATGTCTGTGTGTTATGGTCGAACGTATGTAGAATGCCAAATTGCACCGAACTAGACATTTTCAACACGTGGTTGGTATAATTCTCGTCGCCAATGTTAAGTACGCGGGTGCGGGGCAATGGGTAAACGACTCAAACGACCGCTGGCTAGCAACGCACTGCTTTATTCGAGAGTTGGACTCGTCGTTACACTAGATGGCGCGCGGGAGGCGCGCGCCTTGCACACATACATAACAGGATCCTTTGGCAGGCAAGCAGTTCCTCGCATGTATGTAGGTGTACAGTTTCAAAGATTTGGATTTCGCGACACAGGGCACACCAGCAGTTTCTTAAATACTTATCACTTCGTTGTCCGAAACTCGGCGCAGACTTGGCGCACGTGTCGCGCACGCTTTTTTTGTTTTTTTTTTTTGTCGGAACACAGCCGAGACAACCGCTCACTACGATGGCCCACAACCCTCAACATTAAATAGTCGAGTGATGCTTAATACTTTTTAATTAGTAAGTTGCTACGCACATCACCAAAACCACGGAACAACACTAATAATCTAAGAACACTGACACTCGGCAATTGCTACTTCCGCTGACTTGGCGAACTGAGCTTTTCTTTGACCTCGGAATTATTTGTACCCCAACCTAGGGTGTTTCCTCATTATTTTATTATTTATAACGGACCCTCTGCAATGGATAACCGAACCGATGTTAATATTCCCTAATATGTAGTATTTGATTCCGCGAGGTCTGCCACGCAGTTGTAGGTTATCCAGTGCAACGGAGACTAAATATTGCTATGTATTGCTGCTGTACAAGGCCTCACTGTGTATTACAAGTGGGCCGCGGGGCCGCACGCCAGCCGCCGCGCGGGCCTCCGCGAGAGCCGCGGGAGCGGGGGCCTCCGCGAGAGCCGCGGGAGCGGGGGCCTCCGCGGGAGTCCCTATGTGATATAGCGAGCCATCAGCTAGAATCAAGTTTTACTTTGTTTTATGCTCACATGTTACATACATAACCACCTATTGCATGTTACATTGTGCCATGCTGTTTTTGCAACCTCTCTGCCTGTAAGCCGCTGCGATGTGTTAAGCTTTCACCTATCCTTTTCTTTGCAACGTTCCTCGGTCGCTTGGTCGTAAGGGCTGGGCATGAAGCTGGGCACATAGCACGCGCCCAGCTGCTTTAGCAGCTCACATGCACTTTCTAACGCGCCTTCAGGGTACTACTTCCCGGCTGAGGGCAGGGCATCTAATAAATAATTGGATCAGCACGCTGCTCTGGACGGTGCGCTTTATGCGGAGTTGTACTGCGTGCGACCGGCATCTTACGGCGTTTACTACCGACGCACACTAACTGCGGCCGCGTGTTGAGCATCAGCTGCCACTTCTTGCAGTAAGTGAACCAAGGACGGTACGCATCCCCCCGGTTAGTGCTCAGAACACAAACAGTTTACCAACGACCCAAACTTCTACCTAGCTGAATACATTTGTAAGCATTTTCTAATAAGTATTTCCTTATCTACCTATCTACCTATAAAATAACGGCCTGCGCAGCCTACCTACAAAGCACAAACCGTTACAATGTAACCATCTTTTTGAGTGTGGACCTTTCAAAGTTCATCAATAACCATTTCAGATATTCAGATTTACACATGTTTAGGTATACCTCTTGAAGATTCTTCATTTTAAACCGTTAAGTCTGAGAATAAACATAGATTTGTTTACAAAATGTTTCTTTTCTATACGTTCCCTAAGATTGATAAAGAAAGTACTTACCTACATTAATTTTTCAAACTTGGTTTGACATTATACTCCTCATTTCAAATTTTGCCTGCGTTTTCATCAAAAATCTTCACTCCCCCTGTTATTTTCACGAAAACGAAGATAAAAGTCGATATAAATATGCACGCTTGTAATACCGAGACACGTACGCCTTAAAAGCGCCATTACGCGTCATCTTGCTAATGTCCACCATTATTCTGTACGCCTTTTTATTTCTTCTTATGTCTGCTGTAATCATAAGGAATGACTTTTATGTTCCACGTGGGAACATTTTAAAAATTGTGTGGTAAAAGGTTTACTTTAGGGAATGTATATTGGTGTGTGGAAGGCAAATAAAGGTAAAGAAGCTTCATGGGAAAAATACTTTTAATTTAATTTTAAACTAGAAGCTTCTAGTATTTTTTTACCCTTTTATTTTAATAAATCATGAGTGATATGATTAATGATATTTATTTCTGTATGTTGTTTCCAAAAAACGTCAAAATTAAATATAGCGCATATTTAATGTTGACATGTATCATTGTTCCGGAAAAGGTTAGCAGGTCTAAGTCTCCTATGTAATATATCAAATATCAATTAAGTATTTTTCACACATCCCCCCATGCCATGCCATGCCTTGTGTAGGCCGCAGGAATCTGCTGGATGCGGGAAGCGCGAAACCGCTCAAAGTGGTGATGCTTGGGGGAGGCCTATGTCCAGCAGTGGACGTCTTTCGGCTGAAATGATGATGATGATGACACATCCCGACAGATTGGTGTTCATGTACCTGCAAGCTTGCCCTGCTTAAGTGATATTCCGACTGCCATAATGACATGTGTATCTTCCAACGGAATCCATCTTTTCATTGGAGAAGCCCATTCTCTCTGACTAGTTTCAATTGAAGAAAGCGATCGTGTAACTGAGGGGGAAAGTTAAAAGGTCTTCGCCAGCATATCTTAAAGGATAAGAAGTAGAGTGTCAGTAGTCTCAGCGCTAGCAGTGCAATTCTCCATGGTTTGGGTTGACTTTCGCAAAAACTTGTTACTACGCTTTTTCTCCCTGGTAGCGAGAAAGTCAATGAACTCTGACAATCCACTTTGCAGCTAATTGGTCCTGAGGTGACAAATAGTACTTTGGTTTCCATGCCGGATAAGCAAACCAAAAGAGCCTTAACGGGGCCAGAGGCTTTTGGTTTGCTTATCCGGCATCAACAATTAGCTGATAATGTGAGAGCCCCTGAAAATGCTTGCCCTGGCTTCAATGGTTCTCAGGATTGCTATGCGGTGATGCATTTGTTTCCTATGCTCTCTGCTAACTATGATATCTAATCCCTCTTGAAATTGTGGATTTAGGAGGATGCCCTTTCCAAATCTCAAGAAATTGAAGGGCTTTGCCAATACTCCTAGGAGTCTTCCAGATCGTCCGGATGTGGAGATTGTCGCCCTTCTACACTGATAGTGGGAGACAGCATTGCTGTTTCGTGACATACCAAGTTCTGATACAAGTTGTCAGTCACATGACAGGAAATAGAAGTAGAGTCATAGGACCGAACTTCGACCCTTTCTTCTTCAGATATCTTCAAGAGCCTCATTGCATTTCCGAATGAGTAAGACGTTCTCCTGAATGAAACTCTTCTCCTGACTTTTCTTCATCTACAACATCCTTGTCACTCTTGTATTATTTTTACCTAGCTTGTGCTTAGCTTTAGGCCTGTATCGCTTAAAGTTAGTAAATAAACGTTGTTTTGATGAGATGTTTTTGAGTTTTTTTTGTGATGTCCCCTTTGCCTTGCTCAAAACATTTATTAAGTCGAACCTCCTTGAAAGTGATTGTGGTGGGCATCACATTGCAACCAGCTAGCATGGCTTAAGGTGGTAACGTTGCCGTGAGGCATAGCTCCAGGTGGTGACCAGGCCACTTGCTTGCTGGAATTTAGTTGGAAATTTCATTTTGCTGATGCCTAACTTAGGTTCTTAATTTTCTGTGAAAGAGATAATATTATCGAATATAAATATCGAATATATATATATATATATATATATATATATATTGTCGAATATAATTATTTTTCGTTCTTTCTTTCTGAAGAGCTTTTTTCTCTTAGTATGAGTTTCAAAGAGCGCTGATTTCATTTATTGGGTTCAATGTTGGAGCTTTCGTGAATACACAGTTTTGTGCTGGAAAGTATTGTTCCAAAAGATTTTTATAATCTTAGAGTAACTCGTTAAGCAGACTGTGTTACCCTCTTAGGCATCCTTGGTTTTCTGAAGGGTCTGAATCAGTAATTATCAAATGCCTGAGTCGAGTTCTTGAATTTCTGTGGCATTTGCAATGCTTTCTTTTGGCGCCTTAATATTTTAGTGTGTCTAAAATGGCGGCCACTTGCATATGTTTCACCTTTATACCTGTTGTTTGCATTCATTTTATTTTCTATTTCAATAATTTCGGACTGCCTCGTTGGTCTAGTGGTCGCAAGAGCTACGGCTGAGCATGAGGTCCTGTGTTCGATTCCCAGGTCGGGCCAAAATTTATTGGGTTTTCCTATCTAGAATTTCTCAGTAGCAGCCCGGAGTCTGGATTTGTGCCCGGTTGTTGGCAATAGGCTCGCGCCCTATTACATGGGACTTAAACATAACCGGCGAAATATGGGTGTACTATACAGTCAAAACGAGTTGCAATGACTTAAAGGATGCTTCTGGCACCACTACGTTTCTATGTCCCAAGAACAAATGTTACATAGCATTTTAGTTACTAAATAATATCTAATACATTTATTTTCCAAATATGTACCTAATTTATATCATTGTAAAGCCCAAAAGGCAAATATAAGCTACAATTTTACGTTTTTTGGATGTTTTGTATATCTGATACGCTTAGGAAAGGGTCAGGATCGTAAATAAAGCCTTTTGTGTATAAAACAAACATACTATATAGTTAAAATTTTCCTTTCTTTTCCTTTAAATGTCAACTGACAAAAGACTACGTGTTGTAAAGTATGTAATTGTAAATCGAGGTCAGATTTCCATGGTTGCCTAGTACCTTGAGAAATGGGGAGTTATAACTTATCAATCCGTATATTTATTTAAATCGATTGTCTAATAAATAACGACGTATAGCTTACGAAGCTTCTGACCGCGGCTTCTCCCGCGCGGATGTCGGAAATTATTCCAGGGGTGCATGATACCGGAACAAAAAGTAGCCTATATCCGTTCCCAAGATGCCATTTATCTCCTTGACAATTTTATGGAAATCCGTTCATTAAATATAGGCGTGAAAGGGTAACATACAGACAGTTACTTTCGAATTTACATAAAGTTTCTAATATTATAATTCAATCATGATTCGAAAGACACGTAGCGCCATCTAGCGTTCTAAAGCAATTGTGACCGTTGAAAGTTATTGTTCTTTTCATCAGGAACAGTAGTTTTTTTTCCTGTCCTGTCCTTACCCTGCAGGGTCAGGGGTACAGAAATGGCTGTAGCACATGCACCATCATTCCATCTCTGACAACATTTTTTAATGACTTTGAATGGCGAACACCGCATCACACTGACGTCACACAAATCCTACATCGCGCAATGAGAGTTTACCGCGCAGCTGGCATGTATACAACTTCCCGACAACAACCATCGGGCAGTTGCCCACCAGATAAGACATCCATCTGGTCGGTAGATCCTGCCTTTTCCAAGAGTATGAGTGAACTTTACACCCTGTTCCTCATATCTCTTCAACTTTAACTTGTAATAACTTTTGACCGAGTGGACCGATTTTAATGAAATATAGACTGAATGGTATCTCAAGCTACGGACTATGACTGTATTTCCAATAATTTAATTCTCTTAAAAATAATTACGAAAAATAACCTCACCACGTGTGAATTTTAAAATCATCCCCTATTTTACCCCCTTGGGGACTGATTTTACAAATATCATTCTCTAGTTCTTACTACACTTTCACAGCTTACATTAGAATTTTCATATCCTAACTTAAAAAGTGTAGGGTTTCTGATACAAACTTTCAGCCCCTATCACCCCGTATAAGAATATTTTTAATACGAAAAGTAGCCTATGCTTACTCAGGATGCCATCTATTTCCTTGGCAAATTTTATCGAAACCCGCTTAGTGGTTTAGGCGTAAAAAGGTAACATACAGATAGAAAGAGTTATTTAAAATTTATAATTGTATTAAGGATTATATAATATATATAGTAATATAGTATGGATTTTAAAATAAAACTTATAAGATCTCATCAACCCAGGGAATTTATGAAACGTCAGAATTAATATTCTTTTTTATGAGATCTTATATTAATATGAATAAAATAATTATAGCAAATATGAACGTAGAAATTTTACGTATGGTGACATAATGGGCGGGCTAAAAGCTTTCTTTTATAGACGACCTTATGGTAGATTTAAACGGAGAAGGAGAGACCGTATAGGCAGATGATGTGCATTTTGTGTTTTTCTATGAAGGTCAGATGGCAGTCAATGATAAACTGAAAATCATTTTTTACCCGGTGAGGCTAGATACCAATCCAGCCAAGTAAGGAAAAGCTAGTTGGACGATAAATTTCATCGCTATCTCAGATTTTTAAACAAAGCCTTTGCCGTACCTACGTCACTAGCAATAATCGCGCGTTTTTCATCTCCTATATAAATGGTCCCTTATTCCATTCGAGAAATCAGCTGAAATCGACAGGCGGCAAAGCGAATCGGAGTCTTTGTAATATTTCACGACAAAAAAACTTTTCCATTATTTATTGCCTGACCAGGAAAATAAAGTGTTTGAATATTTGGAACCGAGAGGCTTTCCAGAAGTTATGATGATTGGGTTTTTTGAAAGTTATTTCCCACCTTTTTGGGTACCCCAAATAGTCACAAGTTCGATTTGTTTTTAAAATTCGTAAAGACATCTTGATTTGTGAAGATTTGTCCTGTTCTTATCTGATTTATAAGTTTAAACGGTTAACCATTTCAATATATTTGATAATAAAATATATTGAAATGGTTAACCGTTATTTTCATTAATTTATTTCCAGGCCAGGAAACATCAAACAATGTTTTTTGTAACCTTTACTCTTTTTCAGAATGCCTTAGCCTTATAAAATGTTCACGCGAAATTTTACATACTATTAAAAACAAGCTATCCGCAATGCAAGTTAATAAAATAAAAACATTTACGCGCTCTTTATTAGACCAAAACACTATTCCCATTACCCTATTATAAAAACGTCATAAACTACAAACATTCCCCAATATGTTCCACCCCTGCCTGACCTCTAAAACACTCGGCATGAAGTTATTCACACGACTGGCCACACTGCAACCGCAGTACGTATGTAATAGGTTTACAAAGGAATCCCATCGAAACTACATGACGTCACTGTTTCTGTATAGCTAGTTCAGATGCTAGCAGGATGTGTGTGTTTATTTTAGGTATTTGAACTGGTAGGTATGTTTATCTCCACATAACATCACGCCTGTTACGCGCATCACTATTAAGGAAAGCGCTGACACAAAGGCACGAGGCACGACACGTGCGTCATCGTCGTCATCGTCGACCCAGTTGCTACAAAGGAAAATTGCTGACACAGAGCACGAGGCCCGAAGACACCGTCTTCGTGACCGAGCCCGCGCACTTCGTATCCACCATCGATCGAGTCAATTTGCTCTTTTCTATATTAATGTTAATTGTAATTTCTTTATTAAAATAAATTAGTTTGTAATAAATTCGGTTTTTTTGAGTCCTCCGGCAGTAGCCTACGTAATTCACCTGTATGTATAGTATTTCTATTTCACTAAGCGACGCGCGCTTTACTCGTGGTAACTAAGTGTACAAACACGCTGTGAATGTGTGCGTGAAGACACACTCATTTCCAACTTCGTCATTGTCTCGGACGGCACCGAGAGCTCCTGCTCCTGTACACTTGGTAAACACAAGTAAAACGACCTTGGCTTTGTGAGATAAAAAAAACTATAGTACTAGTAAAAAACGGGCTAGTGTCCGCAAATCCAAGTACAACCGCGTATTTTGCGTATGGTTCACGCCGGTACTGCCCGAACGCTTAGGCAGCATTTACCATCTACGAGTTGTTTATGCGTAATGAATAGGTGCTTAATGGTAAAATTCTTTATTAGGTACACACAGAGGATTATATCCAAGAATGCTTGGAAACATGCTGATCCAGCTCCATAGGACAATCTAGTCTAAAACAAAAGCATATTTATATTCACTAGTCTAAAAATATAATAAATTATTTTTATGATATTGATTTACATCCTGTGATTACTTTTACGATGTTTGTAAAAATGTAAGCACCATTTATCTATCACATTATTAATTTATTTGTCTTTGCTTCATTTTCAGTTATTTTTACCATAATAGGTAAAAATAACTGAAAATGAAGCAAAGACAAGTATAGTATTTTTTCTCTTGGTGCATCGTCTTCACATTTAATTAAATAATTAATGTATAATTACAAAATATAATAAAACATTTTAAAAGAGTAGCGGTGGAGTTTCTTGCCCATTCTTCTCCATACGAAACTACCTTTTGGAAGGACTAAAATCAATTTTATTTTAATGTAAATGTAGACGTTCAATCGTCCTTTTGTGCATAGTTGAAATAAATGCTTTGACTTTGACACAGTCAAAAGAATCATGCAGTGTGAGAGGATAGGCGGCTGCGGCTACATAAAAAAAAAAAGATTACTGACCATGTCGGTAACAGAAAGATAGTGAAGAGATATGAGGAACAGTGTGTAAAGTTCACTCATACTCCTGAGAAAAGGGAGGATCCTCCGACCAGATGGATGTCGTATCTGGTGGGCAACTGCCCAACGTTTTTTGTTTGTTTGTTTAGCATCTTGGTCAACCTATGAGGTTGTCGTCTGCTTAAGCGGACTTGCCTGTGGTTGCCCTAATAAATTAAGGCCTCTATCCAGGACTTAAACCTAAATACTAACTAAAAACTAAGTGACTACACGCTAAGGGCACCTCCTGTGGGGTACGAACTTCGGCTTAGGGCGTCGCTGGAAGAGGGCAGCAAATGACTAGCTGGATCAGGATTGACGTTATTTTGGGACGAATTTAAAGCTACAGGCTCAGTGACGCGGGTTGGCTCGAGCAAGGGTCGGGAGGGGTGTGAATTTGGGCTTAGCGGCGGGCTTCGGCGGCGAGGTCGGTAGGACGGCGATCGGGTTTTGGGCTTAATTAGGGTGCTGGTGGCCTTACTAATCTCCTGGAGGAGGGTAGTGGCGTCATCGGGGGAAAATTAAGATATGCCTTGGTCGGCGAATATTAGTAATGCGGGAGGGAGTATAGCGGGCGGCCGCTGAAATCAGGGGGTTTGATGCCACAGTCGAAGAAACGCTTAGATAAGCGTTTCATGAACTGGTTTATGGTTGGCATTTTAATGTCGACGTGAAGGTCTATGTTTCGGACATAGTAAGGGGCACCCGTAACCCTTCTGAGGAAACGGTTCTGGAGGGTCTGCATCTTATGGAGATGTCGTGGGTGAGCGTGCGCAAATAAAACGCAGGCATAGGTCATGATGGGACGGATGACTGCGGTATAGATGCGCAGTTTGCATTTTAACGACAGTTTGTTTCGGGCTGTCAGTATAAACTGGAGTCTACTACGAGCGAAGGAGGCGCGAGCGCGAACCGCCTTGATATGTTCCTTAAAGGTAAGGTTCTGATCTAGGATCACGCCTAGGTATTTGGCTTGCTTTTCCCAAGGGATCGGCTTGCCGTAAATAGTGATCGGGCTGGGAAGGGGGAGGGGGAATCGACGACGTCTCGAGTAGAGAACCGCCTGACTCTTATCGGGGTTGACCTCGATTCTCCATTTCCGGAACCAAGCGCCTAAGACGTTTGCTGAGGTTTGGAGAGTACGAGCTATAGCATTGGGACAGGGACCGGTATAGTAAACGGCAGTGTCGTCGGCGAAGAGAGCCAACTGAACCTTTTTACTTTTTGGGATATCGCTGGTGAACAGCGTGAAGACGAGAGGAGATAGTACGGAACCCTGAGGGACACCGGCGCGAATAGGATGAAGGGACGAGAATGCTACCTCGATGCGATAGCGAAAGGTGCGATTCGACAAAAAGTCTCGTAAGATGAGCACGAGACGATCTGGCACTCCTAATTGGTAAAGCTTGCATATCAAGCCGTTGTGCCAGACTTTGTCGAAGGCTTTCGCTATGTCGAAGAATAGCACACCCGTCGTCGCGTTACGCTGCAGACCAGCGCATAAGTGCTCTACGATACGGTGGACCTGTTGGGTGCCCGAGTGCTGGCTTCGGAAACCAAACTGCTCTTTGGGTATGAGGCTCTTTGCTTCGGCATAGTCTTTGAGACGCTTATAAATAAGCCTCTCGTAGATTTTGCCGAGAACATTGAGTAAGCTAATAGGGCGGTAGCTGGAGGGCTCAGACTTTGGCTTGCCTGGCTTTGGGATACCGATGACGGTTGCTTCTTTCCACGCTTGTGGGAAGATGTTGTTGCTCAAGGCGCCATTGAAGATGGCGGTCATAAGCATTATTAGCGGGGCAGGAAGGAGTTTGTATACCTTATTGGTAATACCGTCCGAACCGGGGGCCTTACGAGCGTGGAGCCCTATAATGATGTCGTGCACTTCTTCTGGAGTGACGGGAGGCAGAGGATCATCAGGGTCTTCGACGGGAGGGATGGAGGCTTTCCGTTCGACTTCAGCGTCGACCTTGTTCAGGTGAGCTTGGTCTACTGGTTGAGAGCTGGGAGAACATTGGGACTCTAGGCTGTCAGCAAGACACTCAGCCTTATCGGGACTCTCGAAAGCGACACTCTTGTCGGGGCGGATGAGAGGAGGCATAGAGACCTCTTCTAAGGAACGCAATTTCCTCTGTAATTGCCAGAAGGCTTGATGAGTGGGTTCGAGTTCACTGAGCATCCTGTTCCAGGCCTCAGAGCGAACCTCCCCTATGCGGTTCTTTACAGCACGCTGTACATGGCGCATGTGGGCTTTGTTCGCGTCACAAGGGAAGGAGTCGTAGGCACGAATGGCCGCGTTCTTCTCGGTTATCAGGTCACGTACGTCATTAGGTAGTTTCCAGCGATGTTCTTCCATCACCGGAACTTCCCGTGAACAATCCGTCAAAACGGATTGAACGTGCTCTGTAAACGAGTCGATTGCGGCCGTCGTGTCAGTGACTGACACTATGTGATCGGGGATGGTGTCCAAATGAGGCGACGTGGTATCCACCACTTTCGCTTACTTTCCTCCAGTCGGTTATCATCTGGGTCTGAGGGGGCGGTTGGGGTCGATCGGGCCCGAGTAGGGTGCAAAATGCATGACTACTGGACGGTGGTCAGAGTTAAGCTCGTGGAACGTCTCTATCGATTGCAAACGGAGGTTCACATTCTTGAGCAGAGCTACATCGAGAACATCGGAAAGGTGATTTGGATTTCCTGGGAAATGAGTCGGGCTCATTGGAGCGATGACGTCTAAGTTAAGGGATTCGCCTAACTTGAAAACTATCCTACCTCTGGTTGAAGTTGTGCTACTATTCCATGCCGGGTGCTTGGCATTAATATCCCCCGCCAAGATGACGGAGTCACTCATACCGAAGAGGGCAGTGCAGCAGAGGCAAGTCCTTTTGGAGCGAGATGGGATCCTCCGGACCATTGTCGGGTGGGATATAAGCGGAGATGATGGTGATCGGTTGGTGGCCGGTCATGCCATGGTCAATGGGGATGCAGTATAAGGATTTTCTATAGTAGATTAGGGTGCCACCCTTATGGCATCGAGACCTGTCATTGCGAACTAGCTTATAGTTTGCAATGTTCGGGTTTCGATGGTGAGGTTTTAAAAAGGTTTCCTGTATGAGGAGGATGTCAAGCTGATAGTCGCGGACGAAAGGGGCGATCTCATCGCGTTGACCGGAAACGCCATTTGCGTTGAAAAAGCCTAGTTTGAGGTATCGGGGTTTGGTGGAATTTAACCTTGTGTTATCCATTGCTGCCCAACGTTTGATGTCGGGAAGTTGTATATATGCTACCTGCGCGGTAAACTCTGCTTGCGCGATGCAGGATTTGTCTGACGTCAGTGTGATGCGTTTGTTCGCATGTGGTGGTGTAGATGCCGCTACAATAACAAGTAAAATACTTTCTCGCATGTATTTAAAATATAATAAACAAAAATAAAGAGTTTTAACTCATTACAAAATACATTCAATGTCTTTTAATAAGTATAAAAAAGTGTGGCACAAATACAAGGTACGGAGCCCTTTGCAGAAAACTTTAAGCACACAATTTGACACAAAAAAAATTGATTACTTAATCTACGGAAAAATTGTAATATTTTGTCGAATTGCATATTTGTTAACTTTTGTGTTATAGAGCCCAGGTGTTAGGTAATGTAAATATAACTAGTCCAGAGCCTTTTGACCAATTAAAAAGAATTTCCGTTCATGAACACTAGATTTTTAAATGTTAGGTACATTTGCGTATGACCTCGTGTTGGAAAAATAATAAAACCTGCTAATGAAAACCACTCGTTCTACAGTCCACAATCGCCTTTTCTTTGTTTTTTATGAAAAAAATATTTATTCACAGGCATAAAATATAGCGCGACCTGCAGAGTCCATTTCGAGGTTTTGCGTTTCTTGTCGCAATAAGCTTCACAAGTTTGCTGTCGCAATAAATTTCACGATAATGTGGCCATGAACATTCGATTATCGCGTTATGTGCAGCAAAAGAAAAATATACTTGAAAATTTACTTACACTACAGGTGCTGCGTCGCCAACTCTAAAGATTGACATATACTGCTCTGAAATATAGGGTTTTTAGTTTATGTATAAGTCAGCAAATTTTTCTTTTTCATTAATAAGATCGCTAATTGTATTAAGAAGGCATAAATAAGTTTTAGAAATAACAATTACAAATTCAAATTTACGGAATTAATTTAAATACAATTACCAAATACAAGTAATAAAAAACTGCCCAACCTGACTATAGTACAGCTAAGTCATCCAATATTATTGTTGAAATCAACAATCTATTCAACATACAAATTCAAAAAAACATCAAACCATTTCTAAAATTCAAATGAACAGACTAAGTAAAGGAGACTACTTTTAAAAAGTATTTCTGTTTGTTTGTAACAAAAATACTTCTCACTCCGGCCCAAATTAGCAGAGTTAATTTACCTTCTGACCTTTGAAACTGATTAAATCGTGACGATCCAGTGCTTTTCATTGCTCCCTTTTTCGTTCACTGATTTAAATAATCTTGACATGTGTTTTAATTTTAGTTATGTTGCCATGGTCGTTACGTTCATTATCATTATCGTAATTTACCTTACTGAGCAGACGATTTTTCAAGCCTATAAAACAATGTTTTTATTCAAAACCCTCGACTTGTATCTATATGTATATGTTACTCAATTTGGGTGCTGATTTGGTTAGTTTTGATATCGTAAATCGCAATGAATCATTTGCAATTGGGTCAAATTCAAATATTTTGGAACCATCTATTTTGAAAAATTGTAATCGCATATTTATCAGTGTTATGTGCATGATGTGATAGATACAGTTATTTGGATTTTCAAATTTTATTAATATGCGATTTCAGATTATATTCACGAATTAGTCAAAGTTTATTTTAATAATTAGAGTACCAAAAATTAAATATATTTTTGCTTCACAGTCTCTAATTATTTAACATTCAGTATGAGACCATAGTATCCATGTATCTCTGAACATATTCACTCAAAATTTAAAACATGGAATATTTTTAATTGTGTGCAGAATGAACGTTATTCCCGAATGCTACATTTTGCCTAATAAATACGTTTGCATTTGGTCTGATTGCTATGTTGCTGAACTAATCTGTTATTATAATAGTTACATTTATTATGAAGCAATTTTACAGGAGTAGGCTTTGAAAGTTTATCTACATAGGACTAACACCATAACATATTTATTACTGAAACGATGTTTGCGTAAATGTAAATTGGATTACGAAGTTAAATCTAATATTAGTAAGATTTTGGTAATAATATTACCTATATCTTATTAACGTGACCTAAGACTAGGTGGAGCGACGATCTTCGCAGGGTGGCTGGTAGCAGCTGGATGAGAGTTGTCAAGAATCCAGCGGAATGACGTGCATTTGGGGAAGCTTCTATCCAGCAGTGGACTGCTTTAAGTTGATGATGATTATACCGAATGACTCATTTACCGTCTTGAAGTTTTTTTTTTCATTAACAAACAAAGAAATTGTTGTCGTCTTGAAAACAATCTTTGCCATTGACTTTTACTCCGTTCACCTATTATATTCAATTTTTTTAAGACGAATAAAATTTCATCCGTTAAACATACATAAACTTTTTTTTAAGACGGTAAAAAAATTCATCCGGTTGACATACATATACTCAACGTTTTTAAAGACGGCAATAAAATTCATCCGGTAAACATACATTTACTAAATTTTTTTAATGACGGTAAAAAAAAAATCGGTGTACATACATGTATAACACGGCTTCTTCCCATAGATAGAAACTATAGAACGCCACCTGCTAAGATCCTTACATACATTCTTCTTTTTTGCTTCGATTGAGTTCATACATCTGGTCATACACGCACGCTTTTCGAAAAGCATACAAAATCGTTAACCGCATCATCACTCACCATCAGGCCAACAAATTGGTTATATAGAATTAAAAAACCATATATATACTGAGCGTCTATAGAACAGTCCCTGGTCTGACGTATTTGCAAAATTTCACGTACTGCGCTAGCTCCAAAACTCAATCTGCCTAGCCATTACCCAACTATGCTGCGGTTACAACATGGTTGGATACAATGAAGTTAAGATGATAAATTTAATGAAATGGCATCTGGCAGGTCAACCTATGAGGTCGTCGTCTGCTTGAACGGACTTGCCTGTGGTTGCCCTAAGAAATTAAGGCCTCCAGCCAGGACTTAAACTTATGTACTAACTTAAAAACTAAGCGACTACACGCTAAGGGCACCCCCTGTGGGGTACGAACCTCGGCTTAGGGCGTCGCTGGAAGACGGCAGCAAGGGACTAGCTGGATCAGGATTTGAGTGATTTAGGGACGAATTTAAAGCTACAGGCTCAGCAGCGCGGGCTGGCTCGAGCAAGGGTCAGGAGGGGTGTAGAATTGGACGTCGCGGCGGGCCTCGGCGGCGAGGGCGGTAGGACGGCGATCAGGTTTTGGGCTTACGTAGAGTACTGGTGGCCTTACTACTCTCCTGGAGGAGGGTAGTGGCGTCGTCGGGGGTGATTAAGGTATGCCTTGGTCGGCGAATACTGCTGATGTGGGAGGGAGCCCCTTCCATCCCTTGTAAACAGACTTCCCAAATATACGAACTTACACACACTTACAAAAAAATGTCGTCATAAATGGCCGCATTTTTTATTGCGTTGTCTTAGAAGTTTGTTTTTAACAGCTCCAAAGGACCGTAGTCTTACGTATTTCATATTTATTTCAATTTGATACCTCCACGCATTCTTGAAAAAAAGGGTCTTGACAGACTGACAGACTGACGGACGGACGGACAGCGAAGTGATCCTGTAAGGGTTCGTTTTGTCCTTTTGAGGTACTTATAAGTGACATTATCGGAATGGCTTGTGACGACGGTTTATACTGCTATAAAATAGTTCTTGTCGACACGTGAAAAGGAGTTGCCCATCCTAAGAACTAGTTTATTTTTGGTTCTTATTTCCGAAAAACAAATGATTGTGCTTCGTAATAATGAAAGCACTTTGTTTTTTATTTTTATTTGAGATGGGTTTGCTCTTGACTCTAGCCTAGGTCAGATGCGACAGAGATAAAGTCTACGATGAAGCGAGCTTACCCAGAAGAAGCCTTTTCACTCTAACTTTGAAACGATTCGGGTTGAATGCGTTCGGGAACACAGACGCAGGTGGGTTCCACTTTTTTGCCGTGCGGATTATGAAACATGTTTGGAAGCGCTTAGTGCGAATTGGTGGAATGGCAACTAGGTATAGATGGTAATTAGCAGTACGTCTAGATGACCGATGGTAGAAAGGGGCAGGTGGGATGAGGTCGTGGAGTTCTTGCGCACACTCACCGACGTACAGTCTATAGAAGACCAACAAGCAGGCAACTTTTCACTGCTCAAATAGGCCGTTAATAGACGAGGAAGATAAATGTTACCGGTGAAGGCTATATTTATATACCTTAGAAAAAACCAATACCTTGTTTAGAAGCATAAGGATAAGAATAACAGCTAGAATGGGCGGTTCACGCGCTAATTAAAACAAATACACATTTTGCCAATGTAATACGTTATTAAAAACATATAGATGTTTTATTATTGAAAACTGATGACCTTCTCTGAAGTATTTACCTGTACTTAGGGTTTATATCGATTGGATTGGAGATTACTCTGGATTTATTTTCTGTCGAAAAAAACTACAAGTAATCGTGTTTCCAAAAAGTGTGATTTATAGAGTGAATCCTTAAATATCTCAAAAATTTATTGCATAACTAAAGGTTAAGGAATATCGGCATATATGCGGCAAGGGATCAAACGAACGCAATTGTTTCGCAAACGTATCGTCCGCTTGGTATGCTCTTAAGCTTTTTGGGATTAGATGTACTTGCATTATTTAAATAAACCTATAACAATCGTTAATTATTGAACCGGTTGTTTAAGTACCTCATTTCAATTATGTATTTTCCCTTTCATAGATTTACTATTAACAAGTTATAAATACCATAATTTTCACTAGTGGTGGTGTAAAATATGCGTGGACCTTATTCGCTGTTCAAAATACCGTAACTATTTTGATCTTTATAGATCACGACCCTTTGGTATTTTATTGTACTTAGTGGCAAAACGAGGAAATGACCAAAAGGGAAAGTAGCCAATCTAGCGTAATTTGGAACCATAAAACAAATTAACATCTTGAACCAACAACAAAGCCTCATAAAAATGTCGACTCAACAATACACTTCGATATGATCTACTTAATGAAGCCCTCACATAAACTTTACGTACAAAACGACTTAAAATCTCCTAAGTATGCTCACTTTGAAGCACTAATGTTTTATCACGCACCATAAAAGAGGCTTAAGGGAACGTCTAAGGGCCTCTTAGACTCATTGTTGATCTGAGAACATCAATTTAGAGATCAACGTTTAGTTAAACAAATGAATTTTCTTGAGAAGGTACCTCATTCTCGGTTATCTGCGCGCTAGAGAAGATTTTAAACGAATACTTTATAAAAACGGTATTTTAAATGTACTCTTTTAAAATTTAAAGAGCATTCTACCAAATCCGTTATAAGCACCCTTACGCGGTGTCCTTATAAAGACAGCAATTACGCGATCAGCTCCGTAATAAATCTGGGTTGCACTAGGATGAACCTTTAATTATCTACATGGGACTAAAATATAACTTGGCGGTATGTGTACCTACAAAAGATCTTTGCCTACCCCTTTGAATACTGGAGTGATGTTATTTATATATGATAACAGTCTGTCTGGTCATTATGATTGGACGTTCAGTTATCTTGAGCACTTTGACAAACGAGCATACGAATCCTTTGACGTAACTTTGAAATAGGTCGCGTTTTACCCATGGGAAATAACAGGGGTCCTAGTTCTAGTCTGTTTTCAGACGAGAAAAAAAATAACAAACTTAAATACAAGGAATAACAGTCCATTGTCCTGTACATAAAATAGAATCCATTTTATTACATAGGTAAATACAAATTAACACTATGAATAAACAAAACTTAAAGACATGAAAATGTTTTCGTTTCATAATAAAGTTACAGTTTAATAAAAACACGCTAAAAACACTCTTCTTTTTGGTTTTAACTTCGCCAAATGGAGTTTTCATAAGCCTCTAAAAATCGTGTTAGTAAAGATTTTAATCTGTTTTTATCTTCCATCTAAATAAATAATATGAAGGTTTCGAACAATGTTATAGCTTATAAACTCAGGAGTAATAGTTGAGCATTATGTGCGCTACAGAAAGTACACGACTTCAACATAACTTATAAACGTAACATCACGCCTGTATTCCCAGAAGGCTAAGGCAGAGATGTCCCAACGCGTCTACAATTGCGTATGTAGTAAATGGTCGTGACATAAGTACCTATGTTACGATGCGAAATCGAATTATTTTGTTAAAAACTATCTTTATTTTTTATATTCTATGAACACAGTGCAAGCAGTGAAGATTTCTTTACTAACATGTTTCTTGTGAATAGAAATAAACCAGTTTTATGTTTGATGGTTATAGTTGATGTTGATGTTGTTTCTATAGGTTCAGAGCTTTGTTTTTAAAAAAGAGTCCAGCGAAGCCAACCAAGATAATTTTGATTTATGAACGTCCACAGTCCCAAAGCAGCACCCTAATTGCGTAATACATTATCAATCATAATCTAAATAATTTTGAATGATATTGCTAATCCATTGCCTCTTTTGTTAGAAAATTTGTCTGCTCAACACCGTAAATAATGCAATGAATGTTTTTGAACTGTCAAAATGCCATTTCTACTGTAAGTATGCTACGCAATTACCCCGCCGGTCTCCATTATATTTTGTATTTTTTTTCTTGTTTTTTATTTATTTAGGTCCAAAATCATCCATATCAAATTATTTACTGAATTCTGGAAGTGCAGCATCGCAGGTGTCACAGTTTTTACTATTTGTATCCTGTTTTCACAGACACTCGTTCGTGGCTTCAATCGATTTTAATGAATCTTAAAAGGTCGGTTAAATCGAATTTAAATACTTTTTACTAATTTTTATTTAGTACAGAGCTTAATCGACGTTAATAGGAGGAATAAGGATAAATTAATTAATTGAAGAATAGGAAATTAGCGAACCTTAACCGACGCCGGGAGGCAGGCATAGTAGTGGATATAATATTACTCAGTCGAGACCAAAAAAAAAACATTAAAATTTTAATACAACACACACAGTACAATTCAATAATACTATTTTAATTTTAAACCAATTAAAAGTTTTCAGTAACCAATATTTTTGTCAAACAATAGAATCTGGAACACAGACGTAAACAAATTTTCATCTCAAAATTTCATTTCAGAGAGAATCTGAGCTCAACATTTATTTAGTCTATTCAAATTATGATTTGATTTTGAACAACAAGTCTATGGAATATTATTACACGAAAGTAAACCAGCTAAATATGAAGAGGTAGGTATTATATATTTTACTGTCCGCGAGGCCTAAGCTGAGTTTTGCATTTGTGTGAGTGATTACCAATCGCAACAAAGTGATCGCGCGATCGCACAGCGCCTCAGGCTGATTGTCAGATTGGCCAATTGCCTAGCAAAGGATGCATCGCTAAATGCACTTGTGGCGGCATTTACACAGCTACATGCGAACAACGCATCTCAGTGACGACACATAAATCCTTTTGAACTTTACACCCTGTTCCTCATATCTCTTCACACTCACACAAATGCAAAGCTGAGCTTAGGCCTCGCGGACTGTTATTGGTTTATGGCAATGGGCTGTATTGCCACAAACCAATAACAGTCCGCGAGGGCACACCAGAATTTCATTGTATCGTTAGTATGTTCACAAAAGTACAAATGTGCACAAAATTTAGACCAGAAATCTGTTAGCGAATTCATTCACCGGAGCCACTGACAAGTACTGTAGAGGTTATACCTTATTTGGTGCTTAAAAGCAATCTTTATGAATACTTTCATAAGTAGATAGCCGAATTACGAGACAAATATAAATTAAGATAGAGAATAGAGGAAACAATCGTAGTCTAGGATCAATTTAAAATGTATAAACTTATGATTTCTAGGAATAATTAATGAGCTTACACGGCAAAAGAGTCCGTTTGGCTCTCACAGTGTTGTTGTGTCATCGCAATAAAATTAATCAATCAACATTCGTATCTAAAAACTTACTCCGTTCATGAATTCGTAAAGTTACTTGGGTAAATCCTTATAATCATTGTTTATTCAAGAATCGAAATAAATACCACATCATTCACAAAAAAAACGATACAAATTTTGTATCAGCGTTCCATTATCGCAACTCGTGAAAGAATAAAAGAAATAAAAATCTTAACGAGATCTATACTTCGCGAAAGCTATCTTCAAACATTCATCAAATTATGTCTGCAGATGCGAGCAATACTATAAAACTTCGATTTGGCTGTCATTGCATGCCTTATCTTGTCTTGCAGATCAAATAAGGTCATTTCAGACGTCTTATTTGCGAGCAGATAATGCTCAAGTTCAATAGTTTGACCTGAAAACTTGTATTATGCTAAGTGTTGAATGTGCTTCTGCTAATTCTCTCGGAGTAAAGTTTTTGGAATGAAATGCTTAATGTTTGGAGTTTTTCTGAAGACATTTATTTTTATTTAAACACCTTTAACCTATCTTTGCAATACACGATAGTTAAGTTCACCGCATAGTTCACTTAGTGCGTTATAACACAGGGAGTGGCGGTGCTTGGGAGATGCCTATGTCCCGCAGTAGACGCCTTAGCTGAAATGATGATGATATAATAGGTAGATATCAGTGTTTCGTTCGATTTATAACTTGGGGTGAAGAAAACAGCAATGACGTCTATTCGTAATGGTTACTCCTTATAAGAATTGTTTTTTTTATAAACTCCCTTCTATTGCGGTTTTTAAGCAAGCCTTGCCTTGGTCCAGACACTAGTTTGCCTTTTGACAATAGCCAGAAGTCTCGCTGTACTCTAGGTCAGACCTATACATATTACATGATGGCTAAAAAATCATCCTGTATACTGACACAAAACCCAACAGTTTAGTTACCTGCCGATGTTTTTAGCCAAATATGAAAGATTCATCACGATCACGTTTAACTCGGACATTGAACCCAAAATACGATGGCAAGTTTACATTCTAGCAAACGTTTACCCAACATTGCACCACCTGTCCAGGTCCCGATGTGTCCTAAATCGTAATGAGTTAGTGCTGTCTAGGTAATGCCGGTTACTTAACATTCTCTCTCATAAAATAGGAGTTTTGGAGTGAACAACACCACAACTCCCTGGGCGAGTTGTGTTGTGACTGTATTTTATTAGTTTGTGTTAAGTAAAGGTATGTTTGAAATATTTAAGGTGTCGTATTGAAAATGGTACAGGAATAAACAAAATAAACATAGTGTTTTCAGAATTCTGGATCATCTTAAAATTGCCTGGCAGGCACCGTGTGCAATACAGGCTTTTTATCTTAACAAAAATAAGTAACAAACTATTAAAATCTAATAACCTAACCTGACAAAACTGTAACAAACTAAAATATGTCGGCGAAAAATTCCTCCGCATCGCTGCTGACTGAAGAGACTGGCGGCATGACCACGTTGTATGGCAATGCTTAGCCTCTGGCCAAGACAGAAACCACCCCTTGGGTCACGGGAAGTGTCAGTGTCAGGCGTTTGAAAATTTCATTGAACAAACCATGAGCACGAGAGTTTCAACCCCAAACGGCTCGAAAATACAATTACCGATAAGTTTATTACACTTTCGTCGCTTGAGGTTTTCCGCAGCCTTAACAGCAGCGCCAGCACAGCACGCCGAGCCAGAGTGATTTCGTAACGAGCACAATTAAAAGTTTTAAGAAAGTGAGGTATCAACATCGCGAACTCAATCATAACTATAAAGTTTTGGGAGAATCTTTAGTCTAATAAGATGCGACAAATACTAATGAGATGCAATATTGTCAGACTACAAGGAACCATTTTTGTAAAAACTATGTTCACCTCACAACTACTCTGGTCGTGCTGTTCAAATCCAAAACATCAGTCAATCATTCATCAGCGTACAGTTAAATTAAATATAAATAACGCTAACTCAAATTCACGTCGCTCAAACTATGACCAATGAGTGCAAAATCAGCGACATCAACACAAACACGCTACAAATAAATGTTCTGATCAAATATGTACATAATAATAGTTTGGAAATATTCAAAACTATGTATGTATAACATCAAAGAAGCGAAAACTGCAAACGCAAAATTGTAGAAGGCCCAAATTCTTTAACATCATGAATAAGAGGACACTTATTGAATATTTGCATAATTAAATCAGAGGGCAGTATTCTTTTAACAACGGCCCAATTCCCGTATTTTTAAGAACGTTCAAAATCTAATCTCATCCTTCCCAATCTGTCAAATAATATGTGTAAAATGTGTGATGTGCATGAGAGCAAACAAATAAATAAATAAAAAATACAATCAATTTACATATTTTTAACTTTTTGACAAGTCATTGATTGTCGCAGAGATGAAATTGCGACCTAAATTTAAATGTTTTTACATGACTATGGCGGAACAAAAGCAGGGTTATGATTATGACCGGTATGAATGTATGTATTTATGTGGATACGTTTGCATGTTTATCTGTTCCTCTTAACTTGAACTTGAACTATTTATCATAATTTGTCAAATGAGGTTTTGTTGGAAGCGTCTTGATCGTTCGCAGCTTATAAGCACAAAGACGTTATCTCTAAAGACGTAAAGTCATGAACGAAAAAGTTTTAAACGAGGCCGTGTTGGGTATCATAAAAAAAGGGCTTAATTTGCACTTTTCAAATATAAATATTACAATGTTATATACCTTCAAAATAATTGAAATTAAAATAAATTCAAAAACAAAAATCACGCTCTAAAAAGCACGAAACAAGAAAATATTTCAGTATCATATGAAAGGGCTTAATAAGCACTTTTCAAATATCAATATGCATTGATATATAACTCCAAAATAATTGAAATAAAAAGAAATTAAAAAATTAAAACTCTGCTACTGAAATATCACGCTTTAAAAACACGAAACAAGAAAATATTTCAAACTGAAATCAAGACATAGGTACAAAAATGGTCATGGTATAGCCGTGGTCGCATGCCATTATAATGTTGTAGGTATTCCTGGTACCCACATAGTATACAGATACTCTCTGAAATAATTGCTTGGTTTGCACTTTTGATAGCGTAATTTTTCAGGAGGTTTAAAATGAGAATTCGTCTTCTGGTATCGTACTAACTCAATGTTCAACGTTGAGATTTTGATAAACACACTATTAGTAGAACAGCTGCATGGGTTAGTTGAATTTGTGTATCTGCTCGAAGAGTATTTGTGGCAACAGTGGACGTAGTTTTGCAGACATTCATTTAGCCTTCTAGCAACTAAGTTCCTAATTAGCTCTCCCTTATAAGTTGCCTTCTTTTCCTGCCTGCTTAGTGGTAGTAGCCTACCGTGTTAAATTTTCAGCCGTCACTATTTGGCAAGTCTTGTCAATAGCGACCAACTTCAACAAGTTATATTGACTTTAAAAGGGGGTATTTACTAAATGTGCCTACGTTAAGTTGGTGGGTTTACTTTCCTATGATCACGGTAATTTACGGTTTGACCCTGCAGAATGACTAACGTTTAAAATTCCCTAAGCTCATACACGTAGCATAGGGTTATCCGGGTTACGTGTAGATCATTAGAAACATACGAGTATACTATTTCTGTTCTGTGCTCGTGGTTATAGATCTATTTCGTTTTTTCCCTTTCTTTCTTGCCTAGGTACCTACGCAGTTCACCTATGATGAGGTAAATAAAATAATTGCTAACGGGAAAAATATCCACTACAAATACTCGTACGTTAATAATATTCTTTTTTTTTTTTGCCAAACAGTTAAACTCAATTTGACCAGTTCTCTGGGAGTATGTTAGTACAAAAACAATAATCAATGTAATTAATTAAGCACAACTAAGCACCGACGAACCGCTCAGTAATTTGACCTGAATTCTCATGTGGATAACATTGTACAGGAAGGTACGTACATTCATAGTCAGACTTCCAAAGAATAGCCTTCTAATTACCTTTGGTCCTCTAAAAGCACGTTAAACTAGTTAATCCTAACGGTCTCAATTTTCATCGGGCATCCCTACTTTCCGGGATTCAGATCTGATTCCCGTGGGATGCCGAAATTCCCGAATTTTCGATGCTGTCTGTCAGTATCTTGTAATTAGAAAGGGCTACCGTTGGCTTAGTAAACGTAAAATAAGGATTAGTGTTGTGGAAAATTTAACTACTAAAAGGTACCGGGGTTACCATTGTAACTTGACTATTAAGTTAAACATCGTTTTAAATGTAAGCAGAAATGTGTCCGGAGCGAGGTTGAAAGGAGTAACTAAACAAAGAAAACGGTTTCAATTCTAACTATGTTGTCATGTATCATATATCTTGGCGGCCTTGCACCTTGTCTAGGACAACCAAATAATTATACAAAATTGTAAACCTAAGTGTAGATAGAATCCGCGGAGGTACCTTCATAGAAGCAAAAAAGCCCGGCTTGACCTAATAAAATTATAATTTACAACAACAAACGTAAGGCAATGAAAAAAACAGACACTGAACTCGAACGCAAACAATAAGAATAATAGAATTTCCAAATCCACGCTTTATCCCTCGCACGCACTAGTACAGGTTTCCAGATCTAGGCACCCATTGAACTCGATCATTCATAGGTAATAAAAATCAATATGAATTGAAAAAAACGCGCTATCTCGCTCTGACGCTATTCAATGCGTTCAAAAGCGACTTCTCGCTCACACTAGTCGGCTTAATATCCGGTTTTCTATTCCTGTGACGTTGCAAAAATACATACTACAACTTTGGATAGACGAAAAGATTCTCATCTATTTGTGGGTCTGCGTACAAATATATGAGAATCTATTCAGTCTGTGGAAGAGGATTCTCGAAGGATCGATAGGTTGTAGCTGTATTATATTTTGTACCTTCATTTTTGTGTATTACAATAAACTTTGAATTTGTTTAAGAAGGTACTGGTTCAATTAAATCTTTCTCTCGTAGCTTATAACGCTATAAAACACTACACTACTGTGTTACTTTAACACAGTGGTAAGTAGTATTATACTATTTTGAAACCATCAGCATCTTGCTTCAAAACTATTTGTAAACTACAGGAACCGGGTTACATTTCTTTCTTTCTCTCGCAGTTTTACTCGCCTACAAATTGCTATAGGAACAGGCAATTTGTATATATTTATATTGGGAAGGACTTATAAGCAGATTTCTATTAAATTTAAAGCCCAGCTTTTGAGAGACCTTAAGTTCACGCAAATGCACTATCCGCGTTTACCACATAAAGTGAGTTGTGAACTTGCGAAAGCGAATGCACGCGATGACGCGACGCGACTCAATTTATTATGGTTTAAAAAAAAGACAGTATTTTCCAGGTGCTGTGGTTATAAATTGTGTTTATTATTTCAAATGATGTGAAATGTGATTGCGGCGATGTTCTCTATGATTTTGTCACTGAACATAGTGTTCTTTTTTTAATCAAAATGTGAATTCGGAAACCGTAGTCGTTGGAAAGGAATGTACCAAAATACGAGTTTTCTGAAAAAAGTGACTCTTTATTTCACCGCAACCAACCTCAATTTATTGTACGTATTACTCGGAAATAAAGACAAGTATTTTTGTCAGTCGAATACATCAGTCGATGAACAGATTAAAACAGGTACCTACTCATTCGTTTGTTTAGTAGTTATGAATATGCTAGGTAGCTGGTTCTGTTTCAAAGACAAAATTTGTAACACATTAATAGTGATGTTTGTATGGCATTTGTGGTTTCGATAAACCATTGAACAATCTCATTATATCTCATATCATAAAAAACAATAATGTTCGTATCGAAGAGGTTCTCTTCATAAGCGTTTTGAAATGAAGATTAGAGCTGGATATTATCATGATGCTTCTTTGAATGTTATAACTCATGTTAACATTTTTATTCGACATTAAATAAAATAAATAAAACAATGCGTACGGCAATAGAGCAATAAATAGATAATTTGGAGGCTGTCTAGTGGATTTTGATTGAAAAGATATGCACGTGATAAGCGATTTTGAATTTAGGTGATAAGGTCCAGCTAAGCGGTGTGGTAATGCGCATTCATTAATATAGATGGCTTTTAAAACTACGTACTGATGCTTGAAATATGTAGTAAAATTATAAAAATGGTGTTAGTCCTACTAACAACCATGAACAACATTATTTAAGATAGTCAGCCAATACCTCAGTTGGCAATATTTTTAATTGTTAAAAATCTGTCGGCTTGCCTTAATTTTGACCCCTAGTCACGCCACTGGATAGAATGCTGATCAAACCCTCTATATACTTAGAAAGATTTTTTTTTTAAACTTATTGTATCGATCTATAACAAGTGCATTAAATGAGCCTTCAGAAATAGCGATATTAAAGTGTTCGTCCCACGCACCCTGTGCAGTTTGCGACGTTAAGAACCTTGATGAATTTAATCTATTGTAACCTTGTTCCACGACATAAAAGACATATCCATTTATTTGTTCAAAACATGAAGGATGATTATTAAAAATGTTTTCTGCTGTAGGTTTGCATTATACAGACTCAAAAAACTTTCAAATAACAATCTTCTGCACCACCATAAGTGTGTAAACAGCTGCCCTAAATTATCATAAGTTAATATGCCTAGCCTTTTCTTTCAAATAATGAACACAATAAAATCGAACACTTCTGCACCACCATAATTGTGTAAACAACTACTCTAAAATAGCAAAAGTTTATCTATCTGCCTAGCCTTTTCTTTCAAATGATGAACACAATAAAAAAGAAATCTTCTTCACCACCATAATTGTGTAAACAACTACACTAACTTATCAGAAGTTAATCTGCCTAACCTTCTCTTTCAAATAGTGAACACAATTTGAACGAAATCTTCTGCCCCAACTTATTTGTGTAAACAACTAACCTAAAAGTTAAACTGCCTAGCCTTTTCCTAACTGTGGGGGTTGGCTTTCAATCTAACTGAATGCAGCTGAATACCTGTATTTCACATGGTTCTATTGCCTCACAACCCAGACTGGGTAACGATATACCCCTGTTAAGACTGGTTGTCAGACTTTTGGCCTATTGACTACCCGTCACAACTGTTAAAGATCTACGAATGACAGCCGTGACCAACGGCTTACGTACTTGCCGAGGCACAGAGGAGTCTCGATAGGTAATGAATGATCACTCATCTACGTTTCGACCGCGGCAAGTGTAGCTTAACCTTTCGGTCGACTCATGCGGCTGTTATTATTTAGCTACGAGCCCTAAATGAACAATAACTTAGAAATAAGAAGATGACTTCACTACATGCAAAGTTACCCGTCCAACGTGCGACTTATTGGTAAATAGGTCAATTGGCCAGTCACAGGACACGTTCAGAAGCAGACGGTAATGTAATTGACCTCCCGTTACCAATACCTAGGGGAAACTTGTGTTTTAGTACTAAGTATGTTATATATTTTTATGTTTATGTGGGGTCAAAGACCTTTAGGCCATGGTCATAATTTTAAGATTTCGGCAAAAAATATGGATTTGTAATTTCACTCACTCAACAAGAATTTGAGAACCATGTGTGGGAACTTTGCAGTCAATATTGTTGAATAAGCTGCAATAAATCTGCGTAGGAACGCAATATTTTCGTTCACTAACTTTTCAATTTCCCTATGTGATTAATATTTTGTGGAGGACCGGGAAAATTACAGAAATTGAGTAATTTGCAAATATTGTTTATTGTTTTCAAACATGAGGTCCTCTATTTAGTGTGTAACTCCTTTGTCAAAAGCGTAAGTCAATGTTTAATTAAACATCACTGAATTAACTTGGCATTGGAAACGTGCCATTTTATTCATTGCACGAGTGTACGGGTACGATGCAAGTACGTTCGGCATACAAAGACATTGTAGCAATAAATGACCGGTCTACACATAACATAACATAACATCACGCCTTGTTTCCCCGAAGGGTTGGGCAGAGGTGTACCTATAGTACACACACATTTCGCCAGTTATGTTTAAGTCCCATGTAATAGGGGGCGAGCCTTTTGCCATCAACCGGGCACAAATCCAGACTCCAGGCTGCTACTGAGAAATTCCATATAGAAAAACCCAATAACACGTTGCCCGACCTGGGAATTGAACCCAGAACCTCATGCTCAGCAGTAGCGATTGCGACCACTTGACCAACGAGGCAGTCATACAGTCTACACACTGCGTAGACAATACAATTTTTAAAATTGCTCTGTGTAAATCAGGCTTTATTTATACCCATAATAAAAACAACTTAAAACTACCATTGTACCAATTGTTTAAAACCCCGAAATGTGGTTTTGTGGTTATGAAAATCTAAACAAGCTACAATGCTATTTAAAATGAATAAAATGATTGTGAAAACATGCAGTGTGCGACCTAATTAAATATACATGCAATTAGTTTGAATTATGGCTACTATAAATCTGTTAATAGACTGAAATGTTTGTCGTAACGACTTAAATCCAGAACAATTTCAATGTTGATAACATTCAATAGAAACCTCTAAAGCTAAAAAAAGTTTAAACGCGTATAAAGCTGAATATAAAATTTAAGGTTAAAGGGTTTTAAATTGCAATCCATAAAATTTACACAGCTCACACGTTGCACAGTATTCACAAAATATTCAAAGAAATAAATACAAGACAAAATCCATAACAGACCAATCCTACGTCTTATAAACAAGACAAATAACAAAATTCGTGTTCAAACAAAGTGAACTCATTATTTTACCGGTGTTTAATTAATATTGCAAACCAAAACCTAATTGCACTACGTTACCATCCCTAATTTATTAACGCCATCTAGTGTATTCGGTTTGAACCTTAAAGAAAGAGGACATGTGAAATAGGTCAAATTTATACTTGTGGTTGTTGTGAAATTGTGTCTTTTTTAAAACAAAATTTATTGATCTTTTTTTTCTCTACTTTATTTTCATATTTGTAACTCATAATATTTTTGCATGCCTTATAAGCAGAATGTACAAGGACTCTAACATTGGTTTGTAACATCTGATTTGTAAAACTTACATTTTTTGCAAATAAATGTATTCTATTCTATTCTACATTTTCATTCACCGTAAATATAAAGGTAGGGAATAAAAGCTTCCCAATTGGTCGCAACAAATAGAAAGATCGCCACACTTTTCACACCGGTTGACAGTTTTTTGCAGTAGACGCTGAACTATATTATATACTATTGTTGTTGCTATTTTATATTACTAAAAATGTAAGAACAACCAACTTAATGTTGCTTCTTTTTCATCAAGGATCTTTGATTAAAACCTACTAACACTCTACGCAATCAGAACTTGTGGGCAATTCAAGTAATTACTTGCAAACCACGAACAACTCATAAACAAAAACAGGATCCTCAGGCAACCGCAAAAGTTAGTAGTAAGTTAGTAGTAAATAGGCACTTAAAAGGCACTTTTGAACGTCAAAATTTACATTAAAAATAGAACTGATTCTAGGCACCACTTCCAAAAAGTAGTTTCGTATGGAGAAGTGGCAAGAAACTCCACCGTTACTCTTTTAAAATGTTTTACAATATTTTGTATACATTAATTATATTTCTATATGTGAAGACGACATCACCAAGAATAAAAATACTATACCACAATTGGTAAAAGGAATAAAAAATAAAGCAAAGGCAGATAAATTAATCACGTGATAGGTACATTGTGCTCACATATTTACAAACATTGTAAAAATATATGATTTTCCTAAAATATTAACTAGGAATAAGTCAGTGTGTGAGTAAAGTAAAAATAACAAATTATACAATACAATAAGCAACTAGTATGATTTTCAACAAACAACAACAACACCAATCGAGAGCCGGGACCAGCATGTTTCCAAGCATTCTTATCTAGGATATAATCCTCTAATTTTAATATGCTTGCTTAGCCCCGATAAGAGTCAGGCGGTTCTCTTCTCGAGACGTCGTCGATTCCCTCTCCCACTTCCCAGCCCGATCACTATGTACGGTAAGCCGATCCCCTGGGAGAAGCAAGCCAAATACCTAGGCGTGATCCTCGATGAAAACCTTACCTTTAAGGCTCATATTAAGGCGGTTCGCGCGCGCGCCTCCTTCGCTCTTAGCAGGCTCCACTTCGTACTGACAGCCCGTAGTAAACTGTCCCTTAAATGCAAGCTCCGCATTTACACCGCAGTCATCCGTCCCATCATGACCTATGCCTGCGTTGTATTTGCGCACGCTCACCCACGTCATCTCCATAAGATGCAGACCCTCCAAAACCGTTTCCTCAGAAGGGTTACGGGTGCCCCTTACTATGTCCGAAACATAGATCTTCACGTCGACCTTAAAATGCCAACCATAAAACAGTTCATGAAACGCTTATCTAAGCGTTTCTTCGACTGCGGCATCAAACATTCTAATCCCCTGATTACAGCGGCCGCCCGCTACCACTCCCTCTCGCATTAGTAGTATTCGCCGACCAAGGCATACTTTAATCGCCCCCGACGACGCCACTACCCTCCTCCAGGAGAGTAGTAAGGCCACCAGCACGCTACATAAGCCCAAAACCCGATCGACGTCCTACCGTCCTCGCCGCCGAGGCCCGCTGCGACGCCCAAATCCACGCCACTCCCGACCCTTGCTCGAGCCAGCCCGCGACGCCTGTAGCTTTAAATTCGTCCCTAAATAATATCAATCCTGATCCAGCTAGTCATTTGCTGCCCTCTTCCAGCGACGCCCTAAGCCGAGGTTCGAACCCCACAGGGGGTGCCCTTAGCGTTGTCGCTTAGATTTAGTTAGTATATAAGTTTAAGTCCTGGCTGGAGGCCTTAATTTATTAGGGAATCCACAGGCAAGTCCGCTTAAGCAGACGACAACTTCATAGGTTAACCTGCTAGATGCCAAACAAACTATGCTTGTTTACAAATTGTTTTTTTAGCATGAGTTAACTTTCTTTCATTTACTCGTAATTGCAATATTTCACAAGGTATTTTGTTGTAACATTTAACACAGTACCCCATAAAAGATGTATGTACTTTAGATAGTCCGAAAAATGGTTTATCTATTTTATTTTTATTTCTAGTGTTAATATTATGTCTATCACTTATTTCATTAAATAGATGCAGATTTTTTCTAACATACATAATATTTTCATAAATGAACTGGCATGGTACAGTCATTATATTAAATTTCTTAAATAGTTCCCTAAGAGTATAGCGGCGACGTAAATTGTAAACGGCTCTGACAGCTCTCTTTTGCAAAATAAAAATGGATTCAATGTCAGCAGCCCGGCCCCACAGTAAAATGCCGTATGACATAATGCTGTGGAAGTAGCTAAAATAAACCAAACCCGTGATTCCTAGGAAAACCGTCTGATTACTAAATTCTAGTTTTTCTCCGTTCAATATGATGTCACATTCGCTACTTCTAACATTAGGTAATTTAAATCGACGAGTGAAAACGCATGCACACACACACAATACACTTAGGTAGAGGGAGTGCGCTCGCACTCCCAACTGGCATTTGACCTAAGACCGCCGCAGATGCGAGTCTAATACGTGCGTGACCTATTTTCACCCGTATGCAGTCGATCTGCTGTTCTAAAATTAAGCAAACCAAAGACACCTTATTTGTATTCTTAGGTTTTCATATGACGGTTGTCACTCGTCATCGATTCAGACGTCATGCCAAGGAGGCTTTAACAGTAGCCTTATCCGGCTCGAAGGACCAATTGCATGTATTTTTTAAGTTTCTTATTAATTTATTTTGTATCAACGAGTATGAGACAAAAACAATAAAAACCTTGGCTTTAAGCTTAAGTCTGCTTTGTCCATAACGCTGTCATATTTTACACACGAAGCTAACTTCTGACCCGGGAATACCGAGAAATTCTAGCCTTACGTGAAACAACTGTTTAGCCTCAACAACTTAGGGACTCGGGGAAAATTAATGCTCTCTACCCCTTTTTAAACAGTCCTTACGATGAAAACCAACGTTACGTACAGTTCTTTGTAAAATTGTATATGTCAGCTAATCTTAGGCTCTGTACAGACTGAGTCAAGACTGCCTTCTGTACAGGCTGCTACTGTATGAAACAATGCTGGCGCGCACGCTTACAAATGTCATAAAAGTTCTCGAAATGTACGGTCAACAAAATTTATTATTTCGCAGAATATTGACACCCTACGTCAATCTGGCGTGTCAAAATCACTCCATACTACAGGCAAAGAACGACTGTTGTGATTTGCATTCACGTACAAAATAATTTACGTAGACAGCCAATTTAGTGGTCAATCAAGTAACCTTCTTAGACTTATTAAAGACTTGTGATGACAAATGACAAAACTTTTTTCGTTCCAGTGTGAATTTTGTCTTAATTTTTACTTAAAAATATGGAGTGCACAGTCGAGACCACTTGTCAGACTTATCTCTATACTAATATTAGATTTAAGAGTCGCTGACAGCAAGAGTGCGATGGACTATAAATAACGTTAGCGTTCAGACTTATTTTAGACATTGAATAGGATTTACATATTTTAGGATGGAAATAAAACAAACGAGTATGTTTTGTTAAACATGTTTGTGTTACATTTTAAGGAAATATTCTAAGGAGATTGACGATGGATCAACAGCTGTGTATATAGCTTAGTTTATTAATGACGGTATAAACCGAATCGGTAGTTTTAGCACTGTACTTATGACTTAAATTTAGACTTTGCGTTTTAACTCAAAGTTTGACTTACGTAAGTATACGCTGCAGCCGAACTAAGTGCTTGATTGCAACTTCTTATTTACCTGAAACAAAAACATTTCAATATTACACTTTATCATTACAACGCTACGTCTACGGTGTGTTAACCAAACATTAAAGTCAATGCAATTGCAAAATGTAAGTATGCAGAAAAAATCACGAAAATGCAAGGAATGTCAATGAATGCTCAACGGGTATGAATCTAAATAAAAATGCAAGTTGTCCGACTCAAACTACGTCTAATTGAACACTAATTAAATTATGTACAAAAATGCAACGTTTCCGCCGTATGTTAATGCACTCCCCCAAATGTAGGCCGCGATCAAAGTGCAAATACGCGAGCCTACTAACAAACTTATTGCATCAAAAATACATATTTCAAAACCATGTTCGTACACCGTACACTACGCAAGGCTTTTACATTGATAGAAATACAAACTTTCATTTTACCGTCGAAAACCGTATTTGCATTGGCCTGCATACGATAGGATTTATTTATCAGTTACGTCCGACCAATATAAAATCTTTTTCGCACGCTTGAATTGTGACAAAGCTCATACTACCACAAACTCATATCTAACCACCATAAACGAAGCACATCCCATTAGTAAAACACGCTAAGTATATGTACACAACATGAAAAATAAAACAACGATACAAAAGCAAAACTGAAAACAACGGACGAAGCGTAAAACAAATCACAATGTACAAATTGTAATAACTTTTATTCTTTGTACTTTTTACACACACTGAAAAAGGGTCGAATTGTTTGTGAGTTGACCCTTTTTTGTTATCCAGATATATGTTAATACGGAAAAATAAGGTTTTAACCCGGAATCATCCGTTGAAATCTTTTTGGTAGCTATTGAGATGGATAGGCAAAGGCGATTATAAGTAATCTAAACATATCATTAAATATCAAATAAAGTTGAAAGCCTTGAAACGTATTTAAGGCTAAGAAGTATAAACTGAACTAAAGGTTTATCTTTGGAAACTAACTGTCAGACTTTTCTGGGTAAGATTTATTATATCGTAATAATTCTTCAAATAATATGTAGGTTGTTAAATGGTAATGGAGCAGTTCATAGGAAAGTCTAATGAACTTCAAGTCTCTAGGAGTGTGGGCCTCCTACTTCTACGTTTTTTTTATCGGATTAAAATTACACGACACGACCTTTCCTTCCGTTCGATTGATATCTCTTCTTTTATAATTCGAATGACGTTAACTACAACAACAATCAGTTCTTTTTTATTAAAACGTAAAAAAAGTTTGGACATGTTTACGTTCAACATGACGTCGCTTAAAAAGTAAAATATTAAAAATGTTGCATACAATTACAGTCCACTACAAGTCAATAAACTGTTTTACACAGTTTACAATACTAACATAGTTATTGTCAATTGTTAAAAACTGCAAAAACCTCATTTGATGGGAACATTGTGACAACAAGCTAGCGAAAGTATGTACTCCCACCGATACGCAACCCAGCTGTACTGTGAAAAAGCGTTGACCAAACAGTTTTTCAGAATAAAATCAATTTCAAGCTTGACCACTCAGTATAAACTGGGCAAAAGGCACAAGCGTGCAAAAAGGCCACCTCTATACGAAGGCACATAAAAGGTTCCAGCTGACCGCGCTAGGTACCCAAATCCGAGCGTCTAATAGGCGTACCGTATCGCCATCTGTGGCAACGGTCCCTTTCAAGGAGACAATGAGGATATCTCAAATCCTTTAATGTTCGTTATCATTTAGGATAATCCTTGGAAAATCACCGAATAATACATACGTAGGCACTTCATAGCAAGCCCAATTTTTTCAAAGTTATTTGACATGGACGAAAACTAAGTAATTCGTAGTATTGAGATTCGTACTGATGACGTATAAATATATGGTGTTGCACCAAAGACAAGACAAATGATTATTATCATTTCAGGCGAAAGACATCCACTGCTGGACATAAGCGTCCCCTAAGCACCGCCACTTCAACTGATTCTACGCTAGCCGCATCCCGCGGATTCCTGCGGCCTTCATAAGGTCATCGGTCCACCTTATAGGAGGCCTTCCAACAATACGACTTCCGGTACGCGGTTGCCACTCCAGAACCTTTCGGCTTCATCGGCCATCTGTTCTGCGAGCAACGTGCCCCCTATCACTTTTGTTTGCCAATTCTTCAGGCTATGTCTGCTACTTTGGTTCTCGTGAAAATCTCTTCATTTCGTATTTCATCACGTAGGGAAACTCCAATTATAGCCCTCCCCATTGCCCTTTGGGTGACTTTTAGCCTACTAATAAGGCCCATTGTGAGCGACCACTATCAGTGTCATAGATCATCACTGGCAACACGCACTGATCAAAGACTTTCGTTTTGACACAATACACGGGACGAGAAGATATTACTTTGCTTCCCAAACGCTGCCCAACCAAGTCAGATTCGCCGATTGACCTCTTTGTCGAAGTTGGACCTACCTAACTGGACAGTTTGTCCTAGGTCAACATATTCATGTACAGAAAGAGAAAAATCTATTTATAAATCATTTGTAATGTGAAAAGCCCACACCAAATCGGATCAAATACCACTAGCCGGGCCAGAGCGAAATCTTCAAGCCAGAAATATATACGAGGAAATTCACGGCGTAACCTAAACAAATACAGCCATGTAAATAAGTCCTAGGTATTATTGGCATTTAATCTAGGTCAAACCGATATTTGGGAATTCGCAGTTCGTGAGATATTTGGACCGTTCACAGTTAACAAATTGAGGATTATTTGTTCATTCCTTGATATTGTTTGATTGCTTCGCTCTTGTATTTAATGGGCAATGGTCTGTTATGAAGTTTTGGACTGTTTAAGTTGAGGATTTTAGTGTTACATTTTGTGATTTAAATGAAATGGTAGTTTGTAATATTGAGTGTCGACTTGAAAACTAGGTACAGTAACGCTCATAAGTCCATAAGCACTCTCACAAAGCAATAGATTGACGCTTCGGTTTCAGTTACTACCTTCTTCTATAAGTTTTTTTCTATACTATTGACACGCACACAGACTCACTTTGTCTGTAATTGATAGTAGTTCATAATTTCAACTAACTTAACATATGGCATGCTAGCTTAGTCGTTACCGTGCTTGAGTAGGAGCGGTTATGACGAGCCCTGAGTTTGAATCTCACCTGCGCCTTCATATTAATCCCTGAACTGACAAGCACCAATTGCGTCACTTCGCGAATGTTGTCAAGCTCCGTTTCTCCGCGTTCAGTAAAATGTCTATATCTCAGAAATTACGCATTGTAGCTCTACAAACTGTATGTCATTGAAATTGTTATGAAATATTCTATCTGAATACATATGGTTTAGTATAGTTTTACCTTGTAATTTATTGTTAATTCGTAGTTAAGCTCCGGAATAGTTTATCCTGTATATTTTAAAACATTGTTTTAGCTTCAGTCTTCTTTTATTTAAGTAAATTAATAATTAAGCTATCCTCAATATGTAACCTATATTTACCAGAGCCAAATTAAATGTGAAATACTTAATGTAAACAAGCTGCCCTACATATCCACTTATTAAAATCACTTATTTTGGAAATTCATGATCGAAGCTTAAAGTGTATGGTGAAATAAATTTACTTATATTTTTTTTGAACATCTTTTATGTTAAAATAAAACAAACTGCTTCTTAGTTCCTTCACATAGTATTGCACATCCTGTTTGGCTGAAGAAGTTATTATAAAAAATCGTAGCGGTTACCTTCTCAGTCCAACGCTTGGCGCCTACTGCTACCAACTCATATTAGATTTACTCTAATTTTAGCAATGCCATAAAATGGCCAGTTCACGCGCATGATGCGTGTCTAACAAAAGCAGTGCGATGCGAGTACGTGACGATACGTCAGTGTGTGCCGTGCAAAACTGCGATATTTGTGGTGTGTGCATCGATCACTAATAAAAGAACTAGATACACAATCCCATACAAAAGTTCTCTTAAAACTGTCGCCAAATTATGTTTACGTAATTCAAGTTGAAATAAATATACGTTAATGAAAATTCAATCTTAAACGCTACGGTTAAAGTTGTATTCACAAAGCTATGTACAAAAAGCAATACATTTTTACGAGCGATAGTCGCTGGTCAACATACATCAAAACAAATTCAACCTTACACGCATGTTTCAAAGACGGAAATACAAAGTGTCAAATGAAAGCAATTAAATTTTACGACCGAGGATCGCCACTAGGACAAGGAATGAGTGGAGTCGAACTGTAACTTTGTTTTTTTTTGTTTGTAATGTAATTATAAATGTAATTAAAACGAAAGATAGGTATAATATTATTATGTACTATCTTTCTAACTATCACAAAAGACAGATAGCTGTGTCGCTATCATATTTTTGTTCAATTACAGCCAAGAATTTGGCTAAACGACTTGCTTCTTTTGAGCAATGCAATGACATCTTAAAATATTCTGCCAATAATTTGGAACCAATTGATGACATTGATTTTAATTTAAATTAGAAATTAGGACAATAGAGGTAGCGTCTTGCAAAAATGTAAAGAAAGCAAATAAGAAATCAAATGTGTGTGTAAAAAATGTAAATAGCATCAACCTGGTGCATCAAAACATTCAAGGGTTTTTAAACAAAGATTTAGAAGTAGAATTATTCCTGAATTGTAACAATATAGATATTCTTTGTATAACAGAACATTGGCTTAAAAACCACCAGTTCATGTTAAATTTTAGTAATCACCAGGTTGGTAGTTCATTCGCAGAGTTAATGCTATACGTGGTAGTTATTTTAGTTAATAACCAGATTAAATTTAAAGACCGTAAGGATATTGTGAGCCTCTCTGTTGAACGGACAGTTGAAATAGCCTGTATAGTATTGGAGCAGTTCATTATATTAAGTGTGTACAGACCTCCTTCAGGATTGTATGATTGTTTTGAAAAGGTTATGGATGCAGTGTTAAACAAAATCTGTACTTCAAACAAGTCTATCGTCACTTGTGGTGATTTTAATGTTAATTTGTTGGAAAACTCTGGGATTAGTACTAAAATTATGTTTGTTTCAGTCATACAATCTTGCTAACCAATTTTTGGAGCCCACTAGAATAACTCCCACTAGTGCCATATGCCTAGATAACATTTATACAGATGTTAAACCAAATTACAAAGAAATTATTAATTTAATAGACTCGGATCATTGCGGACAGTTGATCACTATTTCAAATATAAACAAAAAAGTTTTTAAAAAAGATATCACTGTTAATCCAAAAACAACTAAACGTTTGGAAACATTTAAAACTAAACTTTTGAGTAATTTACCACTTTTGTCAACCAATGAGGACTCTAATCATCAATATAATGCTTTTTTTATTATGTATTGCACACAATTTGATAAAACTTTCATTCCAAAGACATTCTCGATTAATGGTAACGCTTCCTTCAGTGAATGGGGCCACTGTTGGTATACATAAAAGTAGAAAACGACTTTATGAGTTGTATGATGAACGGACTTGTATAAACACTGCTGAATTTAATTTATATGTTAGAAATTATTCGAAATTATTTAAAAAAGTTTGTTGCATAGCCAAGTCACGTTACTTGAGTTCAAAGATTAAAAATAGCAGTAATGTAATTAAAATGATATGGAATATCATTAATAGCGAAACGGGAAGATCATGCAACCGAAGTAGTGACTACAGCCTTGCAATTGATGGCAATTTAATTCAATCGGATTCTCAAGTCGCCGCGACCTTCGAAAATTTCTTTGCAGAGATTCCCGTTTCGACTACTAAATCTCTAAACTCGTCGCCCACTACTGCAGAGTCTTTACGTAAAGAGAACGTTCCAGTTTGTGATTCTGAATTTAATTTCCAATATGTCACTTGTAGAGATATAATTAAAACCTTTCACACATTAAATGTTAAAAAAACCGCAGATCTATGGGGTAACTCTGTGGATGTTGCTAAGTCTATTATAAATATTGTAGCACCTACTTTAGCTGTTATTTTTAATAATTGTATTGACCGTGGTGAGTTTCCTGATCTTATGAAAAACAGTAAAATAATACCATTGTTTAAATCTGGTAGCACATCAGACCCTACTAACTATAGAACTATTTCAGTGCTGCCTACTTTCAGTAAAATTTTTGAAAAACTTATTTTATATCAAATGCAAAGATTTTTTAATAAACGCAATTTACTGCATAACAAACAGTTCGGTTTTACAAGGGGTCGTTCAACTACTGATGCCGAGTTGCCCGAGATGCCGAGTTAAACTTTTAGGACATGTTTACAAGGCATGGGAGGACAAATGCGATGCTTTGGGAATCTTTTGCGATTTGTCCAAGGCATACGATTGTGTTCTTCATGAAACATTGATCAGGAAACTGCACCACTACGGAATCCGGAATGCCTCTCTGGGTCTTATTACTTCTTACTTAAGTGATAGGATTCAGACAGTTGATGTTAACGGAAAAAGATCACCTGGATATGTAGTAAGAATGGGGGTCCCCCAGGGTTCAATTCTTGGCCCATTTTTGTTTCTTATTTTTATTAATGACTTGGCTTACCTCATAAAGGATAATCATGATATAGTGTTGTTTGCAGACGACATTTCACTTTTATTTAAACTCAAACGTCAGCAGCTGGTTACTGACAATGTAAATAGCGCCCTTGCTAAAGTATTTAACTGGTTTAATGTCAATAACTTACTTCTAAACGAGAGAAAAACTAAATGCATTAAGTTTACGATACCTCATGTTAGACAAGTAGAAACTAGTGTTCTTATAAAGGGTGAAGAGTTGAAACCCGAAAACACCACAGTATTCTTAGGCATAACATTGGATGCCAAGCTTCAATGGGGCCCCCATATAGATTAATTGTCAAAAAAACTAAGCTCTGCAGCATACGCCGTTAGAAAAATTCGTAATTTAACTGATTTAGAGACAGCCCGTTTAGTATACTTTAGTTATTTTCATAGTGTGATGTCGTACGGTATTCTTTTGTGGGGAAATGCCGCCGATATTCAGACAATTTTTGTTTCACAAAAAAGGCCAATTCGTTCAATTTATAAACTAAGTCCCAGACACTCCCTCGGAGACAAATTTAAAGAGATTAATATAATGACTGTGCCTTCTCAGTATATTTATGAAAATCTTTTGTATGCACATAAAAATATTAATCTGTTTAAAAAATACAGTGATATCCATAACATAAATACTAGGAACAAACACAAATTTGTTGTTCCCACTACCAGACTCAAGAAAATAGGTAGCTCGTTTAAATGTCAAAGTATTCGTTTATAAAATAAACTTCCTAGCCACATTCAAGAACTAAGCCTTAATAAATTCAAATCTTTTATAAAGCGGAAATTATGCCAGAATGCCTATTATACTGTCAAAGGCTATATTGAGGACAAGAAGAGCAAGTTGAGCTGCTCCAATAAGTTTACACAGATATTGTTGATGTTTGATTTGCTGTTAAACTTTTATTTTTGATTTTTTAGATAAACAGTGACATCTTTATATTTACTGTTTAAAGTATAAATTTGTTTTAATTTTTGAGAATGTGAGGACTATGTGAGTCATTGTTTTTTTTGTTCTTTCAGTTGTTTTAATCATGGTCTGACTGTTTGAGTACTTAACGCGGCCTACCCAAATGTCCTTTCTTTTGTATTGTTCGTGGAATCGTTGAGCTCCTTAGTTCTGAGTTGAGCTGCACCATGATTGACAAATGCATGCACTGACCATTTCAGACATCAATTCACATGGACTTCACATGACCTGACCAAGATTATGTCTGGACTTTAAAAGAGACTGTGACCTCTGAGTTTGTTTTGGCGTTTCTTCTCAGAGTAGTCAGATAGGAAACGCCGATCTCATCTACTTTTAAAATAGTAATGACGTGTAAAAGTGTTTGTAAAAACCTACTTACAGAAATAAAATCATTTATCATTTATTGTTTTTTTTTTAAATTTCGTCTATGCATCAAAAAGTTGGTGTAGGTAATAAACCATATCATATATTCATATGTTCCAGTTTTTTTTATTATTATTTCACTTTATACGTAGCGAAGCACGTACCGGGGCGCTAGTTAATAATAAAACTAAAAAAATTACAGTCATAATTATTTATATATTCTTTCATTTGTGACAAAATAATAAAGATATTGCTTGACAAACAAATTATATCAAAACTGAATAGTTACTAGATATAAAGAATTGGTACAGAAAGTTCTTGTAAAATCAAAAAGAAAACGTTGATGTAATTTACACAGAATGATGTAAAAAAATATGGACACAACTGACTAACACATTTAATTAACCTATGTTATTAATTTCCTTGAAATAAAATAAAATGATTTTATTATATAGTCGTCTTTTCGATGGATTTTTTTGTTTTTCTGTGTATTGTGATTCTTTTCGTAGTCACACTCACCATCACTCGTCATCACTTTCAAAAAGTTCTTCGAACATACAACGATTCCTTGGGTCTGGGAAAGAATTCTTATAGTAGATATTTGTCGTGCTATAACTGATATCCATTCTCCACACCTGACTGGATCTCGAGGAAAGTTAAAAAAACTAAAATTAAATCTACAAAATGTTCTATAATATTTATAGAAGCAGTAAAGAAGTCACATAATACAAAAAACAAAACAATTATACAATAATAAAATAAAAAAAGAAACAATTGCGTCTCCAACAATGGAATAGTAGTATAGTGTGATTAAATACGTTAACTAAGAGTCTTTACAACTGAGATGCTTTATAACTCCTGCTGTTTATTAGGAATTAATTTAAAAAAATGTTTTACGACGATTTCTTGACAAAATACCAATATTTACAATACAGTGATAACAATCATATAATGGTAATACTAAAACTTACCGAAAATATGAAACTCCATCCTTTTTTAGCGTCCTAGATGTGTTATTTTAACAGATTTTAAACGAGCAACGAGGCATTTTCGAGCGTTCGAATGCTACTAGATTAAAAGCGCACCCGAATGTTCAAATGGGTGCGCGTTTGGTGAGGACACTTTTTGTCGCTGATTGTGTATCTAGTTCTTTATTAGTGATCGATGGGTGTGTGTCGTTTAAACACATACGGTCGTACCGCGAGTTCACAGCAATACGACTCTTAACGTGCATATCCACTTTTGAACGCGTACTGTACATAAGATAGATCATGCTGTTAGCAACAAAGTTAAAAACAAGTTAGACTGAAATTTTTATTATTATTCTTGATCTACAGGTGTCGAACTGAAGCATTGTCTACATCTGAACAAACAAATATCCTGAATAACTATTGCAGGGAAATAATATAGGAATTCATCACATAAACACGTATAATTTATAGTTCTTAAATATAGCAACTAAAATTTATTATAAAATATTAAATTTATTATTTTAAAAAAAACACAGTACATTTGCTAAAATGTAAAAACAATATGAGACAATTCCAGGCATATTGGAAGATAAATCTTTGATATGCTGGATAACGACATAGCGAATCGATTGCAATCGGTTTTAGGCTCGTGTCCACTAAAATAAGTAAAGTTTTAAAGTAATGTTATCTCATAAATATTACCTAAGTTTTTCCGATGGAAAACAGTATTGATTAAAAACCAACTAATAGAATACTATTAGAATATTAAATATAATCGTATCTATTTCCTATTATGTTATAAATATTAACAATTAAAAGATAAAGGGGATAGTTTCTTGGATCCTGATGAAACGCTGCCCTCGAAGCACTGCACATGTGTTAAGTTTAATACTTTTAGTGTCATTACTCGTAGTACTATTTTAAAGTTTTATTTCTGTGTTTTTTCTGAATAACTTTGTAGAACATTAAGTGAGCGTAACAGTGTTACAGTATTTTTGTTTAAGGACTTGTTCAATCAACGAGATGTTGTTTGTGCGATGGTGTTCTTGAAATACACTTAACATGCCACTAAAATATTGCTTCATCCAAACACTCTCTAGTTTTTGACACTTCCATGTTTTCAAACATTCTGACTTAATGTACTCCCATCTTTCTTTAATAAGTGCCTGTGGAATCAATAGCAGTGCAGCCGTTAGTTCATTTATTATTTTTTGGGCCTGACATTTTTTGTGGCCCAAGAGTTTTTCCCTTTTCCAGACACTTTTCGACCAGTGATAAAAACAGCCTATAACTAGAATGTCTGGCCAAAAATCCGTCAACGCGTTTATTGGTGCTATTGCATAATCGCAATGAAATTTTGTGAGCGTGAAGATCGGTAGCTATGACTTTATCAATCTGAATAAAATATGATAACTAGAGGCCTTTTAATCCGTCATCAAAGCAAAAAATAACGGACTCACATTGTTAGACCTGATAGAGCTACCAACATGGCCGTGAATGAGGTAAAGCTGAACAAAAGGAAGCGGACAGCTGCTAAAAGTTCCATCAATAAAGATCTCTTTTATATTTTCACATTTTTAAACACAATATTTCGATTACACGAAACACTAGGAAACGGAGGTACGAGTAATTTGATTATAAAGGAATGAACGCCGCTATTTTGAACTTGTGATAACTTATCATAGTATATTTGAGTAACAGGTATGTCCGCATTTCGTGTTTTCTCCATTAACTATCTTTGCACTGTATAAATTCAACCTTTTAATATTGTATAATTGCAAAGCACGCGTGTACCTACTATAAAGCTACCCTATACTGGTCACGCCTGTCATTGACTTGAATGTGCCCTGCCGTCAGTGGGGAATGGTCATCTCTTGGCTGCCACGGCTTTTTTATTTTTATTTCCGATTTTTTTTTGTATTTTTTCTGCATCGTTCTCACATGTATGATTTCAACAAGACTTATGTAACAAATTTTCTGTAACCATATTATTTAAAAGAGTGTCCATGGAGTATCATGCCCGTTCTTCTCCATAGGTACCTACTTCGCTTTGGAATGGGCAACTAGCTTCATATTTCTGACTGACCGACCCCTTGACAATTCAAAAGTGCCTGTAATTGGTTTATTTGACATTAATGCTTTGAGTTTGAGTTTAAGTCAACAATTTGCCATAAAGCACGTCCAATTATTGAAATTCAAGAATGTCCATAAATTATGCTTACAATAATTATTGAATATAAGTTGTACCATCCACCCCATGGCAATTATTGCAAGGCGATTATTGCAAGCGAGTTTTGTCATCTCAACACAGAGTTGCACGTCCTTGTACAATTGATTCAAGTATTGAATGCAATTTTATTGAACGTGCGATTTTATTATACGTGTTGCTGCTTACCTATACCCGTTTCGAACGGCGACGAACTTGCCCGGCACTTGCAATAATTGTACGTGTTTTTGAGACGGTGCCAGCGAATTAAGGTTTAAATTTTATAGTACTTTATCAGTATTACTATTTATGTACATACAGTAAAACAGATCAGATACGACAAAAGTATTGGTATGCCCGAGGCGGTAAACTTGCACCGTTTTAATGAGGTTTTACTGATGTTTCAATTTAGTAGGATTTTTACAAAAGTGCTGAAGCAATTAAGTACGAGTTCGACCATATATATGTATAGTTTCAAACGACACGTAGGCATTTTCAGAACAATAACCATGTTTCGTACATACTAAAACAAATGTACTTAGGTAGGTAAAACACTATCATTTCAACTAAGTTAGATACATAGCTCACGTCCAGACGCTCCATAATTCTCAAACTGCTCAGTTAAGACCAGACATTTCTCAAATAAGTACATACTTTAGGTTGTCAAAACAAAGGATATGTAGGATGATATTGAAGATTGTTTTGCAGGGAATCAGTAGGAACAACCATTGTGGCCTGTTTTCTATGAACAGTTTGTTAGAGTTGGCTGGATTAATACACATCAACAACACAACAACAACGATACACAACGGTACAATATACATCAACGATTTATCAAATACATATTTACTATTATAATAGTTTATGTATTTGATAAATCGTTGATGTTGAACCGTATGATGTTAAAGGCGTTTGTGCCAAACATTGCAGCTGGACAGTTTGAGGACAAAAAAGATTGTGATCGAACTGATCCAATTTTCAGATACAGATTGTTGTTTTTTTATAAACACACAAACACGTTAAAATTTCAAGATTATTATTATTTTAATTTGTAATTGTGAATGTGAGGACTATGTAGGTTTTTTTTTCTCAGTTACTTATAATGTTAACCTGACAGTGTGAGTACTATATGCGGCCTACGCAAATGCCCTCTCTTTGGTATTATTCGACGAGTCGTAGAGCTCCTTAAATTCTAAGATGAGCTACACGATAACTGGCAAATGCGTACACTGACTGGACAGGGCCACTCAAATCTGTGTGGTTATTTCTTCAAAAGAACATCTCAGCCTTTAACCTGTATGGTCCACATACAGCCTGACCAAGATTATGTCCGGACTTCAAAAAAGACCTCAGAGTTTTTTTCGGTATTTCTTTTCAGAGTGAGCAGTTAGGAAGCACCGAATTATCTTTTTTTTATGTAAAAGTGATTTTTGAACCAATTTACAGAAATAAATATCAATTAACATTTATCCTCATAATCATTTATCGTAAATGGCGTGGAATTAGACAGGCCTCCAATTGTAGACGGCTATTATGCTGATAATTATGAAACTGTTATTTTTTTTTAAGTTGTTTACAAAACATGATTAATATTTTAAGCCTTTCATGTAGCAGCAGGCACTGTGTCAGTCATTCAAGCATCCGTAACAGAAATCCTATACTTAAAAAAATATACTTCAATAATGATTAGTCATTTAGATAGATGTCGTCACGTGTAGACTTTCACACAGTCGATGGCAGTTACAAAAACCGAGCATCTGGTTTCATGGACTCGGGGCGGTGAAAAAACCGGGCGTCCGATATCAAGTATTGCGGCCACTTCGTTTCAACGATTGACAGTGATGAAGTGGTCGAAAAATGAGGGCTGCTGGTTAACATTTTAACATTTAAGTAAAACTAACCAAGGGTAGGGCAATTGAATTTCCAATAATTAGGTATAACAGTAGTGTACTGACCTTGTTTTCTGGTTTAAAATAAGGAAGATGCACGTAACATTTTAATTAACAAGCTTAATTTGAAGTGCTTGTTTACAAGACAAGTTTGCACCACAAATTGATTGTGAAATCATGGCATCGAGTTTTGAAGTTTATTATCTAATTAGTTAACTACAGACAAATATACTACCAGGTATTTTACAACTCTATCAAATTCCTTCACTAGTTAGAAATAATTATTTCCCTCTACTAATATAAATCGGCTGCAATTTATCTAGAAAGGGTGTATAATTTCACATGTATTTATCACGCTACGCGTGGTCTACGGTGCTACGGTGCTACGCTGCACTGATCGGTTGCATTAATAACGCTACAACCGCTCGGACACGAAACCATTTTGTGTACACGTTGTGAATTTACGTCACTTTTTGTTTAATTAATCGGGGTTAAGGTGAAGACATAAAAGGATGTTAAACATATTTTAATGATGCAATATTTTATTCAAAAATTTAAGTTTTGACGCAAGAAACGTTTCCCTTAGTTTCCAAAATAACCCTCACAAAGTGACTTGTTTGTATGAAGAAACTAAAGTTCTAAACTAAAGATGTGATGAAATATGGCACCAAATTGTAAATTTAAAAGTAAGTTAAGTTATATAAATATAGCAGGCTCGAGAAAGTACTTTTTTAATAATAGTTTTAATATAAAATGACTAAGTAATGAATCGGTGTGTTATATATATTTTGTATTTTTTTTATTGATGTTGTATTAAATTTATTAATCTAAACATACCGACCTAAATATGTAAATATTTTACAAAGAAAAATGTAAACTTACTGCAACTGTACAATTTTTACGACGCTGGCAAATCATAAGGAGCCAACTGAAATACTAGGTACTGAAGATCAAATGTTTGTACCTTTGTTTAAAAATAAATGAATATTTTTATTCATTCATTCATTAATTCATTCTCGTGCTATTTTGAGATACCTTCCACGCGATCAACTTGAGCAGATCTGGAGTAGAGAGATAATTCGATCTTGTTTCCATTTGAGAGGAGACAAGTAGGTTGATCTTCAATTTCCATACATTTTAATTCTCTGTGTAATCGTTATAAAGTGACGTGGACGTGAACGTCCACAATAATACCTTTACTTTAGAAATGATCGCAGCGCACTTTCTCTCCTGGAAAAACTTTCAAGTATAATTCCACATTGTGATCATATGCTACCTACATACGGTCACCTATTTCTAGTAATTCTGATTTAGCAAAATAACTAAACACTATTATTATTAATTAAACACTAATTTGCATCAAACGTGAACATTAGTTATCACAAAATATTGACACCTTACATCACGGGTATTCAATTACACTACAAATTGCCATCAATTTTAACTATCTAATTAATCGTTTGTTTAGTCCAACAATGCTAATAAACTATTAATTACAGCATCGTGATGGCTACAAATTGTGAACAAACATACATATTTCATTGTTGTTGTGATGATTCATGCCGTTCGTTTCATCGTATAGTTGACTGCAGAGTCATGGTTGACTGATTGTGTCCAATTAACAACCGTCACTAGGCATGGAGACAGCTTTATTAGGGCTTTTTTTTCTAACATTGTTTAAAAAAAACTACTAGTCCGTTATAGATACAAAGTGTGTAATCGTAGCAGGTGGTGTTGGTGTTATTTCTGCCTACCCCCATGGGAAAAGGCGAAAGTTTATGTTTGTATGCATATAAATTATTTTCGCTTTTCGCAACGTTTAGATGTTAGATGCGGTGCCACCATTATTTAGAAAATGACAATGCCAGATCCTGCCCCAGCTATTTACAGGAAATGTCAATTAGTGAAAATAATTGTAATAATTATAGGACCTTTTCATTATACATTGTTTTTCAGTAGAACTTGCCGATTACAAATCAATGGTAAAAGGAATTCAACTTCTGAATTACCTATTGCGTAACTTATTGCGCATGAAACAACAAAAAAAAGTTTTTAATACCTGTAAAACAAAAGTCTTATTACGATTCTATTTAATTATGATAATGCGTAACATACATGTTGTTTAAATCGCTTTTTAACAATTATAAACTGCACCTAACCTATAATCAATGTTATTATTGTTTTAAGATTTTAACAGAAACCGCAAGTTCTACAGACATTAGGACAAATGTTTAGTTAACAGTAATAAATAAGCTTTAAGATGCTGCATATTGCAGGCTTGTAAATGACTTTTTGATTTGAGTGGGGCAAAGTTCTATAGAGTTTCTGGCATTGTCCTTTATTCCTTATATAAAACATTAAGAGTTAACTGTGTTTACGTTTGATATATTTCTTATCTGAATTTACATAATATACAATCTAAATAATAAATTAAGGTATTTACAAGGCACATGTGATTGGAATCGCCGGGCGGGGACGTCCTAGGAGGACATAGTGACCTTATTGGTGATGTTCTTCAAAAAGATCAGATGCGTAGTACTTGCAACCGGTGCGCGTTTATGACCAGATTTATGAACGTAAAGGGAGTATATAAGGATCGTAGCAGGTGGCGTTCTGTGGTTTCTGCCTACCCCATGGGAAGAAGCCTCACGGCTTCTTCCTGTACGTATGTATGTATTATACAAATAAGTACGTATGACAGAACAAGTCATACTTTTACTTCTAGATCTAACTTAGACATAACAACACGTGTTATCAAAGCCTTTTCCAAGACTTTTACCCCGACCATGAAAGAGAAAACAAATATTAGACAAGATACCTTTAACATAAAATTATTCAAAGTATTATTTTAGTGTGCACGCTACTTTCCTTTTACGGAGAGAAGGAATGGCGAATATATATGTATAATTAGTTGTTTAATTTACGTGTTGAGAAATGGTTTAAATGCGATCAATTTTAGATTGCTCATGTTACATAATTATAAGCTGCTCCCCGCGGTTTGACCCATATAAATCTTGATCCCGTGGGAGAATCGGGATAAAAAGACTCCATGTGATTAACACATAGAGTCTTTTTATCCAGGTTATAAACTAAACTATCTGTGTGCCAAATTTCATCCAAATCCGTTCAGTAGTTTTTGCGTGAAAGAGTAACAAACATCCATCCATACTCACAAACTTTCGCGTTTATAATATAACTACTTTTACGGGAGAAAGTAATAAGCAAAAAAATACGTTAATATGGCACGCTTATTTGGAAAGGTTTTGCTATTCTTGTCGTATTGACTAAAATAGAAAAAGTTCGAAACCTAGAAAAATATTAAGCAACGGTAATTTTATTTTAAATATCTAAAAAAAATACGGACTCCTGTGCATTTTAAAGTCGATGATAGTCAGAGACAGCATTATTAGCATAAAAAATCACAACAAAGGAACGCCATAGTAACTTGATTTCAGTACAATGATCGTTTTGCGTGAAAAGGACAGAAGAATAATTTTAAAAGTTGGTATTCTTTTTTGCAAATCGTCTTTCTTACTTACATTTTTAAAATTTGTGTAAGTTATTGTTTGTTTTTTTTTTGTTTACAACAAAAAAATAATTAAGCTTTTAGTGTAACTTTGTAACTGCAAATTCTCGTCAACAAAGTCGTATATAGCTTCAGTGTTGCAACTTGCACTGTATTTACTGCTAACTTTATTGTCATAATAAAGATACAGAATTACGATATAGGATATTAAAAGGTATATAGATGACCCCTTTGGTAGATTTACTTCCTACATATTAAGTTAGCTGCAACATTGAAACTTATGTCAGAATGGAATTGAGAAGATAACAATACACATTTTGCAAAGTTTCTTCTCCAAGAAGCCCTTAGCCATTTAATTTTATAACCAATCACATCGAAAATACACACCCGACCGTGTCATTTACACTTTCAATCAAAAATTAATTTTCTACGGCTCGATCTAAGAAATTACAAGAAAAAGGAAAATATAACAGGCAATGGAGAACCCACTTAGGTTCATACTAAAGGAAGGAACGGTTATTTCCTTGAAATTGCTACCCAACAATATTTCAGTTTCCTTTATTGTTCGTCAACAAGAGAGTAATTATTTTTCATGTTGTTGAAATTTCTTGCAATTGGAGGACAAAAAGTGGAATGGTAATAAGGTCTCGGAAGATGGAAGCAGTGTTATTGAGATTATGTTTGCAAGTAATGTCTCTACTGTGAAATGAAGTGTTCTGTAAGCAGATCAATTAGCAGTGCTGTACTTAGATTACACCCACATTTCTTTTTCACAAAATTATGTATGATGAAATTTTAGGTATCATCTAGCACTAGTTCATTTTTTGCTTGTATTTTTTTGTCTTTCTCCTTTCATACCTTTATTTTTGTTACATCATGCTAGATGCTGCCCTAAACCAATGTAGAAGACATTATGTCGAGGATTAGGGGCATAGCGTCTATGTACCTTACATAGACGTCTTTTTAGCGTTGGAATGTCACCTAACCGTTTTTTGTATTGTATTCGTTGACACATTATTTGAAACGATCATAACTAAATCACGGTCACTGTCTTTTACAGTAATATATGCTACAAGGTCACGTTGGCTTAGCAACGACTGGCCAGCTGAGTGTGAGGAACGGTTTTGTAGAGTGGTAATTGAACAAAACTGTTTTTTAGATATCGTAAATGCCAATGCACCTTGTATTACTGCAAAGCATTAAAATGCTTAAAAAGTAATGTTACGGTTTAATACTGTACAACAGTACGCGATACTTATCTAAGATTGCATTGTGGATTAAAATAAGGTTTAAATAGACGGTTACGAGCGTGTAGCCGTATTATAGTGTTATATAGTGACATAACCGTATTGAAGTGTTGAACTATCTCAAAAATGATGTAGTTCGCCGTGTGTGTTGTCTCCAGATCTTAAGCGTAAATAAAGATAGATAAATGTGTATATATAAAAAAACTCAAATTTGACAAAATTTCACTTATCGGTCTTTTAGTAAACACCCTACAGTATTTAAAAAAAATAAGGTGTTGACCTATATGACCATCGAGAAAGACTTTTGCGCAACCTTTCAACATCAATATTAAATGTAACTTTGTTATATATAAATACCTTATTATGTAAAACGTTTTCAATTTACAAAACATCACATTTTCAAGTTACATACGAAACTACAACGATTCCGTACGGTTGTCAAGCGTGGTATTTTGATAGTTTAAACCACGCCAATTTCGCGTTCATATCACGCGGTTTCGTTCATTGTGACATAGAGAATACGAAATTAGCAGATTTCGTGTCTAGCTAAGGAATTGACGTGGTTTCGAAGCAAGGAATCATTCAGTGGTTATAGTGAATTACAGCCCAGTAAATGAGATTTAAAAAACAAGCAAAAACAAACGCTAAAATATGGTACTTTATTTAAAAATACATGTTTTATCACTAAATTCAGTTGCGGCTAATGTTAACAAACAACACTTGTTTTTATTGATTTGCAAAATTTACCTCAAACTGTTCACAAATACCGTTTGAAAACTAACTGAGCTGTTTGTTTTGTATCAAAATCAATCAAAACCGTGCGAGTGATATTTGCCATGTCTGTCAACGTTATCAGTGTACATGGCTCTACAGTGAATAATAAAATCACAGAAATGTGTTATTATTTGGACTTACCAGACCCTCTTCAGAATATTTTAAAACTCATAGTGTTGGTGCTATCACCTTGATATCCGGAGTGACGTCATGGTGTATCTCAAAAGAAGAATCGTAATTTAAAAAAGTTCGGGGTTTTCAATTAGGTTTTTGCGAACTTCTTATAATAGTGCTTCTGATCGTGAAGTTTGAAGAAATTGACGGCATTGAAAATCAAAATCAAAATACATATTTTATTTCACACAAACTGACATGGAGAAGAGCCGGCAAGAAATGAAAATACATGGTTACTCTTTCAAAAATATTAGACTTTTACAATGTTTTCAAATTACAGTGTTAATAGGTATGGGAGGACAGTGTAGGCCTATCAACAAATACCATATGATTAAAAAATATACAATGGTCTATAAATCTACGATCTAAAAGGCCTACAACGTTTTCACATTAACAAAATATAAAAGAATCTAAGAACGAAAAACATAAAAATAAAAAACCAATTTAAACCAAATGACATGATTGCCATTTCAACTGTAACAAATCTGAATTATGCTGTACATAAAAGCCACTAATGAAGAGTTGAATTTAGAATTGTAAGTAAATAATTGATAATATTATGTCAAAGATTTATGTAAAAAATATATCTTATAAAAATTAAAAATAAAACACCGTTATTTGGGAGTAGGTAGTTATTAGAAATTTACATAGTGATGCCGTTTATGAGGTACCGGGGAAGCCACATATGCAGAAGGAATTATTGTCAAACTTCCTTGTCTTCGACGTTTTGTTTAAAAATATAATATGATTATTATTAGCAGGTGGTTCGTTTTGCTACATCATTTACCAATTTACCTAAAGTATGTGTGCAACCACTGGTTGTTAGTTTAGTGTCATATATTTAACGTAGACGTAGAAAAAATTCAATTGGATCCGAAGGAAGTATCAAAAAAGTAGCCTCTTTGCTTATGATGTAAGTAGCTTTAACGACTACCCTTGATAATTGGTTTCTAATATATTATGTTGGTGTTTCAACATACAACTTTCTAATAACATAACTTTCTTTTTTCTCTTCAAGAAGGGAAGTCAAATGTTGCAGTTGATGGGCAACTCTTGTTTATACATTTTTAATAATTGTATTTTCACTTTCTCGTATAGTTTTATCACGAGTGGACACACATCTACTAACATCTGGCGTCGCTTCTCCTTACCCACTTTTTTATTTATATAGAGTGGCGTCATTATGATGTCTGACATTATTATAGTTATTATAGTTACTCAGAAATAAGTCTTCATGTGTTATTTTCGAAATATTTTTAAATCAATTAAGTTTTTATTTTCGTTAAAAATAATTGGGAAACGTTTCATGAAATTTATGTCAATAAATTTAATAAAAGGTCGGTGTCAGGAAGGCACCTGGGACCACAATTTCATCATGGAGAAAAGAATTCACCATGTACCTACGGATAGTTGCCCAGCGAAGCCGGTTCTTGATGTATAAAAATGCTAGAGAAAAAATGCAAATATCATTCCAATAGGTAGGTATTTTTGTTTCCACTTTATGACTTATTATATTGATGGATAAATTAAATCAGAGTGGACAAAGACTATGAATATGCGTTCTCTCGCCACTTCTGTGGAACTTGGTTGTAGACTACTTTACTGTAGGCTATGCCGATGATTTAACCATAATAATAAATGGCACCCACGAAAATACCCTATGCAACCTTATGCGCCAAGCCTTGAAAATAGTAGAGGACTGGTGCAACAGACACCAGCTAACCGCCAACCCCACAAAGACCGAACTGATCCTCTTTACGAAAAAGAGGAAACTGACGACACTACAACTACCACGATTCTTCGGAACTACCCTAAGCCTATCAACCGAAACCAAGTACCTAGGCATCTATTTAGATAAACAGCTGAATTGGGCAAAACACACCAACTACATCACTACAAAAGCCAGCATATCTCTGTGGCAGTGCAAGCGAATGCTTGGCAGAAACTGGTGGATTAACCCCAAGGTAACCTACTGGCTATACACTACTGTCATAAGACCAATTATCACGTACGGCTCGTTAGTCTGGTGGCCTAGGACAGACCTGAGCACAGCCCAAAAAGATCTCGAAAAACTGCAGCGGTTTGCTTGTATAGCAATCACTAGCTGCATGAGAACCACACCCACAGCTGCCCTACGGGCAATGCTTGGGCTGCCACCCCTACACCTCATCGTGCGGGAGGAGGCGACCCTGGCTGCCTTTAGGCTTCATATATCGGGAACCCTAAGCAAAGATTCTAGGGTCAGGCACACACGCATAAAGGAGGATGCAGTCAAATGACAGCCAATGTTAGCATCACCCTGCGACAAAACCCCGAAGTAACACTACTTCCAAAATCACTACAACATCGTTCTCTCGGAAGAACGGTGTGACTACTCACGCCCGAACGAGATGAGAGTATACACCGACGGCTCGAAGACCGGATCTGGGACCGGAGTTGGAGTCTTTTCACACGACCTCAACATAAACATATCAAACCCGCTGGGAATGTTCAACACTGTCTATCAGGCGGAGTGTGTGGGCATTATACAAGCGGTGTACGCCATAGAAACCAGGAAAAGTTACGGACACACATATACGTATACTCTCCGACAGCACCTCAGTCCTCCAATCATTGAGGAAAAATATATTACCTCAAGTATAGTACTAGAATGTCACAAGGCTCTAGAACGAGTAACGGTATTAAACCGCAACACAGTGACACTGCAATGGATAAAAGGACACAGTGGATCGCTGAGCAATGATGCAGCTGACGAATTAGCCAGGAGAGCATCCAGCACGTCGGCATGCGGGCCTGAACCCATCATACCCATCCCCTTCAACCAGATACGCAGGTGGCTGCAGGAGTCCACCCATACACAAGCCGAGAGGTGGTGTACCTCGACACCAGGCTGCAGGCAGTCCAAGGAAGCTTTGCCATACTTAGATGGCAGGCTAACCAGACGTTTATTACGTCTGAATAGAAATGGCCTGCGCCTGATGACGGGGACCATCACAGGACACTGCTCGCTAAATAAACACTTCTACACAATAGGTATAACGGACAGCCCTCTGTGCAGAGCTTGCATCGAGTCGGACGAGACCGTTGCGCACGTGCTCTTTGAGTGCACAGGCGTTACCCAGATTAGAACAGAAACCCTCGGGACACTCGGATCTTACACAGAGGTTCTCAACAGACCAGAAGCTTTGATCGGCTTCTGGAGGGAGGTGGGCTGGTTGGAATAAAAACCACCGACGGCCGCTATGGCCCACGTACAATGGTCCACATGTAGGACTAAGTGCGGAAAGCATACCCTCTAACATAGAACATAGACTATGAATATGAACTATTTAAATAATAACATAACATCACGCCTTGTTTCTCCGAAGGGTTGGGCAGAGGTGTACCTATAGTACACCCACATTTCGCCAGTTCTGTTTAAGTCACAATGTAATAGGGGGCGAGCCTATTGCCATCTCCCGGGCACAAATCCAGACTTCGGGCTGCTACTGAGAAATTCCAGATAGAAAAACCCAATAACAGGTTGCCCGACCTAGGAATCGAACCCAGGACCTCATGCTCAGCAGTAGCGATTGCGACTACTAGACCAACGAGGCAGTCACTATTAAACTATTTAAATAATATTATTAATAATACGCAAAATTATTATCAAGCCAGTCATTGTTGGTAGAAGCTTACCTCTCAATGTACGGAATGCCGAGATTGACACATACTGGAAATAGTTACTCAAATTGCACATATAAAAATGTTGTGTTTGTAAATTAACTTAGGTATAATTTAGTAAGTGGTTATGAGTCATTAATCAATCCTATTGTTTTGTTTTAAAGTGTTTTCCTAATAATTGTAAAACCATAAGAAAGTTTATTAGACCTATTAAATGTATTTATTTTGTTTTAAAATCTAAATTACAATATACAAGCTAACACTAAAATAAATATGTAATGTACAAATGTATACAAAAAAAAAGAGGGATAGAGCTCATAGTGCATCAAAAAATACGTCCGCATCGCTGTCAACGGGACAAGTACCCAAAAGGCTGGCAGCATTGCCACGTTGGATGGCAATGCTTATCCTTTGGGCAAAAAATTGGCCAGCCCTCTGGTCACGAGAAGTGTCGACCAAGCGTTTGGCGATGTCCCGAAATAACTGATGAGCACTCTGACCCCAAGGACCTAGTGTTTCAACCCCAAACGGTTCAAACATATAGCTCCCAATAAGGTTGTTATATTTGCGCCGTTTGAGGTTTTCTGCTCCTGCAGCAGCCGCCCCGGCACAGCCCGCCGTGCTAGGAAGATGGGATGGCGCGAGGGTGTCGACACAGGTTGCATCCCACACCAAAGGCCTACGCAACTTCCAAGGCATTATGGTCATTCCATCTGGCCTCTTCCCATCGTCACGTGCCAAGCCATTGGGTTCTAAAACAGCTGGCACCCCGGCGGTGACAAGAGCCCGAAACAACCAACAACAACAACAACAACCCTATTAAATTAAGTTTTTTCAAAGTTTCTTTTGAAAACTCTTTCAAGATCACGTAGGCAGGGTATTCATGAGAAGAATGCAGTTTATTTTTTTCGTATTTTAGTATGTACAGTTCCTTTAGACTCTATATACTTAACTCCTGAAGATGTAAGACACTATAGAGATGCTATCAGAAAAAATTATATGCTTTTTTATGCCATCCATCATAATATTAATTTTCAGCCTAAAATGTTCCCACTGCTGGTACACAGGCCCCCTCTCTGTGTGGATCCACCACGCGGGCCCAGTGCGGGTTGGTAGATGTTACTTGTCTTCGAATTTTTGGTTCTAGGATATGCCGGTTACCTCACGATGTTTTCCTTCACCGTTTTGAGAGCAGTGGTAATGAAATAATTTACACAAAGTAAATCGCCTGTCTGGGTTTCAACCTACGACCTACAACTCCTGACCACCACTGCTCTCCATCATTATATAGCAACATAACAGCATCGCCAAGCTGGACATGATACACTTTTATCGAAGTTAACCTTTGATTACCAATTGTCAGATAAAATAACTTAACATAACATCACGCCTGTAATCCCAGAAGGGTTAGGCAGAAGTGTACCTACAGTACACCCACATTTTGCCAGTTGTGCTTAAGTCCCATGTAATAGGGCGGGCGAGCCTATATCCATCAACCTAAGAAATTAAATTTAACACTTTTCCTGACCTGGGAATCGAACCAAGGACGTAATGCTCAGCAGTAGCTCTTGCTACCACTAGACCAACGAGGCAGTCGTCAACTATTAACCTTAGTCAAGTTCAGCAATTTTATCACTACGAGGTTTGCAACACCTCGTCGTCTTCACACATCTTTGAAGACTGTGTTTTCGGAAAGATGTTTCTCGAACGTCTCCTTGCACTAGCTATATTTTTGATCGGCGATTCGAGTTCCCACATCGACGTAACCCTTCTCTGGCCTGAGTAATCGTGTTATAGAGGCCACAGCGTTTATTGTCATTGCAACAAATTTATGTCAGAGATATAAGAAAACTTTATGAGATAAATATGATTTTATTGTTACCAAATTTACTATCAGTTCCCCAAAAAAAACAGTTTTAATGGGACTGAGTAGGTAACAATAGTTGGTTAGGTATCAATAATCTTTTACATAATTATCTAATTTATATGTCAAATTGCTAAGATTAACAGGAAACAACCCAAATATCTCACAATTTCCAATTCATCTCTTCTACCTATCTACCCTATATCTATTTCCGTCTTCGATCAATCTAACAAGAACTGTCTGTTACGACATTCGATTGACTGTAACTTGCAATGTAAGTAGGGTAAATATTTATAGCCTGGGACGGGTTGCGATTAAATAGCTTTTAGCTAAATTACTACGAAATGTCGGAGTTACTCAAGCTGCCTTCAGGTTTCTGAGAAAGAATCTAAGAAGTAGCCTGTAGACGACAGTGTTCTGTTTGCTAAGTTTCTGAAAGTTGTTTTAGATAATTATAAATTTGCACAAAATAACGAGGTAAAACATTGTGAAAGCATTTCTATTAGAAAAGCAACCTCAAATGTGAAGAAAAACATTGTGTTTCCTTACAGGCATGACTTAGTACCAAAAAATCGAAGACTTGTATGTGACATACCCCAACTGGACTCGTGTGGTGGATTACGACCCACTTCCTCTTACACAGATGATGTGTCACAACAATGTTAACATGCTGCGTCTGATTATAAATTCCATGGGCAGAATTGTCTGTTAGCCACGTTTTTGATTATTTTTTAAGCATTTGTGGAATAAATGCACAAATAAAATCATTGTCCGATGTATCAAACCATGTTTATGTGTGACATATACGACAAAATTTTCTAACAATAGAACGCCAAATTTGAACTTTTAAAAAACTACAAAAGTGTGAAGGCACACAAGGAATTGCTTCTAAAATTTGTGCCAATCCAATCGTAACGGATATAAAGAGACGTTTGACTACCAACAAGCTTCTCTCTAGATGCGCTTTTAAAAATGAATGTTACTGTTTCAGAAAAGGAAAGAGAAAATCTTTTTCCTGATTTTGTTTTTTTAAGTCGGAAAAGGTGTCAAGCCGGTGACACATTGAGCGACTTTGATGTGCATCGTGACTTGAAAACACGAAATGAATGAATTTCTAAATGCGAAAGTAGCTCAACTATTACGTTTTAAGCTCTTTTTAAGCACGCTTTTTTACCCCTAACAACAAAATAGTAAAGACGTAAATCATACCTTTTCGATGTATGCTGTATTAATAAATTAATCCTCTGTCGACATAATCTCTGCAACGCGCAATAATGCCATCACTAATGGGACTATTGTAGCAAATCCTTGTCATCATTAAATGCCAGTTATACTTGCTTTCCACTAATTGATATAACTCAAGCAAAATCCAGATTAAAACATAATAATATCAAATCAATCAGTTTCTCAAACTTGAAGGCAATTCGTGATTTTTACCGAAATCATAATTAGGTTTTGAACAGTGCTCATTTTCATTAGGCTGGCGAGGCATCGACGCGTAAACGGTAACCATGAATTCAGCTAATCATTCTAAACCACTTAGGCCCGAGTTCACCAACTACAACTTTATCATTGATTACGCAAACGTTCTAATGGCATTTAACAGTTGTTTAAACAAACCACGTTTTTTTCGAGTTCACCATTTATTTCTAGCCAACGGTTAAATAACCAAGCGTTTTTGAATGAGTAAGCCGTCTACGACATGGTCCTAGTCATCTGTGACCCCACTGAAGGTCACCACCCGATTTTTAAAGTGAAAACGGTATGTTCGCTCTCGGGCATTTCTATTGAGAAGCCCTACCGAGCCAACTTGATTGGCCAGTGTCATCGCTGCCAATTGTACGGACACTCGCAGTCCAACTGCTATGCGACCCCTAAATGCGTCAAGTGTCTAGGTGAGCATGGCACCGACGACTGCTCTCGCCCTAAAGATAGGGAGCTATGTGCAGAGCCGCCGAGCTGCGTCCTCTGCGGCCAATCTGGTCACCCGGCAAATTACCGGGGCTGTCCGAAAGCGCCAAAGTCCTCCTCTCCGAAACTCGCGAAACGCGCGAGTGACCGCCAGCACAGGGAAAGCCCCTGGGGGAAGCTTCCCTCCGCGCAAATGCCGGAGCGGCTAAGCCCTCCAAGGCCCTCTCCCTGGGCAAACCTTACGCACCTTAAAGCTCCCGCAGCTTCGGTGCCCTCCAAACCCGCTCAACCCGCCGAAGTTCCAGCGGTGATGGCTACCGCCATCCCAGCGCCTGCGGCAACCACCGTGGCCCCTACGGCTCCACCGGTTGCACCGCAAAGAGCCCCGGGCCGCGACAGCGCCCAAATCATAATCAGTACATACGCGGCCCTCTATTCCTCCGCCGCGGACAAAATGGCCGACGAAATGGTTGCTGCAAACGGCAACCCTCGTCGTCTTCTAGAAATCCTCAACGCGTATCCCGAGATCGCGTTAGTCCTGAAATCCTTAAAATTCTAATTCTCAATGGATAACACAAGGTTAAATTCCACCAAACCCCGATCCCTCAAACTAGGCTTTTTCAACGCAAATGGCGTTTCAGGTCAACGCGATGAGATCGCCGCTTTCCTCCGCGACCATCAGCTTGACATCCTCCTTATGCAGGAAACCTTTTTAAAACCTCGCCATCGAAACCCGAACATTGCAAACTATAAACTAGTTCGCAATGACAGGTCTCGATGCCACAAGGGTGGCACCCTAATCTACTATAGAAAATCCTTATACTGCAGCCCTATTGACCCACCTCCTCTCCTCTCTCATCTGGAGAGCTCTATCTGTCGGCTCGGCATGACCGGCTACCAAACGATCACCATCATCTCCGCTTATATCCCACCCGACAATGGTCCGGAGGATCCCATCTCGCTCCAAAAGTACTTCACTGCCCTCTTCGGTATGAGTGACTCCGTCATCTTGGCGGGGGATCTTAATGCCAAGCACCCGGCGTGGAATAGTAGCACAACTTCAACCAGAAGTAGGATAGTTTTCAAGTTAGGCGAATCCCTTAACTTTGACGTCATCGCTCCAATGAGCCAGACTCATTTCCCAGGAAATCCTAATCACCTTCCCGATGATCTCGATGTAGCGCTGCTCAAGAATTTGAACGTCTTTCGAACTTCGTTTGCATTCGATAGAGACGTTCCACGAGCTTAACTCTGACCACCGCCCAGTAGTCATGCATCTTGCACCCTACTCGGGCCCTACCGACCCCAACCGCCCCCCTCAGACCCAGATGATAACCGACTGGAGGAAAGTAAGCGAAAGACCGAAATCCACCACGTCGCCTCACTTGGACACCATTCCCGATCACTTAGTGTCAGTCGCCGACACGACGACCGCAATCGAATCGTTTACAGAGCACGTACAATCCGTACCAGTACGTACAAGTTTCCAGCGATGGAAACTACCTACTGACGTACGTGACCTGATAACCGAGAAGAACGCGGCCATTCGTGCCTACGACTCCTTCCCTTGTGACGCGAACAAAGCCCACATGCGCCATTTACAGCAAAGAAACGCATAGGGGAGGTTCACTCTGAGGGCTGGAACAAGATGGTCAGTGAACTCGAGCCCACTCATTAAGCCTTCTGGCAATTACAGAGGAAATTGCGTTCCTCAGAAGAGGTCTCTATGCCTCCTCTCATCCGCCCCGACAATAGTGTTTTCGACAGTCCCGATAAGGCTGAATGTCTTGCTGACAGCCTAGAGTCCCAATGTTCTCCTAGCTCTCAACCAGTAGACCAAGCTCACCTGAACAAGATAGATGCTGAAGTCGAACGGAGAGCCTCCCTCCCGAGGTCGAGCGTCGAAGACCCTGATGATCCTCTGCCTCCCGTAACTCCAGACGAAGTGCACGACATCATTAAAGGGCTCCACGCTCGTAAGGCCCCCGGTTCGGATGGTATTACCAATAAGGTATACAAACTCCTTCCTGCCCCGCTAATAATGCTTATGACCGCCATCTTCAATGGCGCCTTGAGCAACAACATCTTCCCACAAGTATGGAAAGACGCCACCGTCATCGGTATCCCAAAGCCAGGCAAGCCAAAGTCTGAGCCCTCCAGCTACCGCCATATTAGCTAACTCAATGTTCTCGGCAAAATCTACGAGAGGCTTATTTATAAGCGTCTTAAAGACTACGCCGAAGCAAAGAGCCTCAAACCCCACGAGCAGTTTGGTTTCCGAAGCCAACACTCGGGCACACAACAGGTCCACCGTATCGTAGAACACTTATGCGCTGGTCTGAAGCGTAACGCGACGACGGGTGTGCTATTCTTCGACATAGCAAAAGCCTTCGACAAAGTCTGGCACAACGGCTGGATATACAAGCTTTACCAACTAGGAGTGCCAGATCGTCTCGTGCTCATCTTACGAGACTTTTTGTCGAATCGCACCTTTCGCTATCGCATCGAGGGAGCACTCTCGTCCCCTCATCCTATTCGCGCCGGTATCCCTCAAGGTTCCGTACTATCTCCTCTCGTCTTCACGCTGTTCACCAGCGATATCCCAAAAAGTTAAAAGGCTCAGTTGGTTCTCTTCGCCGACGACACTGCCGTTTACTATACCGGTCACTGTCCCAACGCTATAGCTCGTACTCTCCAAATCTCCGCAAAAGTTTTAGGCGCTTGGTTCCGGAAATGGAGCTCTTCCCAGCCCGATCACTATGTACGGCAAGCCGATCCCTTGGGAGAAGCAAGCCAAATACCTAGGCGTGATCCTCTATCAAAACCTAACGTTTAAACAGCACATTAAGGCGGTTCGCGCGCGCGCCGCTTTCGCTCTTGGTAGACTCCACTTCATTCTGACAGCCCGTTCCAAACTGTCACTTAAATGCAATCTGCGTATCTATACCGCAGTCATCCGCCCCATCATGACCTATGCCTACGTTGTATTTGCGCACGCTCACCCACGTCATCTCCATAAGATGCAGACCCTCCAAAACCGTTTCCTTACGAAAGGTCACGGGTGCCCCCTTCTATGTCCGTAATTTAGATCTCCACGTAGACCTTAAAATGCCAACAATGAAACAGTTCATGAAACGCTTATCGAGGCCTTTCTTCGACTGTGGCATCAAACACCCAAACCCCTTGATCTCAGCGGCCGCCCGCTATACTCCCTCCCCCATTAGCAGTATTCGCCGACCAAGGCATACTTTAATCGACCCCGATGATGCCACTACCCTCCTCCAGGAGAGCAGTAAGGCCACTAGCATCTTCCACAAGCGCAAAACCCGATCGCCGTCATACCGTCCTCGCCGCCGAGGCCCGCCGCGACGCCCAAATCCACGCCCCTCCCGACCCTTGCTCGAGCCAGCCCGCGCCGCTGAGCCTGTAGCTTTAAATTCGTCCCTAAATCACTCAAATCCTGATCCAGCTAGTCCCTTGCTGCCCTCTTCCAGCGACGCCCTAAGCCGAGGTTCGTACACCACAGGGGGTGCCCTTAGCGTTGTCGCTTAGTTTTTAAGTTAGCACATAAGTTTAAGTCCTGGCTGGAGGCCTTAATTTATTAGGACAACCACAGGCAAGTCCGTCTAAGCAGACGACAACCTCATAGGTTGACCTGCGAGATGCCATTCCCAAAAAATAAAATAAAAAAAAAGAATGAGTAAGCCGTAAATGACCGAATGATCCAATGGTGTAATATTTTTTTGTGAATGTTGAATGTCACCGTCATTCAATATTCAGTGTCAAACTCGGTGATGTAATTAAATTAGTATTTTTTTCGTCGTGTCGTGTTAGTTTTCTTTGTGTAGTGTGACGAGAAATCAGTTCTTACGGAACTCGTAATAAACTACAGAGACATAATAGAAAAGCAAAAATCGGACGCTACAATAAATGCCGAAAATGCAAGTCGTTGTGTGAAAATGCACTTGCTGGGAGAATATCAAACGCCAAACAAGAAAACAATCAGCAAGTCGGAAAAGGGAACTATTTAGGACTGGATATGTCGACTTACTTTCAATTAAATAAAGTAATTCCAAGGCACTGCGTTTCTGCTAAAGAAATCTTGTACCAAACGCTTTCATCGAAATAATTGCGCCGTGTTTGGAATATACGGGGAGTGCGCAAAATTATTTCTATATCTTCAAAATTATCTAAGACATTATCTCTTCAAAGATATAATTCAAAGCGTTTGCATGTTTATTTTGTAACTAAAAGTGATGCACAACGCAAAACTTCAGGTCAGGAAGTATAAACCAATGGTTAAACAGAGTTGATAGATTGTAGACTCCATTACTTAATCTAAGGTTAGCGCGTGGTGAACCACAAAATATTGCTAAACTAGCTGTTTAAAAATTTTACAAAATGTTGGTGAACTCGGCTCTTGGAGTAGACATTTTTAGTCGGTTATCAAAAAAAACTGCAGTTTCATAGAAAAGTGCAATACCCGGTCAAAATGTATTATACAGAATGCAGAGGGCGTTGAAATTTTTCTGTTACTTTGGAAGTTCAGAATCATGTACGGAATTCGTGGTATCGGGTTGCTCTTCAACGTTCTTGCCACTCTGTATACACGAGCGACGCGTTTCAGACGGCAGGGGCAACTGCAGTAGTCGACACTCGTCGGCGGCAGCCGTAGATGCATCGACAGATGCTCTCGCCAACGTGCTGCTCGTCTTTAAGAGCACTTAATCAAATACAGCTAAATATATACAGGGTGTCCCGTTAGTCGACGTAAAGCCAGAATCGGGTGATATGTCATAATAGTTAACAGATAAGCATTAAGAAAAACTTTGCAATGTATTTAAAAATTTACGGGCATATATAAAAACTAAACGAGAAATTTTCTGCCTATGGCGGTTTTTTAACGTATGTTGCTACGAATTTTAACTTTTTTTTCTATTAAATATTATAACCTATCATCAATCTCAGGCGTGACGTCGGCTTACACCCTTAAGTGAAAAATACAATACAGCAATTCTGCAGTCAATTTTCTAATTCCTTTTGCCAGGTGTGTGCAACAAAACACAATTTCCGCATCGATTGACACTGAGACATAAGAGAGTTTTACCATTTGAATAAATACAGGTTGTAATTTTTCAAACTATTATTTCTTCGAATGCAACTTAATACAATACGAATGGTCCGTTTGAGTGAACTTGTATAAGCCTTTTTTAATTTTGTCGAACCCCCGAGTGTTTCAGTTTTTATAAGTTTTGCTATTTACTTCTTAAACGAAATATATGTCGGGATAGGCCCTCATCAGCGATATTACACTTGCACTTTGTAAGTAGGTGTGGATAGTCGGGCGAAGAAAATAGAGATACTTGTTACAGCACAATCACTTTATTTCACTCACAATTTCTTATAAAATTATCACCATGAAATAACCGGAAGGCAGAGGTCCGACATACTCGTATTAAATGAAAGTATGAAATATAGCAGTAACCAACTCTTATATTCCAATAGCTTGTTAATTAATTAAATAGATCGCTATAATAGCTCTAGGCGCTACAGCAGACGCACCGGGCCGAGCCTGCCACATTCCTACCTGCCATGATTCCCCCCTTCGCTGCGCACTAGCTTACATTAAGTTGCTTGAGAAGTGGGGAGAGTGGGGAGGCGAACGTCCCGCTTTGCACAGCGTAACTCGACCCGCTGCACCTACCGCTAAAATATTTCTTTTATCGGATCATGATATAAATAAAAATCCCAACGTCATTTAACATTTTTATATGTCGGCGTCACCGTTAGCGGTAGGTGCAGCGGGTCGAGTTACGCTGTGCAAAGCGGGACGTTCGCCTCCCCACTTACGTAATATAATTCGAACACTGATTTTACGTCACACAAGTACTTAAGAGAACACTTTACGATTATAATATTTATGTTTTTGTAAGTAAGCTATAAAAAATACACCAAGAAACTACGCACTTAAATCAAAGTGCCTTTAGTAGTTCGGGAGTTATTACTTATTACCCAAGTCCGGACAAAAAGTCACGCGGCCGACTTATGCGGTAACTCAAGTATGAAAACTTCTAAAGACCCACTCTTTCATGGTACAAGGAAAATAAATATTAGACTAGCGTGCTAATCAAATAATTTAGTGTTTGCAAAACTGTAACTTATCTGCCTAGCTTTTCCCAATTATGATGGGGTCAGTTTTCAGACTTTCTGTGTAACCAGACGTAGCTGAATACTAGTATTTCGTAACTTGGTAACGCGATACTCCTTGGTTAGACTGTTTGTCAGAATTTAGAGCTTCTGACACTGTCTGGCTTATACAAACAATAGCCGGGACCAACGGCTTTACGTGCTCTCCGAGGCATGGAGGGATGATGACTAATATCAAAAATGTTCTAAAAAATAATGTAATAAGGCAGAAGGCATTATAAAAATGAGGTAATCGAAAAAATCTGTTGAATCGATGTAAATATGAAGAAGATACACGCGTTAAAAGTTTTTGGAGGGGATTATTCCCGTCCTTGTCGCGCGTTACGGACAATGTATGGCGCTAGCATGAAGTTATATAGTCGTGACGTCACTTCTACGATAGTGCTGTCCTTGTCTAACACATAATTATTTTAAAACGTTTATAACTTGGGATTTTTTTTTAGATTTTCCACTTTTTGTAATATTGTTTGCACTATTTGAAAAAAAAACTCTTTTTGAGATAAAAACTATAAACTTGTCATCATCCCTGTTATGTTATGGAGCCCGATCACTATGTACGGCAAGCCGATCCCTTGGCAAAAGCAAGCCAAGCACCTAGGCGTGATCCTAGATCAGAACCTTACCTTTAAGGAACATATCAAGGAGGTTCGCGCGCGCGCCTCCTTCGCTCTAAGTAGACTCCAGTTTATACTGACAGCCCGAAGCAAACTGTCGTTAAAATGCAAACATCTCCATAAGATGCAGACCCTCCAGAACCGTTTCCTCAGAAGGGTTACGGGTGCCCCTTACTATGTCCGAAACATAGATCTTCACGTCGACCTTAAAATGCCAACCATAAACCAGTTCATGAAACGCCTATCGAAGCGTTTCTTAGACTGTGGCATCAAACACTCCAACCCCTTGATCTCAGCGGCCGCCCGCTACAATCCCTCCCGCATTAGCAGTATTCGCCGACCAAGGCATACTTTAATCGCCCCCGACGACGTCACTACCCTCCTCCAGGAGTAAGGCCACCAGCACCCTAATTAAGCCCAAAACCCGTTCGCCGTCCTACCGACCTCGCCGACGAGGCCCGCCGCGACGCCCAAATCCACGCCCCTCCTGACCCTTGCTCGAGCCAGCCCGCGTTGCTGAGCCTGTAGCATTAAATTCGTCCCAAAATAACATCAATCCTGATCCAGCTAGTCATTTGCTGCCCTCTTCCAGTGACGCCCTAAGCCGAGGTTCGTACCCCACAGGGGGTGCCCTTAGCGTGTAGTCGCTTAGTTTTTAGTTATCATTTAAGTTTAAGTCCTGGCTGGAGGCCTTAATTTATTAGGGCAACCACAGGCAAGTCCGCTTAAGCAGACGACAACCCAATAGGTTGACCTGCGAGATGCCAAACAAACAAACGTTATGTTATGGATGGTCACACATCGACGAAGCAACCGCAGCAGCGTAGCTTCAACTTCGTTCAACGCGTTTAGCTGTTATAATTCAGACACGAGCCCGGGTTCAAAACTGTATATTTAATGCGGTGTGCAGCTAATTTCAGTGGGTTCCTGTTGGAGAACCTTAATTGTGTGAAAAGTCAAGACTGTTGTTCATACATACTTACATAGAAAACCGTTTCTATGTAACAGTTTTTTTTTGTAGTCCGTGTCCATTGTAACTTTGAGTACTCAAAGTAACATTGGACACGGAGTCCATTATGCGTGTTCAATTCACTTTTAACGACCATTACTAACTACGAACGATTCTTCATAAATCCATATCCAGAAATAGATCGCCCACTCTCTACTTCATTGACATAGTCTGAGTCCCTATCGCCTTCTACTATATTGTTCCTTACCTTAGAATATAATAAACCGTCTTCTTTGTTTTTTTAGATATTTTTATAACAATTTAGATAGCGACTTACTGAAGACATGATTTTTCTGAGCATTTTAATGATTTGAAAATGATAGCAAATTATGTAAGGTTCCCAATACTCAGCTATGACGCCACCTGGTTAAAGCCTTAAAAACTCATTTTTTTATTGCATTATTTGCGTTATTACTCAATAAAACACATACTAATTATACAAAATCTTGTATACGTGTGTGTATACGGACTAATATCTTGCATTATTTTCAGAAAATAAGTAAAAGCTTTTATACCCAATAAAGTAGAACAAAGCGAGCACAAAATGAGAAAACAAAAACCACTAAAAATAATGAAAAACAACCCACGCTCTTAAAAGAACACGATTACCAACTCGGCACTCGTAGTTTTCTAGGTGTCTAGATTTTTTTGCCCCGCCTTGTCATAAAAAGAGGGTATGAATTTTTCTACAAAGCACTCTTCGGTATGCTAATCATTTCAATGGCGGGCTTCGCCAAGGGCATTAACAGCTTGTTACTTTTAACTTAAAACGTAACGAAAAGATGACGGCAGTTAACTGTTTATGTTTCGTTGAATATTATTTCTAGATGGGAAAATTAGGAACGCGATTGCCGTGTGTTCTTTTATTCTATTTTTAAAGCGGTTGGTTGACTCTTCACGTGACCAAAGGGCAGTTTTCCCTAAGAATCAGCATGCCATTTAACGTGGCAATGCTGATAGCATATTGGGCACTTGTCCCGTTGAAGGCGATGCGGACGAATTTTTTGATGCCCTATGAGCTCGTAGCTCGTTCCCCTTTTTTATTATTATTATATTATTGTAAATTATTTTTAAAAAAAGAGTGTTTCTCCATAATATCTAAGGTTACTAGGAATTTATTTATAATTCATTACTTTCTAGTAATGGATTATAAATAAATTCCTAGTATAATTTTCCTACGAGCCTTCTGGCTAGTAGGAAAATTTTCATCAGTTTGCGGAAGTTTGGACTCGCGGCCGGTCTCATGGTCGTCTATTCAATGGTTTACACTAGTTTCCACCGCCACCGTCAACGGGGCATCAACGAGAAACGAGATTATACAAACCGAACATGAAGTTCCCGAGCGGTGGTGTGCGGTAGGCACGCAGCCATAGTAAATGTTTGTAACGTTACTTCGGCGCCGTCACCTGTATTTGGTCTTTTACCGCTGCTTCGCTTTTCTCTATGTATCTATTTATCCCGTAATGTCCCTTTGTTGGACAACGGCCTTTCCCTTTTCCTAACACGCCTGTCCACAGCCATTGCGGGCCAGTCCTTTCGGAAGGAGTCAAGTTGTTCCCTCCATCTTCGTCTTGGTATGCCGCGATGTCGCCTAATAGGTGGTACTACCTTTGTTTATAAATAACAGCGCCAGTTGTGTCCGCAAACTGTTAAAAACTTTTTTATGCCAATCAGTTGATGCTTTTTTTTTTTGGAACCTGGAGTCAAGGGTTAAAGCTAAACACCAGCGCTTAAGAGCCCCTTAGGACCTAAGCATAATGCCGACGCGTAAACCTTTTGCTTCCTATATTACAGTTTTGTTTATGTTCTTAACTGCTTTCATTTAAACATTTTCTGCAACTGTTTCTTGTCAGAAATTGCGCAAGATTGATTCTTGGTAGTCAGAAATAGAAACTTTACGAAGTTTATACCAAGAGTTGGTATCTATTTCTTGAAGGACTTTCACAATACATTTCCGAGTGAGGAGTTATATTTCCTAGCAATCATAGTTCCAAGAATTGTACACTGAAATCATTTTCTCCCTTCCTGAAAACTGTTCCTTGTTAACTGTTCAGTTTTACTCGGAACTACCCAGTAACTGTTATAGACTGTTTAAGACTTCAATCACCTACTCTGAGTTAGCTAGACGAGATTTATCAAGTTACAAAAAAAGATTTAAGTAATGCATTTCTCTAATTGCATAGAAACGAGTGTAATTCGACGCCCATCGAAACAGAGTGTCACTTGTTCTTCCTGTAATTGCGATATTAATGTGGTACTTTGGTTTCAAAAACAAGATTTTTAATGTTACAGCTTAACTTTAAATATCCTAACAACCCCTGTAAGGTTGCCTGCCACAGAACCATAACACAGAGATTTTTCTCAAGGCTACAATGGAGTCTTCATTTAACTAGTCGAGTGAGGTTCGCTTTTTTGCGGGCAAAATTTAGTTCAAATTTGAAGGTAAACCTGTGTTTTCATACAGAGGTTAGTTTACTTTATAACATGGATAATTATTTGTAGTAGTACATAATTGTTAGTATCATTGCTCAGGGTTTTTAAAACTAAAGTTATGATGATCGGCAAAGTTATCGAGTAATATTCCGACCTTCGATTGACAACATTGCCCGCCATCAAAAAAGGCTTAGGGTTGGCTCATTTCAAAACCGTGTATTTTTTTTACCTTTTTTTTTATTTATGGCTTCTGCTGAGCTTATTTAATTATATATATTTTATTTTATAAACATATGTATTTAACTAACAAAATTCAAAGATGACATTAGTTATTGGGTACTGAGTGAGTACCTGCTTTACACTACCTTATAATGTGAACTTATTTCCCCGTAGTCATGTTGGTAGTATGCCTACCTCAGAAATACAGGATCGCAGGTTCGAGTCCCGCCCAGCGCAAACATTCGTGTGATGAGCATTTGTGTTTTTTCTTGTGTCTGGATTTTGTTTATCTATTATAAGTATCTATTTATCTAAATATGTATGTATATCAGCTGTCTGGTACCTATAGATCAGGTTTTGCTTTGTTTGGGGTCAGATGGCCGTATGTGAGATGTTCCCAAATGTTTAAGTAGGTACTTATTTTGTGTCATTCTAAATTACTTCTAAATTTTTATTGTGAGAATTGCATGGTTTGTTTCAGAAAAATAAACATAATTCTTGAATTCGTCAGAGGAAGTCCAGACGAATAATTGGTTCCAGGGTATATTAAAAGTACACCGAAGAAATGATAAAACTTGCATGCGATTCAGTAGAATCAGGCCAAAGAACAATGCCCACTTCCCATACATTTAAAAACCTGATTTTGAAAGTTTATGTATAGTTATAAGGTACCTATAGTAGAAAGACTACCTGTTAAGAAATCTGGGGGTTGAGCTCCTTAAGTTATGTATTGAGTTGCATGATTACTGACAAATGCGTGCACTGACTGGACAGGTACACTCATTCTGTGTGGTTCTTTCCTCAAAAGACCATTTCAGACACCAATCTACATGGTCTTCACATGGTCTGACCAAGAATATGTTTAGACTTTAAAAGAGACTGTGACCTCTGAGTTTGTTTCTGCCTTTCTTCTCTGAGTAGTCAGATAGGAAACGCCGATCTCATCTTGTGTTTGTCTCAAAGTGTTTGTACAAACCTACTTACAGAAATAAAATCATTTATCGTTTGAAATAATGTCTTAATGTAATTTTTACGATTTAAACGCTACGAAGACAGAAGTAATGTTACTTTTGAGGTTATGATTTGCCGTTACCAAATATCAAGAAATAAATGTGCTAGCTGCTTATGTAACTATGGTCTGAAACGTCTTTTTTATTTGTTATGTCCTTGAATCCAACTGCTCTTAAGTCACTGCTTAGACTCTCGATGATTTTCCCTATAAATTGATTGTCGACCACTAACTGTCAAATGTCAAAAAAATCCATTTCAATCGTGTTAACTCAATTACCTATTGCATGAATAATTAATTAATGTATTACGTTATTTTAAATTAATCCGTAATAAGCAGAGACTAATAAAGAAATACTGATTCAATAAAACGTTAAATAGTTTATAAAAATCAGAAAAGGAGTCGAATAAAGTAAAGGAGCAGTATGTAAAATGTAACGTCGTAAAAAAAGTGTATTTGAGATGCGTTCAAAACATGATAATACGTTTACCCTTGACGTAGAATAAGCATAAAGATATGATGAAACTTTTTTCCTGCGTTTCTTTTAACATTGTGATAAGCGTAAATAATATACAATTCAATAAGCTGAATTTTAAGATTTATTTCATTTCTATACATAGTCAGATGACACATGGGCATTCTTATTTCGTCATCATATGCTCAACGGCAACTTGGTATCCCAAGACGAAAAATATGAAATAAAATAAAAAAACAAACATGTGAAGTCAGTGGGTCATTCTACTGTTTTATGAACTGCAGAGGAAAAACAAATTTTAAGAAGTTTACAAGCTTCTAGCGATATTGGCTCTCCGCTTACTAAAGTGGATCTACAGCTTGCTTGTTCATGAATATCCAGAGAAAAAATCTCGAGATCATATGTTCAAGAATCAGATTTCCGGTGCTACATGCGTCCAGGGTCCAGCAGAAGTGCTGACTAATTGACTGTGAGAAACACTCGAAATATTTCAAAGGCGAGAGCTGAAAAGGGACCTCAAGAAATAGTCGAATACTTTGACAATTTAAGCACAACATTAAAGGACCTTTCCAGCAGAAAATATAGCCAACTTTGATGGAACCAAATTTTCGGACGATCCTGGTTCGTTCTAAGTTCATTTTTCGGAGGGGAGTAAAGTATCCCGAAAGAATAGCCAGTTCCACCAAAGGAAACATAATTATCTCTTATGCTTTTGTGTCTTCTCCAATTATTTAAGTTCAGACTTTAATTTGTGAATCAGTGAAATTTTATAAAACAATAATTAAACATACAGCAAATAAAGGCCACTAATAAAATATATCCATGATAATATTTCACATTTTTTTAGAAAAAGCGAATCGAACAAAAAGATATTTCACTGCCAAGCGAAATGTCTCCTCAAGTTGTTATTTAATTTGCCTACCACATACGAGTTACTTGACTTGATCTCTATTAGCAGTACCTTATTATCTATTCGGCTGTCGCTGAAAACCAGCGCTGGGGCTCTGTCTCGCATAGGGTCGTAGCATTAAGCTGAGCGATGGCCGTTTTGCGTGGATGTGACGCATATTTTCCCCCGATTTGTTCTCTTTGGTGTTTTTGTTCAATCACTGCGTCATGTTTACCGTAAATAAACGTTATTTTCTTTTCTTTCTTTCTTTCTTTCTAATTTATCAACAAAGTGTTATTTGTTACGTATTTCAATTTGATAAAATACTAATAAGCGTGTAACATTTTTCTTTTATTTATTTGCGTCAAAAATCAATGTGGACAAAGTTGGCTAAAAGACCAGCTTTGCCAGCCCAACAAAATCGAATAAATATTGAATTCAAAGTTGAGTTATAGTTACTTACGTCTCCATAGAAAAATCCTATTAAAATTGTAATTATTCGATAAAAGTGGGCAAAGTTGGCATGTTTCATGGTATATAATTTATAAGATTGTTCATGGAGTTTCTTACCCGTTCTTCTCCATAGGTTCTGACTGACCGACTCCTTTACAATTCAAAAGTGCCTGTAAATGTTTAATTGAAATAAATGCTTTGATTTTGAGTTTGTGTTTCTGAACATAAATAAAAGTCGTTTCCCTGCAATTATTTTTCTACAATTGACATTTGACAGTTTATTGACAGTTTGATGTACAGACAACAAATACCTCGAGAAGAAAGAGACACGGTGCGCCGATCTTAAATAAATTGGGATAATGGCAAGAGAATGGTTTTAATGATGACGTAGGCCAATAATGTGTAGATGGTGTTTGTGATGAGTCTTTTTACACAGTTTGTAAATAAAACTCCAGTGCCCGAAACCCTTTGACGCTCAGCAAACAATAGTTCGATACGCAATTAGAACGGTTGCCATGGCACCCAGTTTTAACTGTATATCGAGGGTTCAAAAGCTATTGGTATTAAGCGACATGTTTGGAACTTTACACAGTAGAGCAATTCAAAGTTTAATATTTCGAATAAAAGTCACTAAAAAAATATCTTTATTTTTACAAAAAACTGGCGTTGTTTTCCCTTTTTTAAATCCGCTCAATTTCGTCTAGTTTTAAATTTTTGAAAGCTGTTATTACCAGAAATAAATGTCGCTTGGTACAAAATGACTTCAAATCACTTTTATTTTGAAATAGGCTACTTAATTCAAGCGACAATCGGTTTTGTTTTAGAGTGAGGCTTAATGTATTTAACAACCATCGCGATAATAAAATAGGAGCTAGCTATTCACCTTAAGTATCATAAAGTAGTTGCAGATCGAAATGATTTATGTATCACTCTCAAGATAGCGCGGGCGCGGGCCCGTACGGGCCCACCCCGCTTCGCGCGGTTTTAAACAGTTACTGTTACGCACTAAAAGTGAATGGTTTGAAATGACAGTAATTTTTTATGGTTTAAGCGACATTAATTTCAGGTACAGGCTAAATGTTTTAAACCACATCAAGTATGGATTTCAGATGCAGGAAAAACGATTAAAACGCTTTAAGTTACAAAATTGATGTAAGAAAAATAGCTTAAGTCAAAATCACAAAATATGGTTTGTATGAAGTCCATGTTTTCGAAAATTGTGTAAAATTTGTGTGGCATCAATGAAATCTGATTCAAATTAGACCAAAACCCGACCTGACCTGAAACATCACGTTTCAAGATACAAAAAAGTGATCAAATCGCCACTCAAACGGCGCAGATAAATCTGGAGATTCCGAATATGTGTATAACTCAATATCGGCCAGGATATCGCTTAATACAAATAGCCCGTAAACCGTTGATATGTATGCCTGTTTGTCAAAGATTGTAATTATGTTTCGTGTTAATTCTTTCTACTGTGATGGCTTTTGGCGAACACCGATTGGTTGTTTGTGTATGTGAGATTTGTTTGATAAAGTATGCCAGTGGACTTGGTAAATCCAAATGCAGAGCAATTAAGGCGCTGCCCAAACAGGACACCGTAAATCACTCAGTTGTTTATCGCATAGTTAGGCGTATTATAACATATTCCATACCAGAAAAAAAATGTATTGTCAAATGTTCAAAGAAAAATATATTTCATAAAATTAAAATAGTATCATGATAAAAAAGTAAAACAATGCTAAAAAAAACAAAACATTTTCCGACAATAAAAAAAAAATATTACACTAATCTTCGTGTCTCTTATCCTCAGGGATCCAAGTCTCGTTTCATTACTTGTTGATTTTTTGGTCAACCAATCATAATTACTCACAAGAGATTTGACGGGAGAAAAACTAAATGGAATAGGTCAGATTAACCATTAATTATGGCACCAGTCCCACTGCCGGCGATTAACATGAAGCGAAAGAGCTAGCAACTAAAAGCGAGTTGGCGAGCAACGAATGAATGAACGGCTGACAGAGACTGGATTAGGAGAGCCGAAGTTCAAGCTCAGTGGCGTTCCCTATGAGGTGCAGTAGACGAATATAGACTGATGATGATGATGAGCAAAAACAGCGAGTGCGCGACGGCGACGATTGATTACTCGCTAGTGATAGCTCTAGTCGCTACGACAAACGAGTATCAACGAGTCAGCAATCACTATTAAAATACACATAACATAAATTACGCCTCAAATCTCAAAAGGGTTAGGCAGAGGTGTACTCACCCACATTTCGCCAGTAATGCTTTTAGTCACATGTACACAAATCCAGACTCCAGCCTGCTACTGAGAAATTCTATACATAAAAACCCAATAACACTTTGCCCGACCTGGGAATCGAACCCAAATCCTGGGTTCTGTTGCGACCATTAGACCAACGAGCCAGTCGAAAGTTTGAAAGGTTTTGGAACTTTAAAGCCTTAAATAAATAAAAATCCACGTTATTACAGTACGAAGTTAATCTGGAAAAATGGCATGCAAGCTTCTTTCGTACTTCTGTGCAAGTTTCTGGCACGGGTGTGTATTCTTGGCTTTAGGTAAATACAAACCTTTTAAAGCGATTTACACTTGGTAAATAGCTTTAAAACGGTTTCGTATTTCTAAAACGATTATCAACAGGATTGACATAAGTTTTTGCATAGCTGTTTATAGATTCATCACATCGCCGTTAAATACGCATGCTGTACATCAAACTAATTAACATTGCACAAAAATAATTGCTGAGATACGGCGTCTATTTTTGGTGTTTTTTTTTTCTTTGTGGTATTGCGCAATTCAACACACGCAAACAGTTGTGCTTATGGGTGCATGCAACGGTACAGGGGTCGTGGGGATATTTCAAGTTGTGTTTTAACATTAAAAACTTGTTTTCGCAAAAAAAACGCACTGGGGCATCTTCGCAGACAGTTCCGACTCACCGCGAACTATGCTACACCCGGTTCCAACCCACTGGAACCCAACTGGCATTGGCAGCATCGCAAGGTACAAGACTTAGTCCACTATCGACGTCCGGTCTTCGGAGGGGAGTGATGTGGCGGCATCTACACCGCCACATGCGAACAACGCATCACACTGACGTCACACAAATCCTGCATCGTGCAATCAGAGTTTACCGCGCAGCTAGCATATATACAACTTCCCGACAACAATCATCGGGCATTTGCCCACCAGATACGACATCCATCTGATCGGAGGATCCTCCCTTTTCCAAGAGTATGAGTGAACTTTACACCCTGTTCCTCATATCTCTTCAAACGTCAGTAAAAGTTGAAACTTTGACCTTGAATATCTCCGTAACCAGAAGGTTCCCAGGTATGGTAGAGTACATAAAGTTATGTCAATGACGGGGATAACAAGTGACTTTCGGCTTCGTTAAGTGATTTTTGCACACGTTATGTCAATTCAATACATTTTTGACCATACATCGTTATCGCTGATAGAATGTCACGTTGTCTAGTTTCTAAAATTGCGACTAGTGCAAAAGGACAGTAGGCAGATGGAAACCAATTGGCACATGTCCAGAACACACACTAACACATTGAACGTAACGAGTACAAATAACAGTAAGAATAAAACGGATCATAAATACAAACAGGCAGGAAGCAAGTTTAACGAAGTATTTTTTTTAATTACCTCATACAAGTTGGAACTTACGGTGGAACGTAAGATACGTTTTTTTAATTCACGATTAAAAGTGAAATAAAACCGGCCAAGTGCTTGTCGGGCCACGCACTAAAAAGGGTAGTTGGGAAGAACATTTTTTTCAACAAAAATGTTAAGTTTGCTACATTTTTGTTGCAAAAAAACTCCAACACATCGATATTCACGGTTAGTTCTCCAACTCCAAGGCGGATCTCACACTACAACGCGCAACGCGACGGGGCGCGTGAAACGAAACTGAGCCAAATGCCCCGCGCGTAAACGCGTTTTTAAATGGGGACGTGTCTCGCCCACCAGAGGTAGGTAGCGCGAGGTAGTGTGAGATCTGCCTAAGTTTGTATTCGGAAAAATATATTTATATGAGAAAATAGTACAAACGAGTGTGGGTGTACTATAGATGCACCTCTGCCCAACCCTTCTGAGAAACACGGCGAGGTTTTATATTATGTAATACTACAAACTAACCATTTTTGGACTTTTTCCTTTACTTGTGCTGTGAGACATTGATTCTTGCCAAATTTTATGATTACTAGATCAACGGGAAGTACCCTAAAGGTTTTAATTTATTTGCGAGTATCAAAATATGTCACATAAATTACCGTATTTAAATGCGTTTAATGATAAACGATTTAATTCTGTAAGTATGTTTGTACAATCACTTTTACAAATCAGTCATATTTTAAAAACTATATGAGGTCGGCGTCGCGTTTCCTATCTGACTAATCTGGAAAGCACATCCGAGATAAACTCAGAGGTGACAGTCTCTTTTAAAGTCGGTTGTTGGTTGGTCAGATCATGTGCTCATCTTACGAGACTTTTTGTCGAATCGCACCTTCCGCTATTGCATCGAGGGTGCACTCTCGTCCCCTCACCCTATTCGCGCCGGTGTCCCTCAGGGTTCCGTCATATCTCCTCTAGTTTTCACGCTGTTCACCAGCGATATCCCACAGAGTAAAAAGGCACAGTTGGCTCTCTTCGCCGACGACACTGCCGTTTACTATACCGGTCATTGTCCCAATGCTATAGCTCGTACTCTCCAAACCTCCGCAAACGTCTTAGGCGCTTGGTTCCGGAAATGGAGAATCGAGGTCAACCCCGATAAGAGTCAGGCGGTTCTCTTCTCGAGACGTCGTCGACTCCCTCCCCCACTTCCCAGCCCGATCACTATGTACGGTAAGCCGATCCCCTGGGAGAAGCAAGCCAAATACCTAGGCGTGATCCTTGATGAAAACCTTACCTTTAAGGTTCATATTAAGGCGGTTCGCGCGCGCGGCTCCTTCGCTCTCAGCAGGCTCCACTTTGTACTGACAGCCCGTAGTAAACTGTCACTTAAATGCAAGCTGCGCATCTACACCGCAGTCATCCGTCCCATCATGACCTATGCCTGCGTTGTGTTTGCGCACGCTCACCCACGTCATCTCCATAAGATGCAGACCCCCCAGAACCGTTTCCTCAGAAAGGTCACGGGTGCCCCCTTCTATGTCCGTAATATAAATCTCCACATCGATCTTAAAATGCCTACCATAAACCAGTTCATGAAACGCTTATCGAAGCGCTTCTTTGACTGTGGCATAAAACACTCCAACCCCTTGATCTCAGCGGCCACCCACTACACTCCCTCCCGCATTAGCAGTATTCGCCGACCAAGGCATACTTTAATCGCCCCCGACGACGCCACTACCCTCCTCCAGGAGAGTAGTAAGGCCACCAGCACACTACATAAGCCCAAAACCCGATCGCCGTCCTACCGTCCTCGCCGCCGAGGCCCGCCGCGACGCCCAAATCCACGCCCCTCCCGACCCTTGCTCGAGCCAGCCCGCGCCGCTGAGCCTGTAGCTTTAAATTCGTCCCTAAAGCACTCAAATCCTGATCCAGCTAGTCCCTTGCTGCCCTTTCCCAGCGAAGCCCTAAGCCGAGGTTCGTACCCCGAAGGGGGTGCCCTTAGCGTTGTCGCTTAGTTTTTAAGTTAGTACATAAGTTTAAGTCCTGGCTGGAGGCCTTAATTTATTAGGGCAACCACAGGCAAGTCCGTCTAAGCAGACGACAACCTCATAGGTTGCCCTGCGAGATCCATTTCAAAATAATAAAAAAATGGTCAGATCATGTGAAGACCATGTAGATTGAATTGAATACTGAAATTGTATTTTGATGAAAAAACCACATTGATTGAGTGAACCCGTCTAGTCGTCAGTGCACGCATTTGTCAGTAATCGTGCAGCCTAACGATTCGACGAACAATACCAAAGAAAGGATATTTGGGTAGGCCGCATAAATTACACTAACATGTGCCCTGACTGCTAAGAGCTTGTCATGCTCACTTAAATGTCTCGCTGGTGGTGGTGTATGTGTTGGATCATTAAGTTCCCTTCAAAATAATTTCAATAATATAAAACTTTACAAAGTAATTAATAATGTCATTACATTTATTTAAAAAACAGAAATCGGTTGACTTGAAGTTAGATTTTTTTAGAAGTCCAAGGAACAGTATTTAATATTATTTTCATCATGATACCTCCACGCGTTTCTGAGAAAAAGGGTCTTGACAGACAGACGAAGGGACAACGAAGTGATCCTATCAGGGTTCTGTTTTATCCTTTGGATGTACGGAACCCTTAAAACGTAACGTTACGGGATGTGCCCACATGTAAGGGAAACTCAAAAGTGGTGCCGATGCGTTTTATGGGCACCAGAGCCTTTGTTTTTGGCCTCTATATCCTCAGAATGCCCTACCCGTAATCAGTTAAAAATTTTGAAGACGAAAGGGTGTTGCTATAATTTGCTGAAGATCTATGTACGAATCTCACTAACATCATCATTGCAGTCGAAAGACGTCCACTGCTGAACATAAGTCTCCCAACAAGCCTCTTCGCATCGCCACTTCGGCCGTTTCTGTACTTCTTGCATCCAACTGCTCACCGTGGCATTCAAGATGTCATCAGTCTACCTTGTAGGAGGCCTTCCAACGCTACGTCTAAATCTAGAACCTCATATTTGGGCGCTATGGTGTCAGGCGCTATGGTGTCCTCGAAATCAGTAACACACAAGACGCATAACATAAGCCATATGCCTTATGTTATCTGTCATTTACATGATTAACGCGAAGCGTTGCCGTTGGTTCATATCGTAGCCGTTGCACATAAAAGCTCAAACTCTGGCCGCTTTACGCTATACACGCCTTATCTCTCAGCCAGGTTCACCTCACCGTCTCACCAATTCCAAGTCATAATCACACTACGTGTTGTGAACCAAACTCAGCTACGACCACACGTCTTAGTACCTACATTAGATTATCTGACATATTCTGGTTACGGAAACTAGGTTACGTAAGAGTTATCTGACTTGGCTTTACCTAGTCTCTCTAATCTAAAATATCCTAATTGTAAACTCCGTATTGTAACCATTTTACAAGTATATCAGTATGCGGTAAGTGAATTGATTTCAATGTTGAAATAAGTTTTTAATTTCTTATTTAATTTAGTTTTCAATTGTCTCTTATCAAACTGAATTTACATGATATAATAATAATAATAATAAATATCTCCTTATTATTATTATAATAATAATAATAAGGCAACACCAACGTCAACACGTCTCGAAATTTGTTAAAATTATTTTCAATTACTTATATTCATTTTAGACACAGTTTTTATATTTTCATAGTACCCCTACAAGCCTGAAGTCCAAAAAACAATATAAAAAATATAATGAACCAGAATAAAACAGAATTTCACGCCATAAACTGCCGAATCGGAGGTGACATCTGTCATGTCACCTCGGAACATTTAAATAATTAATAAGTATGAAAATGAACAAATGTTGACGAGATCAGCCGCACGTCAAGCACGCCCACCACCTCCGGACTCTTCGCCCAGCTCCGCCTCGCCGCCGCCGGTATCCAGCCCCACCGTGAGTGCTGTGACGACACCGGCCGCGGTAGTTGCGTCGAGCTCGAGCGACGAGTATTTTTCCCCGCCGACGTCACCAACACCTGTTCGTCGGCAGGGGAGAGGCCGGCCACCGAGGAGCTTGGGACTTAGGGGCCATCCGGCCCCGAGCCGGGTCCCCGCTGCCGGTGGTTGTGTGCAGCGCATGAGATGGACTCAGTCTATGAACGAGAACGTCATGCGCGCATATTATGGGTCTACAGAGGGGGGAACTCACCTCACTGCGTACCGTGATAGGATGCTGTCTCTTTTTCAGGAACTAGAACCAACCGTCAGCGTCTCGGCCCAACGACTGTCGGATCAGGTGCGGGTCATCCAACGCAATCATAGGTTGGACGCTGCCGCACTTGATAGGCTGCGCTCAGAGATACTGAGCAACCTTATCGTCTCGACTCCGGCACAAACCGCGGTACAAGCGTCAACGATTGATCTACCGCGGTCCAATCATGGTGTTGAAGAGGAAGATGATAGGGTTACCACAGTAAGTAGCCAATACAACGACCGATTGAGGAGCGCACTGGAGGATGCGTTTCGCGAATATAGATCCACTCCGACCGAACTTAGACCACGATTACCACGCCTACCTATGCACAAAAAAAATAGGGCGCTGGTGTGTGCCCTGGACTCGCAACTTAAGAATGTGTTCGAGAGCAGTGAGGATCTCGTTGATACACACTCGATCCTGTATTGCGCGGCTGTTGCGGCATGTCGTTTAGCTAACGTCAAGTTTCCAAACTGTGACGGAGCTGCTCGACCAAAACCATCCGTACCAGCCTGGCAATACAGGATCGAGCGTCGTATCGATGAGGCCAGGGTACTCATAGGCAAACTATACTGTTTCAGGGAGGGCAATACAAGACCACGAGTGATGCGCTTTGTGAGGCGGGCATTTTCGGGGACTGAAGTAAGCCCTCGAGAATACATGTCCCGTGTCACAGAGCGCATCGACTTCCTGAAACAGAAAGTTTGTGCATGGGCGAGCCGTATTCGGCGGTATAAGCGGCGGGTTGATCGATACACGCAGAATCGCATGTTCCAGAGCGATGAAAGGTGGGTATATAGAGCTTGGGAGCGACCTGAACAAAATTTGACAGACGTGTGCCGCCCAGATGATGCCGCCACAAGTGCATTCTGGCGCAGCATCTGGACAGTACCCGTCTGTCACATTGAGGCTGACTGGATGCAGGATGTCGAGCGAGTGTGTGAAACTATACCAGAAATGGAAAAAGTCCTAATTACGCCATCAGACGTTGCCAGAGCAGTCCGTCCCTTACCGAACTGGAAATCGCCAGGGCCGGATGGATTGCACAACTTTTGGTTGAAATGGCTAATTAGTTCGCACACTAGCCTGGCATCTCAGTTCCAGTCAGCCTTAGAGTCTGGGTCGCTACCGCAGTTTCTATTAACAGGCGTTACCCACCTGCTCCATAAGTCAGGTAGTCCCACGGAACCCAAGAATTATAGACCGATCACGTGTTTGTCGACGATCTATAAACTTCTTACATCCATTTTGAGAGTAAAAATTAATACACACATTGACAGTAACTCTATTATGTCTGCCTCTCAAAATGGATGTAGGAACGGGTCCCGGGGTACTAAGGAGCTACTCCTCATCGACATGGCCATTAGCCAACAGGTTCGTCGCTCCCGCAAGGATCTGTCGACATGCTGGATAGATTATACGAAGGCCTACGACTCGGTGCCACATACATGGCTTGTGAGGGTGCTGGAGTTGTACAAGATAGATGCAACTCTACGCACCTTCCTTAGTTCCTGTATGGGGCAATGGAGGACAGTCCTTCGCTATCCGGGGTGTCAACAGATCCAGGGGAATGACGAGCCTGTCTGGATTAAACGGGGAATATTTCAGGGCGACAGTTTGAGTCCACTTTGGTTCTGCTTGGCTCTGAATCCTCTAAGCACACTGCTGGAGGATTCAGGTCTAGGCTATCGGTTGAAGAGAGGTGGTGAGGTCATATCTCACCTTCTGTTCATGGATGACTTGAAAATCTTTGCCCCCAACAAATTGCAACTGATGGAGCTACTGAAGGTAACTGAAACATTCAGTAGCGCCATCAGGATGGAATTTGGTGTGGACAAATGTGCAATCATGCATGTTAAGCGAGGTGAGATTATGGAATCCGAAGGTATTCAACTTTCGGATTCCATACACCTCAGATCCCTCTCTTCATCCGAAAGCTACAAGTATTTGGGTATGTCGGAAGCGTTAGGCATCAACGTTATTAACATGAAGCAATCGTTGAAGGAGCGCTTCTTTGGCCGCCTGAAGAAGGTATTAATTAGTCTTCTTTCGGGCGGAAACAAGGTGCGCGCCTTCAACGGTTGGGTCATGCCGATTTTGCTGTACTCTTTCGGCGTACTCAAATGGACCCAAACCGAACTCGACGCCCTGGACAGGCGGGTCCGTACACTTCTGACCGCAAATCGGATGCATCACCCACGATCATCGGTGATGAGATTGTACATCCCGCGAAAGTGCGGGGGTCGAGGCTTTTTAAATGCGAAGACCCTCCACAATCGCGAGGTGTGCAGTCTCAGGGAATATTTTTTAAAAACCGAAATGGGTATGCACCGTGATGTGGTCGCAGTGGACAAGGGGCTCACCCCGCTCTCCATGGCTAAAGAGAACTGGCACAAACCTGTAGTACTTACTTCCGATGACCGCAAGGCGGTATGGCAAAGCAAGGAGCTTCACGGGCGCTTCTATCGGGCTCTTCATGAGCCTGATGTAGATTTCCTAGCGTCCGTATCCTGGCTACGTTTTGGTGACCTTTTCGGGGAAACTGAAGGTTTCGTCTGCGCAATTATGGACGAAGTTATCTTGACGAATAACTACCGGAGACATATTATGAAGGACGGGACGGTTGACGTGTGTCGGGCATGCCACCGTCCAGGTGAGTCCATCAGACATATTATCTCTGGTTGTTCTCGTCTGGCTAACGGCGAGTACTTGCACAGGCATAACCAAGTAGCCAGGATTATTCACCAGCAACTTGCTTTGAAATATAAACTTGTGGATTCTGAGGTACCGTATTACAAGCATGTGCCCGACCCAGTTCTCGAAAATGACCTTGTCACGTTGTATTGGGATCGGTCTATCATTACTGACAGAACTATTATCGCTAATAAGCCTGACATAGTAGTGATAGATCGATTAGCGCGCCGCACAATGATTATCGATGTTACCATTCCACATGACGGGAACCTCGTGAAAGCTGAGAAAGAGAAACAAATTAAATATCTCGACTTAGCACACGAGGTTGTTGACATGTGGAATGTGAGCTCGGCTGTCATTGTGCCGATTGTCGTATCGGCCAATGGCCTGATGGCAAAAAGCCTCGACCAACATCTCTCGAGGCTTTCGTTAGGCGGTTGGATCAAGGGCCTGATTCAGAAGGCAGTACTCCTTGATACGGCCCGCATTGTGAGGAGGTTCCTGTCTCTGGAGCCCTAACCACCAGTAGCTTGGACCCTGCTCCCGCTACCGGCGGACCACTATTTTTTATATTTTTAAATGTTTTTTTTGTTTAAGTTGTTTTATAAAAATATTTAAAAATATAGCAAAATAAGGATAAAAATAAATAAAAGGCATAATAATAATAATAATAATAATAAATAATAAAAGCTTTATTTATTTCCGTGCAAATTACAATGTAAACAGTTCTATAAATTAACAAAGTTTATAATAAAGTATAAAGAGTAAAATATTATGTAGATTGTACGGACCCCCTTCGGGTAAAAGCCTCCTCCAAGGAATGCCAGTAATCTTTGTTGCTGATTTTAGCCAGCTTTGACCAGCTATCTCCACTACCTCATCTACCCATCTAGCATTTGGCCTGCCTCTGCTTCTAGTACCTCGTGGCCCAGTCCATTCTATTACTCTTCCCGTCCATCTATCATCTTTAAACCTGGCCACATGACCTGCCCACTTCCATTTTCTTTGAAGTGAGAAGGTTAGGGCATCTGTTACTTTTGTTCTATTCCGAATTTCGACATTCCTTACCCTGTCTTTTAATTTTATGCCCAGGCAACTTCTCTCCATTCTTCTTTGAGTAGTCTAAATTTTGTTCCTTATCTTGCGATCGAATGTCCAAGTCTGGCAGGCGTAGGTGAGACATGGTAGTATTTCCGAATCCATGACTATTTTTTTGGTCGGTAGTGGTAGCTGCGATTTGAAAACTTCCTTATGGCTCCAGTACTTTTTCCAGGTAGTCGAAATTCTTCTGTCCACTTCTTCTAAATTTCTTTCTTTGCTGAAAGAGATTTGTTTGCCTAGATAGACATACTTTTGAACAAACTCGAGAGGTATGTTGTTAACCAAGATGGATGTCGTAAGGTGATTAGTGGTAACTTTGGTTTTGTCGAGATTCATTTCCAATCCAACTTTAATACTGGCTCGGTGTAAATCGTTTATCATGATATTTAATTGTTGTGGGTTTTCCGAGAACAAGATAATATCGTCCGCGAACCTCAAGTGACTTAGAAACTTCCCGTTTATATTAATGCCTTGCTTTGACCATGGTAATTCTTTCATGATATACTGTCAGACCGCAATGAACAATTTTGGTGAGAGTGGGTCACCTTGTCTGACACCTCTCTTGATGTTGAAATTTGTGCCTGTTCTATCTAGTTTGACTCTACTCAAGCTGTTGGCATAGATGTTTCTTAAAATATTTATGTATTTTTTGTTTATGTTTTGATTTTGTAATGCTTCCCAAATACTGTCGTGTGATATAGAGTCAAAAGCTTTTTTGCATTTACATGATATACAAGCCAAATAATAAATAATCCATTACAATAAACATCATTTAGATATTTCAGGTAAGTACAAGTATATTTTGTGTAAAATACTTTTATGCAGCACATACTTAGATGTATGAACGTAAATAAAGCTAAAGGAGTATGTAATGCGAGTTATGCATGTATGTACGTACACTTAGTAAAAGTCACACCACATGTATGGTACTCGAGTACTGACGTGACCTCCTGAGCAGCCGATGCGGCCTCCTGACTGTAAAATTGTTTAACAAAACATTTAACTACTTTTCCATCAAGAATATCCCAGTAGGAGCCTGGAGTCTGAGATTTGTGCTAGGATTATGGCAATAGGCTTGTGGCGGCATCTACACCGCCACATGCGAACAACGCATCACACAAAATCCTGCATCGCGCAATCAAAGTTTACCGTGCATCTAGCATATATACAACTTCCCGACAACAATCATCGGGCAGTTGCCCACCAGATACGACATCCATCTGGTCGGAGGATCCTCCCTTTTCTAAAGAGTATGAGTGAACTTTACTCCATGTTCCTCATATCCCTAAACTGGTGACCCCGACGTGATGAACGTCAGCGCAGCCTTCGTGCAACTACTTCAGCGTGACGTCATCATCATCACTCCCGCAAGTCACACAGCCAGCCATCAACCACGGCTTGAACAGTTGTCCTGACCATCAGCATTCAGCGCAAGCGCATACCTGGTCATCACCTTCAGCCTAATCAGCAACCTTGGCACAGCACACTGCACATTCGGCCGGTCAACAAGCAGAGCGCTTAATCCCTCTCCTGGTCGACACGAGCAGTCAGCCACCCCGACTCACTGGGGCATCTTCGCAGATAGTTCCGACTCACCGCGAACTATGCGACACCCGGTTTCAACCCACTGGAACCCAACTGGCATTGGCAAGCATCGTAAGATACAAGACTTAGTCTACTATCGACCTCCGGTCTCCGGAGGGGAGTGATGTGGCGGCATCTACACCGCCACATGCGAACAACGCATCACACAAAATCCTGCATCGCGCAATCAAAGTTTACCGTGCAGCTAGCATATATACAACTTCCCGACAACAATCATCGGGCAGTTGCCCACCAGATACGACATCCATCTGGTCGGAGGATCCTCCCTTTTCTAAAGAGTATGAGTGAACTTTACACCCTGTTCCTCATATCCCTAAAGGCTCACCCTCTTTTACATGGACTTAATCTTTTGGTGTGATTGGTGAAACGCGTTTGGTATTTAAAAAAAAAAACTATGAGAAACTTGTTTGTTATGATGAGTACAATCAGCTGTTTAAGTATCGGTCACTAATTACCAGTCACCCTATATAGTAGGACACCTCTGCCTAACCCTTCGTGGAAATACAGTGTTATGTTCACATAAATATAAATTAAAAGCTATGCCAGGCACGAGAGATCAATCACTCAATGAATTGCGGAAAATGATAACTCTGATAATTCCTCCGGTCAAAACGGTTATCATCTCAAACCAATTTGCGCTAACCGCAGGTAAGCCAGAATCCTTAAACAATTCAATTTAATCCTAACACTTGTCTCAACCATAAATTCATTTAAATTATTCAAACTGGCCCCATAAGCCGCTTATAAATTTCATTTTCACGCTGAAAATAATGAAATGTTTTACATTCGAATAGCTAAAATATTTCCACAAATATATTCCCGTTTCGCCATTAATCCGAATCCGCAAGGGTTGTCTAATGAAGCCCTCTGAAAGCATTATATTGCAGGGTCTGAGGTAATAATGTATCCCGCACACGTATGGAAAAAACCGCAAATTTGGAACACGGCATTCATTTCAGTGATTGGCCAAAATATAAATTGATGTGAGCAAAATATTTCATCTGTTGCTACATGGAATTTCTGTAAGTTGGCAATACGAGTACGCGTGGCTATTTTTTATTATTTGTCTTGTCCCAGACTGATTGATTGACAGAATGTCGGTGGAGCACACGAGTCCTGAAGTGGAGGCCGCGTATCGGCAAGAGTAGTGTGGGACGTCTCTTGGCTAGATGGAAATTTCATGAAAGATTGGCTGGGGCTGGCTGGATGCGGAACACGCGCGCACAATACCCTGTGGTATAGTGGTTCATAGGGGGGTGGCCTATATCCAGCAGTGGTCTCCGTAGGCTTATTTGATGAAATTGTCTCAGAAAAATTACCTTTAAGGTCTAGTACTGTCAAATTAGTTTTAAAGCACAAGATCACCGTCAACAGGTATGGAACATCATTTTGGTTGATTTAAATACTAGTTTTTCTCTAACCAATACACATTACACAATTTTAAGCAGAATGTGAAGCCAAATACAAATCTACATAAAACATAACAACGCCTTGTTTCCCCGAAGGGTTCGGCATAGGTGTACCTATAGTACACCCACATTTCGCCAGTTAAATACAAATCTTTCGCGAGGATTATAACACCTAATATAGCCTGACCTAGCATTGTTTAAAAAAACAGGGATCAGAGAGTGTGAAATTAATGACGTAATAATTTCCGGTTCGCCAGTCACCCTTGGCACAGCGAGAATGGTCGCCGGACCATTGCAGAAACGATGACGTCAGAGCTTGGAAAAAAGTTAACGCCCTGTTTTAAATTGCCTTTGATGACATTACTTCACATTTTCGAAGTAGAGTTACTAATTCAAGTGTTTATTTAAAAAGGTTTTAAGTTTTTTTGAGTGAATTGTTTTTGTTTCCTTTTTTCGTTTGTGGAAGATTATTTCGTGTGTTTGTAGCAAACCGTTTAGCAACTTTTCCTCGTTTTGCGTTGTTAGTACTAATTATATTTTTTGAAGGTACACACGTCAATCGGGGCATCAGGTACGTTTGTGAGATTATTTAATACTCTCCAATACAAATAAAACCACAATTTCTACGAGTATAAAACTGATGGATGAAAATACAAAAAAAAAATTGCAACAGACCCTTATGCATGGAAAACAAACTAATCAAAAAAAAAAGTAAGGAGAAAGTGTCCTTAAAGTTTTTTGGCCCGTCATTCAGCATAGATACCTACTACGCTTTAGAATGGGTAACTAGCTTCATCTTCCGAGTGACCGACTCCTTGACAATTCAAAAGTGTCAGTAATTTTATTAGTTTAATTTGAATAAATGCTTTAAGTTTCAGTCTAAGTTTTGAGTAGTAATTTACCAACATAATACTTTCATAAATTCCCACTACACTTAACTTTGAGATGATTGTACCAGTACACTCCTGCTTTCTTTTCATTTCATTTCGTTTCCCCTGTGAGAGTACAGCATTAGCATAAACAGGCAGATCTGTCTTTTCTTTTATCAATAAACAAAGCTGTTTACGAATGAAATGCCAGCAAACACAGAATCCGGGGATTTTATCATTGGATCGCTCGTAAAGTTCAGACTTGGTGGTAGGTACCCCACGTGATTTTAGTATTCATCTGTTGACAGTTTTTCTCTAGGAAGTAAAAAAGACTTATTTTAAAATAAACATAATCAACCTATGATCTACCCACAGCTGGAGCACAGGCCTCCGCTCCATGAGAGGGAGCAGGCCGTAATCCACCACGCGGGCAGGTTGATGGACACCACACGTCTTCGAATACTTGGTTGGGGGACATACCGGTTTACTTACAATGTTTTCCTTCACTGTTTGGAGAGCAGTGGTGATGAAATAAACTACTCGAATTAAAGCGCCTGTTAGGGTTTACACTCACGACCACGGGGTCTACCTATCTATAACTCGTAAGTCGGGGGCGATACTTGTGGGCCACAACTGCTCTTCAAAATATACAGTTCCGAATAATTTTCTCTAAAGAAGCGAAACCTTTAATACATCAGCTGTCATCAGATTACTAAAAGTATATTTTTACGATTACTTTAAACTTCAAAGAGTTGGTCAACTTGTTAAAACTCTCGCTGCCTGTGAACATTTTAAGTCAGAAGAACCCGAATTTTAACTTTTATAACTCACATTTAAAGCTCACGGCTAGAAGCTTCCCGAATAACAAACTTTGTGTCTTGCACTCGCAAAGGGAAACTGTCATGTAAATAAATCAAAATATTTTAATCCACATAAACCTACATAGGCACTTATGAAACGTCGCTCGGAAGCTAGGTGCACGGTTTCAATTGATCGTTTCCTATGGAGAAGAGCAGGCTAGAAATTCCACGGTTACTCTTTTAAAAATTATTGGCTGTTACAATGTTTTCAAATTACAGTGTTAGAGGGTAGTGTAGGACTGTCAACAAGTACTACGGACTTAACAAAATCGAAAATGGTCTACAAATCTTCAGTGTACAAGGCCTACAACGTTCTCACATTCACAAAATAAGAAAGTATTTCTTCTTAATACGCATATAACTCAGATGTGCTATACGAGAGGATAATTTATTTGATACCCTACGACTTAATATACTTATATGCTCATATCTTTCGCTTCCGTATCAGAATTGATCTCATTATTTAGGGAGCATTCTTGTGATGTTCTTTATACGACATGGAGTGAAAATAACAACACATTTACTTGCTGAGTTCATAAGTTAAAGAGAATTTTGTTTTCTCTGTGTCCATTAGCTAACCTTAGCTTAGCTGTATCCAAGTAAGGTGGTTATTTCGTGATGATTTTAGGTTGAATTGAGAATTCAAGCAACATGTTAGTACCTAATAGGATTTTTTTGCAAATGTTGCTTGTAAATGGGACCGCATAAGCATAATCAGTGCATGACGTTCCCACTGCTGGGACGCAGGCCTCCTCTCTGTGGGAGGGGGGAGCAGGCCATAATCCACCACGTGGGACCAGTTGCGCGTTGGGGATGTCACATGTCTTCGAATACTTGGTTGTGGGACACCGCGCCGGTTTCCTCACGATATTTTACTTCACCGTTTTGAGAGCAGTGGTGATAAAATAAGATACACAAAGTATTGCGCCTGCCCGGGTTCGATCTCGACACCTGCGACACGTAAGTCGGTGCCATTACCACTTGGACAGCAGTGCATTTAGTACACAATACAATTGAAATGGAACAGAAACAATAACTTGAGTTTATTGGACAGATAAGCGTTTTCATATCCCACCATTTCTATCGTTAACTCGTCTAGACCTTTCAACTAAAGTTGTACCGCTAAAGACTAACGGAGGAAGATTCAACTTGTAAATAATATTCACCAATTGAATCTTCCTAACATAACCAAGCACCATTACTTAGCCTTCTATATCAGTAACTCATCCATACAATACAGCGCACCAGACTCAAAACCGCATTTTATCCGCAACGTTTTTCCCCGCATCAATATATAACGCGGATTTTCACGTCATTGTGCTCGTTCATACTTTTTAGAGCGACCGACTGCTCAAATGAAAACCTATGCACGAGCGTAAATGGGCGTTTTATTTTTTCATCGTCTTTTGTGGCTGTTTCAAAGAGCCCACTGATTTATAAAGACAGCGCCTTATCATTTGCGCTACATCACATTTTACTTAGTTTAAATTGCTGGCGTAAGGTAAGACCAAGATGTTTTAGGACAGTCATCCGGAGTTTCATTTTGTTTGATTGTTTACTTAAGAAAGCCCAGGCTTTTCCAAACGAAGTAGCTTCTTTATGAGTATCAAGTAGTTGTAAAATTCAAATTAAAATGAAAAGAAAATGTAAAAAAAATTGCAAGACATGTATATTTCGTGCAGATTTGATTTTAAAACTACTAGGTACGATTAAACGGCTAAGTTTTTTTTTTACTTTGGTACTAACTTCCTATACACCCAGCTATCTTTTGTTGTTACCATCAACTGATGATAACATTTTAACCATGAGCATTAGCTTACATATGGATTGGAAATTTATAGAGTTAAACTCACACACATTGGTATTTGAGGGTATCCACAATGAATATGGGACAGTAGATAGCCATAAATTCTGTTCACACGGCATACATACCAAATTACCATGTCATTTGGTATGTATGTAGTAGTAAATAGTCGGGAATGTAATTCAGGGCGTTGAGGAACTACCGACAATAACATCATGTTATACGGAACTGATCTCCGCAGCTCCGCTCCAAAACATTCAATCAATTTGAACGATGTTGTTTGGCTTTAAAATCAATCTAATCTTAGTTATTTCCGGTTTCAAGTTAATTAATGTTTCGTTAAATCTCATGTACTCACATGAGATTTAACGAAACATTAATTAACTACTGTAATTGATTAACCAAATACCGACAGCACTACATAACAAGTGGTCATTGGGCAAAAACCAAGGGGTCAGGGCATTTAAATCCAATATATCCCCACTTTTGACTAATATTCAATTAAGGTCCAACTTCTGGCGACTTTTGAACGATTAAACATATTATAAGGAAATTTTATACCTCTGAAGAAAATGCCAGTTTCTACTTGTGTAATAGAACAGAAATGAGTTTAAATTGAAGTCGTTCTTAAAGAAGCAATTTCTTTGTAATACGATTTTTCGTCCGTGCAGATGTTGATTCAAGAAACAGGAACTTGGGAAAGTCCCTGCTTTATTTCAAATTAAAATTATTATGTCCTTGTGAGAGTTCTTGCTTTTTGAGCAAATAAACAAAATTTTGCATAATATGTACGAGTACCTACTAGAAATATTTAGAGTTATGATCATTTACCAACTGCAAGAAGATTATAAAGCGTAGGTATAATTGTTACAAGGCCACAGAACTGTACCGTTGACCATCCTAAGGACTTAACCTTTATTGCTGTTCATTTTAAATATTTAAATGAAATAAGATTTTTAAAAACCGGCCAAGTTCGTGTCAGACCACGCACAATGAAGGGTTTCGTGGTTGGGATGAATTTATCCCAAGAACAAACATATAAGAAAGAAAAAGATTTATTTGCACGCAGGTCGTAAAGCACAAAATACAAATTAAAAATAAAACAACTACAATAGTGTGTGCCTCACGGCTGCGCCAAAAGGGTTCATTTCAGTATTAATGCCAAACAGATGCTGTCTGACGCTGGTTTTCTAATGAACCTTTAGGGACAAATTACATTTTAACATGTTCTCCCATACAGTGATATACGTCACGGTCAATTAAATATAACAATACAACTGCAAATGTAAATTTGTAATCGTATTTTTTTTATGTGACAGATAAATCTACAAATTAACGATTTTCGGACTTTTGCCTTTAATTAGTCTGTGAGACCTTGCTTCTTGCCAAATTTCTTACGATCCTGAGATAAAAGGTCTTGACAGACTGGCAGATAGACAGACATACAGACAGACGGACAAATGATCCTGTAACGATTCCGGTTTTTCTTTCTGATGTACGGCACCTTAAAAACAAAAGGTACTGACGAGAAATATTGTAAGATTATAAAAGTTAGGTGTTTCACGTGTCATAATGTGACGGCTGTCGTGATAATGGTGTCAACGGGGTTTGACTTTACGGTGTCAAGAAAAGCTCTTTAGGACAACAAACTAACTTTCTTTCATAAATAATGTTTTACTGACGTCATTCGACTGCATGTTGGCGAGGCTTTGTGGCGTTAAAATTGGAACTGACCTGTCACATACTGTACAAACGTTGCGAATATTCCAGCTTCAAAAATTTATTTATTTCTTTCTTTAATTAAAACGGTTTAAAACCATTTGCAAAAAATTAAGACACCGTTTGTTTATACATACATAAAAGAGAAAATATAAAATCATCAAGTTCAGGTAAAAAACTAACAAAATTTCATAAATCCCTCTCACAGTACTTTTGGCATGCCGATTGAATCTTCGTATATTCATCAGCAAACAGACCGTTTGTTGGATTAGGATCCAATAAATCATTAAATGCGGCCATAATATGTGGTACTGGGGACTTAACACGCACAACGGTGCGACATGGAGGCCCAGCAAACAGCCTGTGCTTTCGGCCGCGGCAGTAATTTTCTGGGACAAAGAAGTGAGCCAGCACAGCATGCAGATCAGGCGTGTCCAGTCAAGAGTGCCACGGAGCTTCTTACTAAGCTGGTATTTTGCTCGCCTTACCTCTAAAGAGTTATATCCGAGGCACCACAGTAAAAAATTGTCGGATAGAGGTGAGGATAATAGCCATGTTTACGCTTATAGAGAAACCTAAGGAACGCGTAAAAGGGCGTAGGTACTTTCTTGTGCATTTCACACGCTGAAGATGGATTCCAATTTGTTACGTATTAGTGCATTAAATATTATTTTGATGGCATGTACGGAGAGAAAATCGTGGTAATAACGCAGAACAAAACCGAACTCCTTGGCTACCGTAACAATGTGGTCGTGGGCGGTGAGCTTTCAGTAGAATGTGACTACTAGATCTTTCATGGCTGTTGTTTTCATGCTAGAATTGTTATTTATTCATAAACTACAAAAATATTTTTTATAACTTTTTCGAAAACAATTTCAATAGTCACCAACTTTAAAGACTGGATGAAGAAGGTACATCTCATTGTTCAAAATCTTTATCATAAAATTTGGGGTTTCTTCGACGAATATTACCAAACGGGATCCTCGAATGATTTGTGATATTGTATCACGTTCATATCTTTCTTTCCTGTGTTATCTTTTTCCTTCATCCACCGTTTGTTTGTGTTTTATTGGTCGACTTTCTGTTTGCCTAAAGCTTCTGTTTGTCAATAAAATGGTGAGAATATCAAAATGTATTTAAGGTATGGATTACGGTTGAGATTTTTCAATTGACGGTTTTTTTTTATTTTGTCGTTGTTTTTTAAATTGATTTTGGGGCTTTTTAAAGCCATGTTTAGCCAATAAAGCGATTCTGTCATATGAATGTGTCGCAAAATGATGGCCTGATAGAGCAGCAGCAATCGATGCCGTTTAACAACCTAAAGTTTGACTACGCTTACTGTAATTTTATGATGAACGACATCGATTTCTAAGGAAATTTAAGTATAAGCAGCAATGCAACATGTTAGATATCTGATCAGACTGACAATGAGATCCGATAACACGACAAATGTTTTGAAAAATCTGACGTACCTTCCCGGCTTAAGGCACATAAAATAACATTGTATAAACAGAAAGAAATTGATGAAATAACAAATCACATCGCTGTACTACGGAAGCCCTGCCGAACTCGTCAAAACACGGCACAAATAATTTCCATCCATTTTGCTAGGGTAATTGAGCAACGATTTTCATCCCTTTTCAATGGAGGAAATCGACATATCCTATCTTAGGGCGTTTCGACCATTGTTCGTGGTGAGCTGATATCTGTTAAAACAATGAATGAAGGAAGTAAAGGGAGCCACCCTTTACTTCCTTCATTCATTGTCATACCGAAGCTTAATCTTGTTATTAAAGTCGTCCATTAAAGTAAGCTTCCATTAGTGGTGAGGTTTTAAAATTGGGCTAAATAATAACACCTTTCTGGTTGAGTCCTAGCAGTGCTATAGGCTGATTACGCTTATGTCGTCTATCGAAGGATAAGCTACTCGATGGGCTAGTAGGGTCGGCTAGTGGATGGGTACATTACATATGTTGCTGCCGGCTGTCATTCGTAGATCTTTGATAGTCGTTCGGGTAGAACGAAGCCCAAAATTCTGACAACCAGTCTTATAAAGGTGTATCGTATTACCCAGTTAGGTTTGGAGGTCAGATAAGCATTCGCTCTATGAAAAATACTGGTATTCAGCTGCTGGTCAGGCAGATTGATTTCCCTCTTCCAGCTCCCCTAAATGGGTCCAGGAACGGCGGACTCGGGGACGTCTGCTGCCCCCAATAGAACAGGACCCGAGAAGGCGGCGCGCGTAGTGTTCCCCGCGCGCCCCTCTTAGACGTTGGGGTAAGAGTCAAACACCTTACTCCCCCGCCCCACACGAGGAGGCCCGCCGCACCAGTCGTGGTTGCGGAAGAATCGTATGTTCCCGAGAGAGATGTAGATGTGAGATGGAACACCGGGTTGGCTTATAGTCAGTAAGAGAGTAAGAGTCTGTCCGACGCCTCCGCTTGCCCCAGGGCGGAGGACATCCATGAGGATTTTCCAACTAGGAACAAAAAAAAAAGGCAGACAAAAGTTCGAAATCTCCTAAATTCATATCGGTATCTTGATAGTTTTGTTGGAATTGTTGTAGAGGATAATGCTCGAACAGCTGCTATTAACAAAGATACAATAAAAAAATCTCAATTAAAGTTTTAATATTAGGGAGATTTGAAGACATGATTATTTTAACAAATAATTGTTTTTCTTGAAAATTTTATAGAGACTACTACATGGCCATTGACTTGTCAATACGTACGTGCTAACAAATTAAGAACGATTTTTTAAAATGGAGTGTCAATGGGAGCCATCCGAAAAGTCGCCGTTCAATGTGGAGATTACGAAAACCGACCAACTCAATCTATATAAGATTGAGTTGGGCTTGGTTTTCGTAACCTCGGGAGAAGGCACGGCTCCCTGACGTTTCGGGCGACGCAGGTGCTCTCGGGGAATGGTTGCTTCGGGATGTACCTGTATTGCATAAACAGGAAGCCGGACGCCCGGTGTCACCACTGCGTCGACTGCCGGGAGGACACGGCGTAGCACACGCTGGCAGAGTGTGCCGCTTGGGAGGAGCCGCGCCGTGCCCTCATCTCAGAAGTAGGCAGTAACCTGTCGCTGCCGACCGTAGGGAGTTCGAAGGTCGGCAGTGTCGAGTCCTGGCGCGCAGTGCGAGACGGTCATCTCGCGGAAGGAGGCTGCGGAAAGGGAGAGAGAGATCTCGGCTCTCGACCCGGCCCGCAGCAGACGCACCGGGCGTCGGATGAGGGCGGACAACGCCCTCTTCCGGCCCCCCTAAATGGCTCCAGGGGCGACGGATTCGGGGACATCCGTCGCCCCCCAACATCAGGACCCGAGAAGGCGGCGCGCGTAGTGTTCCGCGCGCGCCGCTCACAGACGTTGCGGAGGGAGTACAACTCACTCCCCCCGCCCGAGACGGGGCCCGCGCAAGCGGGCCGGCACCAGCCGGGGATGCGGAAGAATTATGTGTTCCCGCGAATTAAAAAAAAAAAAGGTTGGATTACGAAAATTCCCGGGGTGGAAAATCAATCCTCATGGATGTCCTCCGCCCCGGGGAGGGCGGGGGGGTCTGTCGGACTCTTACCGACTAAAAACCAACCCGGTGTTCCATCACTCACCTTCGGGTCGTGTGTCGGGTCGCCGGAACACATAATTCTTCCGCAACCCCAGCTGGTGCCGACCCGCTTGCGCGGGCCCCGTCTCGGGCGGGGGCAGTGAGGTGTACTCCCCCGCAACGTCTGTGAGCGGAGCGCGAGGAACACTACGCGCGCCGCCTTCTCGGGTCCTGATGTTGGGGGGCGACGGATGTCCCCGAATCCGTCGCCCCTGGAGCCATTTAGGGGGGCCGGAAGAGGGCGTTGTCCGCCCTCATCCGACGCCCGGTGCGTCTGCTGCGGGCCGGATCGAGAGCCGAGATCTCTCTCTCCCTTTCCGCAGCCTCCTTCTGCGAGATCACTGTTTAGTGCAGAAGGAAACCACCGCGTCCCAGGACTCGACGCCGCCGACCATCGCACTCACAACGGCCGGCAGTGACAGGTCACTGCCTACTTCTGAGATGAGGGCACGGCGCGGCCCCTCCCAAGCGGCACACTCTGCCAGCGTGTGCCACGCCGTGTCCTCCCGGCAGTCGACGCAGTGGTGACACCGGGCGTCCGGCTCCCTGCTTATGCGACACAGGTACTTCCCGAAGCAACTATTCCCCGAGAGCACCTGCGTCGCCTGAAACGTCAGGGAGCCGTGCCTTCTCCCGAGCCAGCGGACGAGCATTGGCCGGATCGCCTCGATGGTGCCGAGGCCGGCGGTTGGGCGTGACAGCCGCACCCGCCTTTCCGCCACCAGGACCTTGCGGAGCTGCAACCGACGCTGCCCAATATGTTGCTGCATCGGTCGATCGCCCCGCTCCCGCTCTGCCTCGCGCCACCGGTACAGTGACGCGAGCACCTTCGCCTCCAGGTCCCAGGGCGGGGATCCAGCCAGCGCACAACCCGCCTCGAAGGAGATCGTGCGATACCCCCGAATGACTCTGACAGCCATCGCCCGCTGCGGTTTGCACAGCACAGCTATGCTGCCGGCCGTCAGGTCAGACGCCCAGATCGGCGCTCCGTAGAGCGCCATGGATCGCACGATCCCCATATAGAGCCGCCTACAGGCGGCGCTCAGGCCCCCCAGATTGGGAAGCAGCGTTGCCAGCGCCCCGGCCGCGCCCAACAACTTGGGCGCCAGCTGCCGGAAGTGGGGTCCGAAGTCCCACCGGCTGTCGAGCACCAATCCCAGATAATCGTAATCTAACCTAACCTAAACCAATTTCTGGGAGATGTAATTGCCAATAATTTCCAAAGGTTAAGCTGGATACTCACGCCTGTCACATAGTCCGCAATAATTGATAGCGGCTTAACGATGGCCACGAGGTCACCGAGACATCTCGACGGGCAAATGAGAGGCAATCTGTGACCTTCCCGTGTTAACCTTGTTATTCCCGAGGGAATATGGAACACTAATATTTCGCCAGTTTTCTATGTTATAGTTATTTCATCCATTACGACTGAGCGGCCTTAAATCCAGTGTCAAGTAAAATCAAGTTATAAAGTGATCGAATAACAGGACTAAATTGTGTTGTTTTATTTCAAAGCTTTCTAGACTGCCAGATTTAGAAGTGCTAGAACGTTACAAATTAAATTTTGCGTTATGCTGAGCAGCCGTTAGTTTGGTATAAAATAATTGTGTCTTTTCCAAAGTTTAGTTTTAAACTTGTCCAAATTGAGATTGTAAAAGAGAGGTTAATTTTGTAACAAAATATACAGCTAGACGCTCAGGCGAACAAAAAGCTTTTACTAGGGAACAAGATATTTCACGCGGTTGCAGTCGCGGACAGAAGTTCGTTAATTATAAACACGAGTACTTTCACCTCTGTCACACCTGATGGTAAACGAGCGAGAGGTTTCTTCTTTTATTATTCGGGTGCGTCACTTAACTTGGAAAAATAAAGCTGACTTTTTTCCACTCATCACACCCAAAAGTAACACGCGACTACTGAAACACCGAAAATTTCGTTTTTTAAAACAAGCCTGAATTTTAATGCGTCGCGCACTCTTGTTTGACAAACTTAAAGTTAATTATAAATACAACAAAGTTAGGGTACGGTGTGACAGGCAGCCGAGGCCTTTATAATCAAATTACAAGTCCCAGTCATCGCGCTATCGTAGGCGACAAATTAGTTCCAGAGTATAATGTTTGGAAAGTTTGCCGGTTTTCTAATTAGTGAGGTTCTTGAATTATGTTAAAATTGACACGATTTAGGACCGTTTTTGGTAGAGGTGGCACGGCTGAGCTAGCGCGTAGAATGCGGTCAGACGGTCTAGTAAGTTACTTGGCAGCGAATTGTGAGGTCTTGGCTTGGAGTCGAGGTGTCTCGGCTGAAAATCACAAGTCGCAGGCAATTTATTGTTTTAATTTCTTTGTTTTAATATAGACTATTTTTAAATTTTCTATTTATGTAAAACAATAACACTTTTACTTGTGTTTATAGACTGTTTGTTTTTTTTTGTTTGTTTGTTTGGCATCTCGCAGGTCAACCTATTGGGTTGTCGTCTGCTTAAGCGGACTTACCTGTGGTTGCCCTAATAAATTAAGGCCTCCAGCCAGGACTTAAACTTATATGCTAACTAAAAACAAAGCGACTACACGCTAAGGGCACCCCCTGTGGGGTACGAACCTCGGCTTAAGGCGTCGCTGGAAGAGGGTAGCAAATGACTAGCTGGATCAGGATTGATGTTATTTTGGGACGAATTTAAAGCTATAGGCTCAGCAACGCGGGCTGGCTCGAGCAAGGGTCGGGAGGTTTTCTAGACTGTAATAATCCATCAGTATTAATGTTATGCGCATTTACATTCTAAGGTAATAACCACCCATGGACTCCACGAGACTGACTCGACCTAGTGTGGAGTTCATAAGGAAAATGCTTCCTTTGCATCTTATAATTTATTGTTTGTTTTTAAATTTAAACCTAGCTAGTAATTTAGACTTTAGAGAAATTGTAAATCACTGTATTAGCAACTAAACATTATCTTATCTATCTAATGTTCCGACATTGTCTTACTCAAGGACCAATTTAGTATACTTCGTGACTCAAATGACGCATCTATCACCATTGGCTAAAAAGTCTTGTTGATTCAAGTCTAGACCGTATTTGCTTATAGGTTTTTCGATAATCAGAACCCTCTTCGCTACCATATAAAGCCTTATATCGCAGTTGACGGCAATAAAACAGAAGGTGACAATCCACCCTTGAAGTATTGCAGACGTAATAGTTATGTCATTGTGCGCTGGGGCTATAATTGCTTCTTCCCCTTCAATGTGCCATTCGCGTAGCTTAATTAATTAAAGGAATACGGTGCCATATACAACTTGTAACAAATGTTAAACATCTGTTTGGCATTTCCGAGGGTGTAGTGGTATCACAATTATTGTTGTGGTGTGACTTACCGTGTGTAGTTCTAAGCAAGTCATCCAGTTCGGTAGACATTACTTTGAGGAATAATCCGACGGAAGGATCCAATTGGGTTCCGCACCGGTTGGAAAACTTCGTCAAATCTTTTCGTCGCTTATTCCGCAATGTTTGAAGACTAAGTCTTCAACCAGTGCGTCCTGCCTGTTATGGCATACGGTGTCGATACGTGGACACTGACAGTTGGGCTGGTCCACAAATTCAAGATGGCTCAGTTCACTATGGAACGGGCTATTCTCGAAGTTTCTGTAAAGGTTCAAATCAGAATGAAATTATCCGGAAAAAAACCGGAGTTACCGCTATAGCTTGCAGAGTAAGAAAACTGAAGTGGCACTGGGCTGGCCATGTTTGTCGAAGGACCGATGGCCGGTGGAGCAGACGAGTCCAGGAGTGGAGATCGCGTATCGGCAAGCGTAGTGTGGGACGCCCCCCAGCTAGATGGACCGACGACCTCAAGAAAGTGGCTGGATCAGACTGGATGCGGAAGGCGGAGGACAGGGTGTTAGCGCAGCCTTGGAAAGGCCCATGTCCAGCAGTGGACGGTGATAGGCTGAGTTGATTGATTGATTGATAGTGACTTACTAGATTAAATCCTTCTTAATTATGAATTAATCGACACGAGATTTATTCCCAATGTCGTGATCAACTACACGTTAACTGTCCCATCGTTTTGCTCCGATAAAATGTAGTCGTAACAGAAGGCACAGATATTTCGCCGTGCATGCGATGCATGATACGTGTTTGCGGATGAATGGAAGATTTTGTCAGTATGTCTGATGATTGTATGTATGATTGTCGTATAGTTGTATTTATATAACAGTTTTCTGTCTTAACTAATGTATGTGGCCTTGGCCGAGTTAAGTTGAAATTAATAAATTACAATATTAGTGAATCTGCAAGGTTTACGGACCGCGAACCGGCTAACGTTCTGTACATTTGCAGTCCCTTTACAGATAATTTACGTGACGTTAAGGTTGCAGTTGGGTTGGTGCATCTGACGAGTCTGTCCAAATTACAGTGATGTTCATTCTCGTTACGATAAGGTTGCTGTTGGATTGACGCTGCCAGAGACAAAATAACTTTGAAAGGGTGTTCGGACTGTAATAGTCTATGTCGCTGTTAGCGTCTTGGCTGGTAATAGCTGGATGAGAGTTTCCGACGAACGCGTTGAATAGTGTAGGATTGGAAAGGCGTCTATCGAGGACGATGATGATGATGATGGACAAGGTTAACAGCTGCGTCAAACTAAACATAATCATCGTAATTCCTAGAGACACCACAGGTAAGTGCACCCAATTCGTGGCAACTGAAATGAGTTGAACCAATAGTAGGAGTAGTTAACAGTAAATGAACGCAAAACTTGGACAATGCCTAGTACACGTTTGTAGTTGCAAGTTATTATCGAACAGCGTTTTGGACACAGAGCAAAAGTATTCTTGCATGTGGTAACCACTGCCTACACAATAATTCAATGGTATGCCCGAACTAATCGACATAGTGCCAAGTTCACCAATGACTGGACGCCTTCAGCATATCTGAAACGCGTTCAAGAGATGTCAGTGTCAAAATTGTCAGGGAATATTGACACTAACAGCTCATGAACTGGGTTTAAAAATGCTGATCGAGTTCAGTGTCATTGGTGAAATCTGCACTTATTGGTCTGGCGCATCATTGTTAAGGTGAATGGGTGAACCCATTCACCTTAACAATACTTACAATATTCCATAATAATTTTTAACACTGACAGTTTTTTTTTGTGAAATCGGCACTTAATTGTTGTTTAATTAGGCTTAATTCAGACAAAACGAGCGAAGCTTATTAATCAACAGCAGAAAAATAAAGTATGAACGTTCTTTTGTTACGTTGTTTTTTTTAAAGAGAACAGAAACTTTTACTATTATCTGTTCTTTTTAACACCCGACGCAAAAAGAGGGGTGTTATAAGTTTGACGTGTCTGTCTGTGTGTGTGTCTGTCTGTCTGTGGCATCATAACTCCGGCACGGATTAAGCGATTCAATTTAGTTTTTTTGCTTGTGTAAAGGTGACTTATTATTATTACATTGCGAGTGTTCTCATGTTTGATGAAAATCGGTTGAACCGTTAGAAGTTGTGGGGGATGAAAGTGTTTTAAATAAGATAATAGTATTGCTAGGAACCAATTGTTTTCCAACATAACAAAATCTACATAATAATAAGTATGTACCTATAAAACGTATTTAAAAAATAATAGTAATTCAAAATACGTCGCGTTGGGGTACCGCTCCAAATTATTTATTATCTACGATTATCACCCCCCACAACTTTATTCGGTCTACCAACGCGACGTATTATTAAAATTACTTAAATTTAAAAAAAAATGGACTAAGTCGACCATGAGTCATACCTAAAGTATTAAACAACGCGCACTTTAATCGAACAATCTCATGCAAGATAACTAAAGCTATCAATCAAGCAACAATCAATTACACTGAATTTACGAAACAAAACGATATCTCAACCGAATTAACTGTCTCTAAATAATATTAACGATGTCCGCCGAATGCTAAGTCGACTTCTCGTCACCAAAAACAGATAGAAGTTAAATTAACGGAAACAAAGTTGTTTAGCTCGGTTTGCTCTCGTTTATTTCGTATTTGGCGCGTTTTATAACTGTGATGTCAATTAAATGACCACAGTTTTTTTTTTTCGAAAACTTCCTCTGACGCAACGCTTGTTATGAGTTTTAAATGTTTGAGGAAAATGCAGGGGTTTCTGGTTTGTTTTTGTTTACGTTCCTTTTAAGTATTTTTTGTACCTAAATACAGACAAGAAAGTGTATGGACTTTCATTACTGGCACTAATATGTGGCATGACAAAAATAATGTTGTTCAAAAGTGGTGAACACTTATGACTTGAATGACGGGTTGTCCCTCAAAATCATTGGCTTTTGATTTATTTGATAAAACAGGAAGACGTTATTTAGTGAGAGAGGGATTTACAAAAGTAACATGTGAGCAGAAAAGTATACCTCATGTACCTTCTGTTTATTGGTATTTACAATTTTTATTCCCTCCAGCAAGAAAAACATAAAACGTACCAGCTGCTCATTCCGCTTAAGTCGTAAAGTGAACTGAGTGAAAGGTTTATTATTGTATCCAATAGCTGTGAAAAATGGGGCTCGTATCGCGCACCACAACATACATTTATAAAACAAATCATTATTTTTCCAACCACGATATTTACGATAGTGTTAATGCAACATTAACTAAGGCGAAAGTTTTCAGCCTCTGTTTCATGAGTCCCAAAACTGGCAAATAGTAAAAAAGTGACAGTTTTTTTTTTTATTATTCTTCTTTAAGTGGCTGTCATATTCCCTCAGCCTCTGATATGACTACTTGACTAGGTTACGTACGTTGCACAATTTACATATAGAGTGTCTCGTAAGTCGACGGCCAGCCGGAATCGGGTGATAGGTCATGTCATAATACTTATTTAACAGAAAAAAAAATCGTTGCTGTATTTAAAAAAATACAGGCATTTATTTTAAAAAAAAGCGAGAAAATCTGCTTGCTGCCTGTGACGGTCTCTTAACTCCTCTTGCTAGAATTTTAACATTTTATTTTTATGTATTTTTCTGTTAAGACCCAACCTATCACCCGACTCCAACTTGTGGTCGACTTACGGGATACTCTGTATATACATTCCCACCCCGTTACCTAACATAATTACGCTGAAGAAACGACTATTTCGTAAGGTTTTGTAAAAAAACACATGAACTAGGATCATTTAAAGCATAAAACATCTCGCCCCGACAGTTTCATTCCTACTACACTTCTAAAGCTTCCAAAGCACACGAACTTCTCTATTTTTGGCACACAATATTTCTTCTGAAGAAATTCACAAGCAAAGTACAACCACACAATATATGCTTACAGAAGATCGTCTGTAGCTATATATTGTGTGGTGAATCGCGATTCACGTGTGCACACGTGAATCGTGCGTGACTGTGATTTGTTTGAGATTTGACACAGTTTGAGATCGGCGCACGTACGCGTCTTTGTACAAACCTCCAGGTTCAAGGTTCTGGACTCGAAAGGAGTAGGCATCAACATCAATGGCGAGTACATCACTCACCTTAGATTTGCCAAAAATATGGTATAGTAGTCATGACTGAGACTATGGAGGACCTCAGTTCTGTGCTCGATGACCTCAGTAGAGCTTCCGAAATGAACATGGACAAAACAAACCTACTCACAGAAATAAAATCATTTATCATTCACGTGTGCACAAGCCTGTTTTCTAAATTCAATATTTAATTATTTATTGCCAACCATAATATATATAGTTGTTAGGAAAATAATTATATTAGTCACAATAATGGACCCTGTCAGGGACAGAATAGATGAAGAGAGGAGGTAGAGCACAGGGTGCTTAATGTGATAGTGGTGGATTTTCTTGCCCATTTTTAGTCACAACTATGGACCCTGTCAGAGACAGAATAGATCAAGTAGGAGAGAGGAGGTAGAGCACAGGGTGTTTAATGTGATAGTGGTGGAGTTTCTTGCCCATTCTTAGTCACAACTATGGACCCTGTCAGAGACAGAATAGATCAAGTAGGAGAGAGGAGGTAGAGCACAGGGTGTTTCATGTGATAGTGGTGGAGTTTCTTGTCTGTTCTTCTCCATACGAAACTACCTTTTGTAAGGGGCGCCTAGAATAAATTATATATTAATGGAAATGTTGACGTTCAAAAGTGCCTTACTAAATGCTTTGACTTTGATTTTGATAACTCAAGGCTGACTCTATAGCAGTGGTGGCCCAGTGGTAACGGTCCCGACTTACGAGTTGTAGGTCGTGAGTTCGAACCCAAGCAGGCGCTTTACTTTGTGTAAATAATTTAATCACCACTGCTCTCAAAACGGTGAAGGAAAACATCGTGAGGAAACCGGCATGACCTAGAACCAAAAATTCGAAGACATGTGACATCTACCAACCCGCACTAGTGTCCCAGCAGTGAGAACGTTATAGGCTGATTATGGACTCAATATACCTGACCATTTGCCGCTGTCTAAGCATATTAGCCGACTGTTTAAAAATTCTAATTATGTATTTGTATCAACCTAGTTAGTAATAACTGCTGCTGACTCAATCATGTTCGTGTAACTAAGTGCAAATAGTAATTTTCCGTAAATAATATAGAAATTATCTACACATTTAAGACCTTAATTATGAGTGTGTAAGTAAATTATAACGTAATTAATGCATTAACTATGTAAATATTCTTAAAACTTAAGTTAAATATTGTTAATAAATCAGTTGTCCTAATAGTAATTGTAAGAACTCATGCCGCCTTTGATACTGGTTTATCCTAGTATACTCGTAGGCATATATAATAATATTATATTATAGGTATTACAAATTGTAATACCTATAATATAATATTATTTCTAAGAATTAAACTGTATTTTACCAAAATTTTAATTTTTGAATAAACTCAAAAACTCTCAAACTCCAATCATTTACTTCAATTAAACCATTTACAGGCACTTTTGAATTGTCAAGGAGTCGGTCAGTCAGAAATATGAAGCTAGTTGCCCATTCCAAAGCGTAGTAGGTACCTATGGAGAAGAACGGGCAAGAAACTCCATGGACACTCTTTTAAATAATAATGCTTTTACATATATCTTAGTTACATCGATTAATGTTGACACTATAAGTGAGAACGATGTACAAAAAACCGTACACGTTAAAAGCGTCCAGAGTGCATCAAAACATAATTAAAAACAATCCAGCTAATTAATTATTAAAATAAGCCGTGGCAGCTAAGAGATGACCAGTCCCAACTGACGGCGCCCGTTCACGAACATGACGCATGGATCAGCACCATTCAGCTCAACCATTTCGAAGGGAGCTAAATGATCCGACACACGCGCCACCGTCAACGAGACATTTGAGTGAGCATGACATACTATCAGCCGCCAAGGCACATTCAAGTCAATCTATGACATTACCCGGTAAATAGTAGCTCTATAGTACAAAGTACTCACATCTGTGCAATGCATCTATATAATAAAAAGGAGATTGAGTTTATATAATGCAAATAAATTCTTACTATCTTCAGCAGCTTCAACAGTGTTTCAAATGTCAATTAATTAGTTGTGGTGTGGAGCAGGACCGGCATTAAGCCAGGCATTTTTATCAGTTATGTAATCCTCCAACCTATAATATGCCTGCATGAATAGTGTGCGTTTGACAAAGAATTTGAATTTTGTCTCATTCAGTTGAAGTATGTGGGGAGGTATTTTATTATAACATTTTAGACAGTACCCCATGAAAGATGAGTCTACTTTAGCCAGTCTGAAACCTGGTTGAACTAATAGGTCCCGATTTCTAGTACTATAATTATGTCTTTCACCTCTTTTACTGTAAAGATGTAAAATTTTCTTACGTACATGTTGTTTTCATAGATGTATTGACAAGGTACAGTCATGATGTTAATATCCTTAAACAATTCCCTTAGAGAATCGCGCCTGCGGAGATTATATATGGCTCTGATGGCTCTTTTCTGCAGAATAAAAATAGACTCGATGTCTGCAGCCCGTCCCCAAAGTAAAATACCGTAAGACATGATACTATGAAAGTAACTAAAATAGACCAGCCTCGCGGTATCTACATCAGTAAATTGACGGATTTTTCTGACAGCGTAAGCTGCTGAACTTAGCCGTCCTGCTAGAGATGTTAAATGAGGACCCCATTGTAGCCTTGAGTCGAGCGTGATCCCCAAGAAAACCGTTTTATCGACGAATTCTAGCTTCTCTTGATTCAATACTATCTCACAATCACTACTCTTGACGTTTGGTAAAGAAAATCTTATACACTTAGTTTTATTTCCATTTAGTACTAAATTATTAGCCGTGAACCAATTTTGGACCAGCAGTAAGGCGTTATTTACGTCGTCAAAATTTGAAGCACGTCTATCTACCTTAAAAATCAAGGAAGTATCGTCAGCAAATAACACCATTTGTGGTTGATTTATTTATAAATAGAGTAGGTCATTAATATATACTAAAAAGAGGAAAGGACCCAATATCGAGCCTTGTAGAACACCCATTTTTACCTTTAAACCAAGTGAATTGACACCATTTATTTGAACTTGCTGTTGTCTATCATTTAAATAAGATTTTATTAAACTGAGCGCAAGTTTTCCAAGTCCGTAATGCTCAAGTTTCAAAAGCAGGGTTTCGTGATCGACGCAATCAAATGCCTTGGAGAGGTCACAAAAGATTCCTATGGCGTCTTGAGCCTCTTCCCACGCGTTAAAAATATGTTTTAATAAGGTAACACCAGCGTCGGTCGTACAACGCCCTTTGGTGAAACCATACTGTTGCTCGTGTAGGATTTTATTAGTATTAAAATGATTGAGCATCTGATTAAGTATTATCTTTTCAAAAACCTTGCTGAAAACCGGCAACACGGACACAGGTCTATAATTATTAGTGTCTTTACTGTCCCCGGATTTGAAAAGTGGTATTACCTTACTGTATTTCATTAGATCCGGGAAGACTCCTTGATCCACACACAAATTAAATATTAAGGCTAAGTAAGGTGCTATAGTTTCAATTATGGAGGTACAGACTCTAATAGACATTCCCCAAAGATCTTCGGTCAATTTGATCTTGATTTGCTTAAAAGATTTTATTACTGTTAAGGGGTTAATATGCTTAAAGTTAAATTCAATCGGGCAGGCAGAAACATTCGCCCTCATTAAATCAAAAGCACGCGAGGGCGAAGAATTTAAGATTTCAGTGGTTTTTAGTGGGACACTGGTAAAGAAATTCACAAATTCCTGAGCAACTTTTTTGTTATCGCTAATGAGACCACGTGACGTCTCCAGTGTGTAATCAGAATTTTGCTTTTTGATGCTGTTCGTTTCATTATTGATAATTTTCCAATATACATTGGAACATTGTAAAAAACCCTTTTTTATGATTCATTATTGTTTTATTTACTTATTGGGATAATATTATATTATAGGTATTACAATTTGTAATACCTATAATATAATATTATTTCTAAGATTTAAACTGTATTTTACCCAAGTTTTAATTTTTGAATATACATTTATTATTCATTTATTATTATTATTTACATAGGAACATTGTAAAAAACCATTTTTTTAAATTCATTATTGTTTTATTTACTTATTGGGATTTGAATTGATTACGTAATTAATGTTTATTATCCCTCAGGTAAGTTATTTATTGGAAGTAAGTAATTTTTTTTCAGTTGTTTGAAGTCGTTCTTCTGTACATAACAATTCTATGCAACGGGACTACAAATAGCCCGTGAAAATTCTAATTTTAACTGTCTCGAACAAAACAAGAAAACAGACAATTAATCAGTGGCGACGTTTGTGGTACTTTCTTGGAAGCTTTTTGTCCTACTTTTCTTTAGGTCTTATACATGAAATATTAATGTAAAATTATGTATACCTGCGTAGGTACGCAAAGTTGCTTACTTATAAAACATATTGTATCGCATTCGAAATTGGTTTCGTTAAAATGGTTGGTTCTTTGTCGGTTAAAATTGTAAGGAGGCATATGATTGAATTATTTGCCAGGGTCGGCATTTCATCTTTCGTAATGTTTACAAGTTCAAAACATTTTGCAACTCCACTCCGTCGACAAGTAAAAATGTCTGACTAAAAATGTACCACTGTTGTCATCCGGATATCTTCCTTCTGAGTTTAAGTTCTAATTAGTTATAATAAGTTGAGTTAGAGATTGTCTAAGAATTAGGGACTGTTTAGGTGCAGAATAAGGATTCAAATGAGCAAAAGGAACAAAAACAAAAATAAAGAAAACACACGTAAACGGTGTGTGCTGGAGTGTGTAGGAAGCAAGCGGTGGAGAATGAATAATGAAGTGCAAACACAAGTTATGAGACATGTTAGAAGATTGGCATGACAACACTGTGCGAGTGATATTCTAATCACTCGCACACGAATAATCTAATTTTTTTTATTACGATGGGTTTGCGCTTGACTCTAGTCTAGGTCAGAAGTGACAGAGACAAAGTCTACAATGGAGTAAGTTTATATGGATAACTTAATAGTGATAAAGGAAATTGGAAAACTGGAATCCAATACGTAGTCGACGGCATAGTACACTCCGAAGTCTACAAACCATGTGTTGTCAGAGTGCCCTAATAAAACACAAAGAAAAATGTGTTTCGGATGCAATGAGTTCGAACACGGAGCTACGGACTGCAAGAAAAGCCATCATAATCAACGAAGCCAAAAAATATCAAGCAGGGCTCCAAGCGACGCCAACCGAAAGCAAAATTTTTCAATAGTGTCTCCGATGGTAGCACTGTGGACGAAGGTTTGCAACATGATGAAGTTGGATACTTGCAAAATGAAATTCCTCTGAAGAAATATAGGTGTCAGATGTCAACGTGACGAAAAAGCCGATGAAAGAAATTAAGTTACAAAATGGAGTACTCGTCACGGCATTTATCGACGTTGGGAGAGATGTGAACTTAATATCAAACGAGTAAAATGTTCAGTTGGTCGCAAAATGCGATAACACAATAACATTACGACGTCAGGTTAAGGATCTTACAAACTGTTTTCGACATGATGTTTTTAAGCCTTTATTGAAATTGATGTATAAATAAATATTTTAATAGAAATAAAAGAAAGAAAGGAAGAAAAATATTTTATTTGGGACACGCACAGGGAATACAAATAGTAAAAGAAATAAAATGAAGGTATAAATAAAATAAAAAAATAACAAAAAATGTATAAACTAACAGAAAAACAACAAAAAACAGTAAAAAGACCTGTGCGAGGCCAAAAAGGCTCCTATCTCAGCATAATGATGCGATATTTAAAAAATAAATAACGCAGCGCTGATATTCTGACAGGGAACAAGAACTTAAATAATAAGAGCACGGGTCGATCAAAGGTCATGCTTCGCTTACCACGGTTGGTTCGTGGATCTGACCCTCAGTTAAATGCTTAATTGATGGAAATGAGCCACACTAGCACTTATAAGTCAACCTGTATACGCATCGACTTGAGAATTCATGAACTCTATTTGAACCGTCCTCAAATCGCCACGCGTTCTCCCCTGTACGATATTTAGTACCCCTGCCCTGTTTTGAAAGTCACGTCCGCAGCCAACTTGCTTCAGTTGTCGCATAATAATAAAGGGTCTGACTGACCTTGTCGGCTACTTGATTTTATTTCTTTTTCCCCTACCCGTAACTTCAAGCCGTTAACTTTTATTACCCGCCATAGTTTTTATGAAGAATCCAGAGAATCTGATGTTTCTTATAATCGTTCTTTCTTTTCTTAAGTATGGCTGTTATTGTTGGTTTCTTGTGTATTACTTTATATTTTTGTTTTATTTGGGGTTTCTGATTCTATTTAATAATAAGTAAAATGTGACCTTTTTAACATGTTTTATGTTATACAATATTTTTGAAAATAGTTGACGTTGTTTGTCGTGTTTTCTTTATGACAATAAAATTTTGTTGTGTCAGCGACTTTATGATTTAATCAGCTTGAAATACAGTCCACTAAACTTTCCAGAAGAAAAAAATATAGATATGAAATAGGTTTATTTGTAATAGAAACACGTGCATACAAGAAGATAATTGATGCTGATGTGTTAATAAAGGTTATATTATCTTATAATTTTTTAACAAGTTTAAAATTTTCGGTGCAATAAAATGTTCCTAAAGTGTCCTTATTTATTCATATCTTCCGAAAAAAGAATACAGTAACGATCAACTCACCGTGTCCCGCACGTAAATTTTTAAGTTCATTTGGTTTGATGAGTAAAACCTAGAAGTCATGTAATTCCATTTTTTTTAACTACTGACCTATTCTATCTATAATAAATATACATAACATAACATCCATAACATCACGCCTTGTTTCCCCGAAGGGTTGGGCAGAGGTGTACCTGTACACCCACATTTCGCCAGTTACGTCCCATGTAATAAAGGGCGAGCCTATTGCCATCAACCGGGCACAAATCCAGACTACGGGCTGCTACTGAGTAATTCCAGATAGAAAAGCCCAATAACACTTTGCCCGACCTGGGAATCGAACCCAGGACCTCATGCTCAGCAGTAGCGATTGCGACCACTAGACCAACGAGGCAGTAATAGCAAATATGTATCACTAATTACAATGTAATTTTAAACATAGTGTGGCGGCATCTACACCGCCACATGCGAACAACGCATCACACTAATCCTCATATCCCTAAACATAGTAACACTATCGCGAAAAAACAAATGTGATAAGATTAAATTTAGAAGAAACATAACAAAAAATTAAAATAATCACAACCAAAACAAAAAAGCGAAACAAACAACAACAAAAAACCGGTCCGATATATGACAATAGGCTCTATAGGTATACCTCAGCCTATCCCTTCAGGGATTACAGGCGATACTGGGACAAGAAGCCTCTAAGTAGCTAATCATTTATTTGTCAGAAATCTTACACAGATTATTACCAAGGTTTCGGACTTGGAATACAATCCTACATCTTAACATTTTATAAATGATAGTCACATTTCGTGTGACCGCGTTGTTTTTTTAATCGACGCAACGGATTTTGATGCGGGTTTTACAATTTTTTTGTGAATTTATTCCGGAAGGTGTATACGAATAATAAATATATTAATATTAAAATTCATATAATACTAAAAAAAATATGTTTTGTGGGCCGAAAATTGTAAATGAACTGTTACTATGAGACCTGAGACAAATCCTCGTAATTAAAAACGTTCAAAATCTGCCCGCAATCTCATTTCAAAAGTTTTCAAAAATGTATGATAATTGGAAGTATTTTTGAAAGGTTGAAACTGAGATTAGAACGTGGACATTCTCATTTCAACCTGATTCTGGAACGTATTTATTTAATACTGGCCTACTTAGTAAATTGGTTGGCAAATAAAGCAAAAGATGTTATCTAAGTATGTAAGTCACAACTCAAGGCCGACTCTTGTTTGCAGATATTAGTGTAACAGAATACCTTGTGGTCTACATTTCTCCAATATTTTTTGTACACAGTAAATATTTATTTGGGAATAGGAGCTGAGGTCAAACGGCTTTATTGTAAAAACAAACTATATGCAATGGTATAAAATATAAAATAACATCATCAACTTTTACGTCTTTCTCTCCGTGTCGTTCAAAGGCAACTGTCATTCAACCTTTTTGAATATGTTTCCCGTCATCCGTCACTTACACCTTAGCATTCAGCTCTTTCGCACAGTCATGCATTCATCAACGTTCCATTCTTACATTTATATCGATCATTGCATCATATCAGTAGTGTCATTGGGATTTTCATTAAAGATATTCTTAGTAGCAGTATCAGGCTGATTTGTGGATGTTTTCCTGATTAATAATTTAATTTATAATTTATTTTATTTTTCACTTCAAGACACAAACATCAGTGTAGCCCTGGCTTTTGTACTAGGATTACCTTTATTACAAGAGCCAGATATATCTTCATCATCATCCACAGCCCAACATCACCCACACTTTCTCTTTTCTTGTGCCAGTCTCCACGCAACTGTGCTAGCCTCATCCAAGTTCTACCCATCTCGCCGCCGGATGTCCGACATTTCGTCTTCCAGTCCATGGACGCTCACAGTCACTGCTTTATTCCACCTACAATCACTGCGCCTTACCAGGTGTCCTGTCCAACTCCATTTGAGTTCCTTAACTCTTTTTCCGATATCAAAAATACTATATTTACTTAATTTAGTATACAATACAGTGTGAGATATTTAGACTGCCATTTTTGCACCACATTTTGGTGGAAGGGTTGGTACACATAACGTAACATATCAAAACATCACGCCTGTCATCTCTGAAGGGTTAGGCTGAGATATTCCTATAGTATATCCACATTAGCCAGTTATGTTAAGGTCCCATGTATTAGAAGGCGAGAAATTATACTAACTCCCAGCAGGAACGAAGGTTACTTTATCTACATGAAATAGTACAAATATATTATAATGCAATCAATTTTCCTATTGGTTGATGGCAATAGGAGAATTTATTGCATGGCAGGACCGGATTTGTAGTAAAAAATAATGCAATAACATGACTTCTAGGATTTGCTCATCAAACCATACATGCACTTAAACATTAATGTGCGGGACGGTGAGTTGATCGTTACTGATTTCCTTTTGGGAAGATATTAATAAAGAAGGACACCATTAGAATGTATGATTGAACCGAAAATTTAAAACTTGTTAAAGAATATACATCAGTCTATTATGTTTCCACTGCTGGGACACATGCCACCACTCTGTGTAATCCAGGCCGTAATCCACCACGCGGGCCCAGTGCGGATTAGTAGATGTCTCATGCCTTCGAATTTTTGATTCTACGACATGCCGGTTTCCTCACATATTGTCCTTCACCGTTTTGAGAGCAGTGGTGATAAAATAATTTACACAAAGTAAAGCGCCTGTCTGGGTTCGAACCTACGACGAACAACTCGTAAGTCGCGGCCGTTACCACTGGGTCACCACTGCTCTCGAATAATAATATATAATCATTTACTTCGAGCAACATGACTCATAGTGTTAGTAAATGTATGCTCATGACGACCCTTGTCTGGATTTCTTTGGAACAGTCTTCCACACATCAGCATTGTAATGACATTCAGATTAATTATATTTATGTATGCACGTGTTTCTAACACAAATAAAACTTTTTCCTATCTTTAGTTTTTTCTTCTGAAAAATCGAGTGGACTGTATTTCAAGCTGATTAAATAACAAAGTCGCTGACACAACTAAATGTTATTGTCGAAAAGAAAACACGACAAACAACGTCTATTATTTAAAAAATATTTTAAAGCATAAGGAATGTAAAAAAGGTCAGATTCTAGAATCAGAATCCCCAAATAAATAAAAAATCTAAAGGAATACAAAGAAAGGACGATTTAGGAAACATCAGATTCTCTGGATTCTCTTTTTATGGAGAATCCAGAGAATCTTATGTTTCCTAAATCGAAATTATCTTTTTGTATGCACGTGTTTCTATGACAAATAAAACTGTTTTCTTTCTATATTTTTTGTTCTTCTGGAAAATTTAGTGGACTATTTCAGGCTGATTAAATCACAAAGTCGCTGACACAACTGAATTTTATTGTCGAAAAGAAAACACGACAAACAACGTCAACTATTTTCAAAAATATTATAAAACATAAAGAATGTAAAAAGGTCACATTTACCCCAAATAAAACAAAAATATAGAGTAATACACAAGAAACCAACAATAACAGCCAGACTTAAGAAAAGAAAGGACGATTATAAGAAACATCAGATTCTCTGGATTCTTCATAAAAACTATGGCGGGTAATAAAAGTTAACGACTTGATATTACGGATAAGGAAAAATAAAATAAAATCAAGTAGCCAACAAGGTCAGCCAGACCCTTTATTATTATGGGACAACTGAAGCAAGTTGGCTGGGGACGTGACTTTCAAAACAGGGCAGGGGTACTAAATATCGTACAGGGGCGAACACGTGGCGATTTGAGGACGGTTTAAAAAGAGGTCATGAATTCTCAAGTCGTTGCTTATAGGTTGACTTATGAGTGATAGTCTGGCCTATTTCCATCAATTTATCACATTGGTCACCTATCCACGAACCAACCGTGGTAAGCGAAGATCGACCTTCGATCGACCCGTGCTCTTATTATTTAAGTACTTATTAAAATGTTTATGGCTATCAATTTCAACAAAGGATTAAAAATATCCTGTCGAAAACAATTTGTTAGATCCATAACCTGACTGACCTGATATTGTTTTATCGCATTTTGCGACCAACTGAACATTTCACTCGTTTGATATTAAGTTCACATCTCTCCCAACAGCGATTAATGCCGTGACGAGTACTCCATTTTGTAACAAAATTTCTTTCATAGGCTTTTTCGTTATTTTTTTCTTCCCATCCACCATTAGGTCCGCCAATATTCCTCGATGAACCAATCAGCGCCCGCAGAGGAATTTCATTTTGCAAAGTTCCATTTTCATCATTCACCTCCGTCCACAGTGCTACCATCGGCGGCACTATTGAGAAATTTTCTTAATATTTTTTGGCTTTGTTGATGATGATGGCGTTAATGATGGATTTTCCTGCAGTCCTTAACTCCGTTTTCGAACTCATTGCATCTGAAACACTTTTTGCCTTGTGTTTTTTTTTATCAGTACTCAAACGAAACATGGTTTGTAGACTTCGGAGTCTATTATGTCGTCGACTACGTATTGGATTACCATTTTTCTATATCCTTTATCACTAATAAGAAATCCATGTTAAATTATTCGTGTGCGAGTGATTATAATGATTGATTCTGACATATGGATTGATTACTCTTTATATTATACCTACATACAGTAGAATCAAAGTTACACAAGGTTTAACATAAGGAACTCTTACAGCAAAAAAAAATCATAGATAAACGTTGGATGAAGAGCCTAATATGGGACAGGAAAGGATCCAAGTACAGAATAACCCAGATGTATATGCTTTTCCGAAAATATTTATTTAATAAAAGGCTGTGAGTCTTATTTTAAAATTCATCACTATGAGATGGCTGCCAACTTCTGCAGAGAAAAACAAAGAGGCGGGACCTGCATCTTAGTAAAAAAACTTGTCTTCAAAGAACTACCATTTATAAATACTCACGCTTTAGAAAATACGTTCGAAGCATGCGGTATAGAACTAACTTATCATAAGTTGGTAATTATTTGTGTTTATATAACTCCTCAATCCGACCCCACCTAGTTCTATTTAAGTTAAATGTTCTTTTGAAACATGTATTTCATAAATACTATTAAAAAATAAAGGTGGTTTTAGTAGGCAACTTTAACTTTAAACTCTCAAAAAAGTCAACAAAAATAATCAATTACTGAATCTTTCATATAATTATAATCTAAAATTACATATAAATGAAACAACACGCAAGTCATCATGTATTGACCATATTCTCAGCAGTATTCCGGATGCTACTGCTACAGTAATGCCACTCCATCTATCCGATCATGACACAGCCAAAATATTGAGTATTCCTTTAAGACATAAGATAGGTACAAATAAAACAGGCAACATTTTATATCTATAAAAGAGACTACAACTTGAATAATATTCAGAAGTTTAAGGAATGTTTTCAAAATGGGTCCTGGTCAGAAACTTACTCAGAAAATGATGTAGATTTAGCATTCAGTTATTTTAATGAATTATTATGCCTTTTCTATAACTTATGCTTCCCATCATTTTAAGTTAAAGTCAATACTAAACAAAAGAAACAAAGCTGGATAAGCGAAGGACTGAAACAAAGTTGTAAAACCAAACGATATTTACGCTGTCAATATTAGAGAAATAAAAATATAGGAAACAAGTAAAAATATGCAATATTCAAAAATCTTACAGAAATGTATTTCCGTATCAAGAAAGAATGCAAACATTAAGTTTATTCTCGAAAATGAAAATAAATGCGTAGCCATATGGTAAGTAATTAGGGACGAAATCATGAACAATAACTTCAAGGACAACATGGAAAACACTCAAAACGATAACACAGTAGTCACGGATCCTATAGAAATAGCAAATGCCTTCAATAATCACTACATTAAAACGGCACATACTTCTAGTACTGATAAAAAAAACTAGCCCTAAGAAAAATTCAGCTGCTCATTCGATGTTCCTCAAACCTGTGTCTGAAAATGAAGTTAGAACGGAGATAATAGCGTTAATAAACTCAAATTCTGAAGGATTCGATTAAATTAATACGAAAATTATAATTAAAGCATGCACAATTGAGCTTGGTGCAATTGTAACACATTTAATGAATTTATCTTTCTCACTTGGTACTTTTCCTGAAGCAATAAAAGTATCAATTGTTAAAACATTTTTTTTAAATGGAGAACAATCAGATGTTAATAATTATAAATAACAAATAACATTAGTACTTGTTTTGTCAAAGATATTTGAAAAGTGCATGTAAAAACGATTGATCGAATTCTGTAACAAATTTAACATAATTAAGAAACAACAGTTCGGCTTCCTTCCGGCAACAAACAAATCTACGACAGAAGCTATCTTCATTCTTATAAAAATTCTTATATTAATTAAAAGGTTTAATCTTCGACTTATCTAAAGCCTTTGACCTAGTGTCTTATGACCTGTTACTTCAGAAACTAGAGGCAATTGGAATTAGAGGCATAGTGCTTCAGTGGATATCGACATTTGTGGTATTTTGTACACCAAAATCACATCTTATTATATATGTGTCTATTTAATACCTGAGGATCTGTTGTGCACAGCAATTCTTTCTATGATTCAATAACTACTAAAGTCTTTACGAAAATTGTATGACACTCATTTTACTTACATTTGTTTATCTGATAATTTTTGTACTGCTGAAAAGCAAACCTTTAGATACCTCTGTCTATTTTCTACATCCATTTATCTATTTCATGTGATCTCCTTTTATTGAATGTTGTAACATTTTGTATCCAACATTGTCATCTGTCAGTTTTTCTTTTTCTATGGTATAGAGCTAAGAGGTCGTCTATTTTATTGTAAAGGTATCGTAAAACTAGTGTTAAGCTAGGTTCTCACTGTAAGCCATCTTTATTGTTCCTGGCCGATAAACAAATAAGAAGTATTTGGATTTAAAACTAAAAAAAGTCACTTCTAGAAGGTCTGCCAGGGCCTATAAAAGGCAACCGTTACTTTTCACCAGGTTCTTTTGATTCCGTCTTTTGACTCATTCTTTTGACTCCGTCTTTTGACACCGGTTCTTTCTTTTCTGTTCCTTTGCTTGATACTCACCAGTCAATGTATTTCGAAAGCTCCTTAATATAAACGTTTTGAAACTCAGTGAATTTATTTAATATAAACATCTTGTGTGCGTGAAATTGTTTGACTCCTTCAATCACCTCCGACCCCCCCACTTGCGTCTTCGAGAGGAGAGGAGTTCGACACGTATTAGAGAGATCTAAAAACGTGGCGTGAGACGCCGCCGCCTGAAGAAACAATAACCGACGCGGAACTGCTTCAACCTCGAGCTGCTTCGCGACCGTGAGCATGGAGAGTCTGCTGCGAGCTCCCACTCGACATATTGCAGGCCGGAGGAGTGGCCGACGCGAAGCTGCTTCAACCTCGAGCTGCTTCACAACCGTGAGCGTGGTGAGGCTGCTGCGAGCTTCAACTCGACAGACTGCGGGCCGGAGGAGCGACCGACGCTTGCTGCTTCAACCTCGAGCTGCTTCGCGACCGTGAGCTCCCTCGTGTCAGACTGTGGGCCAGAGGAGCGGCCTACCCGAGCTTCTACTAATTATTAATATCTTTTCTACATACTTTTGAATTTTATATTTAAAAATTATTTCATTTTAACTTGTGACCACGTTTAGCCAGTCGGCGAAACGTTACGTTACACATTCCTAAATAACAGACAGCGGGTTACCATTACAAAAGTTTGATAGAAATAACGATATAATACCACACTCATCCGAACTGAAGTTCAACAGACATGGTGTCCCACAAGGAAGTGTGTTAGTCCAAATTTTATTTATTTTATACATACATTCTATAATTAATATAACCAACCATAAATGTATATTACTTGCTGATGACATTCATATTATTGTAGCAACTGATAATTTATCCAAAAGCCTTAAAAAAACAGTTTATATTCAATTAATAAATCTAATAATGCTAAATACAATGTTAAAATCAATATACATAAAATTTATGAAGTGACGCAAACTAAATTTCGAGGCATAACTTAGGATCAAGACATAAACTGGAAAGCACATGTTGATACCGTCTCCTAACGTATAATTAATTCGTATATGCACTTAAAAACGTCAGAAACATAAAAACGTTAAAACGGCAATAACGTCCTACCATGCATACGTTGAATCGGTGCTCCGCTATGGCTTGATAATGTGGGGTAGCACAGATCAAAATAGAGCATTGATTATTATTATTTTTATAATTGCACAAAATAAATGCATTAGAGCAATTAACGGGCTACGACCTGACGAATACTGTAGGCCGATATTTAAAAACCTTGGCTTGTAGCTGCTACCGTTTCTTCACATAATAATATGAGACATGTATGTTTGTGAGGAAGCATAAGGAATTGTTTACTAATGCAGAGGATTTATATCCTCGTAACCGACGGGACTAAAGGTTTAAGGACCCTCACAGGCTCGTACTGGATATCCTGCTGAGACTTGCTTATTATAAGAAAGTTCGTGAAAATGTGTGTATGTACGTGTATATAATAAGGTACCAAGTAACCTCAAGACATTATTATGAAATTATTAAAAAAAACTGCATGAATGGTTGTGTAGTCATAGTTTTTATAGTGTCAAAGACTTCTATGACAGTAAATGTTAAATTTGCTTCTGAAAATTTGTACGCTTATAACTGTTATGCAAAAACATGGATGATGTTGTTATCTTGTATTTTACCATCTTTTTATACCATGTGTTTAAGCAAATAAATATTATTCTATTCTAATATTTTATTCTAATCCTTTCATTGTTGAGACAACTGAGAGAAGTAGAATAGAGACGTGACTTTCAAAACAAGTACATAAAACATTAATTTTCATGTCATCATCTGCCAACCCTTTTCCCGACTATCTGGGTCATGAAACCACACGTAGCGCAACAAAATATTTTTTATAAAATACAGGATAAAATTGGACCGAACCTGCAACCGCGAAAAAAAAACTGCTGTTCCTTATATTTGTCAACCTATTTACGTCTGGTCTTACAAATATTAATGTAGTGTGCTTTTTGAAAATTAAGGGATATAAAAAATGGGCCCATATTCAGGTTTTTACCATACCAATGTAAGTAACTGAGCACACATCGGAACCTTGAAGAGGAATATCACTTTTTACTTACAACGCGATGAAGACGAGATCTTCATTTATTAGTCTGTATACCTACAATAAAATAGTTCGGCAATAGTCCAAAACCATTAAGGCTCGTACAAACAGGACACGGCGCGACACAAAGGCACCACATGTTGCGGACTTGCGGTGCCTTTGTGTGGCTAGCGATTCGATTCGCGTCGCATGTCGCACCAGTCTCCGCGAAGCCATTAACGCAGTAATAATGTTACTTAGTAGAGCGTTGGTTAAACCAACGACTTTGATCTTTTGCCACAGAGTACAGAAATGCATCTCCTTCCGTTAACTAACACTTTGCACTAGATAAGTAAGCTTCCCACAACCCATGTATTTCTAAGGCTAGATACACTCTCTCAGGCCACTGCTTTCTGTGTATCACAAACTAACGTCTTTGGTCGTGTATCAAAGGCTACAGAAACGCATTTCCTTCAGTTTACATACAATTTGCACGTAATCAGTAAGATTCCATAAATCTATGTTTTTCCAAGGTTAGGTACTCCCTTAGTCCACTTCTGAGTATTACAAACTAACATCTTTGCTGGTGTATCAAAAGCTACAGAAACGCATTTCCTTCAGTTTACATACAATTTGCACTTAATCAGTATGATTCCCTAAATCCATGTATTTCTAAGGTTAGGTACACTCCCTTAGGCCACTGTTTTCTGTGTATCACAAACAAACGTCTTTGCGCAATTCTCATATGCTACAGACACATTCTCTACATATTACTTACAATTTGCACTAGATCAGTAAGATTCCTTCTACCCATAATATGGCATGCAGAAAGTTGTGGTCAAATTTAAGAATGTGGTACACCATGAATTTAAACAATTTTCTCCATGGGATTATTTAAAAAAAACTGTTGTCTCATAGAAAACTTCAATATCTACTCGACCCAAATGTTGTATGGGAGTTCCACTTTTGAAAATAAGTAACGTCGAGAGTTCCATCATTGAGGTGAGGGTGGAACTTCAGTTCTCGCTTTTTGTATGACGTAGAAGGTAAGGATGTCTCGTTATCATCAGCCATTTATTTTAATTACTGTTGGCATACTTTGGGAAGTGTTGGTTATTGCGCATTAGAAAAACCGTTTGCAGTTCAAATCAAATTATAATTTACGATCAAATTATTCAAACTAGCAATTCACACACTGTTGATACACGATGTGACTATACTAAACGCGCGACAATTTTAGAAACTGTCACGTGTTCACTGCTTGACAGCCACCGAATAACTAGATTTAAAACTTTTCGAGCATTATGTTGTAGACTCTGTCGAGAGCCACTTGGTGGCGCTGGTGTCCCGGTTGGTCAAACGAGTGGCTAACGTATTTCCGACATATAAGTATTCGATACAATATGTATGTATATGGGATTGTGTGCCACAGTCTACAGAATCGAATTCCCTCCGGATTATTACAAATTGCGTTTTATACTGGGTGTCCCGTAAGTCGACCTCTAGTCATAACAGTTAACAGAAAAATATTTAAAAAATCTTTGCCATGTATTTAAAAAAAATTAAAATCTACTGCCTGTGGTGGTTTTTTAACTCCTGTTGCTAAAATTTTTCGTTTATTTTCTGTTAACTATAATGACCACATATCACCCGACTCCGGCTTGACGTCGACTTATGGGATACCTGTATGTATGCTGGCTTAACCCCGTGTGTTTCCAGGACCATAAAGGTATTAACCAGTCATGGATTCAGTACATGATTCTGAACCGCCCTGCGTTGAAATTTTTTGTCGGTTATCAAAAAAATTACTGCTGTTTCATAGAAAAGTGCAACAACTACGCGGTCAAAATGTATGGCAGAGCTATTTTTATTTTAATAACCGACAAAAAATTTCAACGCAGGGGCGTTCAGAATCATGTACTGAGTCCATGGTAACCGGTTGTGCGTCGATGTCCCTTCCACCCTTTATGCTAACTGTCTATGTTTATTTTTAAATTGAATAAATATTGTAGCATTCCACTATCTTTTTTTCATGTGCTCTCACAGTATTGTTTTCAGTGTAATGAATTGTGTGGCAGAAATTTCACATTAGCATTCTGTTGTTTTTAAACTACGGCTTTCTGTTTTTCAAAGTCATCGCACCCAACTCTCGTTGTGGGATTATCGTTCTACATACTTACTCGTATATGTATGGCTTTGTCAGATTCGCCGTCAACTTGGCGCCATCGCTTGGCCATTGCAGTGACGTCGAGCTATTAAAACGAATAACGAGAAGACTTATTGGTGCAATAAAGCACATTGTAAGTTGGTCAATAATATCCCTATACTAAAAAAAAAATTGGTCATCATCCACCTACCTTTTTCCCAAATACGTTGGTGTCAGCTTCCATCCAAATCGCAGCATACCAGTATTTTATATGTCTGACCTCGAAAACCCAGTTACTGGGCAATACGAAACACCTTAGTAAGACTGCTTGTCAGACTTTAGACGACCATTAACGAAGGCCAAAGATCTATGAGTGACAACCCGGACCAACAGTTTAACGTGCTTTCCGAGGCACGGAGGGGTCTTGGTATGTAATGTATGGTCACCCATCGACATGCCGGTCACCTTCACCTTCAATCAACCCGTGCGGCTGAATTTAGCCACGAGCCCCTTCATTTTCTTAGCAGTTTTAAGTATTTTTTCATATTGGGGTTTAATTTATTAAAAATTAAAATAATATTTATTATACATACACACACACTGATGTAGTGACAAAAATTCAAAAGAGTATGCTTAGATGGTTTGGTCGTGTTGAGAGGATGAATGAAAGGAGACTAACAAAAGGTATTTACAAGGCAGATGTGAGTGGAAACGCCGGGAGGGGACGCCCTAGGAGGACATATAGTGACCTTATTGGTGATGTTCTTCAGAAAGGTCAGGTGCGTACCACTCGCAACCGGCACGCGTGTATGACTAGTAGGCTAATTCACGTAACTAAAGAAGTTCAGATGCAGTGTAGTTGCAGTGAAGTTTTGATCAAAACAACGTTTTTCGTATTCTCTACCGCTATCAGATACGCTCGCGTCAAGTTCGCGTCACGCGAGCGCATTTTCGGTATTCTCCTACTGCGCGTAATCAGTATGTGATTCTGAACGCAACAAGATCGGTATTTAACTATTCGTTTGACGTCTCAAAACGACACCTTTTAGGTTTCAATTTGATCAATGTGCAGTTTCGGTTACACACAACATAAGTTCCTCAATATTTACTTTTGGTGGCATCAAATTGTATTTTTTGGGAATGTTAGTGTTTAAATGAAATATAAAATGTTTAATTGTTAAAACCTGTTAACTACAAGTCGTTTTCAATTATTTTCTAAAGGTTTTGTTTTCCTTTTTAGTGAACGTGAGTTACCAACTTGGGTTGAGGATTTTATCCCTCGCTGTCGAAATAGATGGCCGAGAACGTCGTCAAACCCTAAAAAGGCATAGGTTTTTTGTGGATCCATTCCGTTTTTCGGATCGGGAATTCCAGAATTCCTATCGTCTGAGCGAAGACTTGACTCGGCAATTGATTGGAAAGCTAGAGGCATGTATTCCGAAGGAGGAAAGGAAAGACGGTTTGAGCTTTGAGTGTACAGGCAAAGGTTAGCCACTTCTCCCCACAACCTCACTGCCTGCACCAAGTAGAGCAGCGATTCTCTCCTCTAAAGGGGATAAAGAAGTGGGTACGCCTGGCCCTCCAACTGTACCTTGTTGATTATTCCGAATCTGCCTAATTCGGTTGAGCAAGTGTCTCTTATAGTCGGTGTACCACAAAATATTACAAATCTAGTTATTTACCCAAGTATAATGAACCGATAGCGATACACATAGGTGCATTATCGATAAGATCTAACAGACCTTGTTGCACTTTTTGGGAGTTCTTGGATCCCCGTCTGCCTCGGCATTTAATATATTGGCGCACTCTGACCAAAGGCGCACGAAAGTCAGGGCACTCGCTTCTCTCGATTTTACTCTTCCACGGGCAAAATCCCTGTGGCCCTCCAAATACTCGACGTTCCATTTGCCGCACAGACACACGTTTGGGTGAAGCCATATCTACTGATGAATCATGATGAAACTTACATGAAATAAATTTAAACTGCTAAGTACCACTTCATATAATACACTGTACCTACATCCTTAATCATTTTATTATAATAAATATATACTCGTACTAACCATCAAAGTTCACTGAGTCTTGAATTTCGCGCTCGTTAAGTCATTAGCGCGTTTCCTCATAATATGACAGTTTTAGTTTTATGTGGCAATGTTAGACCATTATTCAGCAAAATACATCATAGCATAGCATAGCATAGCATAATCAGCCTATAACGTTCCCACTGCTGGGACACAGGCCTCCTCTCTATGAGAGGGAGTGAGCCGTAATCCACCACGCGGGCTCAGTGCGGATTGGTAGATGTCACATGTCTTCGATTTTTTTTTTTGGTTCTAGGACATGACGGTTTCCTCACGATGTTTTTCCTTCACCGTTTTGAGAGCAGTGGTGATGAAATTATTTACACAAAGTAAAGTGCCTGCCTGAGTTCGAACTCACGACCTACAACTCGTAAGTCACGGCCGTTACCACTGGGCCACCACTGCTCTCTAAAAAAATACAATAACATTGATTGTTAATCAAAACATAATTGTTCGTTTATATGGTAAGAAAAAATACTAAAATCAGTACTGGGGTATTATTTAAGTATTATAATAACGTTATATTCATTTTAACGTAATCGATTCTATTCGATTATTTAGTTAGTAATATTTTTTCTCTCATGTAGCCACACCGTGGGTAAGTGCTGGTAGAGTTTGGCATAGACTATTATGGGTTTGGTTGCCATACAGTTCACGCGCAGCTAACGCGCTGCAACTTCATCGGCGCGTCATGAAATTAAGTGAATTAGCCATGTAAGAACGTTAACGAGGCAAAATGAGTATGTAAGGATCGTAGCAGGTGGCGTTCTGTGGTTTCTGCCTACCGTAGTGTTTGTATGTGTATGTATCATGTACGTAAATAAACCCTAAATGGGAAAGTACATAAAGTTTGTTTGTTTCTTTTTTTTTGTAACGCTTTCTTGCCAAAACGGCTTAAAGGATTTGGATTAAATTTGGCACACAGAAGATAGACCTGGATAAGGCCATAGGCTACTTTTCATCCAGGATCGCAGACGAAGTCGCGGGCCACAAGCTAATAATCTATACTCTATCTATACTAATATTATTTTGAAAGTAACTCTGTATAACTACTTCATTCAGTGGTTTTGACTCAAAAGGTAACCCTTTTGAGTCAAAACCACTGAATGAATATAGATAAAATTTGGCAAGGCGATAGATGGCATCCTGAAGAAGGACATAATCTTTTTTTTTCCGTTGGCAGTTTGTTTTCGTGGGATAATTTCCGGGATAACTAACCTGGCAGAAGCTAGTTTTATAAATGCAAAAGTATCCACATCGCTGTCGACTCGTAATGTACGCAAGAGACTGGAGGCATTACCAGATTGTATGGCAATGCTTATTGTTTAAAGTTATATTTACATTACTTCATAGATAATAGGCTAGATTGCAATGTGAATAAAGAACAGAGACAGACTTAAGATGAAGAAAATCGATTAAGCTTGAATGGATATAAGCTTGCGTCCTTACCTTACCTAAGCTCACCAAAGCTAATGTATATATATGTATATGTTTACCCTTGTAAACATAAACACTACCACTATCATACGTATATGTAATACCTATATTGACAATTCCCACCACATTGACGCTAACCGACACATTTCATCGCAACAAGACACTTGCATTAAAACGGATAGTTAACACGTAAACAGAAGCCCGATTCTCGTACTTAAAAAACTGTCAAATTCAAGTCGCAATAACATCACAGCGATAATCAATGTCAAAAATTAATGAAAAACTAATGGATTTTTGACAGACTGAGAATGAGAGTTTAAAAAAATACGGGAATTGCCTCTCTGCATACTATAGGTTTTCGAATCGAAAATGGTACGTTTTCATTTACTAATTTGCTTAGCCCCCGACAGCAAATAGCTTTCGGAAGAATGGGAGTCGTCTGTTACAATAAAACTGATAACATTTTCGGGTTTTGATTTGGGACAGGCTTAAGATGACTCTTTTGATAACATGGATTGTTGTTCGTTTCGCCATGGAATCGTATGTAACTATGCTGATGTCGTTTTTAATACAGATAAGTTTAGTGTTTATTGACTGCCTCGTTTTTGCCCAACATAATATTGACGTGGATCTACTTAAGTACAGAAATAAATATTTCATTTCATTTCCTTTCGTTGGTCTAGTGGTCGCAAGCGCTGGGTTCAATTCCCAGGTCGGTCAAAGTGGACCGCGTTTTAGCTGTTGTATGCCTCTTAATCCCTTCACTATACATTCTAAATAATATTCGCCGCGTATATACGCTTATCTCACGACTGCCGTCCACCACATTGACGTAGAGCGACACATCTCGCTGTCATATCGACGCAAGAAAGCAATCTTGTAGTATCTCGAAAAGTTGAACTTTACCACCAGAGCCATGAACCTATTTCAAAAATTCATAACTCGTAAACTAGTTGAATCGGAGAGGCCATTTTTGGTACACGTGTTTATTATAATGAAATTTATCAGATACCACTAATGTTCGCATTCTAAAATTAGTTTAACATGCATTTTATAATAGTATAATAGTTAGTAAATATGTAAGTCCTGACATTTCGTTGTACCTAATATTCTTTTAAGAAGTTTTCATCGTGAATTTCGTGGTAAAAATAAATAAAACAAAATAATATGTTTCCTACAAAAGCTATAATTTTATTTAAGCAATGTTAATTAGTAAATAATGTATAAGTTTAATAATAAGTAAGGTCGTTTTCAAAATAAAATTAAATCAGTCTCTAAATAAGAAAGTAATAGTGTCTTGTAATGAGTAATGAGTCTTTAGCGTCAATACATAATCAGCCTATTATGTCCACACTTCTGCGACACAGGCCTCCCCTGTGAGAGGGAGTGGGCCACGCGGGCCCAGTGCGGGTTGGTAGATGTCACAAATGGTTTCCTCACGATGTTTTCCTTCACTGTTTTGAGAGCAGTGGTGATGAAATCATTTACACAAAGGAAAGTGCCTGGCTGGGTTCGAACCTACAGAACTGATGATAACATTGTAGTAGGAGCGTAAATACAATTGTGCGCAATTTGACACAATATAAAAACTAAGTTTGTATGACAATTAAAAAAGTTGTTTTTTTTTTTTTCAGCTTTATCAAAATACTGGCCCAAATTATCTATCCAATTTTTCTATTTTGATGGCAGTTTGTTTATCCCATTACTATAGAAGTCTGCCGGACGGGAGGCTAGGAAGTCAGCGAAAGCGTTTTGTGCTGCCCTCTCGGATGTTGCATTTATTCACACTCATAAATTGTTACATTTTTAAAAATTAGAAATCTGTTTGGGCAAGGTCCGGTTAGTACGGTGGGTGACGGAGAGCTTCCAGCTGTATCTCGTGTAGCTTTGCGATGGTCTGTCGTGAAGTGTGAGCTGGCGCGTTGTCGTGGAGAAGCAATGGGGAAGAGCGATTGACCAGTCTTGGTTGTTGAATTGCGAGCTTCTCCATCATTATTTGCAATTCTTCGCTATCAAAGCAAAGACATATTCCGTCACTGTTGTGCCATTCGGTAAGAAGTTGTGATGTACAAGTCTGGTACTAGTACACCAGACAGACCATCATCTTCCTATGAGTAATCTTTTTTAGCGGACTGATTAGATGCTGTACCTCAGTCCACCCACTGAAACGAACGCTTAGGTACGGTTGTCGTACAGGAACTCAAAATTTCCAGATTTAAATTATTGAACCAATAATGGGCCGTGTACACGTCGTTAATGTTTCGTGTTTTTAATTGCGCAGCGGTATTTCCTCGTAGCAACTCTTATTCGAAAATTGTAAGAATTTTCAGTTTAACCATGACGCCAAATACTCGTACTACCACAAATTCTAAAAAAAAATACTAACTAAAAACAAATGACAGAATTTGAAATTAAATTAACACTTAAGAATAAAATTTATTTGAATTTTTTATTGCGCGTCAATCTACAGATAGTTAAATCTGAAAATGGTGGTTATAGAATCTCCAATTTTATTATAAAATGGGTAGAATAAAACGTAGTAAGTCTAAACACTAAGCACATGAAACCCAGAGCGATATTATTTTAGTATCTCTCGCTGGCTCAGGCGGCGAAGTTGCTGTATCGCAATAGAATATTATTTTGTGACAAATACAAAATTCTGTAAGTGTTTCGTAGCATACAAACGAGGACCATGTATCGTGACTGCCAAACAAGTATTTATAACATTTTTGCTGACACTTTATCTGTAAAACATTGTTAAATAGTTGATTCGAATACTATTTAATAATAGTATTCGAATCAACTATTTTACAATGTACTTCAAAATGCTGTTAATACAGCATTTTGAAGTATGTTTTGGTATAAAGTAAGTTTGAAAAAGTAAACGTCGTATTCATTAAAAAAAATTGTCGTAGGAAAACGTTGCTCAGACCGTCCGACGCAGTATTTTTTCCTGATTTCAATAATGCAATTTTTAAAAAATCGGTTTTTCGAGGTCCGACAAAATCGCTTTCCAGCGGCGATTATGACACGTGCGTCACAGGTAATGTGAAATCGTGTTTGGCGTACTCGTAATACACGTTTACCGTGTTAAAATATCGAGATTAATTAATTTACTTTGTAATAATGTGAAACTGATGCAAACGTTTGGAAAGCCTGTGAGTGATTTTAATGTGGTGCAGTGTTTATGTTATGCTTTTGCTCGTTAATTACTGTGATGTTGAATTTCTTTCACGAGTATGCGAAATACATAATGATAGAGATTTTTGAATTTGAACACAGTGTCATTTGTATTTTAATTGTATCTTGCTGAAGTCCTCATTTTCTAAGTAGTATTTTAGTACGTACATGGTGTAAAAAGACTCCCCACATAGCCGTCAACTACGCATTCTGTCAATCAAACTTACTTAGTTTGATTGACAGAATGCGTAGTTGACGGCTAACAACGACTTTTGTTTTCGGTTTGAAAATTTGCCGTTTGCGGTAGTGCGCAATGTAACATACACAAAAGTTTGTGCTACCCATTAGCACAAACTTGCAGGGGTCGTGGGGGTATTTAAAGTTGTGTCATAACATTAAAAACGTCAGTACAAGTTGGAATTTTGACCTTCAATAACTCCGTAACCAGAAGGTCCCAAGGTATGTCCAGTAGAAATAAAATACAATGACGAGGAGTACTCTTAGCTTCGTTAAGTGTATTTTTAGTGAGAAGTGTTTTTGTGCGTCTGCGTATCACACTACGGACTGCGTATTCCAGTGCAAGTCACAATAAATACTTTTTCTTTCTTTCTTTCATTCTAACACCCGTTATAATATTATTTTGAAGAAAAAGCTTGAAGAATTTGATGACTTTGTTCTTAGACAAACTGCACAACTAACCGCCATCCCCTGTAAATACAGAAACTGCACTGAGTTTTATTTTTCCACGGGCACAGAGCCGTGTAAAAATAAAGAACAGTCTGGTCCTATACACCGAAATTTAAAAAAAAAACGACAAACAAAAAACTCGACATATTTTGTGTTATATATTTATTCTAAGATTCGCACACCGAGACAATGTACGCACTTTTCTACCAAACTTTTCCGACACTTATTGGCAAATAAATAAAATGTATTAAGGTCGGTTTAGCAGTAGGTACAGTAGACCGCACGTCGGTGGTAGCACTTGGATCTTGAGCCGGCCTAGCGTAGTCTTCTTCATCCTTCCAGTCAATGGGTCTGGGTCTTACGGGGCGCAGTAGTAGGAGTTGCAGTATTCGCTTAAAACAAAGAATACTTTTTTTTTGTTTTAGATATAACTATTTTTCATCTTTTTTTTCTCAGATGTTTACCAATTTTATTGTAGTATCGGGTTGGCCTTGGCTATAGAAAAGAAGCATGGTCCTACGACGCACCGTTTCCAAGGAAAAGCCCTTCGAATGCACTAGACAAAATCACACTGGTTGCTAATTTTAATTTTTTTATTTTAATTTTTTTACTTACTCACACACTGACTTATTCCTAGTTAATATTTTAGGAAAATCATATATTTTTACAATGTTTGTAAATATGTGAGCACAATGTACCTATCGCGTGATTAATTTATCTGCCTTTGCTTTATTTTTAATTCTTCTTACCAATTGTGGTATAGTATTTTTATTCTTGGTGCATCGTCTTCACATATAAAAATATAATTAATGTACACAAAATATTGTAAAACATTTTTTAAAAGAGTAACGGTGGAGTTTCTTGCCCCTTCTTCTCCATACGAAACTACCTTTTGGAAGGGGCGCCTAGAATCAGTTATATTTTTAATGTAATTTTTGACGTTCAAAAGTGCCTTTTTATGGGCCTATTTGAAATAAATGGTTTGACTTTGACTTTATAACTTACTGAGGAAAAAAGTCAAATTTTAAATAATAAAAAATATTTCGCAAATCGTTAATTTTATCGTAAAGAACACCTAAATACAAGGGGCCAACTCATATTGGTTTGTTAACTTGACTTGTGGCCCACTGTACACACAAATGTTTTCTGCTGTGGTGCTATATTGACAGGTGCTGAGTTCCCTCTTTACAAACGTAATATCTGTCTTAAGTGACAGCTAAGCAATAGTCAAGTGATTTTATTTGGCAAAAGTGGATAAAGTGTTTTATAGCGTTATGTTGTGCTTGTTTAGGTATATCTCTTTGCTTAACGGTTTTATTCAAATGACTATCTGCACACAGCCTGACAGGTTTTACAGCATCAACTATTTAAAAGTAATGCTTTGATGGTTTGGTCATGTTGAGATGATGAATGAAAGGCGACTTACAAGGCAGACGTGAGTGGACACGCCGGACTTTCTAGAAGGACATATTATATTGACTTTATTGGTGATGTTCTTCAGAAAAGTCAGATTCATAGTACTCGCAACCGGCGTGTGTATATGACCAAATGTGTGGACGTAATCTAAGCAAAAGGAGTATTTAAAGATAGCATGTGGCGTTCTGAGGTTTCCACCTACCCTCATGGGAAGAAGGTGAGAGTTTATGTATGTACTTATTGCGTATCAATTATTTCAGTAACTATGTGTTGCCTTGATGAGAAAACGAAACTGTATTTCGGTGGTTACTTTCTACCTACGTCTAGTTGAAGAAGCTACAAACAAGCTAGCTGCATTGTGGCGCCCACATGCAGTGCAATGTGAATTGTTTGAAAATTTGCGTCCAGCGGCATAAACGGTGTTTTTAACACGTACTCGTGTTCCCCATTATAAAAATATTCCCCAATGCAAGAATACGGCTTGCTGTTGAAGTAAATTGAGCTCTAGATTTCGAACTTCTATCTTTATATTTAGCGGTGGCCGCCAGATAACGGCCGTCATGAAATTATGAAAAAAAAAGTTGTTTATTTCGTAACCAATTTAAACATACACATTAGTGATTGAATTGGGACTCCGCTCTTTCACAGCAAAGTAACCGTACAAAATAAAAATAAGAAAAAAATAAAATTTGTGTGTGTGCGTGTGTGTGTGAATGTAAATGTTTAAATGTAATAATACAAGCAAAATAAACAATACAATAACAACAAGACAACATTTACAAGAAATAGTAATAATACAATAGGCTCGCCCCCTATTACAAGGGACTTTAACATAACTGGCGAAATGTGGGTGTACTATAGGTACACCTCTGCCCAACCCTTCTGGGATTACAGGCGTGATGTTATAATGATGATGAATAAATAAGTAATAATTTGTTTTGTGAGTGAGTTAATGAGTTATGTTGCAATAGTGCCTCAGTTTCTTCATAAGTAAATGGTTTAATCCAATGTATTCGATTTTTTTACATGCAAGTGCTAATTTAGTATATTTCTCCTTGTTAACTCTATTATATAGTTGAGCAGATTGTATGTTGTATTGTATAGCAGGGAAATTCGCTTAGTTTTGAGGGATTTGAGCAATCATATCAAATCCCTCAAACTGAAACGAAATTCGCTGCTTATTATGGCACCGGAGTTTTGGCCTTAAGCTGTCAAAAACGCACTCGTGGGTTACATGCTAACTTACTTTCATTTCATTTCAGTCACGTCATTACACGGTAAATTGCTGACGCTATGTGGCGGTGCTCGCAGTCTCAGCAAGGCTTGTAAAGCCAGAAAAAAAGGCGCGTCAATTTCGGTTGGCAACTAAGGTCGTAAGTTCGTAACATATTATATATAGTATAATATGTTACGAACTTACGACCTTATTTGTAAAGGTTCAATCCCAACCACAAAGAACAGAAACTATTTACTTTTAAAATCCCCAAAGCTTTGTTCCACTAATCCTTCAATAACTCAGTTGGTTTCACATAGATTGTGTGAATCTTGTCGGTCGAAACGTAGACCCTTGTCTGAAAGTGTCCGGATATCCAGCGTATTTCATTCAACCTGTCAATCCGACGTCCCTTTTAATTTTGCGAATCTTGGTCCGATCAAATAATAGTGGACAAAAATATTTCCTTTTTCATCTTTGGGGATTGAGGGAAGATGGCTGACGGCGTCTCCTTTAACTGTGTTTGAAATGTAAGGGACTCAAATATTGGTCCCGTGCTTACATGCGGTTTTGTTGATGGTGTTTACATGCGGTTGTGTTGATGGTGCCAGGAATATTGAACATTATTATTGTTAGAATAAAAAATCTATAGATGCGATTTTCTTAATTTATTTTCAATGGCTTTTTGCTGCAGAGAAATAAAATAGATAATGACTTGGTGGAAACTGACAGTTTTGACAGTTTCAGTAATTATTAGATATATTGTAATTATGTGTATGTTGTATTCAAACCCACAAATGAAACGAAAGGTTTTGTAGGTACCTACACCTATATAATATTTCATGCAATCACACACGCTTTTATGAGCGTTTGGGTGTGAGGTATAGTCAAAATTATTCATTTGATTTTCATCACACAAAACTGAATGAAATTCATATACATTTCACAAATTCAGTAAATAATAGGTACTCTATTTGTTTATGTCATATACATCATTATGAGAATTGTAATTAACGTAGTGGTCATTAACAAGACAATTATGTAGGTGGGTATAGTTTTTCGTGAACTCAAGTTTTAATTACAACAAGTAAACATTATAACAAGCCAAGTGAAGTTTCAATTATGTTAAATAACAGCCAGATTTTTACAAAACTCCCTCGGGCCTTGACTGGCCGCGGCGCATCGCGTCGCCCGCCCGCGCTATAGCTTTATTTTTTTTACAAAACTCCCTCGGCCCTTGACTGGCCGCGTCGCATCGCGTCGCCCGCCCGCGGTATAATTTCATTTTCGCTTAGCGTTATTTCTGACTTGTGGAACGGAATTCTTTAACGCAGCTTGCGGTAAGAGTAAACTTGTAAAAATTGTCACACACGTATTTTTTTTATCGTTAAAAGTAACGAAAAAGCGTGCGAAATTTGACTACCAATAATAGACAGAGACAAATAGAGAAAGAGAGAGATAGTTTTTATGGTTTCCGAGGATGCTGGAGCCAAAAGTGAGGTCAAGATGAAAATCCAAGATGGCGGCAGCGGTTTTTTTTTGTTAAAATTTTTCATCATGAATGTCGTTTTTTTTAAAGGTTTTCTAGGGTGTTGAAGCCCGCCATGGGATCTGGAGGCAAAAGCCCTCGCGCACGTATGGGAGTGGCGCGAGGAGGCAAAACGCCGGGGTGTAACTCCGCTGCCGCGAGAAATCACGGTACAGCGGACAGAGCTCCGGCGGGATCTCATAGCGACATGGAGGGTGCGATTGTCGCAACCCAGTGCTGGGGACGCCACAATAGCGGCGGTAAGTCCCCTCTTTGAGGAGTGGTTGGAGAGGCGCCACGGCGTCCTCACCTTCCGCCTGACACAGGTCCTCACCGGACACGGTTGTTTCGGGAGGTTCCTGTTTCGCATAAGGCGGGAGGAAACGCCCGGGTGTCACCATTGTGTGGATCGCCCGGAGGACACGGTGGAGCATACGGTGGAGGTATGCCCAGCTTGGGTAGAGCACCGCAGTGTCCTCAGGGAGGCGATTGGCGGCGGCAATCTCTCACGTCCGGCCCTGGTCCAGGCCATGGTACGGAGCGAGAGGGAATGGAAAGCCGTCACCTCCTTCTGCGAAGCAGTAATGCTCGCGAAGGAGGAGGCGGAGCGGGTGAGGGAGAGAGCCTTGCGCCCTCACGCCCCCACTAGCCGCCGCAGGAGACGCCCTGGGCGTCGGGAGTCGCCTGCAGATTCCCGCCCACCGTAGGCGCGGGCTTGCGGACGGCGAGCAATGGGTAGCTCGCCGTCCGGTAAGGACCAGGCCCGGGTCGACGGCGCGTTGTGTTCCACGCGCGCCTCAAAGAGATGTCAGCACAAAGTGACGGGGTCCGATAGGGCCGACGCCTCAGGGTCGCGGGTTATTCTACAGAGAAAACCGTGGCCCTGGCACAGGCAACTGAAGGAACACGGGTGGGTTTTAGTCAGTAAAAGTCTGACACGCCAACAAGTCATTTGATGATTTTCCACCCAAAAAAAAAAAAAAAAAGGGTGTTGAAGCCGATAGTGAGATCAAACTGAAAATCGTTGGGCTATCAAATGCATTATTTTTCTTTTTTCTTTTCCAATCCATCGGGTAGTTTCAGAGATTAGCGCATGCAAACAAACAAACAAACTCTCCTTAGATTAGTATAGAAAACGGCCATATAATTTCAAAAATATCCATGTTAGCGTTTTCGATTAGAACACTATCCTCATTGTGACCCAACTTTATAATGCGATGGCACGCTTACATAAAATACTAGCATATTAAGCATGAACAATGGTCCGAATTGAAATGAATCATTCCCACGTTTAAAAAAGTTCCCAAAACCAACTAAAAGCCGAGACAAATTCTCAGATCAAATTGACCTCACCAACTACAAATATCAAAACAAAACTCCAACTTCCGACAAACAAAAATGAAACAGGCAACATATATCAACAACTAAAGAAAGTAAGAAAGAAAAATGTCGAATTGATCCACACCGTTTACATCCTTGTCGAACAAAGCGAAAATAGAATAAAGTCCTATGAATGTAAGTGACTTTTTACATCCATTTTGCTGAAACATCGGGCCTAATGCAAGTCAAGTGCGTTCATTTACACGGAAAAATCCTTAATCATGGCAGTTCCACCCTACTCTAATAAATGGTCGAGCGTATATCGTGGATTTGTGGCATTGACGCACAATGGCGAGGCTAGAAGGAATAAGTATGTGCAAAAAGAACAATGCCCACTTCCCATACGTTTCAAAACCTGATAATAAAAGTTTATGTATAGTTATAAGGTATAGTAGAAACACTACCTGTAAGATTAGAAAATAATGTCATATGGTCATTTTCACAATTGAAACGCTACGAAGTCCAAAAATATTAATGTTACTTTTTAGGTTAGGATTTGCCGTTATAAAGAAATAAATATGCTAGAACGAATTATTTAACACTCGAAGTTTAGTCTAAAATAGTAATACTTACTTAATAATACATGTCTATGTTCTAAAACGTCTTTTTTACTTTGTGAATTCCTTAAAACCAGCTGCCCATATGCCATTGCTTACACTCTCGATGATTGTCAATTTATACTGAGTGTCGAGCATTAAATGTCAAACGTCAAAAAATACGTTTCAATCGTCCTAACTCAATTACATATTGCATGATTCATTAATTTAATTATTCATTTATTTTTAAATAATCTGTATTATACATTGACAATAAAAAAGAAATACTTACTGAGTAAATAAAACGTAAAATAATGTATGAAACTCAGAAACAGAGTTGAATAAAGTCAAGTAGCAGTGTGTAAAATGGAACGTTGTAAAAAATGGTGGTTGAGATGCGTTCAAAACATGCTATTAAGTTTACCCTTGAAGTAGAATAAGCATAACAAAAAACAAAATTTAAAAAAATCCTGCGTTTCTTTTAACAATGTGATAAGCGTAATTAATATAAAATTTAATTAGCTGTTTTTTAAGATTTATTTCATTTCTATACATAGTCAGGTGAAAAATGGGCATTCCTCTTTAGGTAGGTTTCAAAAGTATATATATTTTGAAACAGAGAAGTAATTGTGTCCCAAAATAAAAATAATAAGTAGGATTGTTTAAAAAAAAACTAATCTATAAGTGTGTGGTAACGGAAAAAAAATGCTAAACATATTTCTCTTAACACGTTTTTGAAATGTTTTCTCTCTTGTAATGATCATCGAACAAAAATATCTGTATAACTTATCAACACACGATGGTAAAATTAATTACAATAACGTATCATATTTAAATACAAAACTTGGTCGTTTTTCGTTTTCGATTACTCAACCAATTTTTGAGTGAATAGATAATTGAAAGGATCGGTATTAGAGGTATTCAACTTGCTCTCTTCGAGAGTTACCTCACGGGTCGACGGCAGTGCGTCAGGATCGGTGATTGGACAAGCGAAGAGCTTTCCATATCATACCCCCCAGGGGGTCCCCCAGAGCAGTATTATCGGCCCGACCCTTTTTCTCATTTATATAAATGAGCTCTGCCGGCTAACGCTTCCAAATGCATCCATCTGCACCTATGCCGATGATACTGTCCTATTATTCCATTAACCTCAACCTTGTCACGAACTTTACTGCCGCTGGGAAACCACCTTCCTCACATTTTTCCTTGATTGCTCACTCCTCACTCACCTCACGATTTGTAATTGCCCCTACCTTTCTCGCATTAATTATGTTAAATATCTCGGTGTACAAATTGATGATTGCCTGTCATTCTCTATACACATAAACACTCTCACCTCACGACTGCGCAGGTTGATCTACATTTTTAAATCCCTACGTCACGCTGCGGACCCTACGGTCCTAAGGCTTGTATATCTCGCCCTCAACGTGGGGTGAATCTGCAAAGACTCACATGCTGAAATTGGAACGTGCTCAAAGGGTACTCCTGGTGATGTTGGATGGCGGTTACCTTACCACTTTCCTGCCATCGATCTTAATAAAACATATACTGTTCTCTCTGTTCCCAAATTATTTATCCTTAACCTTGTTTAAACCACACACTCTCAAACTCCCTATGCTTCATGCAAATTTGTCATCCAACGACGTAAACATACTATCTGTCCTTCTATCCGTACAAATTGTCGTTCGGCCCAACGTAGTTTCCCTTTCTTCAGTAGCTACGTCTATAACAAGGTAAACAAAATTTAAAATATACACCATATGTGCAGACCAAAATGTAAAAAAAACTGAAACGAAATGGCTACTTGAATTGGATTATGCAGAGACTGAATATATACTATATATTTTTAAATAAATTTGCCTATTCACCTAATCAAATTAATGTTTTATCGAGTTCATCTTGTTAACCACACATACACACACTCTCCTCGCGCCCAGTGCGCATCGCGGGTGCTGGACTTACGTTGTACTCACGGACACACAACACTTTCCAAAGACACTCATTGCACATTTCCCTTTTGTTTTATATATTTATTTATCTTCGTCATTACTTGATTGAAGCTTTAATTATGTTGTAGTACGTACCGTCCCGAACCCAGTAAAGACTCCAGCTCTCACAAAGGTTTGACTCTGCGTGTAACCTGATACCATGTACCAAACTTGTACCTATTTGAGAGAAATAAATAAAAAAATTGTTTGATTGATTGAATTGCTTCATATTTTGCAATAAGCTACAAGCGTTGTGTCATCGCGCTTCTCTTTCTTTTGTGACAGTGACCACGCTTTATCTCTTACCAGCATCTTAATAGAGCAATCAAGATAGGTCTCAAAGAAAATTCAACTTCACATAAGATGTGATCATAACAATCATAAATTATAATCCCTATTACATAACCACCAGCTGGATAGCAATAGGTGTTCTCGGTTACTATGTGAGTTTGAGTGAAAACCGAGCCGATCTTTCCATGTTTACACAGTTCTTACATGATTAACAGATAATCTAGTGTAGCGAAGCAGGAGTTTGGCCGAAAAAAATCGGAGCGGTTCTAGTCCCACCATGGCTTCAATTCCTGCAGTTCGAGTAGTCCTCATGCAGCCCGTGGTCGCCATGCAGGCTAAGTCTTTGCATGTGTTGTAGTTTTTGGAGGCTGCAACTACCTTGGTACGAAGTCACCAGATCACGGCCACGTAGGTGATCGTGGAGTGTGGGATCACTGCGGTGAACAGCCATAGTAATCATTTTCCTGCTCTGCCAGAAGACGATGCTGGCTCTGTTTAGTTTGTTGTCTAAATGACTACTCCAGTTTAACTTACTGTCTATAATGACCCGAGGTACTTGAATTCGTTGGCCAACTGAAGCTCTGTATTAAAAAGTTTCGGTAGGGGAAACCTACCTAATGCTCGTTGGGCGGAAAACTACATCGGGACCAGTTGCCATAAAAAGATGGAAGCTTGTTTCTGAAATGTAACGAAGCAGCAGTGGTCGAATTAAATTCTTAAATACTGTTAACACAATGGTATATTTCTTAACAGATTCACGTTCTCAGCAAATTATTTTCCAAGACTAACTGTCACAATTTTGTTATTATTTATACTTTCACAATTTTACTAGAAAGTTTCAATGTGTCAATCTACTTGGTCACAGAGTAACCTTGAAATTTTAGGTACACCTGGTCACAAAACAAGTTTTGTCTTGAGAACTAAAGTTAAGAATCAGATCATCCGCGTAGTACTCCAAACTGACTTGCATCGTTGCATTATTGAGTTCACGCCTGAATCCTCTGCCGTAGACTCGGCCCTGGCCGCCCTCGTCATATCGACTGTCAACTTCGTTACACCAAATAATTATGGCCGCCGTCGCCGCGTCGTCGAGAGTTTCTCGTACGTCTTCTTATGATTTTCCATTCATCCACTTTTGAGGCCGTGAATGGTGGAAAATCAAACGCCAGGATGGGTGACAACTGCAAGATTTAATTTTTAAACTAGGTGTAGGTAAAAATTAAAGATTCACGACACCTGCACAGTCTTCCAGGCCATCCTGGAAGCCTGCAAATGGGCTTATTCAAAGGCGCAACTAAACACCACCATCTTTACTGACTCCCAGTCGGCTATACAGGCAATAGCGGACCGGAGTAACACACACCCACTGGTCACAAATATACATAAAACCATCCACAATCACACAAACACACGCATGGACACCCCACCACACATTGCTATTAAATGGGTGAAAGGACACAGTGAAGTTGCAGGCAACGAAGCTGTAGATACTGCGGCGAAAATGGCCACTCGGCTTCATAAAGCTCCGGACTACAGCGCATACCCGATGTCATATGTCAAACGCGAGCTAAGACAAACCAACTTAGCCAAGTGGCAAGCCAGGTACACATCAAGTGAGCAGGGCCAACACACCAAAACCATATTCCCAACACTATTAGAAATACACAAATTCCGAAAAACATCTGGACCAAACTTCTACATTACCCAAATTTTGACAGGTCACGGCTTCCACAAACAATACCTCCATCGCTTCAAAATAACTGCCGATGACAACTGTCCCTGCCACGACAACATCTCCTCAGGGATTGCCCCAGATTCGCCATGGATCGCATGCAATATGAGGCAATCTCTGAGAGATTCGGTATCACGGCATATGACATCGGGATGCTAACGCGAAAAGAGGAAGTCTTGGATGCATACACCAAATACGTCACGAACATTTTGAGCCAACTCAAGAACTTCAACGGCACATAAAATATAAAAATCGATTTATTAATTGTATGTATAATAAATATTTATCACTTAATATAATATTATTAAATTTTATAAATAATATAACTATCGCGAAAAACAAAAGCAAAAATAAAGGGAGTATCTGTATCAAATCGCAGATACTGCTGAAAATAAAAACATTACAAACAAATATAATAACAACCAAAACAAAAAGCGAAACAAACAAATTACCAAAAAAAAATACTAGGTGTAGGTACTACTGTCATCTTCAGTTTTATTGTCATTAATAATCGTGGGTAGGAACATACATAAACTCACGTCGTATTTCCAGAAACTACATAACGCCACTGACTACGATCCTTACTTACTGCTTTTGCTGTTAAATGACTGAAAACTTGTGACGAGTACAGTTAATTTACGCAATTTCAATCTCCACTGAAAGGGAGGTTTCTTTTTAAATTTCGCTGTTTAACTTTCTTTTACACGTAGTATGAACGTGTGTGTGGGTCTTTCAGCAAAAATGTTGAAAGTTTGTTTAAGTGAACCCATTCAAAGATTCTCTAAAAAGAAAATCACGTACGCTCGGACTTGTTCGTTTCCTTTAAGTTTTTCCAATCTTTTAATGCCTAACAAACTAGCAAAAATACGTTCAATAATCTTTAGAATTTTAGGATATACAGGGACTAATTACACTTCTCGAAATAATTTTATCATGATTAATAAGCAAAACTATTCTCTTCAATATGCGTAATATTATAATAAATTCGTAGCGAAGTAAAAACTGAAAATCGAGAAGTAATAGCTTCGGGGTGAGGGAACGATTCTAATGCTGAAAATATAGTAGTAAGAATTTTTGCCAATTTGTCTGAATGTATGTTCCAGCATCACGCAAATGCTACCGGATAGCAGCAAAATGTGCGCATTCATGATGATGTGTGGGGGCTCTCCCGCTATTGTAGCGCTTCAACAATGTTTGCCGAGGCCGCGTTGATTGTTTCGCAACAATGCGCAAGCGTAGCAAAGCACCGCCTGCACCGGCGAGTGCGGAGGAGTGCCACCAGCATGCTGGCCTAGCTCGCAGAAACTCTTGTTTATTGGAAGCATTCTCAGCCTATTATGTTCCCACAGCTAGGACACAGGCTTCCTCTCTGAGAGAGGGAGTGGGCCGTAATCCGCCACTCGGGCCCAGTGCGTGTTGGTAATAATAATAATAATAAATAAATATCAAATAAATGAAGGACGGGACGGTTGACGTGTGTCGGGCATACCACCGTCCAGGTGAGTCCATCAGACATATTATCTCTGGTTGCTCTCGTCTGGCTAACGGCGAGTACTTGCACAGGCATAACCAAGTAGCCAGGATTATTCACCAGCAACTTGCTTTGCAATACAAACTTGTGGATTCTGAGGTACCGTATTACAAGTATGTGCCCGACCCAGTTCTCGAAAATGACCTTGTCACGTTGTACTGGGATCGGTCTATCATTACTGACAGGACTATTATCGCTAATAAGCCTGACATAGTAGTGATAGATCGATTAGCGCGCCGCACAATGATTATCGATGTTACCATTCCACATGATGAGAACCTCGTGAAAGCTGAGAAAGAGAAACAAATTAAATATCTCGACTTAGCACACGAGGTTACGATACGGCTCGCATTGTGAGGAGGTTCCTGTCTCTGGAGCCCTAACCACCAGTAGCTTGGACCCTGCTCCCGCTACCGGCGGACCACAATTTTTTATATTTTTAAATGTTTTTTTTTTAAGTTGTTTTATAAAAATATTTAAAAATGTATTAGAATAAGGATAAGAATACATAAACGACATAATAATAATAAAATTATTTGAAGTAAAAAAAAAATATAAGTACACTGATACAGGGTGACACTTAATGTAAGCGTGCAAAAAGTCTTATACAAAATAAATGATCAATGACCCCTATGCTAGGGAAAAACCTGTGTTACAGGGGTCATCGATCCGTCCAATAAGGATGTTATGATAGCAATTAAAAATTTGTAATGTGCACTTTTATAAAAATATAATTAATTAGACTAATACAATTAATTTTGAGTATAAGAGACGGGGAAACCTAATAAAAGGAGTTAAAATGAATAAATAACCAGGAATTCCCTGAGTATCTATTTATGTGTGCCGGGTGTGTGTTTGGGTGAGTGTATCTGTGTAAGTGTGAGTATAGATATGTGTAGGTGAGTGTGGGTGTGTATGTGTGAGTATGTGCCTGATTTGTTTATGTTATTGTTTGAGTAATTCTTCACAATCATCATAATTTAGGGTGAGCAGATATTCTTTAATTTTTTGCTTGCATTGGAATTTGTTCAAAGAATGGATGTTTAATGTGTTGTGCAGTTTATTGTATAGTAATGTGCTTAAATAACGGTTATGCCGTCGTGCAAATGTGGTATTTGTACAAACTTTGGGGCAAACGGGTTTGGGTACTTCTGTTCTGAGCGTAGGGCTTTTACATCTATTGGGAGGGGTAATTTTGTGTGTACGTGTGCTCGCACGAAGCTTATACATTTGGCGAACTGTCAGTACCTTAAAATCCGAAAAAACTTGCTGAGTAGGATACCTAAATGGTTTGTTCAACAGTACTTTGATTACTGCACGTTGGGCTCTTTCAGCTGGTATGAGGATTGTTTTGGCGGCACCACCCCACGCAACGATACAGTAACTTAGTGTTGATTCACTGGCGGTGTAAACCATTTTTAGGATATCTCTATGGCCAGAGGTTCTTAATTTTTTGAACACGTAAATGAGTTTTCTGGTACGCGCAGACAGAGATTCAATGTGGGTCTTCCAGCTGAGACTGGAATCAAGGTATAGGCCGAGATACTTGACGGAGGTGGCTCTCGTCACAGTCTGGCATGAACAGAGATGGTTTCGATCACGCTCGTCACAAACATGGGCCTTGATTTGTAGTGCGAGCTCAGGTAGAGGGTCTGGAACCAAAGGTTATAAAGTTCGTTTTGTTGATGTTCAGAGTTAAGCTATTATGACCCAACCAGATCATAACTTGGGACAAGGAGTTTTCAGTGGCCTCCCTTGCGGTTTCCCAGTCGTCTCCACTAGACAGTAAAACCGTATCATCAGCGTACGCTATAATGTGAGTAGAAGGGAGGGTAAGTAGACAGAGTTCGTTAACATAGATTTGGAAGAGGACAGGGCTAAGTAAGCTTCCTTGCGGCACACCAAAATTTAGTAGTTGTTCACTACTGATGTAGTCGCCTATTTTAACGCACTGGGTGCGGTCTGACAGAAAGTCCTTAAGCAATTTGAGAGCTGTGCCGCGTATTCCAATCTGTTCCAATTTACCGAGTAACTTAGGGACAGAGACAGTGTCGAAGGCCTTGGAAAGGTCCAAGAATATGCCGACACATTTGTCTTTAGAGTCAATTTTGTTGACAACAGAGTCCAGTAGGGCTAATACAGCGTCTTCCGTCGATACCCCCTTTCTGAAGCCGTACTGGTTTTTGGCGATAATTTTATATTTGTCCAGAAATTTGAGTAGATTCTTATGAATGATCCTTTCCAGTATTTTTGAGATAGCTGGTAGTACCGAGATTGGTCGATAATTATTTACACTGCCTCTGTCACCTGATTTAAAGATTGGATGAACAATGGCTTTTTTGAGGGTCTTAGGGAAAGTACCAGTGGATATTGCAAGATTGCAAATATGCTTTACGGGTGGGACTAGTTTGTGACAGGCGGATTTTATAAATTTGGGAGAGATATCGTCCCAGCCAGAGGCACTGTCTACACGAAGGTCATTAAGTATAGCCTCAACCTGTTCTTCGTCTGTCTCTAGTAAGACAATTGAGTTAAGCATCGAGACTGGGCGGTGAGGAGTACATTGGGCATTGCTTAAATTTTTCGTGATGTTGTTAGCCAGGTTGCTGCCTACATCAGCAAAGAACCTATTCACGACATTGACTGACACGATTGGGTCATTGTCTATTTTAAGGAGATCAATCGGAGCTACAGTATTATTATTGGTGTTAAGTACATTACGTATGGCTCCCCACATCTTTTTGGGTTATTTTTAGCATCAGAATAAGCTCTTTGTTCATACGCAGTTTTGAGTTTTTTAAGCAATTTGTTACAAAAATTCCGGTAGCGTAAGTATGTTAGTTTTAAAATCGCGTTTTGAGGTTCTTTGTTTGATTTTTTGTGCATGTTATCGCGGTTGCGTATACATCTCAGCAGACCAACCGTTATCCAGGGTTTAATAATTTTAAATTGACAGGGGATGGTTCTATATATAGTATTCCTTATCAATATGGGTGTCAATATTTCATGAAGTTTGTCCATAGCAAGGTTGGGATCATTTCTGTTTGCGATAATAGAAAAATCACAGTTTTCGATGTCGCTGATAGCACAGGATAAGTTTAGGCGGGAAGAAGCGCATCTGTTAGTGTTACGGATTGGGGCTTTAGTTTCTAGGTTTAATAAAACTGCGGAGTGGTCTGTTATTGATGTTTCAATTACCAGCGTGGTTGCCTTATGATTTGTTTTTAATAAAACATGATCCAAACAGTTGTTAAGCCGAGTAGGGGTCACATGGGCAGGAAGGAGACCGTGTGAGGCTATCAAATTTAGATATTGATAGGACCGGGGATCATTGTTGTTAGGAGCAATGTTAATATTGGTGTCTCCTATTACCGAGACGGTTTTATAGTGCCTACAATCTGTCAAAAGGTTATCTAAGCAGTTCAAGAAGATATTTTTTTGGGATGGTGGTCTATAAATTGCTATAATAGTAATATTGTTTTGGCTTTTGCAGACCAGGCAGCATCGGTAAATACCGGCTCAGTAATACTTAGGCTCAACTTATCTTTAATATAGATCACTACGCCATCATTCTGATTAATAAGGTTTTTCGTTTGGAATGATGTGTAGCCCTGTATATTTGGTACGATCGCATTGGTCTTTAGCCAACATTCTGTTAAAATTAGGACATCACATTTATTTTAATAGACACGAGTAGACAGTTAAGTTCATTAAAGTTCTTGTTTAAGCTCCTAATGTTCAGGTGCAAAATATTTAGTGCTAGAGGGGATCTTAAATAATCAGAACATTCCTCAGGAGTACAAGTGAACGACGACAAAACGGTAATACTGTCCAGTTCGTTGTTAATATCATTGATCGACGCCATTGATTATAGTATTAATAATCCAGAGAGTGATGCTTGTATACAGCGGAGGTTCCGAGTATGGTGGATGTTGGCGTACAAAACAGTTAAATAATTAATGCTAACAAGTTTTAAAGGTCCGTGCAACAGAACAAATTCACAAAAATAGTAATTGATTGGCTGTGAGTACGAATTTGGGCTATGAAGAATATGGTTGCGGTCTATTAATTACTCAATACTCAATATATTTATTGCTTTACCATAATGTGTATTAACACACAAGCCTCCAATACCTTACATAACAATAGTGCTAGGTTAAACAAATTGTATATTTTCCACTTATTTTATAGAAAGAATATATAGTTTACTGCCGGTATCTATGTATGCTGCTGTATTTAACTGCAGTCCCTTAGCGATCTGTATAAGCGCTTGCGGTTGTTGTCGCGCCGACCCAGGGGCAAACCAGCACGTAGCAGTTGTTTGTCCACTGCGCCGACAAGATTCTCAGCGCTGCTGCTGCCTGCGCAGACCTTCGTCTCGTGTCCTGCCCGACGACCCGCCGTCATAAACACTAGCTTCCGAGCAGTGTAAGATCGGGATAAATCTGCACAATGGGACCTGCGTGTAGATTTTTCCCGTTAGTCATCAGCTCGAGTGCTGTTTCCTGGACCGACTTATACGGAAACTTTTAATTCACCTCGTCCCAAGATTTTTAACGGCCGCGCGCCGCTCCAACCCAAGCCACAGCGCCGCCGTTCTCAATAAAGATCGATTCGGCGTGGCGTCGACATTATCCAAAAGCAGCATTAAACAAAAGTAACTCTGTGACCAAGAAGATACAGGTCTTATATCCACTTGGTCACAAAGCTACTTTTTCCTTGGCCCCTAAAGTAAAGTATCAGATCGTCCGCGTAGTACTTCAAACCGGCTTGCATCCAATTATCCACTTTTGTGGGTATGAATGGTGGGGAATTTAATTTTTAAACGTCTTACAACGATATACTACGATAGATAGAGATAGCACCTATCTCTACTATTTACTAAAATAATGGCAAAAAGTCGTTCATAAATCTTTATAATATACATACAATAATATGTATACATACAATAAAATAGCAGTACATTTTGACCGCTTTGTTCAACAGTTTACCGCGAGATATTAAGTTTTTGCAAATAGATAAGGATTTAATATCTGAGATGAATATCATCACGCAAATGGGGAAGGCAACTGTCAAAATGGCGCTGTCGTAGCTAGTTCCCAACACAAGCTAATAATACAAGGCGTGATGTGGTTTTATTTTATTTTAGCGAAAATTGACGCTTAGTTGTGTTCCTAGATACTACGAAATTGGAGTCTACAATTTCCCGATAGCCCCTAAAATTATGTGATTGTGGTTTAAAACTCTTCGTAGAGATTTTTTTGAGTTCCAGTTTATGTCGGAGACATTTTGAAGAAAGTGATTACGAGGAAATATTCAAGGTTTAAAATTCTGACACTTTCCATGTCAAGTACTTGATTTAAAATACTGAAATCACCGAAAATAACGAAATAGTGAAATAAAATCAAAGTCATGAATGAACATAAAATGAAATGAATGAACGAAATGTCAAATTTATTGTAGGCCGCAGGGACCTAGCTATGGTCACGCCATCTACAATTAGCTTTGCCCGACCTTCCCCATTGTCAGCGAAGTAAACAGCCGGACGATTACACGTTCGCCCTGTTGGCCGATCTCATCTACTTTTAAAAATATGAATGACGTGTAAAAGTGTTTGTTCAAACCTACTTACAGAAATAAAATCATTTATCATTTATAGCCAAGGTTTCCGAGTTCGGTCCCTAACCAATGTTCACTTTTTGTGATTGATTTTGATTTTTTTTAAAGATGCTGTAAGATGTCCAAATAATAATAAAATTTTATTAAACATAGTTTGTATTTCTATTTACTATCATTTTTGTTGAGTAATGTTTTGAGGATATGACTTTACGTTCCGTTTAACTTTTAAACCCATGTCATAGAATCCACAATCTCGTGAGCACAGCCTCGAGGCACAGCTGGTAAAAAATATGTTTTATTATGTTAAAAAATCAAAAGCTTTCTCTTCTAGAATACAAATCGAAATTATTGCGTTGAGCTCCTTGAGTTTTGAGTTGAGCTGCATGACTATCTGTGTGTTTATTTCCTCAAAAGACCAGTACAGACACCAATCTACATGGTCTTCACATGATCTGACCAACATTATATCTGGACTTTAAAAGCGACTGTGTTGTTTCGGCCTTTCTTCTCAGAATAGTCAGATAGGAAACGCCGATCTCATCTACATAGTTTTTCAAATATGATTGACGTGTAAAATGTGTTTTGTAAATTTATAATCTGTTTAATACTTACTTAGGTAAATAAAATAAAAAAGTTTCTGATTTTCAGGATCATATAATAATCCGCCACAAGTTTTTATAATATTATAGAAAAGTAGCAGAGAAGTCTCCTTGGGTAAAGCATTTTTATTTGTTACGTGTCACCAAATGGAATTATGGAAAAGCTGGAAAAGTTGTGTAAACATCGTACGACAGGGTTCCGTTTTCAGGGTATCCTAATAATATTAATTTTATACTAAAAAACATATGCTAACTAGATTGTTCGCAAACAACTTCTTCACCAAGTGTTGAATGTGCATCCCGAAATGATAATTGTAGTTTATGTGTAAACTCAACAAACAAATTAAGTTGGCACTCCTTATCTTGCGAACTTGTTCACAAAGATAATTCATTCATTTGAATCAAAAGTATATATATACATGTCGGATCGTCAAGATTTACTCCGTTAGATTCAGACATTATGTGGGCAGAAGATGGGTTTCGTGTAATGAAAACACACTGGGTGCGATACACTGCTTTTATTAAAATCACTAATAAACAATTAACACAATAACTGAGCTCAACGAATCGAGTACAGTTCCGCGACGTCTTAACTCGTAAGCGATCAGACACTGAATATCTTCCTCGCCGTAGACTTAAAACATCACGACTCTGTAGAAGCGCGCTGTAGGTGTGGGTAGAACCCGTGATGTCGAAAGTGGCGCGCTTGCGATTCGTTTCTTCTCCGTATTATTGATCGAATGCGACATACAATTATTAGTTTTAATCAAAATCTTTGTTTTAATCAAAAGTTGTAATCAACAGGCTTGATCAGATTTTATTTTTAAACAAAATTGTGGAATCGTTATTTGAACAAAAAATAATATTGAAAGATACCAGTTATTTATTTAGTCTATGCTGTTTATTGTTCGCGATAAAATGTCAATTATAAACTTTTAAAATGACATACAGGGTACAATGATGGGTCATGTTGCTATATGCGGTCTTGTGACTGTTCATATCAGATGACAGAAGTCAGGCAATTGTTTTTTTTTTTAAATCAGGAATCCACAAAGCAAAGGATCCTGTAAATGGGTCGTGAGCTTATGTCATGAAGGCATGCCCGCCCGACGCCATTTTCATTCCCAAGAGGTCCCAGCTTAAAGAACAATGTTTGTAAAAGTAATTAATTAGGGTAAACACAGACGTGGATCGTTTAAATAAGGTTGCATTTTGACTAAGCAGTAATTAAAACGAGTTACTGTTTCATTTTTTATAAAATTAACTTTGCTCTTTTTTGGCGTCGCGTCGTCGTTGGTATTTTGAACTTGGCGGGTTTATTGACCTCTCTTTTTGTGAGTTTTTTATTTTTGTAATCAGTCTCTTTGTTTGAGGTTGACATTTAACTGAAAGAGTAAAGGCGGAAATATTTTCGAAAACCGGATTTTGAATTCATATTCTGCTTTTTGGAACGCAGTTCTTAAACGCGGCTTGTGGTAGGAGTAAGCCAGTAGAAATTGTCACGTTACGAAAAAGGGTTATGCCCCCTCCATGCAAATGCTCTGACAAAGAGAGAGAGAGAGAGATATAGTTTTAATGGTTTTCGCGGATGCTGAAGCCGACGGTGTCATCAAAATGATAATTAAGATGGCAACTTCGAAATTTTTTCGTCGTAGTTATCGATTTCATGTTTTTTTACTAGATAGCTCACTATTAAAACGCGTATTATATTCACACTTACTCGCTCTCTTTGTCTCTTTACTATTATCTATGAGTCAACGAATGTGTGTGCGTGCGAGTATCGGGTCCACCGACCGCAAACGTTCTATTTTTTCAGAAGTTTGGTGTTGCCACGTTTGTTGGACACTCACAGAATGAAAAAACGTTTACAAATAAATAAAGATGGGCCTGAAAATCGTAAAATGAAGGAATTTTATAGCTAAGTTAACAGGCAATCAAATTGAACTGCGCCAAGCTATTTACTATCGGTGCTGTAGGTACCTACTGTATAGTATCGTAGACACCTCATTACCTTACTTTAAATACTAATTTAAAAAACCTAGCAACAGTAACTCAGACTTTCTAACTTGACTACTTTGTTGATCTACCGCAACCTGATAATAGCCAAGCCAAGTGTTATTTTATTGGGGTTTTCCATCAAGAATTACTAAAGCAACACGGATTCCAGATACATATTAGCAACACGATCGCTCCCTATTACATGGGATTACAAGACAACTGGCGCGAAATGCGGGTGTTTAACACCTCTTCAAATACAGGCATAATGTTATATAAACTGAAGAAACCATTCAAGATTGAGTGACAATACCTCCTTAGTCTACAACGTTCCAATTTCAAGGTGAAGTATTCAGAGTCAACACCTTGACGCTATTTACGAACCTCTTAAGAAGGGCCGAAAGTAAATTTCGGTGTACTAATTAAATGAGAACAGTGAAGGAAAAGGATGGCAAGTATTAATGCGAGAGAAAGAGACAAAACACCGTAATATAGATTAGTGTTGCAAAATAGAATGGTACAGAAGGTCAGGTGCATTCAAAGTGCGATAATAAGCGCACGCACTCATAGACGCCTGCTTACGCCGACGAGGAAGCGACTAGCTGTCAATGATTTTCTCGCTGAAACGTACAAAAGATTGTAGGTACCGTGTGAGAAGAAGAGATACAAATTATTAAACCGTCAACGAGTACTCGTTTGTGGCAGTGAGAAAAGCTATCAAAGAGAGTACTCGCACAGCGACGCTTGCTTGGCGGGCGAACTGAGAGACTCAAACTTATCAGCGAGTTATTGATCGTCGACGTCGCGCACTCGCTGCTCGTTTCTTGCCAACTCGTTTGTAGTTGCTAGCTCTACTTGCTTCTCGTGGGACAGATGCCTTAGACAGGTTCAAGTTTTGAGTCTTAAAAAACTACGGTTTATTCTCCGTGGGTAGGCACAATCGTCAGTGTTGTATGGATCACTATGGAAGCTTTTTGACAGACACGGCGGAACGGCGGCACTACAGCACGGTGCCATCGCCGTATGCACCGTGTCTGGGCACGGCGTGGTTCACACCAGTGTTGTATGGGAGTCTAGTCTTCGTGACGACTTAAAGTCAAAAACAAAAAAAAACCTGACGCCTTACGTACGATGGTTCTGTTTTTATAAAGGAGATTAATTGAGAATTATTAAATTCTTTGATTCAAGGCCTGTAATATGGTATAAGATGATCGGATGCAACCACACCTTCTTTTTCTTTTATTTTCTTTTCACATAATAAGCAATGATGATTATTTTCTTATATGGATTCATGACGCACGTTTGCAGCTTGGCAAACAACGGCCCAGCCGTTGTATCGTCCTGTTGTTTGCCATGTCATCATAATATACAAGCTCACAGCTATTTTCTACGGCGCGGTTTATACGCCGTACCGTAAAGAAACCGTGACGTATACAAAGGGCCTTACGACGATCTCAAAGTATGAATGACAGTCGCGAGCAAGCTTGCATGTGAAGCGTGTCTATGTGTGCATGCGTTTTCGCTCGTTGTATGGAGCTGACCTTCTGCACGTATCTATGGTGTGGTAAAAGGCTATTGGTATAGGAGACCACAATCTAAACGAGTTCTTGGCTGCAAGTAAATAGGCTATTTATGTGGGATAAAAGTTTGAGAGGGTTTTGAAGGGATTATCTCAGGTGTGTGCACAGTTTGTGGTTATACCTACTATCACGATATGTTGTCTTGAAATATGAAGAAGCTGTGTTACTCCAAACAAAATTTGAATACAAAAACTTAAAAATACGAAAAGACTGTCGAATTAATGTTGAAAAAGTTTCGAACACTATTTTGTTGAATGTAGTGAGAAAACTTTAAGACTAATTTGAAATAACGTATCATAGGCGCATCATCAAACACGAATCTGACATGCACACTCTCAGAACCTGAACAACTGTCCATTGACAAAAAACGTCAGAAAACTGCATATTCATTCAAGAATTAAACAAAAAGCAGTCGCCCTTTAAATTAAACCTTCCAAAAATTCTACAAGAAAATCTGAGTCTTACACATATTACAACTTAATAAATCTGTTCATACGTTCCAAGTTGACCTAGAACAACTCGGGGCAACGTTGTCAGAAACACGATATTGGAACAGAGCCAAGTAGGCGATTACGTACTCGTAACTGTATACTGAATTATCAAGTCATATTTTGTTTTGAGATTCTGTTCGAATGTTAGATTTAAATTGGTTATTTTGGTCAAATAAAAATCTTTGATCAAAATAGATCTTTCTAACGCAAAGCTTATAGAGTGGCAGGTACATCGACACACAACCTGTGGATTCAGTACCCACATGATTCTAAACCCCCCCAAGTTGAAATTCATTCCATACATTTTGACCGCTTAAGCATTGCAATTTTCTATGAAACTGCGGACGTTTTTTTTGATAACTTATGATTTTTTTCTGCGCTTAAGGGTCTAGAATGATGTGCTGCATTAATTGTTACAGTTTGTTTCAAAGAACCATGATACCTTAATCCTTTAGATCCTAACATAGGAAAATCTGTCCTCCATCTGACAAATATAATTAATGTGTACAAAATATTGTAAAACATTTCAAAAGAGTAACGGTGAAGTTTCATGACATTTCTTATCCACACAAAACTACCTTTTGGAAGGGGCGATTAGAATCAATTCTATTTTAACGTATATGTTGACGTTCAAAGTGTGTTTGATGTGCCTATTTGAAATTAATGCTTTGACTTTGACTTTGACAGTAAGTGGAATTAAGACGACGTCGACAAAGAATTTATAATAAAAGTTAAACAGCTGTTGTATTTTACCAACATACTGCGTTCACCAATGCATTTGCCAAGATTGGTTTTGGAAATCTCTATAGGTTCTTTATCACAGAGCGTTTTTAAAGAGGCCCATGATTAGTAGAGGATAATACAGCCTGATATTTATGTCCAAAAATATTGCATTCTTCTTACACTAAGCCTTTTCCTGGTCGTTAAATATCTTGGATTAAACTCGGAACAGATGTGGTTTAATAACACTAATTCAGCACACAACTGCCGCCTACCCTGACAACACAGCTTGCGGATACCCTTACAAATCATAACGAGACGTAATTTTAAAAAATATGGGTCTTCGTGCTCAGTTCTTATAATTATTCTGAAACGGGTCTATTTTGATAATCCGTCGTAAATAGTAATGCAGAACTGTGTAAAGGAAGTGTCAAAGTCTTTATTGTTCCAATGAGAAAAGGGCATAGCGCTTTATGTTGAGAATAGCTTCATCTCTTTTTCACAATGGAGCAATTATCACTTTGACACTTCTCTTGACGGTGTCACGTCCTTTGAAATGACTGAATAAATCATTGTCTTATTTTTTTTTTTATCCATCGCATGTTTCACAGTGCATCTTGAGAAACTCTCTACCCTTTAATGACAAATATTATTCAGTTTCACAACAATAAAACCGCATCGAACAACATTCGCACTGGCTTACTATTTAGGTAGATTGACAATCAGGATAAAAGTTTATCTGAGTGCAGGCAGTTATAAACGAAACTGTAAGATGAAAATAATACAATGCAATGACCAGTCAGTCTTCGAACGGTGGCTGACAACAGCTGGATGAGAGTTCCCGAGAATCGAGCTGAATTGTGAGCAATTGGAGAAGCCTACGAGTATATCCAGCAATGAACTGCTGTAGGCTGATGATGATGTTAATGAATTCCCATATAAAATGGACGTATAGTTCAATTTGCATAAAAGTATCATAAATATATGTTATCTTAGAAAACACAGGTTTTTGTGGTTTTTATGAGCAATTCGTACTTACTCAAAAACCAATCAAAAACTTAATTGGAAACCACATAATGTTGAAACGATTTCGACGATATCCTTGAATTTAATTTTCTGTTTATCTAATAAAACATTATCATTGGGGCAACACATAACTATTAGGTGATAGAGATTATGAAAAAGTTATAAGAATTCTTTTATCAAGGACCCCTCAAAGAATTAGCAAAGGTTTAACATGTTCCTAATAAAACATAAAATATATCGCCCTATTACTGTCCCAGGGGTTAAGCACAGATGTATTATCGCAAATCCAAAATTACAGCTCTGCAGCTGACGGTATTAGATCTCAATCTGTTTGGGGCCTATCGCTTTATCGGGCACGATTCCAAATCCCGGCTATGGCCGATATAAATCTAACCGGATTTTTTGTAACAGGAAATCCTAATTACAATTTTGTTCCATCTTTGAATAAGCTGAGGTTTTAAGAACCGTTTTCACTAGGCTACAAATGTAGGATATGGACTTTGCCAGCTTTGGCTCAAACTGAGTCGAGGAATTAACGCAAAATTATAAGGAATTGGTTGTACTCGTTTTCCACCGAGTTTGGTGCAAACTGAAAGAAAAAACAAACAACTGCAGCATAATTTCGACGACTCGTAACTGTTGTATTTTTTTTATAAAATTTATAACGTTATCACATAAAATCATACTGACGATTCTAAAGAAGATTTTAATATAACGTAAGTACTCGCAACACACGGTCTACAAAACAACTCTTTGAATTTAAAACCAGAGGGGGAGAATTCTTGTGCCAGAGCATTCTTCAGATCTTTTCAAGGCTGAATACACGTGGCACTTGAATTGTGAGAACCCGTCTTGTATGCATAGTTGACTAGTTCTGAAATTGTTTTTCCGTGTACTTAGGAAAGTAAAACATTCTAAAGTTGCGCAATTGTGGTGAAAATACACGTGACTTTTTTGTGACCACTGTGATAGTGTTTTGTTTATACCTACAGATATAATGATGATATGATTTTATAACAATTTCAACATTTCCCGTTTATTTTACTAACGTTCATCAAGACCCATTGAAGGGGGTCAGATAAAAAAAAATAAAAAAAAGGCTGTGCCGCTGGTATATAGGGAATAAAAAGGCCCATCACATAGCCTCCCTTCCACCCGTTGAAGACCCTGATGATCCTCTGCCTCCCGTCACTCCAGATGAAGTGCACGACATCATTAAAGGGCTCCAAGCTCGTAAAGCCCCCGGTTCGGACGGTATTACCAACAACGTATACAAACTCCTACCTGCCCCTCTAATAATGCTCATGACCGCCATCTTCAATGGCGCCTTGAGCAACAACATCTTCCCACAAGCGTGGAAAGAAGCAACAGTCATCGGTATCCCAAAGCCAGGCAAGCCAAAGTCTGAGCCCTCCAGCTACCGTCCCATTAGCTTACTCAACGTTCTCGGCAAAATCTACGAGAGGCTTATTTATAAGCGTCTCAAAGACTACGCCGAAGCAAAGAGCCTCATTCCCAACGAGCAGTTTGGTTTCCGTCCACAACACTCGAGTATCCACCAGGTCCACCGTATCGTAGAGCACTTGTGCGCCGGTATGCAGCGTAACGCGACGACGGGTGTGCTATTCTTCGACATAGCGAAAGCCTTCGACAAAGTCTGGCACAACGGCTTGTTATACAAGCTTTACCAACTAGGAGTGCCAGATCGTCTCGTACTCATCTTACGAGACTTTTTGTCGAATCGCACCTTCCGCTATCGCATCGAGGGTGCACTCTCGTCCCCTCACCCTATTCGCGCCGGTGTCCCTCAGGGTTCCGTCATATCTCCACTGGTTTTCACGCTGTTCACCAGCGATATCCCACAGAGTAAAAAGGCTCAGTTGGCTCTCTTCGCCGACGACACTGCCGTTTACTATACCGGTCATTGTCCCAATGCTATAGCTCGTACTCTCCAAACCTCCGCAAACGTCTTAGGCGCTTGGTTCCGGAAATGGAGAATCGAGGTCAACCCCGATAAGAGTCAGGCGGTTCTCTTCTCGAGACGTCGTCGAGTCCCACCCCCCCTTCCCAGCCCGATCACTATGTACGGCAAGCCAATCCCTTGGGAGAAGCAAGCCAAATACCTAGGCGTGATCCTTGATCAAAACTTAACGTTTAAACAGCACATTAAGGCTGTTCGCGCGCGCGCCGCTTTCGCTCTTGGTAGACTCCACTTTATTCTGACAGCCCGTTGCAAACTGTCACTTAAATGTAAGCTGCGCATCTACACCGCAGTCATCCGTCCCATCATGACCTATGCCTGCGTTGTATTCGCGCACGCTCACCCACGTCATCTCCATAAGATGCAGACCCTCCAGAACCGTTTCCTCAGAAAGGTCACGGGTGCCCCCTTCTATGTCCGTAATATAAATCTCCACATCGATCTTAAAATGCCTACCATAAACCAGTTCATGAAACGCTTATCGAAGCGTTTCTTTGACTGTGGCATAAAACACCCCAACCCCTTGATCTCAGCGGCCGCCCGCTACACTCCTTCCCGTATTAGTAGTATTCGCCGACCAAGGCATACCTTAATCGCCCCCGACGACGCCACTACCCTCCTCCAGGAGAGTAGTAAGGCAACCAGCACGCTTCATAAGCCCAAAACCCGATCGCCGTCCTACCGTCCTCGCCGCCGAGGCCCGCCGCGACGCCCAAATTTACGCCCCTCCCGACCCTTGCTCGAGCCAGCCCGCGCCGCTGAGCCTGTAGCTTTAAATTCGTCCCTAAATAATATCATTCCTGATCCAGCTAGTCATTTGCTGCCCTCTTCCAGCGACGCCCTAAGCCGAGGTTCGTACCCCACAGGGGGTGCCCTTAGCGTGTAGCCGCTTAGTTTTTAGTTAGTATTTAAGTTTAAGTCCTGGCTGGAGGCCTTAATTTATTAGGGAATCCACAGGCAAGTCCGTCTAAGCAGACGACAACCTCATAGGTTGACCTGCGAGATGCCATTTATAAAAAAAAAAAAAAACATCACATAGCCTTCAACTACTCATTCTGTACATCAACCTTAGTAACATAGTCCTAAAGCACAAAAATAATTGCTGGAAATGAATTTTTATTATTGGTCTGAAAAAAATAGTGGTAGACGGTAATGCGCGTCGTGACGCACGCAAAACATTATGCTTTTGAGTGCATGCAGCGGTACAGAGGTATTTAAAGTTGTTTTATAACATTAAAAACTTGTTATGATCCAGTACAAAAAAATACATTGACGAGGAGTAGAAGTAGTGTCTTTTAACACCCGTTATTTACAGGATTTGTAAAGTAACACCTAAGACTTTAAAATAGAAAATTCTTTGCACGGATATATAATATATCACCTAGCTCGGATTATAGTGATTCGCGCTCACCAATAGACTGAAAAACAAAGTTTGTTATTAAGGACTTTTTCATCAATCGTGGTATGAAATAGATCTTGAAAATGATTTAGTTAGCGGTTTAATAAAAAAAAGCAAATATTTTTACAAGGTGACTAAACAATTAACTAAAAGGAAAGCGTGGTTCTACGCTCACCACGCCACATCAAACTGCGTTCGTTTTACAAACACAAACAGCCTTGTTATTTACGTAGCAATTTACATACATAGATAATGTATTAACAGCAGAATAAATTTATGTGCTTAAGGAATCTAATATTCATTGTCAATGTACCTTCATTTGCCAGTCACCACGCTTTGCAGGCAAAATGGTTATTGTACTATCGAGGACAGCCACGCATGACCCTTTTCAAAACATTTTCGGCTGCACGTTGAAATCGTAGGGTATCCCGCCCTTTTTCTGTTTGACCAATGAATGAAGGGTGACCGTTTTTTTAAACGTTAATTGTTTTAGTTTGACCAATGATGAAGATGGACTCTTTTTTTTTTATGTGCGCTGAGGCACTATTGGTAGACGAAAACAATGCAGGCGTGGGTAGCCACTGGCTTGTGCACATCAAAATCGCCCTAAAGGGGGTCATGCGAAAATGTCGTCGATAGTACATACTATGGTACAGACACATAGACAGGTAGCACCAGAAAATCCACCAAAATGAGACATAACTTTTACTAATTTCAAACAAACTCGGTACGTACATATATTCAGTTGCCTATTTTTCAGCAACACGATAAAATTGTGGCGGCAACGAACCCCGTTTAAAGAAACTCGACACACTTCTGCTTCACACTGTTCTTGCTACTTGGCTCGACTTAACTCGAGATTTCTTTATTATTAGTACGTTTAATATTTACTTATTATACATGTCTTGGCCAACTGGGTTTTGGAGGTCAGATAGGCAGTCGCTACAAGTAAAATAGTGGTATTCAGCTGCGCCCGGTCAGACTGGAAGCTGATCGCTGACCCCAACATAGTTGAGGAAAGGCTACGCAGCTGATGATGACATGTCGTGGCCAAGTCTTAGAATCATTTTATGAAGTGTTCGGTCATTAAATAAAAAAGATTGTGTTTCATGAAATGGCTAGCTTAATTTTACCATATCAGGTACCCTATCCTGCCTACCCTATCCTACCCTACCCTATCCTAAGGGTGGGGAAGATCACTCGGTGGGTCTAAATTTGTTTCCAAGCAATAATAATCAGGCGTAGTCGACGGAGCGGACAACTACTTCTGAATGGTTATAAAAAATAAAGACGAAGGCAATGGAGCGGTCTTTGTTCGCTCGCTTCGCTCGCTTACCAGACCTCGCCATCCCCTTCGAAACTTACCGTTTCAAATTGGGGTGCCACAAGTCCTTAGCTCGCTTTGCATCTTAAGTTTTCCTAGTAACATGGGCAATGTTACTAGGAAAACTTGGGATGCAAACGCGAGTGAAGCGAACTCAGGACTTTTACTAAGTCGAGATGTGTTACGAGTATTTAAGCGACATCAACGCCTCTACTGGTGGATAACCTTAACTATTTTACGATATATTCACTAATGTTTGACCTCATCATGAAGAAGTCGTGCGTTTAACCGTTCATATTGGCAAACGTTGAATATTCAATGATTTAGGCAGACCAAATCATGATGTGACCAGTGGTCGATGTCCTATTTCATATGAAATACAACCATTTCATGAAAAGGTCATTTATACATATATCCTTTACACCCTCATATCCTCGGAACAAATGCAAACGAATGAAAATCAACACACGCAAAGCGACATATGTGCGAACAAAGAGAAACTAACAGAAGAGCTGGTTAAAGAAAGATCTTCAGGAAATGTTTACCGAAGTCCAGAGTAGATGGATGCGAAGCTTTATCCTTAACCCAAGGCATAAAGATAGAGTCCCTGTTCCTAGAAAAACGTTGCGAAATATTTTTTCTCTCTGGAATACCTATAGGTAATGCCTCAGACTTTTTGCTGAATGTATTTTTTTATGAATTATTTTAGATTTTCCAATCTGTTAGGGAATTGTGAATAATGAAAGCTGTATTCGGTGACGTCTTTTATTGTAATATGTCAGTTTTCTTGAATATATGCAATATTCAGCGAATAGATTCAAGATCGAAGTTCTTCCGTCGCCGTCAGTTGGGACTGGTCATCTCTTAGCTGCCACGGCGTATTTTAATTAAATTTTTATTTTCGAATTATTTTCATATTTGTATAACGGACGCTTTTAACGTTCTACATCGTTCTCACATGCATAATTTCAACATGAATGATGTAACCCATTTATTGTAAAAAAAATTGATTTAAAAGAGTGTCCGTGGAGTTTCTTGCCCGTTCTTCTCCATAGGTACATACTACGCTTTGGAATGGGCAACTAGCTTCATTTTTCTGACCGACCGACCTTGATTATGCAAAAGTGCCTGTAATTGGTTTATTTGAAATAAATGCTTTGAGTTTCGAGTTTGACCCAGATTGTACGCTGTTTAAGTAGATACTTTGGCGTTTTTTAACATCTTTCACACCAAATTAAAGTCAGACGACAACCGCATAGGTTGACCTGCGAGATGCCAAACAAACAAACAAAAAGACCACTTAGTGACTTTAATTTGGTGTGAAAGATGTTGTTGTTTAGTTGACAGTATTAGATAGCACAAATAAGCTTTAATTAGTGAGCTGATAAGTGTACAAAGGTGTTTTAATTTTATTTGGTGCGTCATGTCACTTTTTTTTTTTTGGGAATGGCATCTCGCAGGTCAACCAATGAGGTTGTCGTCTGCTTAAACGGACTTGCCTGTGGTTGCCCTAATAAATTAAGGCCTCCAGCCAGGACTTAAATACTAACTAAAAACTAAGCGACTACACGCTAAGGGCACCCCCTGTGGGGTACGGACCTCGACTTAGGGCGTCGCTGGAAGAGGGCAGCAAGGGACTAGCTGTATCAGGATTTGAGTGATTTTGGGACGAATTTAAAGCTACAGGCTCAGCGGCGCGGGCTGGCTCGAGCAAGGGTCGGGAGTGCGTCATGTCACGTTTGCTAATTTTATTTTATTTATCTACTCGCTTATTCGTACACGAAACTATCAATACATAATAATTGTATACCTACTAGTTAAATTTAAAATTTAAAAAAAACCCCGACACAAACAAATACCTCTTAAAACGGCTGAACAGATTTCCTGTTTTTTTATATCAATGCTGTCTCGATCAAGTCACCTTTCAAAACAAAACAAAAAAAAAAAAAACGGTTTAGCCGTTTGGGAGCTGCTATGCCGCAGACAGACACATAGATACACAAATACACACGTTAAACTTATAACACCTTTCTTTTATCGTCGGGTGTAAAAAAACAGAAGGATGCTACTACCTGACCTCTTGCCTTTTTCTGGTATCCCAGTAGAAAGAAAGTGTTTACCAACTCCTTGAAAACTTGAAATGATCTGTTTATTTATTTATTTTTATTGTGAAATGGGCCAGCTTTCGCCTGTTGGAAAGTGATGCATGAGGTATATAGTGGAACGAGCGTGCACAGAAGATACCTGTTCACTCTTGCTTTGAAGGCTGGCGGGTTATTAGTGAAAGGAAACACAGACGCTGGCAGTGAGTTCCACACTTCGGCCGTGCGCAAATAAATGTGGAGGAAAAGCGTTGAGAACGACTAGTCGGTATATCAACCGTTCAACAAATCAATGTTTTCTTTCATTCATTCATTCACATGAAACCTAAAAATAATAAAAAGGGCAGAAGCTGCCTCTTCACCATCTCTTACCTAGAAATGATTCATAATTCCATATAAAATAAAAAGACAAAAATAAAGTGAAACGCATTAGCATTGTGCGCATTCATACCTACCTTACTTTTTTATCTTTTTGCGTTGGCGAAGCAAAGAAAATTACGCTGAATAAGTGGCGCAGAAATTATTGCTTCCTACGCTTTGTTTGTAATTTGTTTATTCCTAGGAGATGCTTGACCTTTACCATGATAATAATTTATGAAAGTGCCTTCCTAGTACTCCACCTGGGTTGTGTGTGGGAGGTTTCGAATAAGAAGTTTGAAATATGTCAAGGAAATTGGGTTCCTAGTTACTTTGCACCTACTCAAATATAACAACACTCCTGCTTCGCATGAGTGCAATGCGACTTAAAAGAACGAAAAGACGTTTATTTACGGTACACATGATGCAATGACAGAACACAAACAAAAAGAAACAAGTTAAGGGAAATACATGCGACATATCCACGCACAACGGCCATCGGTCAAAACATCGAGATTCCTGTGCTATTTCTTAGTTAAAAAATATACCCCTACGCATATGTTATTAATATATCAATAAAACTTTCGACAAACAAAATATCTTGGTAAAAACGTATCAAAATCCATAGGGCAGTATAGAAAATTCAGTCGGTTTTTTCGAAATCTGAAATAATAGAGTAAATTATAAACTTGGCTAATTACGGTCAGATTTTTCAAGCTCGGGCTGCATCAATTTATTCTATTCAAGTTTCTGATTAAAGGGACATTCGTTACTGGTAACCTCAAAGACTAAAAACAGTCTGGTTTCTATAGAAACTGTCCGAGAAAGGATATCCGTGCAATTAAAGGGCGATGGATCGTAACGAACCTTGTGGTCTTTGATTTCTATTTCTTTTTGTGGCTTTTTATTCCGAAGTGGAGAAAATTTTAAATCATTTTATTCTGGATGAGAAAATCTAAAAAAAAAAAATTTTTTTTACTAAATAATTTATTATAATACTCGTACCTAGCTTGAAGTTTTTATTTGAAGTTCAGCAAATGGATTAGCTATCACAATAGGTATGTATATATTTATATATATACATAATATAAAAACAAAGAAGCTTTTCGTGTCTGTACAACCACTAAGATCTTTTAAACTGCTCAATGGATCTACATTTTCATTTTGTTAGATCTACAGCAGAATCACAAAAGCATCAGAATGACAGGCTTTTCATAATAATAAATATCAAGCCCAACAAAACCAAGAAAAAATTGTTTTGGCGTTTGCAAATTTTTAAATTTTCTGTGTGTGGCAAACAGTGGCAAGTGGCTGGCAGGTACTGGCAACTCTTAATCGTAGTTGTCATTCTCATCTGGTTGCTTGTGCAGGCGATCGATACTTTTCCACTGCTCTGCTACGTTGCTATAGATGCGTTAAACTGGCAAATGCCTTTGATTTGTGCATAAAACCGACACTTATCCGAAGTGAGACGAGTCGTAGCGAGAGATCCCGAGTGGTGACGAGGCACGCCAAACGAACCGTAAACACGTTGGCACTCGCCTGCACTCGGCCAGCTAGGCGAGCGTTGACGAGCATTGGCTAGGCTCGACAAATGGGCTGTCTATATGTTGGTACTCGCCTTCGCTCGGCCAACTATGACCAACATGTATTGCCGGCTTTAGATGGCGGCAATACATGTTGTTCCACCACTCATATTCATTGGGCCACAGAGCATAGTGCACACAGTGAGCACAAAGTCATGCTCGTGAACGGGCGCCGTCAGTAGTCATATCTTAGCTGCCACGGCGTATTTTAATTAAATTTTAATTTTTAATTAAATTTTGATTTTTAATTGTTTTCATCTTTATATTACGGACGCTTTTAACGTTCTGCATCGTTCTCACATGCATAATTTCAACATGAGTGATGTAACCAATTGTAACCATAATTTGATCAATTGAGTGTTCGTGGAGTTTCTTTCCCGTTCTTCTCCATAGGTACCTAATACGCTTTGGAATGGGCAACAGCTTCATTTTTCTGACCGACCGACCTTGAAAATTCAATAGTGCTTGCAAATGGTTCATTTGAAATAAAATGTTCTGAGTTTGAGTTTGATAGCGCACTGGTGGAAACGGGTTCAACTAAGCCATGTTTTATATGGAAGGATGCCTGCTAAAGATGCATGCTATGGAAGGGAGCTATTGATGCGCGAGCGGTGTAGCTATGTGCAGACTCAGAGCAGAGTATCTATAGTAGACGCGGTGACGCGCGTCACGGAAGCACAAGAACCTGTTCAACATGTTTCTTCCTCTTACTGAGAGAATTTGTCACATAATTGGGGTCGAAGACATTATTATTAATACGTTGAGGGAAAAAGGACGGAACAATTCTCAAAATTAAGAATTGATGTGTGACTAATTATATAAAATTTCCCCAAACGGATATCAAATACGTACAGGCGCCGACGGAACGAGAATTACGTAATTTCGTTTGCCTTCATATCAAAATAAATTATAATAAATTATTTCATTTGTGACACGGTATCCGTTGTAAACTTTTTCATGTTTGATCAAATAATATTTGTAAAACAAGACTGAATGTATGCAATGTTCTGAATTTTATATTGTATCTGATAACCAATGAGAGACGAATCAATGATTAAGCGCGACTAGTCTGGTGTTCTATAAAAAACTCAACACTTAGATAATTAACTCACTTTTGTATTTTCATTAAAACTTTCATGTTAGATATATGAACAGTGATATGAACAGTTACTTTGTAAAGTATTATATTATTTTAATTATTTTGTTAGTTAGTTTTAATCATGGTCTGGCAGTTTAAGTAATTTATGCGGCCTACCCAAATGTCCATTTTCTGTTATTGTTCGTCGAATCGTTGAGCTCTTTAAGTTCTGAGTTGAGCTTCATGGTCACTGAAAAATGCGTGCACTGAAAGGACGGGTCCATTCAATCAATATGGTTCTTTCCTCATGAGACATCATGGATCTACATGGTCATCACATAATCTGACCCAGTTTGTTTCGGCCTTTCTTCTCAGAGTAGTCAAATATAATACGCAGACCTAACCTAGTTTGAAACATAGAAGTTGTTCTACAAACCTTTTTACAGAAATAAAATCATTAATTATCATTATGCTTCAACGCGGATATTGACATTGGTCTCTTTCTACAAACATCGTCAGACTACCGGAGTCTGCTCTGCAAAAAAAACCTTTCGAAACTGGCTCGCTAGTCATTGTTCAGGTCGAACACTTTAGGCTAAAGTTGGGTTACATTACCAAGCTCTGCATGTAATCTGATGGGCCACAAGCCAACAGCAGTTTATCTTAACCTGTTTGGAAGATTAAGTTCAGTTTAATTTGATGGTTCTAATGGCTCTAATTTAATGGTTTACGTTTTATCTGGAAGTATAAGATAGTTACGGGAATAAAAATAGTAACATACCACTCGGAAATAATATCATTTTACGTTCATCAATGTTTGGCATAGTAAGACCCAACATTTTAGAGTTTAACTAGTCAGGGTCCAAAGTGGATGAGAGTTGTTCATGTAAAAATTTAAGAACTAAAAATATTTTGAATTAAAGCTTAATTCTAAGTTAATCAATTAATAGAGAGAAACATAATTTGACCCAACATTTTAACTAATTTTAACTAGTCAAGACGCGCGTTATACCTACCGCCTGGTCGCTCATTTAAAGCAAACATTTGTTCGTATTCATGTTGCCGATAGTGACAGCTTTCAGTATAGTATAATGTACTCTGTGGTGACAGCTGACAGAACGCCGTTCAAGTCGCGTAGAAGTGCAGAATTAATTATAAAGCCGTGGCTTCCATGTGCTTTTGCTTCGATAAAGCTGGCTGTAAATAATTTATAAATATTAGCTTAGAAATTACATTGCTATTAAGTTTCCTTGCATCTTTATTGTTGTGGCAGGCTGCTTGTTACGGAAAAAAACTGTGTGGTTTAGCTGAAAGTGATTACATATTGTGGTGGAAGAAGAAAAAGAGGTTTTATGACCTGGTGAAGACTTTAATGAGCACCTTACATAGACAATACACAGAAAGATTCAAGTATTAGACTTAACGTTCATACAAAATCAAAAATAATTTATCCAAGTCTGAGAATGTCAAAATTCAAAATCAAAATCAAAATAAAATATTATGATTTTGATTTTGAATTTTGACATTCACATAAACCTACATGGGCACTTATGAAACGTCAGATTCTAGGTGCACGGTTCCAATTGGTTGTTTCCTATGGAGAAGAGCCGGCAAGAGACTCCGTGGAAGAAATTACATATGGCAGTCCCCCGTAACGCCCGCCCCTCACCACTTCCTAGTGCTTTAGCTGGTCAAAGTCAAAGTCAAAGCATTTATTTCAAATAGGCCCATAAAAAGGCACTTTTGAACGTCAAAATTTACATTATAGTACTGATTCTAGGCGCCACTTCCAAAAAGTAGTTTCGTATGGAGAAGAAGTGGCAAGAAACTCCACCGTTACTCTTTTAAAATGATTTATAATATTTTGTATACATTAATTATATTTCTATATGTGAAGACGATGCACCAAGAATAAAATACTATACCACAATTGGTAAAAATAATTAAAAATAAAGCAAAGGCAGATAAATTAATCACGTGATCGGTACATTGTGCTCACATATTTACAAACATTGTAAAAATATATGATTTTCCTAAAATATTAACTAGGAATAAGTCTAGTGTGTGAGTAAAGTAAAAATAACAAATTATACAATACAATGAGCAACTAGTATGATTTTGTCTAGCCACTAGGTTGTCTTATGGAGCAGGACCAGCATGTTTCCAAGCATTCTTATCTATTTTATTTTAGTTTATTAAGGGATAATAAACAACTACAACATATATAATACAATAGTTAACCAACTTTTTAAGGAGCAATGTTGCAGTCCACTACATTATCCGCAAATAATTCATATTTAAAGATCAGTGGTTGCCACTAGACGAGCATTACCAAAATTAACAAATATTTAAAACAATAAGTAATATACTATAAAGCTATCTATAGTAACAAAACCAAAACAGATAAAAAACAATTTCAATTACTTAAATTATGCAATTCATAAAACATAGTAATAAGATTACAATAAAGATAATTTCATTATCATATTAGATTTAAATTTATTTTTTGAGCATGCAAATATATCAATATCATTGAAATTAGAATTATAGGATTCCAACATTCTATGAATAGGGCAGCGCAAGCCAGAGTTAGTGCGACAAGAATTAAGCGCAAACAGAGTACGAACACGGACCTGACGTACATGAACTGTTCGAGGGACAGAATAACACAGCTTACTCGTCAAATCAATGGCATCGAGATGACTGTGAACAATATCGTGAAGCATGTTGGCTTCCAGGTTTTTACGCCGGTTCACCAAGCTGATAAGCTTGTACTAATCAAGAAGTTGGGAGTATGATAGATAAGTCTTAGTCCCACAACATCTGTAGCACATAGCACGGAGGTACTTTCGCTGGACCCTTTCTATTTCAACTACGTACTTTTGGTAGAAGGGATTCCAAATAGGGACCGCATATTCTAACTGGGAGCGAACGAGCGTCTTATACAGATAGAGATAGGTTGAGGTGCGCTTGAAGTCTGTTGAAGATCTCATCACAAATCCATACATTTTAAAAGCACTATTGACTATGGCTTCGATATGTTGGTTCAAGGACAGTTTGCCATCAAAGAGAACCCCGAGATCCTTTACTATAGAAATATTATTTAAGGGGATACAGTTAAGGCTGTAATTGAAATTGAGGATGAAATTGTTCTTAGTAAAGTGTATATAGTTACACTTCGGGACACTAAGATGCAGTCAATGCAGTAGTCAGTTAGTCTGTCCAGGTCCTCCTGAAAAGATTGGCAGTCGTCCATAGTACATATCGCATGAAACGCCTTCAAGTCGTCAGCGTACATCAAGAATTTGGAATTTTTGAAGCATTTTTTGATATCGTTGATATAAATAATGAATAATAGCGGTCCCAGAATAGAGCCCTGTGGAACTCCGGAAGTAATACTGACAGAGACAGACTGATGACCATTAACTACAACCCTTTGTGACCGGTTTTCGAGGTACGATACAAACCAACGCAATAAATTTCCGCGTATTCCGCTGTAAGCAATTTTACTCAGAAGAATTTCAAGATCGACCTTGTCAAAGGCTTTTTTGAAATCAGTGTAGACCGCATCTACTTGCAAACACCTATCAATACCTTCGAAAAGGTAATTAGCAAATATTAACAGGTTAGATGTCGTAGATCGGCGCTTAACAAACCCATGCTGTTCAGGAATGATAATATTATGTAGAAGAGGGTAAATCTCGTTATGAACCAGTCTTTCAAAAAGCTTTGACAAGGTCGGCAGAATCGAGATAGGTCTATATTGTTCGACGTCATGCTTTGAGCCACCCTTATGCACTGGGGTAATGTTTGCTCGCTTCCACACCACCGGAAAGACACCTTCCTGCAGACATCTATTAAAAAGGATATATATCGGCTCACAAATATTATCAGCCGTAGCCTTAAAAAAGGCTACGGCTGATAATATTTAAATCTAGTATATAATCCTCTAATTTATAATATGCTTGTTGACAAAGTGTTTTTTTAACATGAGTTTTAAACTTTCATTCATTTAATTGCAATATTTCACAAGGTATTTTGTTGTAACATTTAACACAGTACCCCATAAAAGATGTATGTACTTTAGATAGTCTGAAAAAGGGTTAATCTATTTTATATTTATTTCTAGAGTTAATATTATGTCTATCACTTATTTTATTAAATAGCTGCAGATTTTTTCTAACATACATAATATTTTCATAAATGAACTGGCGAGGTACAGTCATTATATTAATCTTCTTAAATAATTCCCTAAGAGTATCGCGGCGACGTAGATTGTAAATGGCTCTGACAGCTCTCTTTTGCAAAATAAAAATGGATTCAATGTCAGCAGCCCGGCCCCACATTAAAATGCCGTATGACATAATGCTGTGGAAGTAGCTAAAATAAACCAAACGCGCGGTTTCTAAGTCTGATAACTGTCTTATCTTTCTAACAGCATACGCTGCCGAGCTTAGTCGCCCCGCGAGAGATGTTATATGAGCCTCCATTGTAACTTCTCGTCTAGCGTGATTCCTAGGAAAACCGACTGATTACTAAATTCCAGTTTTTCTCCGTTCAATATAATGTCACATTCGCTACTTCTAACATTAGGTAATTTAAATCGAATGCATTTGGTTTTTTTCTCATTTAGTACCAAATTATTTACCGTAAACCAATCTTGGACCTGAAGAATAGAGTTATTCACGTCGTCAAGGTTTTTTGACCTTCGGTCTATTTTAAAGATCAATGAAGTGTCATCTGCAAATAACACCATCTTTGGTTGATTTTGAAGTAACTGGGGTAAATCGTTAATGTAAACTAAAAAGAGGAATGGACCCAATATCGAACCTTGAGAAACGCCCATTGACATTTCAGACCCTAATGAGTTTGTGCCGTTTATTTGTACTTTAACCTTTCTATCTTTCAAGCATGATATTAGCAAATCAAGAGCTTCATTCCTAATCCCATAGTGCTCCAGTTTCAGCAGAAGTGTCTCATGGTTTACGCAATCGAACGCCTTAGAGAGGTCGCAAAAGATTCCTATGGCATCTTGAGATTCCTCCCAGGCGTTAAAATGTTCTTTATTAGCGTGACACCGTCGTCAGTGTCCTTTAGTGAAACCGTACTGATGTTCATGCAATATGGAGTTTTTATTAAACTGAGAACTGACAGAATTGACACGGGCCTGTAATTATTGAGCTCTTTACTATCACCGGATTTGAACAATGGGATCACTTTACTATGTTTCAAAGATCCGGAAAGACTCCTTGGTCTACACTGGTGTTAAATATGAAAGCTAAATAGGGCGCAAGGGTTTCGATTAGAGATCTACAGACTTTTACAGACATTCCTCAGAGATCTTCTGTTGATTTAATTTTAAGATCTTTAAAAGCTTTTATAACAGCTTGGGGGTTTGCATGATGAAACCTAAACTCCAAAGAAACCGCGGGTGAGATTTTAAAGCTTCAGTAGTTTTAAGTGGAACATTAACAAAAAAGTTTTCAAATTCCTGAGCTATATCTTCATCTGAGTTGATGGGGCCACGTGCAGTCTCTAAATTAAATTAAATATTGCGCTGTTTTTTCCTACCTGTTTCATTATTTACTATTTGCCAGGTAGTTTTTATTTTGTCATCAGCTGATTTTGTTTTTATTGCTAATATAAAGAGCTTTAGCTATTTTGCACACACTTTAAAATAATTTTGAATATCTTGCAACATACTGATGTAAGCTTGTATGAGTCACATAATGCTTTAGGCCATACAGTTCAAATAGATTTTCTCTACTTTTACGAATGCCAGGAGTGGCCCAATCACTAAATAAAAACTTTGTATTAACACTTTTAGTCTTTAGTGGAAAAGTGTTATTTAATTGCGTGTTTAATAGTACCCAAATATTTTATAGAACCCAAATGAGTTAAAAAGAACTCGGCGTAGAACTCATTTCGGTCACCTATATTATTAAAACTTTGTTTACATAATTGACTGGCCAAAGAATCATTTAATTTCTCTAAATCTTTACATGCAATTTGCCTAAACATTATTCGAGTTTATTGTAAAGGCGTATATGAGCAAAATGTTATTGTTTGTCCACTGTGATCAGATGGCAACTTATTTACTATTTGTTTGTGTAAGTAATTACAATTACAAAAAAAAATATTTAGACAAGTAGCAGAAGAAGCTGTCACTCGGGTTGGTTCAATAAAAACATTTGACAGATCAAATGACATAAAAAGACTTAATAATCTGACTGTACTAGAGTTATTTTCTAATAAATTAATATTAAAGTCTCCGCAGATTATTATTGACTTACTACTAGCACTAAGTTTCTTTAACACATCTTCCATTACAGAATCAAACACAGGTAGATTCTCGTAACTTGGAGGTCTGTATACGCATACTATGACATGCTGATCAAGCTCAACACAGGACAATTCAATGGCGTGCTCAACAGACAGTCCGATGATGTCTTTTCGTTCTTTCGATTTAATTGAACTTTTAACAAATATTAATGACCCGCCATGTATCATACTGTCATATGCTGGGAAGAAGAAGTGGCGCAGCAAACTCCCCAGCAGCACAACTGTATGTTCAGTTAGAAGAACTTGATTCTATACAACAGTAAGTAGGTAATTAACATTACGAAACACAAATCGTTCAATTCAAATTATTTGACAAATGGCAGCTAGCACATGCTGGCCTATAAGACTGGCGCATTAAAGCTCGGTGTTACGGAAATCCCTTAGAAAAGAATTTCGTTCTTGAATCTTTTGGCTGAAAATTATAATAACGAAAACTGAAAAGCAAAAATATTGAAACATATCACAATAAATGGACGTCACCAAATACCTACAGCTTCCATTAGTCACAACTCCCAAATAGAATAGAAAAATTTAAAGGAGTCATAAAAATACATTCAGCAAAAACCCCGAGGCATCACCTATATTCCTGAGAGAAATAATGTTTCGCAACGATATTCCAGGGAAATTTACGTTGTACCTTGGTTAAACGAAAAAATTTCGCATCCATTTACTGTGGACTTCGGTAAACATTTCCTGGAGACCAATTTTTTACCAGGTTCTTTGTTAGTTTCTCTTTGTTCGCACAGATGTCGCTTTGTGGGTGTTGATTTTCATTTGTTCCGAGGAAGTGAGGGTATTGGCTGTTTGTTTGTGAACTGGGCACCATCACGAGTATTTCACTTCCATAGTAACATAATCATTGTAAATTGAGGTCGCTTTTCGTAAGTTTCTACCTGTGGGACCGCGTTGTTCTTCTAAACAACGTCACGAATTTTGTTGCGGTTTTCAACATCATTATGTGTATTTTATGATGTGCTCGATCATTTCGTGACAGGGTTGTATTTCATGAAATAGAACATCAACTGGAGATCATAGAATACTCAACGTTCGACGATATGAACAGTAAAACGCACGACTACTTCATGATGTGGCCAAACATAAGTGATCATTATTATTCCTGCTTTTATCCCAATTTATTTTGGGTCAGAGCAACATGTCCTTTTCTTCCATACTTCTCTGTGAATCGTCATAACGGTAGTCACCCCCTTTCTAACCATATCATCATTCACACAGTCCATACATCGTTTGTTTGGTCTTCCCCATACTCATATAGCCATCGACATTTATACTCAAAACTTTCTTCCACACATTTCCCTTATTTCTCCGTATGGATTTCCACACAACTTTTCAGTTACCGGTGCCACATTCAGACTTCCTCTAATTTACTAATTTCTTATTCTATCCATTCGTGTAACACAACACCACATATCCGTTCTCTTTCCCATCCGTTTTGTGGCCCAAGATTCTGATCCATATAAGACAGCAGGTCTAACCGTTGTATTATATATCGTGCCCTTATGTTTAAGGGGAATACGGGAGTCGCAGATTGTTTCCGTGATCTCCCGCAATTTCATCCATCCATTGTTAATTATGTGCTTAACGAGTGAACCCACAGTCGGAGCAGACTGAGAGAAGCGCGCTATCAAGCGCTATGACTCCAGAACTGGAGAGACCGCAGGAATCGCAAAACTTTTATTATTTTTTAGTTCTTCTGATTTAGAAGCCAACACTCTCCAGCTTCTGTTGCCATTTCTCCAAACTGCTCTGAATCTCAGATCCATATTCACCGACGCGAACAATGTCATCGTCAAACAACATACGCTAGGGTGCCTCTTCCTGTATGTCTCACGCCAGAGCGTCCATAATCAACAAGAAGAGGTAAGGACTTAAAGCCGATCCCCGGTGCAAGCCTACAGCCACACTGAACTCGTCACGAATGAACTCTAAATACTTCCCGGGCAAACCTTTCTCTTTCAAGGCCCCACAACACATCCCAAGGTAGTATCATCAATGAACACCATGTGCAAGTTCTTGTGTGCACGTCTGTACTTCTCGCACAGTGTGGCGGCCATTGTTTTTCGACCTGGCATAAACCCCAACTGGTTCAGGGTAATCTTTCACAGTATTTTCTCTATCACTTTCACCCATACCTTCATATTATGTGATATGAACTTTATATCTCGATAGTTGTTGCAGTCCTGTACATCACCATTAATTTTGAAGCCATCTTCAAAATTAATGGTGATGAACAAGGATGCCCACGAGCGAATTATTGTACCATTCTTGTTGGATCCCACCTTCATGCAACAATTTACTGACACAAACAATTCCTTACTTCTACTGGTATGTCATATTGTAAAATAGTTAGATTATTCACCGGTAGAGGCGTTGATGCCGCTTAAATAACACATCTCGACTTATTAAAACAGCAATGTTACTAGGAAAACAGAGATGTAAGAGCGAGCGAAATGAGCTCGGGACTTGGAGCACCGCGACTCGGACAGGATAGGATCGAAGGGGATGGCGGGGTCTAGTGAACGAGCGAAATGAGCGGACAAAGACCCCGCCATACTCATAGTGGTTACTTTTTTATACCGTTCAGAAGTAGGAGCGCCTTATTATTATTGCTTGCAAGACCCGACACGTGATCTTCCCCACACTTAATACCTAACATCAATGATGTGGCCAAACGTCGACTGACATATCGTTAAACGTTGACGTTTAAACGATATGGTAAATTTTAGGCGGCCTTTTCATGAAAACTAACAATTTCATGTAATGACCGAACACTTCATGAAATGATTAATTCTAAGACTTGGCCACGACATGTCATCATCAGCTGCGTAGCCTTTCCTCAACTATGTTGGGGTCATCTTCCTGTCTGACTGGACGCAGCTGAATACCACTATTTTACTTGGCGACTGCTTATCTGACCTCCAAAACCCAGTTGGCCAAGACAAGTATAATAAATTAATATTAAACGTACTAATAATACAGAAATCTCGAGTCAAGTCGAGCCAAGTAGTAAGAACAGTATGAAGCAGAAGTGTGTCGAGTTTCTTTAAACGGGGTTCGTTACCGCCACAATTTTATCGTGTTGCTGAAAACTATGCAACTGAATATAATTAGGACAGCAGGTTGTTTAAAATGAGTAAAACTTGTCTTATTTTTGTGTATTTTGTGGAGCTACGTGTCTGTACACTAACCATTTTGCCTGCCAAGAGTGGTTAGTGCCAAACGAAGGTACATACAAAGAATGTTAGATTTACTAAGCACTTAAAAGTATTCTGCCGTGAACACACGATGTATGTATGTAAATGGCTACGTAAATAACATGGCAGTTTTATAAGGTGTAACATGCAGTTTGATACGGTGGTGAGCGTAGAATAGCGCTTTACTTTTAGTTTTTTTTTTGTCGCCTTGTTAAAACGTTTACAGTTTTATATAACCTAATATTTTTCCCAAATATTCTGCCATCTTTTATCTACCACATCACATCAAGATCATCCGTATGTAATACAAATATACGGATCTAACTTTGCATATCGTTGGCCATCCCTTTCGGAACGCGAGTGTGCCGCCATTTTTGTGACATAACCGTTTTACACGCCTTTGACCCGATAACTCTTAGTTTATTGATGAAACTAGCAAAGGATTTGTGTTCGGGGTTTGTTTTTCACCTGAAGTATTGAGACTGCTAAGTGTTATTACTATTTTTACGAGACTGTGACCAGTAAATCTAAGTCCATGCCAAATCTCATGTTGGTAAATTGGTTTACAGAAATCTTTAAAAAACGCCAATCAAATCATGACATCACACCTGTAATCCCAGTGTTAGGCAGATGTGTACCCACAGTAGGTACACCAAAACCACACCAGTTATGTTTAAGTCCCATGTAATAAGGGGCGAGCTATTGCAATCAACCGGGCACAATTCCAGATGGAAAAACCCGAGAAAACTTTACCCGACCCGGCAATCGAACCCAAGGCCTCATGCTCAGCAGTAGCATCTGCGACTACGAAGCAATATCCTCGTTTGACAAGCTACACTGGCCTACAAAACAGAGTACCACACTTTTAAAATTGCAATAACTTTTAAAGTACACAAGATATATTTTCGAAATAAAAAGGATAACAAAATATATTTTTATAGAAATATTTTTTTATATAAAAACTTTAAAGCCGGTAACTTTATTTTTAGGAATGTCTGAAAAACGTAATATACTAACTCTCCTATTCAAATTGCAGTCTTCCTTTCGACTTATTTGTTTCTGTTTTAGTTTTCACATTTATTTCTTGATCGATGAATTTTGATTCAAAACCCAAGGTCTACAGTACGTAAACTTAACTTTTCATGCAAGAGCCATGGCTTTTCTGGAAATAGGCGTCAGTATGCGTCGTACAGTCGTACTGCAAGAATGGTGGGTGTAACATTAAGATCGGTCCAGCAGGTGAAGCGAAATTACGAAGAAACTGGAAACCATCTCAGGAGACCTTGCAACGGCAGATCCAGGTGCACTAGTGCCCGAGAATACCGCTATATTACTCGTATCTCCACTGTTTTGTGAAGTCGCCACCTCAATGAAGTTGAAGTCTAGCATCAGGTTCTTCAGACCCGAAGAGACTACATTAGTACAGAGTGAAGGAGGCATGTCTTCTTTTCACTGCACTGTCACTAATTTATCTTTTCGCATTTGAAAAACTTTCAGGAACTGTAAGTATACGTAACATTTTTTTATATTTACGTACGCTGTCAGCGTTCGATCAGGCTGTAAATGATTTGTCTGCAGGTTCAGACGCATGAAACTTTGTACAGAGCAGCCTGCAGTATACTACTATACAAAGTTTCATGCGTATGAACGTGAAGTGTACTTTGAGGAAAAAAAAAAACCAATAGAACATTAATTTTTATCTTCGCAAAACTTTCTGAGCTGCCCGGCATTGAGGCAATTATAGGAAGCTTTGTATTATTTTCAATAAGTATCCAAGCAGGAGCAAATAGGAAGCTTTATTTATTTTATGAATATAGATTGATTGGAGAACTAGTTTTTTTTGTTTTTTTTTTTGTAGTGGCAATACGATGATAAGCTAAGACAGTTGTGTTTGTTTTACAGTTTTATCTAGTTGAATGCTGAAATTTATTTGCATATCATTCTCACATTTATTCATAAAATATAACTGACTGATACCAAATGGCTATTCATTATCTAAAGAATATACTATTCCATCAGTTATGAAAAAGTATAATGATGAACGAGATAATTTTGGCATCATTAGTTTTACAGCATTGGTAAATTTAATTTTTAAGAAGTTATTCAGAGTAAGTTCACTGGTTCGACTTCACTGATGTTATGATAGTGTCCTCTGTGCGTGTGTGCCCTTGGAGGTTAGAAAAACATTTTACACGTTACCCACTACGAAGTAGCGAGTTACATCTTTTCTCAAGATCGTAAGAAATGCTCTAAGGTTTAAAACCCGATTTCGTCTCATTCTTATACTAGGTTTCAGCCGGATTAGTCTCACTGAGTTAGTGATTCTAAACTAGTCAGCATTTTACTACACATCTACGTGAATAATTCTGTAGGGTTATTCTCTAAACATACGAGTAATTTCAGAATTTGTATAATGTCGAGATGTGAACCGTTGATGATTTAATTTAAAAACAAATGAGTTTGCTTCGAATAGTGTGCGATCAGTTGTGTGAGGTACTAAGTGAAAACACAATACTACTGTTTTTTTCTTCGTTCATCCCTCATTTTCGCGAATGAGGTTTTTATTTACTGCTTATTTTTACGGGCGTTTTATTGAGCGTGGGATGACTACTGATTCAAGTGGATAGTAATACGATATTCTTCGATAAGTAGGTACCTACATGAGAAGTTTAGGGGGATCTTTGTAATGAGGGAAAACGTCTGATTAGTATTATAGGAAAGTCATATATTTTTACAGTGTTTGTAAATATGTGAGCACAGTGTACCTATCGCGTCATTCATTTATCTACCTTTGCTATATTTTTAGTTCTTCTTACCACTTGTGGTATAGTATTTTTATTCTTGGTGCATCGTCTTCACATATAAAAATATAATTAATGTATACAAATATTGTAAACAATTTTAAAAGAGTAACGGTGGAGTTTCTTGCCACTTCTTCTCCATACGAAACTACTTTTTGGAAGTGGCGCCTAGAATCAGTTATATTTTTATTGTAATTTTTGACGTTCAAAAGTGCCATTTTATGGGCCTATCTGAAATAAATGCTTTGACTTTGACTTTGACTGTAGACGCTTAATATAATCATGTTTCTCGACTCGACCTAACTGAGAATCGCAAAGCCAAAATAATCACTTTTTAATTTAATAGTCTAGTACATACATTCCTAGTTCAAAACCTTTAAAAATAAATAATTCATCTCCGCTTCCCATTTTAAAAACGTATATTTTTTCTCAATTTAAAAGTGACAGCTTCCACATTAAAATTACTCGACATTACATTGGTAAGATTGCGCGACTAAATTTGCATGTTACGAACGACAATAGGAACGAACGTCATGATGGAGTATGCCGCATTTGTGTGTGACCTACTAAACTTGGGTGGGTTATACTATCAGGTAGGTAAGCAGGATAATAACGTTACGCCTACGTAGCCTTATTATTTCATATATATTTTTTTGGGTGGTAAATCATTAAATGACTTCTCCCGCTCTGCGTAGAGCGGGAAGGCGTGTCGGACTTTTACTCAATCAAACCCACCCGTTTTCCTTCAGTTGTCTGTGCTAGCGCCACGGTATCTCTTTCGAACAACCCGCGACCCTGGCAGGCATCAGCCCTATCGGACCCCGTCAATTACTGCTGAAATATCTTTGAGGCGCGCGTGAACCACGACTCGCCGTCGACCCTGGCCTGGTCCTTACCGGACGGCGAGCTACCCATTGCTCGCCGTCCGTAAGCCCGCACCTACGGAGACCGGGAATCTGCAGGCGAATCCCGACGCCCATGGTGTCTCCTGCGGCGACTAGGGGCGTGAGGGCTCAAGGTTCTCTCCCTCGCAGAAGGAGGTGATGGCCTCCCATTCCCTCTCGCTCCGTACCATGGCCTGGGCCAGGGCTGGACCCGAGAGATCGCCGCCGCCGATCGCCTGCGTGAGGACACGGCGGTGCTCTGCCCAAGCTGGGCAGACCACCGTATGCTCGACCGTGTCCTCCGAGCGATCCACACAATGGTGACACCCGGGCGTTTCCTCTCACCTTATGCGAAACAGAACCTCCCAAAACAACCGTGTCCGGTGAGAACCGTGTCAAGCGGAAGGTGATCCCGCCGTGGCGCCTCTCCAACCGCTCCTCAAAAAGGGGACTTATCGCCGCTGTTGTCGCGTGCCCAACGCCTACGTAGTCTTAAAGTAATTTGAATTTTGTGTTCAGTTTTAGAATAATTTTCAAATCATGGCATCATTCCACCACTCTAGTAAATGATTATTTGTGATGAAAATGCAACTTCCTCAGTGAAAACGCGCCTGTCATTTTTTTTTTTTGATGAATTCAGCAGAACTGGTTAATCCATCATTGTTTGACATGGCTGTGACACTTTAAATTCCAATAAATATTAATATACAAAAATGACCCATGCAATGTCAGGCATCTATTATTTTCACAATATAGAAACTGGGCTTTGATCGACAGGTCTGACTGTTTTTATTCCACTAGGTCAAAAATTTCTTTATAATTAATTAAGTCGATGGGTATAGAACCTAGATCATGTCATAAAATAATTGACAGTTCTTAAAAATCGTTTCGTTCGAAACTTGAATGGCTACAAACAAAACAGAAAAACAAAAGCAAGTCGCGATCGTGACGTTTGATAGAACAGATAATAAAATAACAAAGATTCAATCGTAATCAAAAGCACGTAAAATGAAGCAGTCAATAAAAACCGTATTCACGAAATTTCACTTTGAACCCCAATAAATTGATCGCACACAATTCTAAATCAGAGTTTGATTTCGAATTGTGTGCGATTGATTTGTTTTTAAATTAAATCATCAACGATTCAAATCTCGACAATACAAATATTCTGAAATGAGGTTTAGAGAATAACCCTACAGACTTTTTCACGTAGATGTGTAGTTAAATGCTGACTAGTTTAGAATTACTATTTACTTTACTTTTAGAATTACTAGCAAGTTCGGCTGAAACTTGTCCCGGCTGAAGTATGAGTCGAATTCGGGGTTTAAATCTGAGAGCATATCTTAAGATCTTAAAGAAAAGATTTAACTCGCTACTACGTAGTAGGATTAACCGTACACGTGTATTTGGGATAGATGCAATATTTTTCTATCCGCCAAGGGCACATACCCACAGAGGAGACTATCGTAACATCAGTGATCATAGATCTTTATTCGATAAGTCTCCGCAATGAACTTACTCTGACTTACTACATTAAAATTCACCAATAATGCCAAAAGCGTTTTTCATCATTATACGTTTTTATCAAAGTGATAGTGTAGTATATTATTTAGATAATCAGTAGTCAAACGAACTGCCGAAAGATATTAAGGAAACACAATCTTTTCCCATGTTTAAAATAAAAGTTAAAATTCCGTTTAATGAAAAAATTTAGTTTAGTCCAAGTTCAACCACCAGAATCTTAACCCCCGTCCATGTTGAACCCCGTAATGTTTCCATGTTCAACCCCTGGGGGTTGAACATGGATTTCAATACATTGTTTATTTTTTCTTTGTCCATATTCAACCCATTGTTGCTATTCAACTGTCTTAATCTAAGTACCTATTTCAGAATAACTCGGAATATTTACATAAACTTTTATACGAGTATTAATTATAAAAACCATCTACATATTCACAATAAAACGAATGCTTTAATGTAAAATTGAAACTAAGATTAAATTAAATATACATTAAAAAGTTCAGCTTTTAATATCAACTGTGATAGAAACTGTGTTTCGATAAGTAATATGGACTCATAGTCTCAATATTTTTTACAGATAATCTCCACCAAGTAAATATATTTAAAACAAAATACATTCCAAACTCGATCTCTTTTAACATAGTTTATTCTACTAACATAACGTTAAGTTATTGACTAACAACATTGTTCCACTTCTAACTTCAAACATATCGTTCCGATACTCGTTCCAATGAACGTTTATACATATGTATGCAACCAGTGTTTCTCATTTAGGCGAATATTGTATTCTGTTTTGAGAAATAAATGTCTTAAACCATTAGGTATCAGTCATATATTACGAATAAATGTGGGAATAGTTGACAAATAAATTCAATGAATTATTTTACAGTAAAGTAAAACAAACACAAGTGTCTTTGCTTATTATAATCGTCCTGACATACCAAAAAACAAAAAACCGGACAAGTGCAAGTTGAACTCGCGTGGAGAGAGGGTTACGACGATTAACATTTCATGTAAATGTAAGTAACGTAACATTCACCAAACACATTTCATGTAAAGTATGCTGCCAAGACTTACATAACGCTTTCACAATCTAGCATTGTAGGTTGCTCTATTTTTTTTTTTTGCGGTGATATTGTACTGATATAACACAGGCATGTTAAAATCATAACCCTGACTCCTAGCATAGTCGGAAAAAAGGTATTTCTTGCACATCAGCTGTTACTTTCTACATAGCCAACGAAACAAAACACGCTTTTATCACGAACAAAAAGTTATAATCTCCGTATGCAATGATTACACACAACTAAAAACCGCTCCACGCTTTTTCGTTCAATCCTTGCATATAAAAGAAGAAATAAAACAAATCAAATTAATTATATTGGAATTCTTAGTAAGCAGTAAAAGCGTGTATATTCGTTTTTTTTTTACTGAGTTTTTAATTGTTTCTTAATTTAGTTGATAAGTCTAAAGTCAACGAAGTTATGACTTGAGCGGATATACTAGTAGCCACTAAAGAGTTCCACTGTCAACACAAAGTGCAATCTATTAGACTCATCAAAACAAATCGTACGACCCAAAAGTCGACGTAGTTATTAGTAGCCTCTGAAGAAGTTCACTATCACCTCTTGGCTCTATCATCAGATACTCGTTACCAAGCCCAATCTATTGGACTCGTGAATACGAATCATGTGAGCCCAAACTCGAGCGGTTCTCTAGTAGCCATTGAAGAGTTCCACTATCCACCTGATGGCTCCATCATCAGACCGTCAACACCAGTTGCAATCTATTTGACTCATCAAAACAAATCGTACGACCCAAAAGTCGAAGTAATTATTAGTAGTCACCAAAGAGTTTCACTATCCACCTCCTGGCTCCATTACCAAACCTTAGACACCAAGTGCAATATATTGGACTTATCAAAATGAATCATGACCCCAAAGTCAAGGAGTTTGCTGGCTCCATCATCAAGCTTTCGGCATCAAGTGCAATATATTGGACTCGAACGGATGGTAAGACTCGAAACTCTAGGGGTGTACAAGTAGTCACTGAAGAGTTCATCCTCTCCCTGGCTCCATCATCTCACTTTCGTTGCCTAAATGTATTGGACTCGTCAACGCGAATCAAATGAGCCCAAACCTGAGGGGTGCACTAGTAGCCACTGACGAGTTCCACTACCCACCATCATATTAACTCCAAGATACCAAATTATAGTTTTGTCATCCGAACTACATGTACATGAAAAGTTTCATTTTGATACGACAATTAAAAGTAGGTTAAAATTGACTGTTAAGATTTTATTACATGGTTTGTTAGTTACAAGTTAAGCTATTAAAAGCGTGTTAAAAAGAGTATTGTCTTGGTTGTACTTGCTAATCTAGCTTACTTAACAAATGGAAGAAAGTAGATTATCCGTAAAAAATACTACGGCCATACACACACACACACTCACACTGACTCTGTACAGACTTAGACCTCCCTTTAAGTGTTGGAGGGTGACTCATTTTTTCTTTTATTTCTATTGTTTCTGTGCAAATCCTGACAAAAAGCCCGGAGCCTGGATTTGTGCCCGGTTGATTGGAATAGGCTCGGCCCCTATTATATGGGACTTAAGCAAAACTGGCGAAATGGCATGCAGGCGTGATGTTAAAATGAAAATCAAAAGTCATTTATTCAAACTAGACTGAGAATCAGCACATTTTGAACGTCAAAATTACATAATACAGTCCCCCAAACGCTTGTCCTTCAAGACTTTCTAGTGCTTTAGCTCGGAAGAAGTGGCGCAACAAAATCCAAAGCAGCACAGCTGTCTGTTCTGTTATATAGTCGCCGGCACGTAACTTGGCAAGAATCGTTAGATGTTTTTTTTTCCTTTCTTTAACTCTCTTCTAAACAGTTGTGTTAAAAAAAAAAATATGGTGAGAACCATAAAAAATGACAAGCAAAGTAAATGAAAAAAATCATTTGTTGCACTAAGTGCACATGCGTGAACTTAACACGGCAACGCCAAAACCTTGCAAAGTTACGTGCCGGCTACTATAATAACTTGATTCGATACAATAGTAAGTAATGGGGAAGGTCGGGCAAAGCTAATTGTAGATGGCGTGACCATAGCTAGGTCCCTATGGCCTACAAAACATTTGACATTTCGTTCATTCTATAATTTTATGTTCATTCATGAGTTTGATTTTATTTCACTATTTCGTTATTTTCGGTGATTTCAGTACTTTAAATCAAGTACTTAACATGGCTTTCCATAAAAGGTTTAAAATTCTGACACTTTTGTCAGAATTTTAAACCTTAATAATTCCTCGTAATCATTTTCTTCAAAATGTTTTCGACATAAACTCGAACTCAAAAAAATCTCTACGAATAGCTTTAAACCACAATCTTCTAATTTTAGGGGCTTTCGGGAAATTGTAGACTCCAATTTCGGAGTATCTAGGAACACCACAACGCGTCAATTTTCGCTAAAATAAAAGAAAACCACATCACGCCTTGTATTATTAGCTTGTGTTGGGAACTAGCTATGACAGCGCCATTTTGATAGTTGCCTTCCCCATTAACAGAAACACAAAACATTGAATTTAATTTGTTGCCATACGTCAGCTAGCACACGCCAATATACCAACAGAAACATTAAAAAGCATACTCAAGCAGAAAGTTATCATTTGTTAAGCGGTTTTTATTACTTCTGTCAACAATATTTGAGACTTGGCTTTAGATTAACTGTCTTGTAAAGATAGGTATTACACTTAGTAGTCTCAATCCTACAGATAACACAAATTCGTTCTTCAACCATTTAGCTGCCTCCATAAATCTCTCCTATTTAAGATCAAAGTGATTTAGGAGGACATGTGAAAAACAAACCCCGAACACAAATCCTCTGCTAGTTTTATCAATAAACTAAGAGTTATCTGGCAAAAGGCGTGGGGAATGGTTACGTCACGAAAATGGCGGCTTACTCGCGGTCCGAAAGGGATGTCCAACGATATGTGAAGTTGGATCCGTATATTTGTATTATAACGCATTCAATCCGAATCTCTTCAAAGTTAGAGTGAATAGGCTTCTTCTGGGTAAGCTCACTCTATCGTAGACTTTGTCTCTGTCACCTCTGACCTAGACTACAGTCAAGAGCAAACCCATCTCAAATAAAATTAAATAAAAGAAGAGTGATCTTGATGTAATGGTGGTTGTATAAAAAATGGCAGAATGTTTGAGAAGAAAAATGCAATAATCTTTGTTAAAAGATATATACACAGCCATTTCCGTACTCACATCATCTGAAGAGTTTGTTTGTTTGAAAAAAAATGCGTTCTTAGGGAAGGTTATAATATCATGCTACGACTCTTAGGAACCGGGGAAAAAAGAAAAAAGACTGAAAGAACACTAAGTGAAAGCGAAGTCAGAGGAACAAAAAAATGTTGCGGACAGAAGCTAGTAATATAATATTTTAAAGTTCGACATGACATAAGATGAAGGGAAAAAAATCTTCACAAGATTTTCACAAAAAAATAATAAGGGGTTCGGTAGCGGTCAAATAGAAAAATGCAGCTTCGCTCCGGTACCCCGCTGGTCTGGGCAGCTTCCATTTTCCCTCCAACGCGCTTTTAATGCATCAAATAGAATTGTTTCTTGTAAAAGCTCCTTTGTTCTACTACAAAGGGTTTTTATTTGCTTTAACAAGAAAATCATTTTAATGGCAAAGTAGCTGAGCTGTATGAATAGAAAGATAGAAGTAACTACTCCATTTATTATTTTATGCCATTAATTCTGCATTCTGTAAGCACTTTAACTAACACGCAAATTTATTGTTTGCAAAAAATTTTAGGAAAATTCTTCTACTGTTGGAATGTTTGTAATTATGTGAGTACAACTATCAACGTAATTAATTTATCTGTCATTTGGTTGATTTTTTAAACTTTGAACCTGTTGTGTACGTAATTTTATTCTAGAATATATCGTCTTCACATATAATTATAAAAATATTGTAAAACATTTTGAGTACCTATATACCTATAGATTTTTTTGCCCATTCTTCTCTATGTAAACTATCTTTTGGAAGGGGCGTCTAAAATCAATTCTATTGTCTTGTAACTGTTGACGTTCAAAAGTGCTTTTTAATGTCCTTCTTTAAATAAATAAATAGACTTTGATTATTAATTAGCTTGTTTCCGCTGGTCCCGCGTGGCTTGGCAACGTCGCATTTCTAGTGGTTTATCGTCATTATTTCAGTTTAAATCTAAATACTATAGTTTTTCAGCCAAGCACTATATATTATTATTAGTATTTATAATTAATTTTAACATAAAAATATTAAATCGTAGAAAGCTGCTGCAAATGGAAAATAATTGACAATGTTTATTAGTAAATATGAAAATAACTAAAAAATTGCATACAAAATAAATACCAACGATTTAATTATGTAACTAAATATATGTTTGGCTGAAAAAAAATTCTTTGATTCTATGTTCTATGTTATTACATAGTATTTTATTTCCGCACTTAGTCCTTCAAGTGGACCATTGTGCGTGGACCATGGCGGCCGTCAGTGGATAGTCCAAGTATTTTACACATACATACACAACATCACGCCTGTAATCCCAGAAAGGTTACGCAGAGGTGTACCTATAGTACACCCACATTTCGCCAGTTATGATTAAGTCCCATGTACTAGGGGCGGACACAAATCCAGACTCCGGGCTGATTCTGAGAAATTCTAGACAGAAACACCCATTTACACTTTGCCCGACCTGGGAATCGAACCCAGGACCCCATGAACACTAGACCAACGAAGCAGTATAAGTTCTTTACTTTAAACTTAATAAAATAATCACGAAAAGCCACTAGAAACGTGACGTTGCCAGCCCGCGCGGGATGATCGCCATTAAGGGCGTGATACAGACTAATGAACGAACAAAAGACAAACTGAACAACTCTCTACACGGGACCAACATCATAATCGCGAAAAATTTGTCAGTCGTCCCATACATTTATGTCTAGTAGGAATTGAAGTTTTGTATGGGACAATTTATATTTTTTTAACGATATTGTTCCCCTAGAGAAAGCTATGTTTACACTGGTGACTAATGGTCTGAACCCTTAAAAATCATCCCACCATTCTGATACATGCTTTTATTAAAGACGGTAGAAAAAATGCGTCAACTCAATACTTTTAAATCCCCTAGTAGGATTTATTGATGTCCGTATGTGTGTCCCCATGGACACATGCACATCATAGCGGGGCGTCGGAATATCAGCGCTGCGTTAATATTTTTTTATAAACGTAGCATTATGCTGAGATAGGAGCCTTTTTGGCCTCGCACAGGTCTTTTTACTGTTTTTTTGTTTTTGTTTTTTTTTTGGATGTTAAGTTAATTCTGTAAGTTTAAATATTTTTTGTTAATTTATTTTCCTTCATTTTTTTTTTACTATTTATGTTCCCTGTGCGTGTCCCAAACAAAATATTTTTCTTTCTTTCTTTATACTCAAAATGGAGATGATGTTTCGATGAACACGACTGTGCCATTTACACAATAGTTACTATCTTACGAGGTGTTCACCCCATGCGACCTATGCGGACTAAGTTAATTTTATCAATTTATGAATCAACGAGAATTGATAACTGGACAAATTAGACACAAGATAAAACAATAACCCTCGTTACATGGACAAATTGTCTCATTCATTTCAATATAAAATCTTACTTGAATATTCAAAATGAAATTGATTCAATCATATCTACGCAAGTTACTGCTTTTCTACAAGAAACCTGATTAATAGTTTTTTCGTCACTTCATACGTCTTATTTTCATATATTTTCGTGATGCCTAAAGAAAAGGCGATGTCTAATATTTTTAGGGCTTATATAAGAGAAAGATAAAAGAAAAATAGTTTATTCTGCAAAGTAGCCAAAAGTTTCGTTTTCTAAGCCTTAAAAGTTTGAAAATGCTTTCCACTGCTTGAGGTCACAACTTAATGGTTTACCTACACCAAGACCAAGGACAATTCACGGTGCGTAATTACTATGCGTTTAAGAGGACCAAGATCTTTTAGGAATAAAGTATAATTTATCAATAAGACCGAGGTACAATATTGATTTCTTTAAAATGCTTGTGAAGTACATATTCGGAAAAATCTACATCTACTTAAAATACTTACCCTTAGCCTACGGTAGCCTTATTTTACAATTACTTGGCTTCTGCCTAAATATTGACCCAAAATTACTTGGGTGTTTAGTAAATTATTTGGGACGGTCAAACAACATTTATTTGAAATAAAACCAGCATTTTTAACGAGCTTCACTGTGTCCAAATTTTAGTTTGGGTCCTTTTAAAGCAGCGATTTTCGACTCCTATTCAAATATCAGTAATCATTTTGTGGTTACAAAATGATTACTGATATTTGAAGAGAAGTCGAAAATCGCAGAATGGACAAAATGTCAAAAAAAACCCATCACTAACCTCAAACTACCGTCTTCCATTAAACCATCTCAAGAAATTTCACCTTCAATATCCCATTACATTCCCCCAATAGGTGCCGCTATTGGGGGCTCCAAGGTCACATCATTTCGAGGGAAAGATTTGATAAAATATCGAACCTTTCAATTTCTATTTCCCATCTATCGAAGCGAAGTTCGCAAACGGGCATCGTTTAGAAGGCAAGAACATTATGATTCTACGGCATTTTTTCCTTTTGATTGAGACATGTTATGCGATGAAGGAATTTTTGTCTGTAGGTAATTTAGTGCATGAATGTATAGTGACTAAGTTAGGTTTTTGTGTGTGTGTGTGTTATTACCTTAGCGTTTCATGTGTAATTTCATCTTAGCTATTGCTGCACCGGTTGACGTCATGCCGTCAACGCCGTCTGTCGCTGAAAACGAGCGCTGGGGCTCTGTCTCGCATAGGATCGTAGCATTATGCTGAGCGATGGCCGTTTTGCGTGGATGTGGCGCATATTTTCGCCCAACTTGTTTTTTATGTTGGTGTTCGTCCTCTGAGTCATGTTTACCGCAAATAAAGGTTTTTTTTCAGTTGTGTTTTTGTGTTCGTACCAACTCGTATAAGGTGACTTTTAATAGAACAAAAATTAAATTGATTTACAGTTCACGTCGTGGTTAAGCGACCAGTCAGTCAGTAAAGCTAGGGTTTCCTAAAACTTACCATCCAATGACTTGGTATGTTTGTATAAAGAGCGTTTATTGACACCGTAAAGTCAAAGCCCGGTGCCATAATTTTCATGATAGCCGTCACTGCGGCCGTTATATAGCGGTCACCGCTGTGTCGTACAAAACTGTAGCTTACGGATAGAGGTTTTAAAACTACACAAGTCGAAAATGAGACTAAAGATCATAAAATATCTATTTCTGTACAGAAAGGTACATTTATAACACAAAATGGGCTTCATTAGCAATTTTGGTATGCAAAGTCATCATTATAACACTTACTAATGTTGTTATACGTACTTAATACTTGACTATGTCATAATATTCGTATTTAATGTGAACCTGGAGAACAGTTCGGTTCTTGAGGAAAAAATTGGATGGTTATCTCATTATTATAAGAATTTTGGGAGTAAGGCTGATTGAGAAAAAGAATTTGCGGCATTTTTAATTTATCCCAAAATATCACTAAAAAGACTTAGGAAAAGAAACGTTTGATTTTTTTATTTTTGATGTTTGACATTACAGAAATTCCGAAGGCGTGTTACCCAGTAACTGGGTTGTGGAGGTCAGATAGGCAGTAGCTCCATGTAAAATACTGGTATCCGTCTGGTAAGACGTGAAGCTAACCCCGACATTGTTGGAAAAATTCTAGGCAAATTGTACATTCGTTGGTTTTTCCCAAATCAAATAAAATAAATTATGGATTGAAATTATTCGACTATGTTATAGTCGAATAATTTCAATCCACCATTTATTTTAAACAGAACACAAGTAAGCCTTCAAGCACAACCTTACTGATAAACTACCCAACGCACGTCACTTACCGTTTCCACCCCCTAAGAGGAGATCACCGTCAAGATACAAATAAATGACGTCACAGATGTGTGAACTCAGTCGTCATAATTCTGACGTGTCATTTAGAGAAAGCCATTACGGCTGAGATACATGGCTTTCGCTTTCTACAGCGCACCGCCATTTAAATACAGCGCTTTGTAGATGTCATTTGCTGAAGCATTATTTCTAACCGAAATGTTATATTTTGCAAAAATAAATACTAGCACGCATAAGCTGACAGGTAGTATTATTCAGACATGTTTTGTATGTTCTGCAATTATTATTATTTTTGTTTTTATTTCAGAGAATCTCCATATAAGTTACATTATTATAATATTGGATCACAAAAACATAAAATCATAAAATGTTAGTGTATTAGTGACAAAAATTGTAAGCAGTCGTCGATTGTGTTCAGCAGTGGCAGCTCATGCGGCAGCAACCACGTCACCTGCAAGGCTACTATATCAGCTTGCTGACATAGTGCCACACACCTTGTATCGATATCTTGATAGACTTGCAGTTGTAGCTAATTAGTTGACTGTCACTGCATTAAGCTTGTTATCAGTTCTAGCCACACAGTCCTTATTTACCCTGCTTTCTTGAAAGTTTATGAACCGTCTAAACGAGATCCCTGACGGCCACAAATGAACGTCTAAGGATAAGAATATTTTAAGAACAAAGCAATCTTAGTGCTTTAAATTTTTCGGGTTTTTCTGGTTCTGCAACTGCATTCCCTCTCTTAGTGAAGAACTTTTTCTTCAATCTACCTCTTTGTACAGTAACCCAATTGCAATATAAAGACAAATCTTTGAATGGTCTGAAATTAAGGCAATTCAAACCACGCCCTTTAGAGGTACCCACTGAGATCGGGCAACGGCGAACAGAACCAATATCTTACGCGCTAGATAAACTTACGTTAAAACCACTGATATTCTAAGAAAACAGTAGCCTCAAGGGGACTAAAGAACATATATCACATCATACCCTTATAACTCGGCTTCTATAGAGAAAGGTAAGCATGTGCCCATATAAATCACTAGAGTAAAATGAGCATGAATGAATTTCACACCAATAAATATAAAAAGGTTCCTTAACAGTAAAGGAAAGTCCTCATTGAACAACTTCCTTAGACGTCAACCTCTTTATGAAGTTTATTAGTTAATTGCTTATAAAAAATCTGATTAACACTTTGCCAAGTTTCAGATATCATTGAGTGAACGAATAATTGAATGATTGTTATTGTTATAAAGTTCTATGTGGTTATTGTAATGTAAACTTTTGGTTTCGGGTGTAGATTTTTTTGAGCCACTCTAGTCACACCCACATTTAATTTTATCTTTTCACATCTAAAGGCAAAGTTTTGTCTCAATTTCCTACTACAAATAAATTGAATTTCCACAATTGTCTTTAATGATCAGTAAGTTAAAACCTACTTGAGGCACACAAGCAAACATGAAGCCTACTAAAATATTTATAGCGTTGAGATCTATTCAGCACATTGTGTTCATAGTAAGACTCAGGCGTGTGTAGATTTGTGCAAAGCTACGTACGGAATTGTATACAAATTTCGGGAAAGTAAGAAGAAGAAGCTTTGGGTGCTTTTAGAAGGATGAATTGAAAGTGTTCTTCTTGCAATTTTTTAAATGGTAGTCTTATCTGTGTACAAAGTATTCCATACTCAGTTCGTACTGACCCAAGATTTGAAGTTAAAATAACAACAGGTATACATGATTCTGAACCCCCTTGTGTTAAAATTTTTCGTCAATTGACCCCTTTTTTTTGGAATGGCATCTCGTTGGTCAACGTATGAGGTTGTCGTCTGCTTAAACGGACTTGCCTGTGGTTGCCCTAATAAATTAAGGCCTCCAGCCAGGACTTCAACTTAAATACTAACTAAAAACTAAGCGACTACCCGCTAAGGGCACCCCCTGTGGGGTACGAACCTCGGCTTAGGGCGTCGCTGGAAGAGGGCAGCAAGGGACTAGCTGGATCAGGAATTGAGTGATTTAGAGACGAATTTAAAGCTATAGGCTCAGCGGCGCGGGCTGGCTCGAGCAAGGGTCGGGAAGGGCGTGGATTTGGGCGTCGCGGCGAGACTCGGCGGCGAGGATGGTAGGACGACGATCGGGTTTTGCGCTTGTGTAAAGGGCCTTACTGCTCTCCTGGAGGAGGGTAGTGGCGTCGTCGGAGGCGATTAGGGTATGCCTTGGTCGGCGAATACTGCTTATGCGGGAGGGATTATAGCGGGCGGCCGCTAAAATCAAGGGATTTGGGTGTTTTATGCCACAGTCAAAGATTGGTTTATGGTTGGCATTTTAAGGTCGACGTGGATTCAATGTTCGTGAAACCAAGATTTGCCTTGAAAAAGGCACTTTTAATTGATTAAAAACAAAATCAATTTCCTGATTTTATTTTATATCGGTGTAGTCGGGGCGACTACGATGACATCACGTAGTTGCGACGAATAATAGCACGAAACACAACACTGAGCCGGGAGCAGGAGAGCGCAGGCACACAACCGTCCGCGGCGAGAGTCGAGCGTCGAGACTTCTGTCGCTCTGGGTGGAGCGCGAGGGCGTGTCAGACTTTTACTGACTCAAACCCACCAGCGTTTCTTCAGTTGCCAGGGCCACGGTATCTCTTTCGAACAACCCGCGACCCTGACAGGCATCGACCATAATTGACCCATGTCAATCCGTGCTTACATCTTATTATGAAATAGACGTTTATTGCTAAATAGACGTTTCAGGTAGTTGAACGTAAAAAATGTAATTAAGAGTTGGAATTATGACCTTCACTATCTCCGTAACCAGAAGGCGCCCAGGTATGGTCCAGTACAGTCAAATGATTACAATGACGGGGAGAACATCTGACTCTCGGCTTCGTGAAGCTTCGTTTTTTTACACCAGTTCTAGGATACTAATATACATAATGCTAGATGGATGCAAATAGCCAGACTTTTGCAGTCACAAACCTGCTCTCAAAGTCTGATGTATGTATGTCTCAAAGATGTCTGGTGAGCTACCTTCCTAAATATACAAATGCTAGCTGACCCGGTTCATTATATTTTTTTCTTGGATTTTCCCATTTTTAACCAAATCAAAGATCAGAAAAATCGGTCCAGATGTTCTTGAGTTATACGGTGTTATATAATGGTGTAACTAACACGACTTTGTTTTATTTATATATATTATTTTTAACATAGATTATACATAACATAACACATAACATCACGTCCACATATAGATTATAAAGAGCTATTATTAGTTTGTTTGATTGTTTATAAGTTTAAATGTAGGGACTAATCTCTCTAACTATCGCTCGGATTCAAAATAAAACTTTATGCATTTGATATTCATTTCTAGAGGAAGCCTAAGCTATTTAACACCGGGATAGGACACTTAGGATCCCAGGGAAAAAAATAGAGGTGTGGCCGTGTCATAGACACGGCCGTGTGTTTTACGTGATACGTGAACTTAACGAATAATCTTATCTAACGTGGGTAGAGGTCCTGCTGTCACAGTCGTGACTGGACCTAACAAATTCTTTAATTCATCGGGTAACACCACCCGATGAATTATATTATATTTATGATGTAGATGATAGAAATGTAGCTGCATCACCAAACTGTATCCCCCGATTTTGTTATCATCAGTTTTTTTAATGGTCTTCTACTATGACAGCAAATTTAAAGACGTAGTCACGTTAGCAGTTAAGAATAACGCTAAGCGAAAACGAAGTAGGTAATTGCGCGGGCAGGCAATGCGATGCAACGGAGTGGGTCGGAGAGCAAGAAATCACGCGGACCAGGTCGCGGGCAGAATCTAGTTAAATATATTAAAATTTTCCCATAATCAGTATAATGTTGAGAAAAGGTAGAAAAATAACGTAAGGTTATGGGAATGATAATCTTACGTTATTTACATCTAAAATAACTGCCTCGTTGGTCTGGTGGTCGCAATCGCTACTGCTGAGCATGAGGTCCTTGGTTCGATTCCTAGGTCGGGCAACGTGTTATTGGGTTATTCTATCTGGAATTTCTCAGTAGCATCCCGAAGTCTGGATTTGTGCCCGGTAGATGGCAATAGGCTCGCCCCCTATTACATGGGACTTAAACATAACTGGCGAAATGTTGGTGTACTATAGGTACACCTCTGCCCAACCCTTCGGGGAAACAAGGCGTGATGTTATGTTATGTTTATTATGGCAATGAGAAGTGAACAAAACTTTAATGTTGAGTAAAGGAAGAAGGTGAGTTAAAGTGCTTCCCAAATAGTCTTAATCCGGCAACGATACCTGCCATAAAATTATGTGGAACACCACTGAAGAGGGTAGAACATTTTAAATATCTTGGACGTATGATGTCCTCTGATCTGAAAGACGATGCGGACATAGAGCGAGAACGCAGGGCGTTGTCTGTAAGGGCGAATATGATAGCACGCAGGTTTGCTCGTTGTACCCCAGAAGTAAAAACAATATTGTTTAGAGCATATTGTACATCATTCTACACGAGCAGCCTGTGAGTCTCATACACGCGCAGACAGTACAGCGCCTTGCGTGTGCAATATAATAATGCATTCAGGGTGCTGATGGGGCTGCCCCGATTCTGCAGCGCATCAGGGATGTTCGCCGGTTCGCAAGTAGACTGTTTTACTCTACTATGCGAAAACGATGCACGTCCCTGGTGATGCTCCAGCGGCATCATGAGGGCATTCGCGCAGAGGTTCGATTGCCAGTACCTGAACCATTGCTGTCTGGTCCACATACTGACTGAATCGAGATTTGTAGTATGTTTGTGTTGTATGTTCAGTTCATGTATGTCATTCATTTTTTATGCTTATGACCCTTTGTTGGTCGAAATAAAAAGTATTCACTTCATTTATTTGAGCCTCATCAACTCTTGTTACCATTTGCGTTAGCCAATATGCCGTTCCCACTCAAATGTGAACACATAATTACTTAACCGAACCCCCCAAATTCCTCGACATCGTAACTGGACATACCTAATGCTACATAGTCGCTCTGCCCAACCATGTCGCAGACTGCATTATGCATTCGCAAATATTCCCTTAAACTCCAGCCATCGACATTTGCATATGTCTTCAAACATGTTAGTTAAGTAGAAAGTTGGATCCTGTAACTTTGGTTGTAATCGCTTTTCAAACATTACGAGTTTGTGAAACCCGGGATCGAGTCTTAAAGTGTCTTTGCGATTTCTGTCATCATCGTAAATTTATTGCTTGTTCGTGAACCTTCATATGCGACCTGAATTTGTTTTTATATTTATACACAAAAAAATTGTATCCCACTAATATGTATAATAGATTTCAGCAACTGCCACTTTGGTGTAGTAGTCTGAAGCGCAAATGCTGAGCCTGAGGTCTTGGATTCGATTCCCAAGGAGGGCAAAGTGTTATTGAGTTTTTCCGTGAGGTATTTCTCAGTAGGCACAAATACAGACCCCGGTTGGGTCTGGATTTGTGCCCGGTTCATGGCAATAATCTTGTGGCAGCATCTAAACCACCACACGCAAACTACGCATCAAAATGTCGTCATGCAAAATCCTGCATCGCGCAAGCAGAGTTTACCGCGCACATCAATCGTCGGGCATTTGCCGACCAGACGTAACAATCGTCTGGTCGAAGGATCTACCCTTTTCTATAGAGGATGAGTGAATTTTACACCCTGTTATTCATACCTCTATAGGCTCGCCCCCTACTAAATGGGACTTAAATAATACTGGCGAAATTTGGGTGTACCTATTATAGGCACACCTCTGCCTAACCCTTCACAGATTACAGGCGTGAAGTTATGTTATGTTAGGTATCAGTAACGGAGTCCAAGCTACCAGCAGTCGGGAGAGAAACCTCCCTTTGTTTACATATTATTCTTATCAAATGTATAGGACACCGTAAAGCTGCTTTTCCACCAGTTATGTGCTATGCCACGTTGCAATGGATGAGTTTGGTATCCATTACAGTGATAAATTCAGAACAAATTTCAAAGTTTGATATCTAAATTGAAATTGATGATTATTATTCAGTAAATATATCATTCCCACAGTCGCGAATAGCATTTTGATCAACATGCGACGTAAAATGGAGCTGCAATTTTCAAAAAACAAAGAAAAATTAATTTTGGCGGGCTACGGCTAACCTTAAAATAAAATAGTGCCATGATAAAACAATCGTAAAATAGACCTCAAAAATATTTGTCGAGGCAAAATCATTTTTATGATATGATAATAAAAGGAATCCCATCAACTCAAGAAATACCTAAAAATTATTCCACTGACACGTACATTTATTTATTTATTTAATCATATCTGCAAAAATACTTTTATTTTGGTGGTCTTCGATTCAACTGACGTCAAACGCATCGCTGTTTTGAACCTTATTTGCAGCGATGCGCTATTGTCAAATCACCTCAAAACTTACTTCTCACAGCGCCTTAAACTCATGTAATGTTAAAAACATCAGACAATATGCGGGGTTGGCAGTGAAGCTGACCTGCAAGTCTGCTCCAGATGCACTTAAGTGCCGTGTCCCACAGAGGCTGTTTTGATGCAGTCATATCAAAAACATTCACAGAACGTGGGAAATATAATGATTTAACTACGTATTATATCGTCAACATGTGTGGAATCTATATCTATTATGTTTACGAATGAAGTATCCTTCGTGTTTCAGTTTGAATTAAAACGGCCACCAAAAATGGTGGATAAAGTGTGATAGTGTTTTGTTTTTTGAACAATTCTATCTGTACTCTACGTAGACAAGACACTTTCTTAACAAGAAGTCATTCTTTCTTCTATATTATCTGTAAGAATATAGCTGCACCATCAATAATACCAGAGGATTTAAAAATTACATTAGCGCTGGCAATGTCCGCCTACTATCTTTTAACCTAGTTTTAAAACTAGGATCTTATCTTACGTCTCGTTAAACTTCCATTGTAAAGGAAATATTGATTTTCCAACAGTTCCATAATACGCATTCGTGTTGAAATTTTATCAGCAATTTCTGAAGCCGTGTGTTCTAGGTGATGATTTGATATTTGTGAAATACTTAAAAGGGATTTGAGAAAAAGAGTTGAAGGGAATGAGTAGATACACTTTCTAGAAGATACTGGGGAGGGGGAAGCGCCAGGATGTCCTCGAAATTCTTATTTTCTAAAGTTTTTTTTCAATTTGCAGGTCAGTGTCAGATTTAGGGTCGCCAATCCTACCATATAACATAGTATCCTACAATATTAGAGGCCTAAATACTTTTTTTTCTTTTTTAATATAGTAGGCGAAACAACTATATTTTCTTTTCAATACAAAATGGCTTAAAAGGCGCAATAGATAGATTAATACCGTGCATTTATCTCATAAAAGTTGAATTAATGATATTTTGTAACCTTTATTTAGAGTAAATTAATAGGTGAGTAGTTAAAATAAATTAAAACCTGTAGGCTCAACAATCAACAAGAATGCTTTAAAAAATAGAACATGCCTAGTATTTTTTTTGACGCCATCTACAATATTATTACAGACAATGGGTTCGAAAATACTATATTTGATATTATAAAAGTTGGTAACCCTGGTAAGGTTGTATGTTGAACAAAATATGATTCGCGACTGTTACAAGTATGTATTTACAGAATTATAATCATTAGAATCTTATATACAACCCTCTTAATTCATATAATCCTATTGATTGACATTTTATGAAATTGACATTCAATAAGATTATGTGAAGTTTACATGGTTGTATTGATGATTTTAAATTCACAGGTCCGCTTGAATCACAAATTACTAAATGCATTTAAAGATCATTTCTGTTATATTCAAACGATTAACAGAAACAGAAACAGAAAATCTTCAGTCAAATCAAGCCTTTATCACGGCAGCTGCTTTAATTGGTCGACCAAAGCCGCTTTGACCAATCAATTAAGTTAAAAACGGGTTTGAAAGCATCACCCTAATTGCATAACACACTATCAATCAAAATCTGCATCGTTTTGAAAGATATTGCTAAGCCATTGCTTCAATGTTCGAAAAATGTATCTGTTTAACAACTTAAATAACGCAATGAATTTTGTAAGTGTTAGGGTGTTATGCAATCACCCCACAGATTCTATTGAAATAGGCTTCTAGGAACCAAAGTTACAGTGCTCTGAAAATTGTTAAAAAAGGAAAGAAAAATGCCTCCATTGGCATTTCAAAGCAAACACCTTAAAACTGTAAAAAAACCGAAAACAAAGATACTAATGCCAAAAGGACCTCAGCTCAGCATAATGTCAGATGACAACACAAGGTGTACCATCTGACGCTGGTTTTCAGCTGCAACCAGCAATCAACCTTTTCTTTAGCTGCTGCCATTAAAATATTATAGTACCTGTGTTGGTGGGATTTGTTTATTTATTATTTACGAATACTTTTTTTTAATAATTACGTATAACCTAGATTTGCGCCCGGTTAATGTTGATAGGATTGCTCCATAATACAAACTGGCGAAAAGTGGGTTAACTCACAATTAATGATAAATGATTTTATTTCTGTAAGTAGGTTTGTACAAACATTTTTACACGTCAATCATATTTTTCAAACTAGAAGAGAATATTACTCTAAGAAGTAAGGCCGAAACAAACTCAATCGTCAGTCTCTTTTAAAGTCCAGACATAATCTTGGTCAGATCATGTGAAGATCATGTGGATTAATGTCTGAAATGGTCTTTTGAGGAAATAACCATACAGATTTAGTAATCATATTTTTCAAACTAGAAGAGAATATTACTCTGAGAAGTAAGGCCGAAACATACTCAACCGTTAGTCTCTTTTAAAGTCCAGGCATAATCTTGGTCAGATCATGTGGATTAATGTCTGAAATGGTCTTTTGAGGAAATAACCATACAGATTTAGTAGACCTGTCCAGCCAGTGCACGCATTTGTCAGTAATAGAGCAGCTCAACTCAAAACTTAAGGAGTTCAACGATTCGACGAACAATACCAAAGAAAGAACATTTCGGTAGGCCGCATAAATTACTCAAACCGCCAGACCAATAATAATATTAAAACTAACTGAGAAAATAAAATAATAAAGAAACACAGTAGTAAAATAGTTATTTGTTTTACATATGGGTAAAAGTGTTTTTTGCCGTGAGGGCTTGGATTGAAACCTGAGCTAGCGAAGGTTTCAAATCACGAAATGCTAAAAACTTTTACTCAAAAGTGAAACACAGCAATTTTCACCACACTACGAGGAACTTGCAAAAAAGAAAGAAAATACGTAAAATACAGTAAAATACGTATAGCATCTGTTTATTAAAATAAATTAAAAAGCGGATATTTTCGGTTCTGAATAACCAGGTATTTTCGGTTGACAGGCTTTGAACGTTCCTAACTTTTGTCTTAAAAACGTTTTTGTTCCTAACTCTTTGGTTTTATTTAAAACTTCGAGTAAATGTTGAATCGGAAGCCTTCGAATTTTAAAACACTTTTACACTCTAGATAACAAAAAAGGCTTTTACCCTCGGAAATCGATGGGTAAAAATTGCAAATAATAGGTCGTGTGGTGAAAAATTAATTATACCTAGGTAAGTAAATATTAATGTCATTGTTTATTTCAAAAACATGTTAAGGGAATCGGAAATAATATTATACACCTCTACACCTCGATGACGTACCTTATCTTTATTGATTTAGTACTTTTAACATATTGATATTATGTACTTGCATTTATGCCACTTTAAATAGTCCGATGGGACGGCAATCTGACATGACGGTTAAAAATATACGAAATTAATTTTGATGTCCTTAAATAATAAATTCGATAAATTATAGCTGTAGCAGTAGGTACATCACTTAACAATAGAGTAGGGCAATTTTTCCTTCATATGTATCTGTCAATATTTACGGATCTTCATGAGTGATAGCAAACATCAAAAACAAAACAAATTGGTTACAGTGTAAGCGAAACAGTAAGTCCATTTAAGCCCATTCTTAATTCTCTGTTCTTCAAAGAAATGTCTTTAAGGATTTTTGTTTAAATTGGATGGGTAAAACCATCAGACATGCGGCTTGTCTTCTACTAAACCGGTTTAGAACCATGAAATTTTGCGCAAGAGTTCCTTTGCAACGAAAGAGTTATTTTACCTTTTTTCGTTTTAAGCGGGATTTTGAATAAAAAAGCGGGCTGCTTTAGTCGAAAGTAGCACATAATAAAAACAAGTAGGGTATTTTATTTCACAAATAATCAGTGGTTCTATTTTATTTTTTAAAGCTTATTCTTGTATTTGAATTTCAAAATAAAATGACATTGACGACAGATAGCCATAGGAAAAAATATTTTAATAAAATCATTCAATCATCACTTTCATCACACCCAAGAAGAAAGCCTCGCTAACGAAATAATAGTAGGTTCAAATTGGGAGAATAATTATAATTGGTTGTGTATGTTGTATGTTGTGTTCGACTCTACAAGTCGAATGAGTATAAGCTTTTGTACCTAGAATGTGTAAAAATAAAGTTTAGTATTTCTAATGATGGACTAATTAATGATGTAGTGAAGCACTCACTCGGAAATCGCGAGCTCTCGCGCTGCAAGAAATATGATCAACTAATTCCTACACTAGATATTTCCTCTTCTGACCTTGATATCGGCGATAGTATATATAAAACGTCAGCCGCAGAAATTATTTTGAAGTATCGTCGGTTGTAAGACCGAATGTCTTAAGTAAGCTACAATAGTATAAATTGTTTTTAAAAGTTGTGGCCCATCATCTATGCCGATTCCAAAATAGCTAAGATTCTTAGCTCCATCGCGCCACATCGTCGAATAATCACCGAAAAGCAGGACTTAGCCTACATTTAGTTTTGGGCTAAATATCGAGCCGTCCGGCAACACTGCTTAGTACTGTGGTCGTTTAGAGATGTCGCAATGGTCATCGATATTCACCAGTGTCATCGGGCCGATAATAATTATATCGGAAGCGAATTGGTGTGTTGGGTATTGCTGCCGACATATCGGTATGGTGTTGGTGTCGTTATCTGACAATGTGAACAAGCCCATTAGGTACATAGGACATTTAAAGTTATAATTTTTGTTCACTACGCCGTACGTACCTTAATAAACCTAAGGAAAAAAAAACCTCAGAAAAACTAATTCGGTTGATCAACTGCAAATATTTTATACTGTGACATCGATTTTCCGCGAAATGGTCGGCGGCGCATCGTAAAAAAGTACGTCGCGCTGCATTTGGGGAGGCGGAGGGAACGTTCGTCAAGGCCTGCAAAACCCGGCCTTAAACCATACGAACCTTTTGTTTTGAACCGTTGATATTTGACAAGTACCAGATGTAGTTTCTCTTTAAATTCAACAGTTAAGCTGTTCTGAATACAAAAAGTTGACAAGGGCCCTGAATCCCTGAAAATCCCTAAGGACATCCCTGAAAATATCCTCTGCTATACACATTCAAGACTGCAAACCACCGGAGAATTACATAACGTTATTTAGGTAGTTAGATAATGAAAACAGTTGGTTATGCGAAACTGGGTCATCCCTGATTAGATGATTGTTAATTTGGTAACGTTTGAATAAGCCATGACTTTTGTTTTGAATATCTCATTGTGTTGTGGTTAAACATTTAGCAGCTAAATAAATTAATCGTGAAGAGAAATCTTGCAGCAACAAATTAGTTTTCAGAGAAACGTTTGCAGCGAGAAAAGAAATTGAATGTAAAAGCGCTTATCAGTGGCAAAAACTGCAGATATTGATCATCACGTGGTATTATGGTATCTCTAGAGGAATTCAGTCGATTTTCACGGCCGACATGGTTTAATAAAGTCGACCAATGCTGCATAACTTTCATTTTCACTAACACCGAACGTTCCTTTGACATTGCACATGCCCGAAAGCTGTAATGCTTGCATAACGCACAATCGAAAATCGTCCTTAAGGAAGTGCCGTTTGCGCTTGAAATTCCTGAAAAGCTCACCTGATCTCAATTCGAAAGGCATGATTAAGCGTGAAAATCGCCCCTCCCGTGCAGCTGCCCCAGTCACAGACTCGTCCCACCACCCCTCAACATTGCACGCCAACTAATGCATAGCACACACTCACACACTCCCGACACACGTGGAACACCACTAGTTTCGTCGTGAACAGCACAGCAACGTAGGTTAGTCGTCAAAGGTGTATATCATTACGCACGGTAGATTCCCGTTTCGTGAAAATACGTTTTTCGGACGACTGACGCGACGCGGCGAACGCGGTAAGCGCGAGGTCACTTCTGCCGCGTTACCGCGGCGCGCGCCGACAGCACCCCCCGTTACCATGACTACGGTCCCGGGCGATATTTGCCCCGGTCCTCTTTCGCGAACAAAAACAAAAATAGCAAATTAATTGTGCAATCATGTGCCGTGAACATTTTTGCTAAGGTTAATTAGTACATCAAAGGGGTTCAAATATGAGAGCTGGCGATCACCCATGACGAGGTACGTACTCAGTTTTACTTTCGCTTCACATTTTAGGGCGTTTTGGAGTTTGGACACCAAAATTAGCTTTGAATTTTATGAAAATATATTCAGAAATTCATTTTTGTTTTTGCATATTTTGGTTTCAGCGCTTAAAATAACTTTCTACGTCATAGTGCTTATACCACTATTTTTGGAAGCCCTTTTTTCTCTCGCAATAAAATTGACAGAAGTATTGTGATGACTTACTGAAAAATTATGTAATTGGGACGCAAACTGGGACATTTGGCATTGCTAAAGCCAGATAAATTGGAGTGCAACCAATATTCATTTATTTGCCAAATAGAATGGTTTGCGAAAACATTTTTTCCGATGGTTTTTATTGCATTTTCAGAGCTTAAGCCTATGAATTCTGATTGGAAAACAATATAGTATTTATCAATATTTTGACAAGAATTTACTTTTTATAACTAGATGAGTGGATTGTTTTTAGTTTTATTTTATTACGACTTTGTATTGAATTCGTTTTGTTATCTGAAAAGTATGTAAAGCATCTTTTACGATTTTCGCTGAAGTAAGCCTGTAAAGCTCCTCGCCTTTTATGTACAAATACGGTTATGATTGAAACTTTTGGGATCGGATCAACTTCTTACGATAATAATTCATTTTGGTGAAATACGTAGGAAGTACATCTACTAGTAGCTTAACTTTGTATTCTGATTAGTTATAACTAAGTAATAAGGGAATTATTCAATGTAAAGATTTTTGACATTAATAGGTTGCTAGCTTTTTATTAAACCTATTTATCAACAAGGGTTTTACCACATTGTGAACATGTCACCCTCAAGTAAACCATTGTTACATGCAAAATTAACATCTACGTTTAATCCATAAATGAATTTATTTTGGGTATATAATATTCTGACCGCTAGACAACGATAGCATTTTTTAATATTTAATTTTATTTGTATTTGATAAGATAAGATACGATTTTTTTATTTGATTTAAACATGGCATATAAGGTGTTAAACATTTTTTTTAGATCGAACATGTTTTGCTTTGTACTAGAGCATGCAAACTTACTTAATAAAGATACGTTATGACATTGAAATATATTACATAGAATTCGTATTAAAAAAACAAAAAATCATTAATGCTATAGAAATTGTAATTATTGAGCCATTTATATAATTGGATTTTAAAATAATTGACAATTTCATGTTTTAAACATTTTTGGTAATTTATTATAGAGACGTACACACGTAGCCAGAGAGTTTTTATTGTATTTCGCTGATCGAGGCAGCACATCCAGCACAAGTCTGTATTGGTCACGCCGACTTCGAGAGCTTGCTTCCTCTGCTCTTTTGAGTAATTCATTGTGTTTTTGAACGAACACGCATGCTTCATACACATATAATGAAGGTAACGGTAGCAAACCAAGCTTTGCATTTATATTATTTCGTTTAATTGAACCAGCAGATAACTCTATGCAATCTCTGTTAGTTTTCATTATTAATGGTAGTTTTACGTTATAGACGTCGTTCGCTTTAGCGCAGCACTAATGCGCCAAAGTGTTTACTGCAGGGCTCCGGTCGTATATGATTAAATACGTAAAACTGGGAAAGAATGCCGAATCCTTTTTTTGAATAGGGATATTCGAGGCTTTTTGACAGTCAAAACATACTATAGCGTGTCAGAATTCCTGACCAAAAGAATATTGTAACTTAGAGTGTTTATACAATGTTTAAAATAAGTTTTATGTTTGGTTTTGTGCTTCTTTCGAAGTATTCCCGTTTAAGCACCTATTTTTGGAGCACCTACGCATTGAACACCTTAAGTATTCCTATTTTGCATGCTAAAATACATAGGTGCCACAAAAATAGGTGAACAAACGGGAACACTTCATTTTCTGTTCTCTTTGTTAAAGTGTAGTAGATTAGAATAGTGGATCACTTTATAATTTTATAACTTTTCCATGCCTACTGGTAAAATATGGCTGAATCTTTTACCTATATCACAATGTAATGTACCCATTTTTGCCAAATAAAATATCTCTACCTTTTATCTTTACGTCGAAGATTATGGTGCCGATTCTCTTGTACACCGAACTAAACTGTCACTAAAATTCCTTATTTTTGACTATGAGAATCTTAGAGCTATTCTGCAGCAAAAAAGGTCTAAATTTAAAAATAATTTTGACACAACCAAAATAGAATTTGACAATCGCGAGTCCATGTGGTAATTTTTTTCTTTTGGCTTCGCAACATGTTTGCCCTACCCCGTGAATTTTTGTTAGAGCCCGAGGGGTGCATGGGGGCAGCCCCGACGGGTTTTCATGTTCAGTTTTAGGGGTTTAAGGGTTTCCTAAAGGGGGTCGAAATTTTCAATATGTTTGCGATAGGGCACACCGTTTTCGAGATATAAGTAAATGAAAAAAAGATATAATACTGTTTTTGCAAGTCTGAAGTCGAGGTATTGGTGTGAACTAATTCACGATAACTAATTTTATTCCACACCTTTTTAATCGCGATTAAAAATAGTCAGATTCATGTTCAGATTTAGTTAGACAATCAACATTTTTGGTGAAAAACGTGAAATTCGTAATAGGAAAATTAAAATTTTCACTAAACTAATAAATCAGTGCCATCTCAGTGCTGTCAAACCAAAATATAGTTATGTTGTGTTACTTTAGTCAATTTCAGAATGAGAAATCGTCGTTTGACAGGATTCAATTGTAACAAGAGAATCGGCACCAATGTCTACACGTACACTGTGAATAAGCTCCAAGTATTTTTACTTCAACAACAGATGGTAAAAGTTACAAAAATATACGAGTACAAGACATAGAATCATAAATCTACTGACATTACTTTTCTTCACATTCAGCGCTACCTCACAGAAAGCGTTTTTCCCCTGATATTTTCATCAAAACGGATCCATCGGATTCCGAGATATTCAAGCTTCGGGGCAAATGAAAAATCGACGCACAATAGAAAACGGTCTGTATGGCTATACGACGACCCCAAAATATCTCTAGCCCATTTCGTCCTTAATAGACCGTCGAAATACCTTCGGCAAAGCCTTGAACGTTCTGATATTCTGTTTCATTAGATACCTTCGGGCATGAGACTGCTTGCTTAAGGTGAACGCGCACCTAGCCGCAGGAGCCGTACGCGCCGCAGTTATCGCATTTACGCGCCGTACGCGCCGAATCGTATCCATTATTTCAAGAGTAATTCTGTTGTATGACGTCAAACCACCGCCCGCACTATACTCATTGCACGCGCCACGCGCCGATTTCGACGGGTTGGTGGAATGCGAATACCCGCAGCATAGGCGCGGATAGGTGAGCGTCGATGCGTACTATTTCGTAAAAATATTTATAAAATGCGATGACTGCGGCCCGTACGGCTTCTGCGATGCGTCTAGATGGGCGTCCACCTTTAGAGAGAATTGCTTCTATGTGAGTGAAAGGATAGGTACTTAGGTAGATAGAGGAGTGGAAATTGAGGGTAACCTTTATCGTCTAAAACCAGGTAGGTAAAACCAAGTATTTGATACTGAACATATTTGATGATCGATGAATTGATTTTAATAATTTAGAAAGAGGTTATACAGCGGGGTACAATCTGCAAGGCCTTTTTTTTTTTTTTGTTCCCGGGGTGGAAAATCCTCATGGATGTCCTCCGCCCTGGGGCGGGCGGAGGGGTCTGTCAGACTCTTACTGACTAAAAACCACCCCGGTGTTCCATCTCACACCTACGCCGGGGTCGCGGGAACACATTATTCTTCCACAACCCCGGCTGGTGCCGGCCCGCTTGCGTGGGACCCGTCTCGGGCGGGGGGAGTGAGGTGTACTCCCCCCGCAACGTCTGTGAGCGGCGCACGCGGAACACTACGCGCGCCGCCTTCTCGGGTCCTGATGTTGGGGGGCGACGGATGTCCCCGAATCCGTCGCCCCTGGACCCATTTAGGGGGGCCGGAAGAGGGCGTTGTCCGCCCTCCTCCGACGCCCGGTGCGTCTGCTGCGGGCCGGGTCGAGAGTCGAGATCTCTCTCTCCCTTTCCGCAGCCTCCTTCTGCGAGATGACCGTTTCGCAAAAGGAGACCACTGCGTCCCAGGACTCTGCGCCGCCGACCATCGCGTTCACGACGGCCGGCAGCGACAGGTCGTTGCCTACTTCGGTGATGAGGGCACGGCGCGGCTCCTCCCAAGCGGCACACTCTGCCAGCGTGTGCCGCGCCGTGTCCTCCCGGCAGTCGACGCAGTGGTGACACCGGGCGTCCGGCTCCCTGTTAATGCGACACAGGTACTTCCCGAAGCAACCATGCCCCGAGAGCACCTGCGTCGCCCGAAACGTCAGGGAGCCGTGCCTTCTCCCGAGCCAGCGGTCGAGCACTGGCCGGATCGCCTCGATGGTGCGGCGGTAGGGCGTGACAGCCTCACCCGCCATTCCGCCACCAGGACCTCGCGGAGCTGCAACCGATGCTGCTCGATTTGTTGCTGCATCGGTCGCTCGCCCCGCTCCCGCGCTGCCTCGCGCCACCGGTACAGTGACGCGAGCACCTTCGCCTCCAGGTCCCAGGGCGGTGATCCGGCCAGTACACAACCCGCCTCGAAGGAGATCGTGCGATACCCCCGAATGACTCTGACGGCCATCGCCCGCTGCGGCTTGCGCAGGACAGCTATGCTGCCGGCCGTCAGGTCAGACGCCCAGATCGGCGCTCCGTAGAGCGCCATGGATCGCACGATCCCCATATAGAGCCGCCTACAGGCGGCGCTCGGGCCCCCCAGATTGGGAAGCAGCGTTGCCAGCGCCCCGGCCGCGCCCAACAACTTGTGCGCCAGCCGCCGGAAGTGGGGTCCGAAGTCCCACCGGCTGTCGAGCACCAATCCCAGATATTTCATGGTGGACAGTCTGCAAGGCCTAAGCTGAGCTTTGCACATATCGACGCGTCCTTTGCTTGGCAAACGGCCAATCGGACAATCGGCCTGAGGCGCTATGCGATCGCGCGATCACATTTGTGCGATAATCATTTGATAATCACTCACACAAATGCAAAGCTTTAGGACTCGCGGACTGTAATTGCGTAACACATTATTAGTAGAAATGGATTTCAATTAGACAGTTCAACAACATACCTACATTGCGTTTTTTACATGATTGAGAAGACAATTTTTTCGAACATATGATGCAACGTATTAACATTTATTCTTTAAAAAATATTCAGATTTAGGTTGATAGTGTTTTACGCAATTAGTGTGCTGCTTTGTTTTAACAATAATATTTTTGCCATCCATCCTTACCCGCATTCCACAGGTACCACGCGGCAGCGTATTTTATTAGGTTTGCTCTTTTCCAAAAGAATCTGATAAAAATCTTAACAAATGGATCAGAAAAAGTAACCGCGGATGCCAATTTATAATGCCGCTTACAAATTGAGTGTTTTGATTTGACTTTTTGAAGAAGTAGGTACTTAACCCGAAATTCTAATTTGAATCACCTATAGATGTTTTTAATTTTATAACTACAAATTCCGTCGATGGTTTTCAATTACAATTTAATAAATTTATGAAACCAATAGGCTGCCTTGATGGTCGAGTGCTTGCAAACGCTACTACTGAACGTGAGAGGTCTTGACTTCGATCGGTACCCTAATTGCGTAATACACTATCAATCGGAATCTGAATCGATTTGAAACAGCTTGGCTCAATGTAGCTGCACTATTGGAAATCAAAACAATCTAAATCAAAAATCATTTATTCAAATTAAGCTGAGAATCAGCACTTTCCGAACGTCAAAATCACATAAGACAGTCCCCCAAAACGCCCGCCCTTTACCAATACCTAGTGCTTTGGCTGGGAAGAAGAAGTGGCGCACTAAACTCCCCAGCAGCACAGCTGTCTGTTCAGTAAGAAAAACTTGATTCTATACAATAGTGGGTATGCGAAACAATAAAAATGACAGGACACAGAATATAAAATTAAATTATTTGCTATATGACAGCTTTGATTGGCATGGCTTATAAAAAAACAAATACAATTACAAAAACTCAAGCAAGAAAATAAAAATTTAAACAAAACTTAATACATAAATAACTGCCTCCAGGCATAAAAGGCGTGACAAGCTTCCATTATGCAATACTGGATTATGTACACACAAATGGTAACCTCGGACCATTGAAGTAAAATAAATAAACAGACCATTTACTACAACAATAACAAAACCATAGTAAGCAAGACGACCAGTCACAACAAACAGCACCCGTTCAAAAATCTTTTCTCACACCACACAACCCTTCGGGGTAACAAGATGTTATTTAAATGTTATTCAAACAATAATTGTTGGAAAAAGTGGTAAAATATAAAGTTGAAACCTTAAATAGAGATGAATGTGTTACTGCACTGTTTTTGAACAGGAATCAGGACAAAACTTGTATGAAAGTTTTTTTTTTTGGAACCGTCAACCCCATCATGCCTGCAAAGAAATGGAAATCTTAATCATTGAAGTACACTAACCAGCTGACACATTCTTTTAGCAACATCTGAAGCTGGTTGGGCCAAAATGCTTTGAACTAGCCCTACCTCTAATATGTTTAAATGAAATTAATTTATCTTTCATCTTGGTTCGTTACACATTCCATAAGCAATTATTAGCAGTAAGTCGGCATGACATCGCAAATGAATAAAAAACAAAGCTGCACGAATGTGTAAATTAAAAACCATGGCGAATTCATTTTGTGATATTAATGAGATTAATGACTGCCTAAATATTAACGACTTCTTAAACTGTATTCCTAACCATCAACTTAACCTACTGTGCATGCATATTAATATTCGATCAATAATCTTAAACTTCTCTGCATTAGAACAAATGATTCTTATCTCAAAAAAATGTATCGATGTCATCATTCTAACGGAAAGTAATGTATCAGAAAGCAATAGTGTTCTGTATCCACTACGAGGTTACCGAATGTACACAGCCTTGCGTAAGACCCGAAGGGGTGGTGGCATTATAGTGTATGTAAATAATAAACACAAATGTAGCATTATAAATGTGAAAACTATACACTTTGAAAGTTTATTCTGTACTGTCACCACCCATTCGAACTATACTGCGAATCTGTGTGCGGTATACCGACCACCAAGCTCTAGTAAAATTCTATTTATTGACGAACTACAAACTTCACTACAAAACTTCACTAAAAACACAGAATTATACTTACTGGGAGATACTAACATAGATTTAAAAACGGATAATCCTGTAAGGCATAAATACAATAACATGTTATGTAGCATAGGCCTTTTGTGCGGGATCACTGAATATACCAGAATAGCAACATCTAACGGTAAAATAAGTAAATCTTGTATTGATCATATTTATGCGCGATCCCGTACACAAGACGTACTTACAGCGGCACTCGGTACCACACTGGCTGACCATCGCGCTGTGATGCTCGCATGCTCTGGCGCGCGAATACAGGATGTCCCTAAATACAAGACCTGCATAAATAATCATAAACTTATTCAAAGTTTCAATGAGATTCAGTGGGAAAAATCACAGGATATAAAATGCCCCTTAACCCTATATAACTTCATGCATACCCAGTTCAAAGAATGTTATAAAAAATCTGAATATAAAACCAAAGTTAAATGTAGCTCATCCCGTAGTAAAAATGAATGGATGAATAAAAAAATTATAAAAGCCTGTGAACATCGTGATAAATTATTCATGGAATGGATAAAAGACTGCAATAACCTAGTCTTAAAGCAAAAATATAATAAATCAAGAAACTATGCAAATACTTTAATACACAAAACTAAAAACAATAACATAAAGTCAGAAATGTTATCTAATAAGAACAATATAAGACAGCTGTGGCAAATTCTTAATCGAATTACAGGAAGAATAAAAACTTCTATTGATGACGCTATTCAGTATTCATTTTATAAAACTAATTTAACTCCTAAAGATATCGCTGAAAATTTTGCACACACATTCAATAAAAGCGTAAAGCTAATTATGCCTAAGTGCTCGAAACCATTGCTAAATAAAAGAGAGTACACAACCCCAGCTAATGTTACTATGCTTATAAAGCCTGCAGGTCCTGAATCAGTTAAAAAAATCATTATGTCTTTGAACAATAATAAAGCCCCAGGAATTGATGGAATGAGAGCCATAGATATCAAAATATTGTGTACGAAAATTACATCAGTCATTTCTAACTTAATTAATTTATGCATACAAACATGCAAGTATCCATGTACACTTAAAACAGGGATTGTCAGACCGATACACAAAAAAGGAAGTAGGCTGGATTACAACAACTACAGACCTATTACTATATTGCCCACTGTTGATAAAATAATAGAGAAATACATTTACAAACAAATACACGAATTCTATGAAAAAAACAACATACTAACTGACAAACAATATGGTTTTCAACCAAAAAAGAATACCACACAGCTGCTATCAACGTTCACAGATAGTATACATAAACACTTAGATGAAAAAAAACACGTTTTAGTAGTATTTATCGATTTCAGCAAGGCATTCGATACGCTCAGACATGACCGGTTACTAGAGTGTCTTCATGACAGCGGAGTTAGAGGCAAACTACTCGATTGGTGCGAAAACTATCTTGATGACAGAAAATACATGGTCAAAATCAGCGACGCGACTAGTGAACCAGTCATCGTAACTGAAGGGACGGCGCAAGGATCGGTCCTTGGACCACTGCACTACCTCACTTATGTAAACAGCCTTGTGAATGTTATAAAAAAGTGCGAGATCTATCAGTTCGCTGACGACACCTGCCTTATAGCCGCTGAACGGAGTGTTAGTGATGCCCAAAGGCAACTACAAGAGGACTTTGATTTGTTGGCTAAATGGTCCCATGACGCTGGGCTAGTATTAAACGCTAGCAAGACCAAATTAATGTACATCAGTTCCAGTCAAAGTAGAAGCTCTTACCTGCCTAAACTAACAGCTCACTGTCATGACTGTTTGCATGACAGCTGCACCAATAAAGTAACCAAGCCTTGCAGCTGTGACTCCATAGATCTCGTGGATAGCCAAACATACCTAGGACTTACCATAGATAGCCGACTTAATTGGAAAAAGCACATAAACGGTGTGTGCGATAAATTGAGATGTATATTAGCAAAATTCTCAATTATAAAATGCAAAATTCCATATCAAACTCTGCTAATGCTTTACAAAGCCTTGGCCGAATCCACGATATGCTATGGTCTGTCGAGCTACGGTAGGACATATAAGACTCACCTTGATCAAATTTACGCACTTCAACTACGTATATTGAAAGCAGTGGTCCCGCATAACATTAAGAAGAAATACAAAAATGACTATCATAAATTATTTGAATTCTGTAAGATAATACCTATACATGAAAAAATTAAATTTGAACTGTTAAAGGAACAATTTTTTAACAAAAATCTAAAGAAAACAAAAACCATTAATAACAATGAAATTAGGACTCGTAGCGTCATCAATGCTAAGCTGTTACTTCCAACGTACACGAACTTACACGGCAAGAGATCGTTAAAGTATTTAATACCTTACCTTATTAATCAACTACCTATATCACTGAGGGACAAAATTACTCGGAAAAACATAAACTACAAACTAAAGCAACATTTCTTGCAAAAGATAAATACTTAGGATAGCATATTAGTCAAAGGTTATATACTTTTAATTTTTTTTTTTAAAAATCGTTAAAAAACATACACAATGAAGCCATAATGTCTACCTAACAATAACAACATAAAGCAAAAGTAACAAGAAAATAAGCTGTTGCTAAAAAGGAACAACCTGTATCAAATCAAACATTCCTCCACCACTTTTGTTGCAAGGACGGACGGTCAGAATGGTCACCGATGTTCGCTCGTTAGTAAAAGATAATGTTTTAGCTAATACCCGTTTTATTTCATTTAATTTTTTATTTTTGACTGTGTACCTTCTTGAGTAGTTGTTATTCTTTAAATGATGTCGTCGATGATTTTGGTGCACGGTAAAACTCTAATGAGTTTATGTTGGCACCAACTTAATGTAATTGAATGTATGTGTATCTAACTGAATAAAAAAAAAAAAAAAAAAAAAAAATTGCTGAACATCCTCAATCCCAGTGCAAGTGTTACAGTTAGGTGAATTTGCTTTTTTTATTAGGTATGAGTTAGGTGAATTTGCTTTTTTCATTAGGTATGCAAACTTTGCCGATGGATAGTGTCCGGCCCGCAGGTTTACTGCTAATATTTATTTTATTCGAAAGTAGAAACGCCGTGGGAACGCCCTAGGAGACATATAGTGACCTTATTGGTGATGTTCTTCAGAAAGGTCAGGTGCGCAGCCCTTGCAACCGGCGTGCGTGCATGACTAGATGATAGTATGAACGTAAACGAGGCAAAAGTAGTATGTAACGATCGTAGCAGGTGGCGTTCTGTGGTTTCTGCCTACCCCCATGGGAAGAAGGCGTGGTTGTATGTATATATTTCTCTTTTTCATCCGTCATTTTTTCTATTCTTTCGTCGATAAAACTCGTTTCTATGGTGGTCATGGACCAGGGAACAGACTAAGCCCACGTAAAAATATCGCGACAGGATTTTATGGCACGCTGGATTACCAACATTCTACTCAGCGAGTCGAGACCCAGAGTTGTAAATCCAACAGTGTATTTTTTCGACGCGATGAGATGCACTCCGTTAGATCCTTAACGCTCGGCTCAACACCGAGAGTTGAAAATCCAGTGCGCCATAAAATTCCGCCACCATATTTGTACGTCCACGCGAAAGTGGGCATTTTTATGATGATCAGTGTTGCGGGCGCGTGATAAGTACTCTAATAAACGGATTGTTTTGTTTTAAAAGACTTATAGCACTCTTTTGATGGCCCGCTATGTAAATTGTTAATACAGTACAACGTCTATTTTGTAAATTCCTTGATAACCCATTAAAAACAAAGCTGTCACATCGTCCTGCAGATCTGGGACTTAACAGAAACAATTATGTAACCCTTATTGTAAACGTGTTTTTCAATGTGTTAACCCAAAACAATTGCAAAAGTGTAACAGTTATATATCTGAAAGTTATAAAAAAGTGTTAAGGTAAACGCGTAGTTGCCAAAATAGCCTCAATTCCAACTGGATTACAGCTATTTGGCAAGTCCAGGTCTGTCTGTCCGCCGCGCGTTGTTGCGGTACCGTGCAATTATACCTAAAACTGCTTATTTCTGTTACACATATTAACACATATAAAAGGTTACACTTTGATACTGTAACATTATTGTATGTTCCATTTATAAAGGTTTTTCTTTTAAAACAGTACAAAAAACTGTGTTAAAAACAACCTATTATGGAAACATTTTGAGTCAGTGCTCTAGATACACATCTGGTCAAAAGTACCGAAAACCTACCTCACCTTTTATAATGCATTTACTAAAGATAACATATGGGTGTTGACCTCTTTTGTGGGACGCTGTATAACGTTATAACTAGAGCCTCGGGGGATGCGTATGTGCGAAATTTAGGACAATGAAACGCTAAACTACGTGCGAAGTGTTGTTAAATGAAAATTTAAATTTATATTTTATGTGGTGAGGATTATTGCCTAAGATTATTTTATTTTCTAGCCAAAAGGAAAAAAGTACGTTCAACAACTAAAACCCGACTACTGAAATATCACGCTCTAAAAATGTACGAAACAAGAAAATGTTTAAGACAGAAATCAAGACAAAGGTACAAAAATGGTCAGGTTAAAGCCTGGGCCGCATGCCTATATACCATGTGGGAACCAGGAACACCTACACCCTTTTGTTTTGTTAGTTCCTGACTTTATTCCCTTCGAGGGCGCGATATTTGATCTAATGTGACGACATATAGCCCACAACCAGCAGAAGATCAAGGCGCTTCCAACAATACCTCATTTGTCAAATTATGATAAGCAGTTTAGAATTTATGAGGGAACAGAAGAACACACATACATACCGACATAAATACATTCATACATTCATTCATTCATACATACACACATACATACATACCGGTCAAAATCAAAACCCTCCTTTTTTCGTCGCCGTAGTTGGGTAAAAAGGATTAACTTTATCAATCTTAGTAATGTCGTCCTTAGCTAAAACTATTTAGTAGGTTATGCTATTTTAGGTATGGTAGTATTAGGTGTGGTAGAATTCCGTATGTTATTAACGTTCTCAGCTGTCATGATCTATGAAAATAATTTCCACAACTAACATAATTTGTAATATTTCCAACTCCTGCTTGCTACAGCTAACTTTACAGCCAACAATTTGAAATAGATAATCCCCAACCATTTGATTCTCTGTAACCGAAAAGTTTCAAAAACAGCTGCAGGCTTAGCATGACGTTTTCTGTTTCTACTCTACTGTAGAATATAAATCGCTTTCTACGCTCCTCGAAATCTCTTTTTCGCGAGCACGAGGACACACTTAGACTCAGGTTGCTTTATAGACAGTGATTTTCCATAGCAACGGGGTAGTTGCTAGTGATGTGTATAACTACCCATTTTTACCGTACCATTGCGTTTCGTTTCTGTGTAGACAGTAGAAAACTTTCTACTGTCTACACAGAAACGCCATTTTGTCTACTCTTCCGTCGACAATACGCTTCTCTAGGGCGCTCGTGCTAAGCCTACTGCAGCATGCATGCAACGTCACGTATTCCGAGTTTTCCAAGGCATTCCTTCTTTCATTCATTCCCATTCAGCAATTCAGTACACAGACCCAAATAATATATTCCAACTCGATAAAAAACTTCGGGAAACGATTCCCGATTCTTCCCTATTCCTTTCGGACTTAATCAGAAGCACAGAATAATTTTATCCTGTACTCATCACAATCAACTTTAATATTACGATAGAAATGTTCGTTTGTCTTGTAAACAAGGATGCGAAGTCCTCTGCGAAGTAATTTTCTGCGGAACTCCGAAATTACTTAGAAAGTTTTCAACTTTATTAATTAGACAGTAGACACTCCTTCCATACATTAAGGGGTTCGCATTGTGAATGTGTAGATAATTAAAGATGTGTAGGAGTTTTGGGAACATATAATTTTGTTCTGAACAATTTAACGTACTCGTATTTCCGTTTTGATTATGCTCTCTCGAATAAAGCCATTCGTTTGCATTAATTTTTTTTCTAATTCAGCTAGCAACTCAACCCTGATTCGCACGGTTTTTTTGACTTACCAAAACATAGACAATGGTGCCGATTCCCTTATTCACAAACTAAACTAAATTTAAGTTCAGTGCATCGTTTTCTTTCTATTTACAAAACCCGATCGCCATCCTACCGTCCTCGCCGCCGAGGCCCGCCGCGACGCCCAAATCCACGCCCCTCCCGACCCTTGCTCGAGCCAGCCCGCGACGCTGAGCCTGTAGCTTTAAATTCGTCCCTAAATCACTCAAATCCTGATCCAGCTTGTCCCTTGCTGCCCTCTTCTAGCGACGCCCTCAGCCGAGGTTCGTACCCCACAGGGGGTGCCCTTAGCGTGTAGTCGCTTAGTTTTTAAGTTTAAGTCCTGGCTGGAGGCCTTAATTTATTAGGGCAACCACAGGCAAGTCCGTCTAAGCAGACGACAACCTCATAGGTTGACCTGCGAGATGCCATTTATAAAAAAAAAAAAATATATATTTCTATTTCATTAAGGAAAGGACAGAAGAAATTTTTTAGTTTAGTCCTGTCAAATTAATCAGCGCTTGACGTAAATTGACGTAATTTTAGTAGGCAAGTTTTTAATCACGTCTAAACTTGAATGGAGTAGTGACAGGCGCTGATTAATTTGACAGGACTAAACTAAAAAAAATCTTTTGTCCTCTTCTTAATGAAATACAAAGAAAAAGATGCACTGAACTTAAATTTAGTGTAGTTTGTGAACAAGGGAATCGGTACCATTGGTTCTCTAAAGAGTCTAAATTATGGTGAAATCATATCATAATCCGTTGCGGAGAATTGGAGAACAACGCGGCCACACAGGCAGACACGAAAAGCTACATTAATTAATAATAAGTATAGATAAAGATATATAATTATGTAGATATACAAAAAGGAACCCAATAACCTTAGACAGATCGCTACTGATGATAGACAGTACAACTCTTTCTATCCCTGTCAAACAAATAGCTGTCAACACTTTATAGGGTCGCATACGTTGGCTTTATTGGGACGTTAAAACCAGAGATTGATAGGTTTTTCTACCTCCAGTACGCTGATATATACGTTATTGGGATCGGCCGTTAATGCCTCAAGATATTCTGTGCTAGTCAATCTTATTTACCTATTCTGCCACGAAAGCATCGATTCATGAGGATGTAAGCCTCTAGGTTACTGTCAGAATGACATTTAACACATTTCCCCAAAGCGACGCGGACGGGTGTACGAATCTCCTTAGAAAATCTATTGCGGTAAACGTCAAGACATTTCAGGTATCGGAAATATGCGTAGCGTAAGGCTTATGACACTTGACATAATCAATTCACGAGGACAATGTTTAAGTTCGGATCTGCTAAACGGGCCAGTCTATGTGTGAGCCATTCTTTCATATTTCTGCCGTCTGAAATGTTTTTATAGAAAACCGACATACGTATATGCGACGCTCCGCCTGCTAGTTATATAACACACGCTTAATTTGCTAGGCCGCTCCATAATGATGAGTTTCATTCATCTACCTAAGATGGGATTTCATGAACTACAGTTTATCATACCCAGCATTTTAATTATATTCTCAATCCATTAGAAAATCCTAAATCCAGTCGAAGTCAAATCTCAAAGACGATATTCTGCAGTTCCTTACGCGAAATAAATAACAAGTTTTGCTATATTAGTTCGTACTGTGTCACCTTTTTTTTTTTGGGAATGGCATCTCTCAGGTCAACCTATGAGGTTGTCGTCTTGTTTGACGGACTTGCCTGTGGTTGCCCTAATAAATTAAGGCCTCCAGCCAGGACTTAAACTTATGTACTAACTTAAAAACTAAGCGACTACACGCTAAGGCTACCCCACAGGGGGCACTTAGGGCGTCGCTGGAAGGGGGCAGCAAGGGACTAGCTGGATCAGGATTTGAGTGATTTAGGGACGAATTTAAAGCTACAGGCTCAGCGGCGCGTGCTGGCTCGAGCAAGGGTCGGGAGGGCGTGGATTTGGGCGTTGCGGCGGGCCTCGGCGGCGAGGACGGTAGGACGGCGATCGGGTTTTGGGCTTATGTAGTGTGCTGGTGGCCCTACTACTCTCCTGGAGGAGGGTAGTGGCGTCGTCGAGGGCGATTAAAGTATGCCTTGGTCGGCGAATACTGCTAATGCGGGAGGGAGTGTAGCGGGCGGCCGCTGAGATCAAGAGGTTGGAGTGTTTAATGCCACAGTCAAAGAAGCGCTTCGATAAGCGTTTCATGAACTGGTTTATGGTAGGCATTTTAAGATCGATGTGGAGATTTATATTACGGACATAGAAGGGGGCACCCGTGACCTTTCTGAGGAAACGGTTCTGGAGGGTCTGCATCTTATGGAGGTGACGTGGGTGAGCGTGCGCAAATACAACGCAGGCATAGGTCATGATGGGACGGATGACTGCGGTGTAGATGCGCAGCTTGCATTTAAGTGACAGTTTACTACGGGCTGTCAGTACAAAGTGGAGTCTGCTAATAGCGAAGGAGGCGCACGCGCGAACCGCCTTAATATGAGCCTTAAAGGTAAGGTTTTCATCGAGGATCACGCCTAGGTATTTGGCTTGCTTCTCCCAGGGGATCGGCTTACCGTACATAGTGATCGGGCTGGGAAGTGGGGGAGGGAGTCGACGACGTCTCGAGAAGAGAACCGCCTGACTCTTATCGGGGTTGACCTCGATTCTCCATTTCCGGAACCAAGCGCCTAAGACGTTTGCGGAGCTTTGGAGAGTACGAGCTATAGCATTGGGACAATGACCGGTATAGTAAACGGCAGTGTCGTCGGCGAAGAGAGCCAACTGAGCCTTTTTACTCTGTGGGATATCGCTGGTGAACAGCGTGAAAACTAGAGGAGATATGACGGAACCCTGAGGGACACCGGCGCGAAAAGGGTGAGGGGACCAGCGTGCACCCTCGATGCGATAGCGGAAGGTGCGATTCGACAAAATGTCTCGTAAGATGAGCACGAGACGATCTGGCACTCCTAGTTGGTAAAGCTTGTATAACAAGCCGTTGTGCCAGACTTTGTCGAAGGCTTTCGCTATGTCGAAGAATAGCACACCCGTCGTCGCGTTACGCTGCATACCGGCGCACAAGTGCTCTACGATACGGTGGATCTGGTGGATACTCGAGTGTTGGGGATGGAAACCAAACTGCTCGTTGGGAATGAGGCTCTTTGCTTCGGCGTAGTCTTTGAGATGCTTATAAATAAGCCTCTCGTAGATTTTGCCGAGAACGTTGAGTAAGCTAATGGGACGGTAGCTGGGGGGCTCAGACTTTGGCTTGCCTGGCTTGGGGATACCGATGACTGTTGCTTCTTTCCACGCTTGTGGGAAGATGTTGTTGCTCAAGGCGCCATTGAAGATGGCGGTCATGAGCATTATTAGAGGGGCAGGTAGGAGTTTGTATACCTTGTTGGTAATACCGTCCGAACCGGGGGCTTTACGAGCTTGGAGCCCTTTTGTGATGTCGTGCACTTCGTCTGGAGTGACGGGAGACAGAGGATCATCAGGGTCTTCAACGGGTGGAAGGGAGGCTCTCCGTTCGACTTCAGCGTCGACCTTGTTCAGGTGAGCTTGGTCTACTGGTTGAGAGCTGGGAGAACACTGGGACTCTAGGCTGTCAGCAAGGCATTCGGCCTTGTCGGTGCTGTCGAACGCGACGCTCTTGTCGGGGCGGATGAGGGGAGGCATAGAGACCTCGGAGGAGGAGCGCAATTTCCTCTGAAGGTGCCAGAAGGCTTGGTGAGTGGGCTCGAGTTCACTCAGCATCTTGTTCCAACCCTCTGAGCGTACCTCCCCTATGCGTTTCTTTACAGCACGCTGTAAATGGCGCATGTGGGCTTTGTTCGCGTCACAAGGGAAGGAGTCGTAGGCACGAATAGCCGCATTCTTCTCGGTTTTCAAGTCACGTACGTCAGAAGGTAGTTTCCAGCTATGGTCTTCCATCACCGGAACTTCCCGTGAACAAACCGTCAAAACGGATTGAACGTGCTCAGTAAACGAGTCGATTGCGGCCGTCGTGTCGGCGACTGACACTATGTGATCGGGGATTGTGTCCAATTGAGGCGACGTGGTGGATTTCAGTCTTTCACTTACTTTCCTCCAGTCGGTTATCATCTGGGTCTGAGGGGGGCGGTTGGGATCGCTTGGGCCAGAGTAGGGGGCAAGATGCATAACTACTGGGCGGTGGTCAGAGTTAAGCTCGTGGAACGTCTCTATCGATTGCAAACGGAGGTTCACATTCTTGAGCAGCGCTCCATCGAGTATATCAGGAAGATGGTTGGGATTTCCGGGGAAATGAGTCGGACTCATTGGAGCGATGACGTCAAAGTTAAGGGATTCGCCTAACTTGGAAATGATCCGACCTCTGGTAGAAGTCGTGCTACTATTCCACGCCGGGTGTTTGGCATTAAGATCCCCCGCCAATATGACGGAGTCACTCATACCGAAGAGGGCGGTGAAGTCCTTTTGGAGAGAGATGGGATCCTCCGGACCATTGTCTGGTGGAATATAAGCAGAGATGATGGTGATCGGTTGATGACCAGTCAATGCCGAGCCGACAGATAGAGGTCTCCAGATGGGAGAAGAGAGAAGGTGGGTCGATAGGGATGCAATACAAAGATTTCCTAAAGTATATTAGTGTGCCACCCTTGTGGCATCGAGACCTGTCATTGCGAACTAGTTTATAGTTGGCAATATTCGGGTTTCGGTGATGCGGTTTTAAAAAGGTTTCCTGTATGAGGAGGATGTCAAGCTGATGGTCGCGGAGGAAAGCGGCGACCTCATCGCGTTGACCTGAAACGCCATTTGCGTTGAAGAAGCCTAATTTAAGGGATCGGGGTTTGTTACTGTTTACTCTCGTATTATCTATTGAGAATTAATATTTGAGTGAGTGTAGAACTTGCGCGATCTCGGGATACGCGCTGAGGATTTCCATAAGGTGAAGAGCTTTGCCGTTTGCAGCAACGATTTCTTTCGCCATTTTGTCCGCGGCGGTGGTGAAGAGAGCCGCGTATGGTACTTAGTATAATTTGGGCGCTGTTTCGGCCCTGGGTTCCCTGAGGTTTTGCTGGAGAGGCCGTAGGGGCCGCGGGGGCTGCCAAAGGCGCTGGGATGGCGGAAGCCATCAGCGCTGGAAGTTGAGCGGGTTGCGCTGGTTGCGCGGGGATAGAGGGCACCGAAGCTGCGGGAGCCTTCAGGTGATTTAGGTTAGCCCAGGGAGACGGCCTCTGCGGACTGAGCCGCTCCGGCATCAGCGCGGAAGGCTTTCCGCGCTTTTTTTTTTAGGCTTTCCCCAGGGGCTTTCCCTGTGCTGGCGGTCGCTCGCGCGTTTCGCGAGTTTGGGAGAGGAGGACTTCGGGGCCTTAGGACAATTTAATAATTAATAACCCCGGTAATTTGCCGGGTGTCCCGCTTGGCCGCAGAGTACACAGCTGGGAGGCTCTAAACATTGTTCCCTATCTTTAGGGCGGGTACAGTCGGCGGTGCCATGCTCTCCTAGACACTTGAAGCATCTAGGGGTGGCATAGCAGTTGGACTGCGAGTGACCATATAATTGGCAGTGATGACACGGTCCAATTAATTGAGCTCTGTAAGGCTTCTCTATTGAGATGCCTGAGAGCGAACACACCGACTTCACCTTGAAGATCGGGTGGTGACCTTCCGTGGGGTCCCTGTCTCGCTTTATGCAAGCGATGGACGGCGGATACGGGAACGCCTTGTGCGTTAGGTCGCTCTTAATCTCCTCGGTGGAGATTTCCTGGGGTACACGCCTATTGACGACGCGAGTGGGGGTTTCCTCCGGAAGGGAGTACGTGTGAAAGGAATAGTTCCTTTCACGCAGGGCGCGGGAGAGATCCCTAAAGTCCGTAGACGTGGGGACGGTAACTTTGATCCCCTGGCCACCCTCCAGGGCGTTTGTGTAAATGATCATGCGATCAACACACATCCTAGAGATTTCTGTCCATTTTGATTTGTCTTGGACGTAGATCGGGGGAGGGGGATTTTGTTTCTTCGCGATAGGAGCGGGTGGGCAAGCCATCGGACTGGCGGGGCGACTGGCGCGCGGACTAGGGGTGGAAGTAGAGTTGGACGACAAGGTATTGGTGTCCTGTTTCTGGGCCTTGGTGACCGGGCCAGCGGGGGCGGAGTATTTAGCCTTCCTCTTGCGTCCTTTAACGACGACTTGGAAGTCGTCGTCGCTGGAGGAGGGATGCGGGCTTCGTCCGCGGAGAGTGGGACTGACGTGTCCATACTCTCTGGGCGAGTCGAGTTGGTTTCGGTGCGCAGCTGCGTCGGGTTTATTGTCTCTGAGACAATGGCGGGCGCGACAAAGGGAGCCGGATTAGCGGCCGACTTAATTACTGCCGGGGCAGTAGCGGGCGAGACAATAGGGGCCGGATTAGCGACCGGGGTATTATCTGCCGGGACAAAAGCGGGTGGCACAATGGGGGCCGAATTTACGGCCGGAACATTGTCTGCCGGAACAAAAGGCGGAATGCCTTGTTCGCATGCAGGTGGCGATAATGGGCTCTCCAGTGCGTCACTGAATTCCACAAGTGAGCCCTGAGACGGAGTGGGGGTGGAGCGTTGGCGTATTTTGGCGCCATATTTCGCCAAGAACTCGGGGTCCTTAAAAAGGACCTCTCTGAAGAATCTCTCCATGGTCGGAGGAGGAGCTAATTTAGGGAGGGAATGGTGGAAAAAAAAAAACCCACGTAGCCTAAACCCTATACCTATCTCCCCGGGTGGATGGGCCCGGGAATGTGTGACCCTCTCTGTCGGGTGTAGACAGAGAGGTGAGTACCTATTGTAACCCGTCGCCAGTCTTATTGTGCGAACGGGGCCCTGACCAGTCTAGCGCGAAGGGTGTAGACACACCCTAAAGACACTAGGTGAGTAGCTGGAAAGCAAAACTGTGACCAGAGCCGACTAGAAGATCCCCCAAGGCCGGTTATCTGGGACCCGTCCAACTAACTGCCTCGCCCTGAAGGGGTTCGGCGGGTGTGATTGGGTCAACACCCCACTCGGCTTCGTTGGCACCGTAAGGTTTCAACCGAGGACCACGAAACTGTGGTTTTACCCAGAAGGGGCCTAGTGAAGCTACTCACAAACGTCTGTTAATGAAACGAGATTTGCCTCGAAAAAGGCACTTTTTTGATTGATTAAAATCAAATCAATTTCTTGATTTGATTTTAAATCGGAGTAGTCGGGGCGACTACGATGACGTCACGTGGTAGCGACGAGTAGTAACAGGAAACACAACACTGGGCCGGGAGCGGGAGAGCACACAGACACGTCCGTCCGCGGCGAGAGTCGAGCGTCGAGTCGTACTGTGTCACCAAAATTATTTCAATTTATCATACAAATTAACGTCAGACCCAACTTTTACAAAAAAAAAATCTTTTTAAATACGGAAATGGCCTAACTGAAAGAAAACTCCGCTTTTAACTAAAACACAAGAACTAACTTCAGTCCAAATGAATTATGGCCGCGCATTGCTACGCCTCTAAAATTGCACTGCAATGGTGGCACTAGAAACGCGGATGACTTGAAATGTAAAGCCTGCAGGACCTTTAATTACTGGCCTATTATTGCGTTGAAGAGCAAAGGCCTCTTCTCATAGAGGGAAGGCACGAGCACTGATCGCCACGCTTGTTCAAGACGGGTTGACGATTTCAAACTTATTACTAAATAATAAGTAACATAAGTCCAGGTCTCCTCACGAAACATCCTTCACCAATGTCGGTAAGCCTAATAATAAGCATAATCAGCCTATGATGTTCCCAATGCTAGAACACAGGCCTCCTTTTGGTGAGAGGGATGGGCCGTAATCCACCACGCAGACCCAGTGCGGGTTGGTCGATGTCAATATCTTCGAAGTTTTGGTCGTGGTTTCCTACCTTTGGTTTGGTGTTTTGGCCCCTACTACAGCCTGATCAGTCAGTCCTTTCTAAACGCTGTATTCTTGATAAAAGATTACTAAAACACGGCTGTGCCTACTTGGTGACGTATCATTAGATAGTAGTCGTAAGCAAGAGAAAGGAGATTGAATGGAAATTTTTACAAGTTGAACTGGTAGCGTTTCGAATGATGGTAGAATTTTTTGACTAAGGATTTTCATAAAAAGAGCCTCCATGTGTGACGGTATCTTCTATACGTTCGTCTTACACAGCATGGATAATCAGCGATGCCAAGTTCCTTGCTTCGTACCGTGTAGGTCGTGCAAACACGAGAGTACTTTGAAGAAGAAAAGTTACATTAAAAAAAATCGTACTAGAATAACTATATATTTATTTCTGCCCTAAAGTGTACACGCAAAACAAGGGAGTTGTCAAAAAGTTTGACTAAATTCAAGGATTCTATTTTCATAAGATTCCGTGGACGAAAAACAAAGGTTTTTATAGGCTCATCATAATTATAAGTATGGAATTAAACTAGGTTTCGACCCATCATGCAATGGACATGGCACTTATAGAATTCAAATTAGAAGCATGATTGTTCATCTGTATTTTTTTATGCGGATACTAAATGAGATGTTAGTTACGAAAAGGCACACAGCGTATTATTGGAGAACCTCTGTTTGTAACAAAAGTGACACCAGGCCATTGATAAACACTGACCGCCTTGATGGACAATCCTAAAGAGATATTATGATAATCGTCAAATCATCCACTGCAGTTCTTTTACACTTATTTTTCCTCTGACTTCGCATCACTGACAAAATTACAGTGATCTTTATTCCCGTAAAAAAAATTCTCCGCTAAATTTCTTCTAGGGGTAGAATTTTTTTGTCGGATCAAAAATCAAATGAGTTAGGTCATTGCAAAAAAAAACGAAAATATTCGGGGTTTAGAATCATCTGCTGAATTCATGGTTATATACCGTTCCCGCGTCTATGTCCCCGCCACCCAGTACAGGTAAGAGTAAATACAATAACGAATAAACGAACTTCATGTGTGCCAATATTATGTACCTACTCATTACGATATTGCCGCCCCCACGCATAGCGAATACTAGACGTTTATTTACATACACAATTTCCACTTATTTCCACGCCAACGAGTAGGGGCGAAAGGTTAGTTAAAATTGAAGCTTTACTTTTCTTAACTTCGTGTTTCTGAAATGCCACAGTACCTTCTCATTATTAGGAGGTCGAGTAACATATTTTGAATTCATGGTTACAGTGTGTGCACTAGTTAAAAAAATACCCTGCATGCAAAAGCGTATTAGCAGACAACCGCAAACTTTATTAGGAGTTTAAATATTAAATTGCCGTTTCGTACTGAAAAACTATAATAATTAATAAAAAATTGGAAAGCAACAAAGTTACTCAAAATGCCAATAACACCAATTCCCCTATCAGCGATGAAAGCGGAAAGTGGGCCATAAGCAATGAGCTAAGATTTGCTCATCACTTAGAAGAAACCTTTCAGCCAAATAACGTTAAACCTGCAGTATGCCAATATTCTGCAAGATCAAAGAATTAAGCTTGTGACTTCGAAAAATGTTGCAAAGGAAATTTAATTCTTAAAAGATCCCCAGAGTTTGACTTAGGTCTCTGAGTCTGTGGTAAGACTCTCGTAATAAGTTACGCGAGAAATCCCAAAAAATCTCATGCGTAAAGTCATCGTTAAGCTTACTAGGCTCATCAATGCTACATTCGTGCTAAAACATTTTTCTGAGCCATCAAATGTTGCTGAGTGATTATGATTCCAAAGTCCAGTCAACCACCCAACGAAGAAGCTAATAATACACACCAACAGGCCAATTTCCCGGTTGCTTATACTTTCAAACCTGTTTGAAAAATTATTTTTAAAACGGCTAAAACCTATCACAAACGAGAGAAACCTGATGCCTGACCATCACTTTTTGAAACGGTTACAACAATGGAATATGATTCTAGAGAGGTTAACAGCTGACAGAGAGGTGCGCTTTTTTTTTTTTTTTTTTATAAATGGCATCTCGCAGGTCAACCTATGAGGTTGTCGTCTGCTTAGACGGACTTGCCTGTGGATTCCCTAATAAATTAAGGTCTCCAGCCAGGACTTAAACTTAAATACTAACTAAAAACTAAGCGACTACACGCTAAGGGCACCCCCTGTGGGGTACGAACCTCGGCTTAGGGCGTCGCTGGAAGAGGGCAGCAAATGACTAGCTGGATCAGGAATGATATTATTTAGGGACGAATTTAAAGCTACAGGCTCAGCGGCGCGGGCTGGCTCGAGCAAGGGTCGGGAGGGGCGTAGATTTGGGCGTCGCGGCGGGCCTCGGCGGCGAGGACGGTAGGACGGCGATCGGGTTTTGGGCTTATGAAGCGTGCTGGTTGCCTTACTACTCTCCTGGAGGAGGGTAGTGGCGTCGTCGGGGGCGATTAAGATATGCCTTGGTCGGCGAATACTACTAATACGGGAAGGAGTGTAGCGGGCGGCCGCTGAGATCAAGGGGTTGGGGTGTTTTATGCCACAGTCAAAGAAACGCTTCGATAAGCGTTTCATGAACTGGTTTATGGTAGGCATTTTAAGATCGATGTGGAGATTTATATTACGGACATAGAAGGGGGCACCCGTGACCTTTCTGAGGAAACGGTTCTGGAGGGTCTGCATCTTATGGAGATGACGTGGGTGAGCGTGCGCGAATACAACGCAGGCATAGGTCATGATGGGACGGATGACTGCGGTGTAGATGCGCAGCTTGCATTTAAGTGACAGTTTGCAACGGGCTGTCAGAATAAAGTGGAGTCTACCAAGAGCGAAAGCGGCGCGCGCGTGAACAGCCTTAATGTGCTCTTTGAACGTTAAGTTTTGATCAAGGATCACGCCTAGGTATTTGGCTTGCTTCTCCCAAGGGATTGGCTTGCCGTACATAGTGATCGGGCTGGACAGAGAGGTGCGCGTTGAGTAATACACTTTTATATAGGGGCGCGCGAATCGTTCAGAAACAACGTTTGGTATTTTGGCCCCTTCTACAGCCTGATCAGTCAGTCCTTTCTAAACGCTGTATTCTTGATAAAAGATTACTAAAACACGGCTGTGCGACTTGGTGACGTATCATTAGATAGTTGTCGTAAGCAAGATAAAGGAGATTGATTGGAAATTTTTGCAAGTAGAACTGATGAAAATTTAATTCTACCATCATCCGTTTCGAATGATGGTAGAATTTTTTGACTAAGGATTTTCATAAAAAGAGCCTCCATGTGTGACGATATCTTCTATACGTTCGTCTTACACAGCATGGATAATCATCGATGCCAAGTTCCTTGCTTCGAATCGTTCAGAAACAACGTTGTTCGGTTTATGTTCATATTCCAATATCCTCCCTTGGACATAAACCCATTCTTGCCGAGCAGTAGTCCAACTTCGATTGCGGAATCCCTTTAGTCAGCGAGTCCGCCACCATCTCACTGGACTGAATGTACTTGATGACAATCTTCTTCAATTTCACCTTATCGCGTACATAGTGGTGTCGTATATATATGTGCTTGGATCTGGAATGATAGTTTTCAGTACCTACAAGTTAAATCACACTTTGAATATCACATAAAATAGTAACAGGTATGGTGGCCAAGTTGGGCCAAAACTCTTCTTGCATTTGTCCAAGCCACATAGCCTCTTGAGTGCAGCTGGATAGTGACATGTATTCAGCTTCGGTAGTGGATAGCGCAACAGTTTGTTGTCGGTGTGAGTTCCACGTGATTGCACCACCCTGAATATATAAATACATAGCTCGTACATGATCTTCATTCATCTTCATCGCCAACCCAATCTGCATCACAATATCCATGCATTGATTTTTTCTTCAATATTCTGTTTAAAAACTAAAGTATTATTTTCAGTATGCTTCAGGTATCTTAAGACTCGTTTCAGCACCACCATATGCTGCATTTGTGGTCCCGAATTAAATTTACTTAAAGCATTCACAGCATAGGATATATCTGGGCGCGTTCCTTGCGATAAATACAACAAGGACCCAAAAATTTATCGATATGAAGTTGTATCTACAGTTGATTTTCCTTTTTGACTCATGTTAAACTTTGTTTTAGAATCAATTGGTGTTTTCATACTCATAAAACATTCCAAAGTTCAGTATGTCCTGAATATACTGATTTTGATTTATACATAAAGTCCCATTTTTCCTGTCTGCCCAAACAATACTTTAATTCTCCTAAGTCCTTCATTTCAAAGTTAGAGAATAACTTTGCCTTTATGTAATTTTTAGTTTTCACCGAACTTGTAAATAAAATTAAGTCATCTACATACACAGTTTAGAAAGTTATATCTTCATTTTCTATGGTATAATAAATACAGGGATCAAGTGATGACTGTGTCAAACCAATTTCTTTCAGTGTATTATCCAATTTTTAATTCCATTGACTACTGGCTTGCTTTTAAAGAGATATGAGGAACAGGGTGTAAAGTTCACTCATACTCTGGGAAAAGGGAGGATCGTCCGACCAGTTGGATGTCGTATCTGGTGGGCAACTGACCGATTTTTGTTATCGGGAATTTGTATACGTATATGCTAGCTGAGCTGTAATCTCTGATTGTGCGATGCAGGATTTGTGTGACGTCAGAGTGATGCGTTGTTCGCATGTGGCGGTGTAGATGCCGCCACACTTTAATCCATAAAGTGATTTTTTCAATAAACACACGTGTGTATTATTTTCTTCAAAGCTCGGAGATTGTGACAAATAAATACTTTCTTCTACATCACCCTGGAAAAAGGCAGAGACGGCATCCATTTGGTCAATATCCAAATTATATTTCACAGCTAATGCGAACAATAGCGCAAAGATGAATATCTAATTACCGGTGAATATACTTCATTGTAATACAATTCTTTCTTTTAAGCGCATCCTTTAATTACTAATCTCGCCTTATATTTTGCGATATTTTATTTCTCATGCCTTTTGGTCTTAAAACCCCATTTACAGGATATAGCTTTCTTGCCAGTGGGTAAGTCACATAATTCCCAAGTGTTATTTTTCATTAATGAGTTGTAATCCTCCTCCATGGCTTTCTTCCAATGGCTGGATTCTGAGCAAGACATAGCTTCTTCTACAGTTATGGGATCCTGACTTAGAGCCCAACATGCATGATTTAATTCTCCTTCATCAATCGGTTGACTTCGGTGAGCTCTCAAATTGACGAATGTGGTTGGAGATTCAAATGTGCAATCAGTGCTAGGTTCATCTCTTGTATCCTGATTTACATCTACTGTGGAGTCGAAACTCTCGTCTGAATTAGATGAAGAACTAACCTCATCAATCGCGTCATTATGAACTGGGGTGGAGTTTTCTTCACTGTTAGTAATCTATATGGTTTCGGTTAAAGGTACAAGTTTCTGTAGTGTATTATTATTATTATAGTTGAGCTTAAACTCTCATTCTTATCACAGGGGCAGTCTTCAATAAATGTGACACTTCTGCTTTTAGTAATCTTCTTTGTTATTGGGTTCAATAATCTATACCCTTTGGAATTTTCGCAGTATCCAAGAAAAATCATTTCAGTGGATTTTGAATCCCATTTTGATCATTTTTCTTTCGGCACGTGAACCATAGCTTTACAGCCAAAGATTTTTAAATGGTAATTTTGGTTTTATACCTGTCAATTTCTCCAGTGGTGTCACGTAGAGCTACAGGCTCAGCGGCGCGGGCTGGCTCGAGCAAGGGTCGGGAGGGGCGTGGATTTGGGCGTCGCGGCGGGCCTCGGCGGCGAGGACGCTAGGACGGCGATGCTAATGCGGGAGGGAGTATAGCGGGCGGCCGCTGAGATCAAGGGGTTTGGGTGTTTGATGCCACAGTCGAAGAAACGCTTAGATAAGCGTTTCATGAACTGTTTTATGGTGGGCATTTTAAGGTCTACGTGGAGATCTATATTACGGACATAGTAGGGGGCACCCGTGACCTTTCTGAGGAAACGGTTTTGGAGGGTCTGCATCTTATGGAGATGACGTGGGTGAGCGTGCGCAAATACAACGCAGGCATAGGTCATGATGGGACGGATGACTGCGGTATAAATGCGCAGCTTGCATTTAAGTGACAGATTGCAACGGGCTGTCAGAATGAAGTGGAGTCTACCAAGAGCAAAAGCGGCGCGCGCGCGAACCGCCTTAATGTGCTGCTCAAACGTTAGGTTTTGATCAAGGATCACGCCTAGGTATTAGGCTTGCTTCTACCAAGGGATTGGCTTGCCGTACATAGTGATCGGGCTGGGAAGGGGGGGTGGGACTCGACGACGTCTCGAGAAGAGAACCGCCTGACTCTTATCGTGGTTGACCTCGATTCTCCATTTCCGGAACCAGGCGCCTAAGACGTTTGCGGAGGTTTGGAGAGTACGAGCTATAGCATTGGGACAATGACCGGTATAGTAAACGGCAGTGTCGTCGGCGAAAAGAGCCAACTGAGCCTTTTTACTCTGTGGGATATCACTGGTAAACAGCGTGAAGACTAGAGGAGATATAACGGAACCATCAGGGACCCCGGCGCGAATAGGGTAAGGGGACGGGAGTGTACCCTCGATGCGATAGCGGATGGTGCGATTCGACTAAAGTCTCGTAAGATGAGCACGAGACGATCTGGCACTCCTAGTTGGTAAAGCGAAAGCCTTCTACAAAGTCTGGCACAACGGCTTGTTATCCGTTGTGCCAGACTTTGTCGAAGGCTTTCGCTATATCGAAGAACAGCACCCCCGTCGTCGCGTTACGCTGCAGACCAGCGCACAAGTGCTCTACGATACGGTGGATCTGGTGGATACTCGAGTGTTGGGGTCGGAAACCAAACTGCTCGTTGGTAATGAGGCTCTTTGCTTCGGCGTAGTCTTTGAGACGCTTATAAATAAGCCTCTCGTAGATTTTGCCGAGTACATTGAGTAAGCTAATGGGACGATAGCTGGAGGGCTCAGACTTTGGGTTGGCCTGGCTTTGGGATACCGATGACGGTTGCTTCTTTCCACGCTTGTGGGAAGATGTTGTTGCTCAAGGCGCCATTGAAGATGGCGGTCATAAGCATTATTAGAGGGGCGGGTAGGAGTTTGTATACCTTATTGGTAATACCGTCCAAACCGGGGGCTTTACGAGCGTGGAGCCCTTTAATGATGTCTTGCACTTCGTCTGGAGTGACGAAAGGCAGAGGATCATCAGGGTCTTCGACTGGTGGTAGGGAGGCTCTCCGTTCGACTTCAGCGTCGACCTTGTTCAGGTGAGCTTGGTCTACTGGTTGAGAGCTGGGAGAACATTGGGACTCTAGGCTGTCAGCAAGGCATTCGGCCTTTTCGGTGCTGTCGAAAGCGACGCTCTAGTCAGGGCGGATGAGGGGAGGCATAGAGACCTCCTCTGAGGAACGCAGTTTCCTCTGAAGTTGCTAGAAGACTTGGTGAGTGGGCTCGATTTCACTGAGCATCTTGTTCCAACCCTCTGAGCGAACCTCCCCTATGCGTTTCTTTACAGCACGCTGTAAATGGCGCATGTGGGCTTTGTTCGCGTCACAAGGGAAGGAGTCGAAGGCACGAATAGCCGCATTCTTCTCGGTTATCAAGTCACGTACGTCAGTAGGTAGTTTCCAGCGATGGTCTTCCATCACCGGAACTTCCCGTGAACAATCCGTCAAAACTCCACACTACACAGCGTGCCTTGAGCGGGGCCAGTTTCCCAGTCTGTGGAAGATTGGTCGTCTGGTCCTGCTCAGGAAGGCGGGGCGCCCTGCCAACTCACCGTCTGCGTACCGGCCCATAGTGCTGCTCGACGATGTGGGCAAGCTGTTCGAGCGCATACAGCCCGCCTCGTCGGCCACTTGTGCAGAGAGGGGCCGGACCTGGACGAGAGCCAGTTCGGCTTTCGGCATGGGCGCTCTACCATCCACGCTGTGTCGAGGGTGAGAGTCCTGGCGGAGGAAACAGTGTCCCGGGGCGGGGTGGTGGTGGGGGTGTCCTTGGACATCTCCAACGCCTTCAACACCCTGCCCTGGAGCTGCATACGGGAGGCACTGCGGTACCACCGCGTGCCTCTCTACCTCCGCCGCATCGTTGGGACTTATCTGGCGGGGAGGTGTGTCACCTTCATGAGACGTGATGACGGAAACCAGCGCCAGGTGTCGTGCGATGTTCCACAGGGATCGGTCGTGGGACCGCTCCTGTGGAACATCGGGTACGACTGGGTGCTGAGGGGCGAGCTCCCGCCGGGCGCGGACCTGACGTGTTACGCGGACGACACGCTGGTCACGGCCCGGGGGAGTTCGCACAGGGAGGCAGTGTTGCTCGCGACGGCGGCGGTCTCACTGACGGTGAGCCGCATACGACGCCTCGGCCTGGAGGTGGCCCTCAACAAGTCGAAGGCCATGGTGTTTCATGGCCCCCGGCGGGCGCCGCCAGCCGGATCACACATTGTGGTCGGGGGGGTCCGGATCAATGTCGAGCTCACCATGAAATATCTGGGATTGGTGCTCGACAGCCGGTGGGACTTCGGACCCCACTTCCGGCGGCTGGCGCCCAAGTTGTTGGGCGCGGCCGGGGCGCTGGCAACGCTGCTTCCCAATCTGGGGGGCCCGAGCGCCGCCTGTAGGCGGCTCTATATGGGGATCGTGCGATCCATGGCGCTCTACGGAGCGCCGATCTGGGCGTCTGACTTGACGGCCGGCAGCATAGCTGTCCTGCGCAAGCCGCAGTGGGCGATGGCCGTCAGAGCCATTCGGGGGTATCGCACGATCTCCTTCGAGGCGGGTTGTGCGCTGGCCGGATCACCGCCCTGGGACCTAGAGGCGAAAGTGCTCGCGTCACTGTACTGGTGGCAGCGCAGGAGCGGGGCAAGCGACCGATGCAGCAACATATCGAGCAGCGTCGGTTGCAGCTCCGCGAGGTCCTGGTGGCGGAATGGCGGGTGAGGCTGTCACGCCCTACCGCCGGCCTCAGCACCATCGAGGCGATCCGGCCAGTGCTCGACCGCTGGCTCGGGAGAAGGCACGGCTCCCTGACAATTCGGGCGACGCAGGTTCTCTCGGGGCTTGGTTGCTTCGAGAAGTACCTGTGTCGCATAAACAGGGAGCCGGACGCCCGGTGTCACCACTGCGTCGACTGCTGGGAGGACACGGCGTAGCACACGCTGGCAGAGTGTGCCGCTTGGGAGGTGCCGCGCCGTGCCCTCATCACCGAAGTAGGCAGCGACCTGTCGCTGTCGGCCGTCGTGAACGATTAGGAGGATGTCAAGCTGGTAGTCGCGGAGGAAAGCGGCGATCTCATCGCGTTGACCTGAAACGCCATTAGCGTTAAAGAACCCTAATTTAAAGGACCGGGGTTTTGTACAGTTTAAACTCGTATTAGCCATTGAGGATTTAGAATTTAAGAGATTTCAGGACTAACGCGATCTCCGGATACGCGTCAAGAATTTCCAAAAGGCGACGAGGGTTGCCATTTGCAGCGACTATTTCGTCGGCCATTTTATCCGCGGCGGAGCTGTAGAGGGCCGCGTATGTGCTAATAATAATTTGGGCGCTATCCCTGCCCGGGGCTCTTTGCGGTGCAACTGGTGAAGCCACTGCAACTGGGGCCGCGGGGGCTACCGAAGGCGCTGGGACGGCGGTAGCCATCAAAGCTGGAATTTCGGCGGGTTGGACGGGTTTGGAGGGCACCGAAGCTGCGGGAGCGTTTTGGTGGTTTAAGTTAGCCCAGGGAGAGGGCCTCTGCGGACTAAGCCGTTCCAGCATCTGCGCGGAAGGAAGCTTACCCCAGGGGCTTTCCCTGTGCTGGTGGTCGCTCGCGCGTTTCGCGAGTTTGGGAGAGGAGGACTTCGGGGCCTTAGGACAGCCCCGGTAATTTGCCGGGTGTCCCGATAGGTCGCAGAGTACACAGCTGGGAGGCTCTAAGCACTGTTCCCTATCTTTTAGGCGTGTACAGTCCGCGGTGCCATGCTCTCCTAGACACTTGACGCATCTAGGCGTGGCATAGCAACTGCTTCGCACACAGAGGGCACGCTATTTTATAAGACGATGCCCCCACCTTGCAATCCCTCCACGACAACTCTGTCCGATGACGCACTGAAGTACGTCACGTGTTTACTTGATACAAAACACTAAAATGTGCTAAATCTTATAAGACTTACATGATAAAGTAACCAAATAATACAAAAATAATTGTCGTAAACAAACAATGGTAAATTTACATAGTAAATGACTATAAAATTAAAGTAACATTGTCATTAATTGTTTTGAACAAACCATCGGTTACAATTATTAAAATAAGTTGCCAAGAATCAATTATTACGTACACAGAACACTTAATAAATTATGTACCGATTAATTAGACAATAGTTAATAATAAAAATCACTTATAACCGTTAACCATCTCCAACACGGCCAGAACTGACGTTTTACACGGCCTCATGTGATCCTGAAAACAAATCTCTTTGTGAATATCGTTCGGCCTTTCTGACAAAGAAAAGCCTTTACAAATGGTATGTTGAAAAGTAAAATTCTGAAGTAATATGTTGAAAAGAAAAATCCTGAAGTAGCCCGATAAAATTATTATCAATAGCAGTTGCATCGCAACCATTCAAAATGATCATTCTGCTACAGACACTACATAGCTCAACTAAATTAGAGACAAAGTCTCCCAACCGAAATCACACCATGGGATTCGACAAGTAACTTGGAGTCGAATAGACAACCCGCATAGGCGTCAACATAGACAACCCGCATTAGCGTCAAGTTCAACGTCCAAATCCAGGAGTCAACATAGACACCCGATTAAGTATCAAGATAAACAAAGAGTCAACATAGACATCTTTTCAATTCAGCTACACTACGTCTGCAGCAGATGCATCACCATCTGTGTCAACATTGACATAATTACTAACAGTGACTGGACATTCAGGCATTTTTCGTAATTAACTATTTGTAAAGTCTATTGGTACTCGGAGATTTTAACAAATATCCATCACCACTATCCAATAGTTCTAAAACTCGACAGGGACCTTTAAATTTAGGATTTAATTTAGCAATGACTACCAAGTCTCCAACATGAGACCTTTGCAACATAGCTTTAGTCTTATCATATCGGGCTTTATTGTGTTCGGCACCTTTAGCTATACCCAGGGCTGCTTGTTCCCTTACACGAGACAGTTCAATCTCCTCACTGTCAACAGTCATCAAACTTAAAGGTCTAGCAATTATTGTGCGTTCAACCTTCCCATTAGCCCTACATGACCGGTAACTATTAAATGCAAAGCAATATTATGAGAATCACAAAAATCTTTAAAGTTTTTGCTAGAAAACAATGACCTTGGTCAGCTATAACGTGATAGAGTGCTCCAAATAATGACACTAGACTTGAAGAGCTTTAATGCAATTTCGCAATGGTCACAAATCTTTTTAAATGTTTAATCCCAACCTAAATGCGTGATTGCTACATGGATTATCGATTCCTCCTCAACTAGAAAACTCGTAAAAACCCCTGATATGTTGCAGTCGTCGAGAATAAGTAACTGCTCTGCAGGTTTTCAGTGCATTGGTGCAAGTATTTTTACTGATTTAAGATGAATCTATAAAATGGCACAATGGCGGATGATTATTGAAATAGGGTGACCATGTATTTTAAAGAAACAAGTATTTATTGTGTTTTTAGGTACTCAATACGTCGAAATAGTTGAAACAAGGTGATCATGTAGATATTCCAACGAAATAAATATTAATCGAGTGGGTCTCTTCTCTCGTGGTGACCCAATTTAACGATGATTTTAAAAAGTACAAATTAGGATGTACCTGCCTACCTAACTACCGCTTTTGTGGATTATATATATTTTTTTACCTTAATAGACTCGGCCAAAATAAAACAAAAACTACGCAAGTGGACACTGATTCGTTGGAATATCTACATGGTCACCTTATATCAACTATTTCGACGTATTGAGTGATACCTAGGTACACGATAAATACTTGTTTCGTTAAAATACATGGTCACCCTATTTCAATCCCAATGTTTTGAGGTTAAATGTTTAATTTTCAATTTACTATTGAATGGGGTCCTCACAAAAAAACCTAAAGCAATACAAATTGGTTTAAGTTCAGTCACTAAATCTTTATTTAATAACGGTTCCTCTAGCCTTCTTCATTGTGAAGGAATGGACAATCCCAATGTTTTGAGGTTAAATGTTTAATTTTCAATTTACTAATAAATGGGGTCGTCACAAAAAAACCTGAAGCATTACAAATTGGTTTCAGGGCAGTTACTAAATCTTTATTCATTAACGGTTCTTCTAGGCTTCTTCGTTGTGAAGGAATCGATAATCCCAATGTTTTGAGGTTAAATGTTTAATTTTCAATTTACAATTGAATGGGGTCGTCACAAAAAAACTAAAGCAATAAAAATTCGTTTCAGTGCCGTCACTAAATCTTTATTCATTAATGGTTTCCCTCAGGTCCTCAGTTATGGAGATCAGGTTGGCCGAACGTCCTGATATTCCGGGAGCTAAAGGTCATTTTACTTTTAACCGGTGGCATTACGAGTAAAAGTAAAGTAGTGGTTGTTTGTCACCAAATCGTCACTAAATCCTTATTCAGTAACAGTTTCTCTAAGATCCTCAGTTATGGAGATTCGGGTTCGCCGAACGTTCTGATATCAGGACGTTCGGCCATACATAAATGCTTCTAACTTTCGAACTGTACTGTCACAAATAATTTGGCTGGCATCTTTGTGAATCACCAAATCGTCACAAAAAAACTGGAGCAGCAGCCAGCTCCCTACTTCGATTGGCCGAACGTTCTGATGTACATCGCACATAGACACAGTTACAGCGAGAACGCGAAAAGCGGGATTTGTTTAAAAAAAATCACACACACTCACTATACTTCCAGATCCACATACTTTGCTGTCTAATTAGTTGTTTTATTGTTTTTTTATCTGCCATTACAACTTTACCGTCTGTTAGTAGATGTATGTATTACGGTGACTTGTCCGGATAGTTTGGATACACAAGTATTCCTAGTACATACTCCAGACTCCACGACATCAATGTTAATTTCATATACACAATTATTTATTGTATGTAGACTGTCTCGTTGCTCTAGTGAACGTAAGAGACTGCTGAGCATGACTGGATTCTGGATTCTTGGACCTGGATTCGATTCCTAGGTCGCGCAAAGTGTTTTTGGGTTTTTCTATTTAGAATTTCTCAGTAGCAACCCGGAGTCTAGATTTTTGCACGGTTGATGGCAATGGGCTCGCCACCTATTACATGGGACTTAAGCATAAACTGGCGAAATGTGGGTGTACTATAGGTACACCTCTGCCTAACCCTTTTGGGATTACAGGCATCATGTTGCGTTGCCGACAAATTTTTCATGTTTTTATTATTATTTGTTATTTCGTTTGTTCATTTTCTTACAAAAAAATAGATTTTTAATTATTTTGTAAAAAACATTCAAAACCATTAAAAAATATAAAAAAATGTGGCCCATCGGCATCAAGAACAGGGTCCAAGCTGCCGGTGGTCAGGGCTCTAGAGAGAAGTACCTCATCATTATGCGTGACGTGTCCAGGAGTACTGATTTCTGAATCAAGACCTTGACCCAGCCGCGTTATGAGAGTCTCCTAAGGTGTCGGTCGAGGCTCTCCGCTATTAGCCCATTTACTGTAACGATTATTGATACAATGATTGCAGAGTCGACGTCTCACATGTCGACATCCTCGTGAGCTAAGTCAAGATACTTTATTATATTATCTTTCTCAGCTTTCACGAGATTCTCGTCTTGAGCGACAACGATGTCAACAATCATTGCACGGCGCTGTCGTCGATTTATCACTATAATATCAGGCTTATTGGCTACAATAGTCTTGTCAGTGATGATAGATCGATCCCAGTACAATGTGGCGTGACCATTCTCGTGAACATGGTCGGGCACACACCTGTAGTACGGCACTGCCGATTCCACAAAGCTCTACTGAAAGGCAACTTGCTGGTGGATAATCCTAGCCACCAAATTGTGTCAGTTCAAGTACTCGCTGTTAGCAACCGATAATTATTCGTCATCACCAAATTTCATCCTGATGGCACTATTGAATGTTTTTGTTACCTAAAGTAGCTCCATCAGTCACAAGTTGTTGGGGACAGAGAGTTTCAAATCATCCATTAAAGAGAAAAAGAGGTGTGATATTAACTTTCTTTTTTTGGGTGGGAAATCATCAAATGACTTCTCCCGCTGTTGTGAGGTGTCAGACTTTTACTGACTTAACCCACCCATGTTCTTCAGTTGCCTGTGCCATTACCTGACCACCTCTTCTCAATCGATAGCCTAGACCTAAATCCTCAGTAGTGTGCTTAAAGGATTCAAGGCTAAGCAAAACGAAAGCGGACTTAAACTATCGCCCTAAAATATTCCGTGCTCAATCCTGTTCTGTTAATCTATCCTCCGGATTTGTTGTCATTCTGGATAGTTGCCCCATACACGACATCAAGAAGTTGCGTAGAGTTTCGTCTATTTTGTATAACTCCAGCACCCTAATGAGCCATATATGTGGCACCGGGCCAAAGGCATCTATCCAACATGTCGACAAATCCCTCCGGGATCTACGAACCTGTTGGCTGATGGCCATGTCTATAAGGAGCAGCTCCTTAGTACAGTGCGACCCATTCTTACACCCAATCTGAGACACAGACATGATTAAATTACTTTGAATATGGTGTGCAATTTTTTAAGAATGGATGTAAGAACTTTAGAGATCATCGGTAATCATGTGATTGGTCTATAGTTTTTAGGTTCCGCAGTACTACCCGATTTATGGAGCAGGTGGGTAACTCCTGCCGTAAAGAACAGTGGTAGCGAACTAGTCTCTAAAGATAACTGGAATTGCGAGGCTAAGCAGGCGTGTGACCCTTTGTAGCCAATTAATTCATAAAGTACATCACCCTCGGGCGTGTATTGCCCTCCCTGAAGTAGGTGAGCTACACGAATTGGGATGATGACAATGTTTTTTTTAAATCTATAAAATGTCTGTCTCGAAATAGTGCAAACAATATTACAAGAAGTGTAATTCTTGCACAACACTTAAAATAATAAAATATCTTAAAGCTTAAAAAAAATCCAAGTTATAAACGTTTTAAATTAAGTGTTAGACAAGTACAACACTATCATAGAAGTGATGACAACTATGTAACTTCATACTAGCTCCGTACATGGTCCGTACAGCGACAAGGACGGGAATAATACCCTCCAAAAACTTTTAAAGCGTGTATCTTCTTCATATGTACATCGATTTGCCGTTACCATGCCTTCTTTGAAAACTCCGTAATTTTTTCGAACATTTTAAATATAATCATCATCCCTATTGTGATTTTTTATTTAATTTTTAACTAACATAATCCAAAAATTTGCTGAAGCTCATGTACACAAACTCTTCAACCACGTCTTGCGTTATCATGTAGCAATGGTTTATAAGATCGGTTGGCTGTCTGCGAGTTTCGCCATCATTGCTCAAAGTTCTGTACAGTATCAATCTGCTGCAGGAGCTGTAGTGAATTACATCATGAAGTGCAAACAGCAAACAGTTATCTTGTCATATGGGTAAGCCTCGCTTTAGGGCATTCTTGCGACTTTTGATCTGGAGCCATCCATTGCGTTGTTCGCTTGCGATTATCGTCAAGAATCCAGTTTTATCACACGTCACAATTCGCCCCAATTTCAAGGGATTTCTGTACCAGTTCAACAAGCTTAGCTTCAACGCGCGCTTCTCTCTGCAGATCAGTCAAATCATGGGGCACTTATTTTTCAATCTTTTTAATCTTACCGATTTGAAGCAAATGTGTTAATATTGTGAGTATACCAACATCAAACCATGCCGCAAATTTCTTGGTAGTTTGATACAGATGGGCTTCCACCGCCGCATTCAATTCATCGTTATTTACCTTAATGGCTGATCTTCCTCGGGGTTAATTCTTCAAGTCGAAGTTTCCACTATGAAAGCCATTAAACCCAAAACGCACGTTGCGTTCATTAACCGTATCGTCCCCAAACACAGCGTTGCTGCTTTAGTTTCACGTCGGAACTCGTTTTCAAAAATTACTCAAATTTTCAATGTTGGATACATTGATAATTTGAGTAATTAAAGTAAAGTAAGGATTCAAATCCTTACTTTACTTTAAAAACTGAAAAAAAAAACAATTGAAAGTCAAATAATCGAACGTTGTAGTTAATGTAAATATTTTTTTCTTATTTAGAATGTTATAGTTATCGTGTAAAAAAAAGTTTTACTCTGGAATCTCACACCACGCAGGTTTGATTATAATTCAAAGTTGCCAGTGTGTTGAAGGGGCAATTTCATATGTAAACACCTATTATTTAAATAAATAGTTTAATGTATTAGATATATTTGATGGATTCCAACTTTTAAATGAATAAACTTTAAAATTGAAACTTTTCGCCGCATTAGCTCTAGTTTATGCTGCGCTTGGTGTAAAAGCTTGCACCTAAGTGCTTCTCGAAACTCTGGATCTACAGTACTTAAAGTTGTTTTAAATCCAGCCATCCATGCTGATAAACAAGTAAGGCAGGAACCTAATGCTTCTTTTACCTATAAATAGTGTTAAATACGTTGAAAAAACTTTCTTGGCTAGGCTGGCGGGAGAGACTTGAGCAGCGCAGGGGTTTCTTGAATAAAAAATACTTTCTTGGAACACTTTACTTCTTCTTTATTTAGTTGCTTCTTCTAATACTGCTGGATTCGGAATGCCCGACCACTTTTTTTTTTTTTTTTTTTTTGTGTATGGCATCTCGTAGTTGACCTTGAGAGGTCGTGACTACTTAACCGGACTATCCTGTGGCTGCCTTAAGCGGACTCAAAGCCTCCAGCCAGGGGCGTAAAACTACTTATATTATTAAGCGAACGCTCGCTAAGGGCACCCCCTGTGGGGTACGGACCTCGGCTTAGGGCGTCGCTGACGGGAGGACAGCAAGATGGGACAGGCTGGATCAAGTTTAGTTGATTATTATTAATCGGGGAATTTAAAGCTACAGGCTCAGCTACGGCGCGGGCTGGCACTTCGTCGAGCAAGGGTCGGGGGGGAATGCCCGACCACTTTTTTTTTTTTTTTTTATAAATGGCATCTCGCAGGTCAACCTATGAGGTTGTCGTCTGCTTAGACGGACTTGCCTGTGGATTCCCTAATAAATTAAGGCCTCCAGCCAGGACTTAAACTTAAATACTAACTAAAAACTAAGCGACTACACGCTAAGGGCACCCCCTGTGGGGTACGAACCTCGGCTTAGGGCGTCGCTGGAAGAGGACAGCAAATGACTAGCTGGATCAGGAATGATATTATTTAGGGACGAATTTAAAGCTACAGGCTCAGCGGCGCGGGCTGGCTCGAGCAAGGGTCGGGAGGGGCGTAGATTTGGGCGTCGCGGCGGGCCTCGGCGGCGAGGACGGGAGGACGGCGATCGGGTTTTGGGCTTATGAAGCGTGCTGGTTGCCTTACTACTCTCCTGGAGGAGGGTAGTGGCGTCGTCGGGGGCGATTAAGGTATGCCTTGGCCGGCGAATACTACTAATACGGGAAGGAGTGTAGCGGGCGGCCGCTGAGATCAAGGGGTTGGGGTGTTTTATGCCACAGTCAAAGAAACGCTTCGATAAGCGTTTCATGAACTGGTTTATGGTAGGCATTTTAAGATCGATGTGGAGATTTATATTACGGACATAGAAGGGGGCACCCGTGACCTTTCTGAGGAAACGGTTCTGGAGGGTCTGCATCTTATGGAGATGACGTGGGTGAGCGTGCGCGAATACCACGCAGGCATAGGTCATGATGGGACGGATGACTGCGGTGTAGATGCGCAGCTTGCATTTAAGTGACAGTTTGCAACGGGCTGTCAGAATAAAGTGGAGTCTACCAAGAGCGAAAGCGGCGCGCGCGCGAACAGCCTTAATGTGCTCTTTGAACGTTAAGTTTTGATCAAGGATCACGCCTAGGTATTTGGCTTGCTTCTCCCAAGGGATTGGCTTGCCGTACATAGTGATCGGGCTGGGAAGGGGGGGTGGGACTCGACGACGTCTCGAGAAGAGAACCGCCTGACTCTTATCGGGGTTGACCTCGATTCTCCATTTCCGGAACCAAGCGCCTAAGACGTTTGCGGAGGTTTGGAGAGTACGAGCTATAGCATTGGGACAATGACCGGTATAGTGAACGGCAGTGTCGTCGGCGAAGAGAGCCAACTGAGCCTTTTTACTCTGTGGGATATCGCTGGTGAACAGCGTGAAAACTAGAGGAGATATGACGGAACCCTGAGGGACACCGGCGCGAATAGGGTGAGGGGACGAGAGTGCACCCTCGATGCGATAGCGGAAGGTGCGATTCGACAAAAAGTCTCGTAAGATGAGTACGAGACGATCTGGCACTCCTAGTTGGTAAAGCTTGTATAACAAGCCAGACTTTGTCGAAGGCTTTCGCTATGTCGAAGAATAGCACCCCCGTCGTCGCGTTACGCTGCATACCGGCGCACAAGTGCTCTACGATACGGTGGACCTGGTGGATACTCGAGTGTTGTGGACGGAAACCAAACTGCTCGTTGGGAATGAGGCTCTTTGCTTCGGCGTAGTCTTTGAGACGCTTATAAATAAGCCTCTCGTAGATTTTGCCGAGAACGTTGAGTAAGCTAATGGGACGGTAGCTGGAGGGCTCAGACTTTGGCTTGCCTGGCTTTGGGATACCGATGACTGTTGCTTCTTTCCACGCTTGTGGGAAGATGTTGTTGCTCATGGCGCCATTGAAGATGGCGGTCATGAGCATTATTAGAGGGGCAGGTAGGAGTTTGTATACCTTGTTGGTAATACCGTCCGAACCGGGGGCTTTACGAGCTTGGAGCCCTTTTACGATGTCGTGCACTTCATCTGGAGTGACGGGAGGCAGAGGATCATCAGGGTCTTCAACGGGTGGAAGGGAGGCTCTCCGTTCGACTTCAGCGTCGACCTTGTTCAGGTGAGCTTGGTCTACTGGTTGAGAGCTGGGAGAACACTGGGACTCTAGGCTGTCAGCAAGGCATTCGGCCTTGTCGGTGCTGTCGAACGCGATGCTCTTGTCGGGGCGGAGAATGCCCGACCACCAAAAATGAGCCTCTTTTATAGTTTTCTGTGACCAATCACAGCCCTAGGAATTTGCACACGGCACTAATAATTTTTCTGTCTACCAATCACGGCTCTTGGAGTTTGCACACGGCACTAATCCGATTTTGTATGGGAAATTTTGATTGGCGATTTTCGGTGGTTAGGTACTTCTGTTTACATTGAAATTAGTCTTAAAACATAGGTAATGATTTCCTCTATCCATTTACAAAAAATCTTATTAGTATGCCTTATTTTAGACACTTAAAATTAACAAAAACTGTAACGGTTCTCGTTACGGTAAAGTTTCCTTACACTTAAGCTTTTCGTCACTTAGTAAGTGGCTCCTCTAGCGGAGTAAATAAGAAACACGAAATGAATACTTTATTTCTTCTAAAGATAACAATTAATAGTCAATATTTATCATCTAACAATTAACTTATAATTAACTTAGTCGCTAACATTCTCCCCCACGGTGCGCAGCACTACATCTTCTTGGAGCGACGAGTTTGCAGGCACTAGTACGACGATCCGTCGCGTCGGCCGTCGAAGCACTCCACCTGGTGTCCGCACGTCCAGCACTCTAATTCTTCCATCTGGACCGGGGTACGTTTTGACGACTTCTCCACGAGGCCATGAGTTTCGTGGTAGCGTTGCGTCCACTATGAGCACGATATCTCCTTCTTTCGGGTCATTAGTTTCTTTTCCTTGGATCTTTCTCGGCATCAGGAGGGGTAGATACTCCTTGATCCATCTTTTCCAAAAGTGATCTGCAAGTCTTTGGGTGGTTCTCCAACTTGCTCTTCTAATCAGATCTTTGTCTTCAAATTCTCCTGGCGCCATTGCTCCACATGACCTCCCTAGTAGGAAATGATTTGGAGTCAGACTTTCTTCTTCTTCTGGATCCATGCTAACAGGTGTGAGAGGTCTGGAATTCACTATGTGTTCGACCTCTGTCATTAGGGTGTGAAGTACTTCTTCAGGTGGACTTTTTTCGTTGAGCACCACTGCTAATGCCGTTTTCACCGAACGGACGAGTCTTTCCCATGCGCCCCCCATGTTTGGACATCCTGGGGGAATGAACTTCCATTTGATGCCCTTCTCTTCTGCGGCCTCTTCTAACTCTTTGCTCGCACCAACAAAATTGGTCCCATTATCGCTGAATATAACTTTTGGGGTTCCTCTTCTCGCTGACATTCGCCGAAGTGCCATGATCATCGAGCTGGTACTTAGAGAGGGTACCAACTCTAAGTGGACGGCCCTAGTGGTAAGGCAAGTGAAAAGCGCTCCCCAGCGTTTCTCAACCCTTCTACCGATGGTGACTTGCATCGGTCCGAAGTAATCCACTGCTGTGCAAGAGAATGGGAATTGATGATGTTGTAGTCTCTCGCTCGGTAGGTCTCCCATCGGAGGTGTCTCTGGTAAGCTCTTCTTTACCTTGCACCACTGACAACTGTGTGCGACTGCCTTTAGAGTCGCTCTTAAACTCAGGATCCAATATTTTTGACGGATCTCATTCATAATCGTAGCGACATTTCCATGAAGGAACTTCTTGTGGTAATATTGTATGATGAGACGCGTAATCCTTTGTTTTCCGTCTAATATAATAGGATTCATCTTCCTTTCACCTTCGACGCGGAGCTTCATCGTTCTGCTTCTTAGCTTGATTAACCCATTGCTACCCATGTAGACGTCGATCTTCTTAAGTCGACTAGTATTTTCTAAGGGTTTTCCTGCCTTTAAATTTCTTATTTCTGACGTAAAACTGTCATTTTGGCTTATCTTCAATAATATCTCTTCAGCTTTCTGTAAGTGTTCTTCTTCCAAGGGTAGGAACAATCGTTTCTTCTCTTCTCTGGTAGTTGGTAGATTGGTGTTTCGCGGCTTGGCCTTCTGGGATCTTCTTTGTGGTCTCCACAATTCGTCTTTTTGACGCACGGTGGCGTTGGTTTCCGTGTGGGTCCTCTTCAATAAAAGGCGTGTGAAGGTTATTACTCTGGCCGTAACGCGCAGTAATCGGTCCCAGCTTGAGAATCTTTCTAGGTTGATCAGTATTCCTTCTTCTGGTTTTAATGCCGTCACTCTCTGCTTGCTCTTTTCTTCTAACAACATACCCTCTGGCCTAAAGTCATTGAATGGCCACTCTTCTTCTGGTTGACGGAGAAATGACGGTCCCTGGAACCATCTGGCGTTGTGGTCAAATTCCGTTGGAGTCCCTCTCGTAGCATCATCTGCTGGGTTTTCTTTGGTCGGTACCCATCTCCAGTCTCCGGGCTTGGTCTTTTCTTCTATTTCTGCCAGGCGATTGGCTACAAAGGTCTTGAACTTTCTTGGTTCCGCGTTGATCCACTGCAGTACTGTGCTGGAGTCTGTCCAGTGGGTTTTACTTGATATTTCAAGGTCCATCTCTTCTTCAATCGCGGCTGATAGCCTGCTGCCAAGTAAGGCCGCTTGTAACTCCAATCTTTGAATCGATACGGGCTTCGTCGGCGTTACCCTTGCCTTGCCAGCGATTATTGAGACGTGGACGCTTCCATCGGGTTCGACTGTTCGCCAATAAACCACCGCTGCGTAGGCCTCTTCACTTGCATCGGTGAAGGTGTGCAGTTGTCCTTTTCTTTTGAATGGTGAAACGCACCTTGGAATCTGTAGTTCTGTTAATGTCGACACTTCTTCCAAGTATTTTATCCAGGCTGTCTTCTGATTTTCATTAATTGGGTCGTCCCAGCCTATTTGTGTCCGCCAAATATCTTGGATTAATTTCTTTCCTTGGATTAGGACTGGTGTGGCAAAACCCATAGGGTCAAAGGTGGACATCACGGCGCTCGTGACTTCTCTCTTCGTTGGAGTTCTCTCACCCTCCAGAAGTTCCTTTGACGTATTCCTTAGTCCAACGTTGAAAGCGAGCATGTCTTCTTTTACCAGCCATCGAAGGCCCAGAGTCTTTTCTTCCTTGGTTAGTTGTAGAGAATCTTCACTTTTGACGTCTTCCACCTCTGTCAATACTCTTGCATCATTGCTTGCCCAGCCCTTCAGGTGAAAACTTGCCACTTCGTGTATCTCTTTCACTTCTTTTGATACCTTCCTTGCTTCATTGGTAGATGAGAAGCTCTGTAGGTAGTCGTCCATGTAATGGTTTCTTCTTATGGCTTTTACTGCCTCTGGGTGTGTTTTCTCGAAATCTTCTGCATTTCTGTTCATTACGTATATCGCCGTTGCTGGTGACGATGCTGCCCCGAAGATGATGGAAGACATTCTATATTCTTCTGGCTTGCCTGATCTCTGATTTCGACGCCACAGGAATCGGAGGCTGTCTCGATCTTCTTTTCTTACTTTCACTCGGAGGAACATGTCTTGGATGTCTGCCATGACGGCTACTGGCCCCTCCCTGAAGCGCAGCAGGACGCCGAATAATGATTGCAACAGGTCTGGACCCGATAGCAAGGCGTCGTTTAGGCTTTTTCCGTCACACTTAGCGGCTGCGTCAAAAACTATCCTAAGCTTCTTCTTGATTGGATGAACGACGGCAAAGTGTGGTAAGTAGAATGTCCTTCCTTCACTCGCTGTTTCTGGCGCTGTCTCTGCGTAACCCTTTTCAATAAGATTCTGGATTTGATTTTCATAGGACTCTTTGACCTCTTTATTCTGGTCTAGTTTCTTTTCTAGGTTATATAGGCGTCGGAGGGCATGCCTGTAGTTATTGGGCAGGTTCTCGTCTTCTTTTTTCCACAAGAGCCCTGTTTCAAATTGACCGCTCGCAAGTCTTGACGTTGTCTTCTCGAGGGTTTCTAAAGCTCTTCTATCGCTGTCATTCGTTGGTGACCGATTCTGAATCCCAAGTGATTCCAACTGGAAGTGTTCCCGAACGATCTCTTCGATATCTTCCTTATCGCTTGAAGATCTGCCATGGTGAATGAAATTTACTACGGCGTTCAATCCTGTTTCACAGCCGTGTAGCACCCATCCTAGGTCTGTGAGGGAGGCTACAGGATCAGCTGGCTTGCCTTTCTTTAGTCTTCTGGTCACTATGAGTCCCCAATTGTCTTGGCCTATTAACAACTTGGGCCTTTCTGCGACGTAAAGAAGTTGCTCTTCGATTATCTTCAGGTGTTGACAGTTCTTTATAGTGTCCCTGTTTATGCTCTGTTCAGACAGTTTCAGGTCATCGATGGTTCTCACGGTGATAGGCCTCTTGACTTTTTTATGAGTTCCTTCTATTCTCAGCTTAATTTTCTGCGAGCTATCCTTCTGTATGACCTTCCCGCCGACTGTTTCAATTGAAAGAGTTTCCCGGTCCCCTTTAGCTCCAATCTTCTCGGCTATTGATGCATCTAAGAGCGTGACCGTCGACCCTTCATCCAGCAACGCTAGCACGCGAACCTGTCCCTTTGGTCCGTATAGATTCACGGGTATAATTTTCAGGTAAACCCTTTCTTCTCTTTTAGTGTTGTTGATTGAGGCGACTCTCTCTTCTGATGTGTCTGTCTTGACTTCTTCATATGACTTCTTTTCTGACGATTTTGGTGGTCTGTCAGAGTGTAGGATAGTGTGATGCCACCTTTTGCACTGCTTGCAGACTGGAGCTTTGCAATTGATTCTTGAATGCGTAAACCGGAGACACTTGAAGCAAACTCTTGCTTTCTTGATAATGTCCCATTTTTCATCAATGTCGGCTTCTTTGAACTTCTTGCATTCTGTTGCAAAATGCTCTTCCTTACACACCGGGCACGACTTCTTATACTTTTCTCTTGACACTTCTTGTACGGTATGTACGGGTTTTCGCGTTCCTCTCTTCTGCTCCGATAACACTTCAGGTGGAGCAAAGTCCCCGCACATATCGGCTTCTATTTCTAAAAACGCTTCGACGAGTATTAATTCTTGAACTTCTTCCTCTCTTCTGCTTCTATGGTAGGCAAACCATCGAAACTTCATGGATGATGGCATCTTGTCCACTATGGCCTTCAAGGTTTCCGGAGAACTAAGGTAATGTGGTTTCTTCAGTGCCTTGATCGTCTCGACGGCATTCCTTACTTTGCTTGCGAACACACATATGTCACCTGGGTTTTCAGTTACTTTTGACAGGTACTTCATCCTTTCCAGTTCTGCTAACGCTAATGCACCAGGTCTTCCAAACCTCGCTTCCAGGCCTTTAATTACTTCGTGAGGGTCTTCGGCCGTGAACAATAGGCTCTGCACTGCTTCTTTAGCTGTTCCTTGTATTGCTCTTCTTAGACGCGCTAAGTTCTGCGCGTTGCTGAAGGAGGCAGCCGAGTCATCGTATGATCTCTTGAACGCCAACCATTCTTCACAGGATCCGTTGAAGTGAGGGAGTTCAAGCTGTCTCGGTATACTGATATCACGTGATTTCTCGGACAGCTTCATTATAACTTGGGCTAACTCTTGGATGTCACTCTTCTTTTCTTCTGTATGTGCCGGCATCTGTTCCTTGCTAGGCCTGACTCCGGCTTCGATGAACCAATTTTCAACTTCGTGAGTTTGCTCGTACAGCTCTTCAGCACCATCTTCCTCTTCTGACTCAGCCGCTGCGAGCGCCAATTCGGCTTGAGCCACTTTGGATCGCGCTTCTGCCAGTTCCAAGTTCCTTAATGCCACCGTTAACTTTGCTTGTGCCTCTGTCTTTCTTCTATGCGACGAGCGAACAGATTGTATGTCTGTATCGCGGGCCGGTTTCTTAGGTTGAGGCGGCTGCAGACTCCCTTCTCTTGACGTCGGTGCACTTCCTTCGTTTCGACGTAACTTCACAGCGACACTTCTTTCAGGGTTCTGCCGCGAAAGGTGGCTTTCTACTTGGCGTGCGGGATTAGACTGTTCGGTTTGTTCTTCAATGGTGCGGGTCGTGGGAGGTGCGCTGGAGGTCGCTTTCCCCGATGTTGATTCCTTCCCAGCAGCATTCTCTGCTTGGCGAGTGGGTGACGGTGGTTTCTTGGTGCTGGGCGGCGGCGATCTCGGCGTGAGTGTCGACCGACTTGCCACTGATGCGTCCGTGGTTGACTCGCTTGCAGTATCACTTGGCGTATTCATACTCCAGTCTGATGACGAAGCACTTTCTTCCTCCGTAGTCTTCAAACGCCCTGCTCCTGCTCTTGTAGTAGGCATCCTCTTCATTTCTTGAAACCCGATCCGGCTGTCGAAGGACCACTGTTAAATACGTTGAAAAAACTTTCTTGGCTAGGCTGGCGGGAGAGACTTGAGCAGCGCAGGGGTTTCTTGAATAAAAAATACTTTCTTGGAACACTTTACTTCTTCTTTATTTAGTTGCTTCTTCTAATACTGCTGGATTCGGAATGCCCGACCACTTTTTTTTTTTTTTTATAAATGGCATCTCGCAGGTCAACCTATGAGGTTGTCGTCTGCTTAGACGGACTTGCCTGTGGATTCCCTAATAAATTAAGGCCTCCAGCCAGGACTTAAACTTAAATACTAACTAAAAACTAAGCGACTACACGCTAAGGGCACCCCCTGTGGGGTACGAACCTCGGCTTAGGGCGTCGCTGGAAGAGGGCAGCAAATGACTAGCTGGATCAGGAATGATATTATTTAGGGACGAATTTAAAGCTACAGGCTCAGCGGCGCGGGCTGGCTCGAGCAAGGGTCGGGAGGGGCGTAGATTTGGGCGTCGCGGCGGGCCTCGGCGGCGAGGACGGTAGGACGGCGATCGGGTTTTGGGCTTATGAAGCGTGCTGGTTGCCTTACTACTCTCCTGGAGGAGGGTAGTGGCGTCGTCGGGGGCGATTAAGGTATGCCTTGGTCGGCGAATACTACTAATACGGGAAGGAGTGTAGCGGGCGGCCGCTGAGATCAAGGGGTTGGGGTGTTTTATGCCACAGTCAAAGAAACGCTTCGATAAGCGTTTCATGAACTGGTTTATGGTAGGCATTTTAAGATCGATGTGGAGATTTATATTACGGACATAGAAGGGGGCACCCGTGACCTTTCTGAGGAAACGGTTCTGGAGGGTCTGCATCTTATGGAGATGACGTGGGTGAGCGTGCGCGAATACAACGCAGGCATAGGTCATGATGGGACGGATGACTGCGGTGTAGATGCGCAGCTTGCATTTAAGTGACAGTTTGCAACGGGCTGTCAGAATAAAGTGGAGTCTACCAAGAGCGAAAGCGGCGCGCGCGCGAACAGCCTTAATGTGCTCTTTGAACGTTAAGTTTTGATCAAGGATCACGCCTAGGTATTTGGCTTGCTTCTCCCAAGGGATTGGCTTGCCGTACATAGTGATCGGGCTGGGAAGGGGGGGTGGGACTCGACGACGTCTCGAGAAGAGAACCGCCTGACTCTTATCGGGGTTGACCTCGATTCTCCATTTCCGGAACCAAGCGCCTAAGACGTTTGCGGAGGTTTGGAGAGTACGAGCTATAGCATTGGGACAATGACCGGTATAGTAAACGGCAGTGTCGTCGGCGAAGAGAGCCAACTGAGCCTTTTTACTCTGTGGGATATCGCTGGTGAACAGCGTGAAAACTAGAGGAGATATGACGGAACCCTGAGGGACACCGGCGCGAATAGGGTGAGGGGACGAGAGTGCACCCTCGATGCGATAGCGGAAGGTGCGATTCGACAAAAAGTCTCGTAAGATGAGTACGAGACGATCTGGCACTCCTAGTTGGTAAAGCTTGTATAACAAGCCGTTGTGCCAGACTTTGTCGAAGGCTTTCGCTATGTCGAAGAATAGCACACCCGTCGTCGCGTTACGCTGCATACCGGCACACAAGTGCTCTACGATACGGTGGACCTGGTGGATACTCGAGTGTTGTGGACGGAAACCAAACTGCTCGTTGGGAATGAGGCTCTTTGCTTCGGCGTAGTCTTTGAGACGCTTATAAATAAGCCTCTCGTAGATTTTGCCGAGAACGTTGAGTAAGCTAATGGGACGGTAGCTGGAGGGCTCAGACTTTGGCTTGCCTGGCTTTGGGATACCGATGACTGTTGCTTCTTTCCACGCTTGTGGGAAGATGTTGTTGCTCAAGGCGCCATTGAAGATGGCGGTCATGAGCATTATTAGAGGGGCAGGTAGGAGTTTGTATACCTTGTTGGTAATACCGTCCGAACCGGGGGCTTTACGAGCTTGGAGCCCTTTTATGATGTCGTGCACTTCATCTGGAGTGACGGGAGGCAGAGGATCATCAGGGTCTTCGACGGGAGGGAGGGAAGCTCTTCGTTCGACTTCAGCGTCGACCTTGTTCAGGTGAGCTTGGTCTACTGGTTGGGAGCTGGGAGAACATTGGGACTCTAGGCTGTCGGCAAGACATTCAGCCTTATCGGGACTGTCGAAAGCGACACTATTGTCGGGGCGGATGAGAGGAGGCATAGAGACCTCTTCTGAGGAACGCAATTTCCTCTGTAATTGCCAGAAGGCTTGATGAGTGGGCTCGAGTTCGCTGAGCATCTTGTTCCAGCCCTCTGAGCGAACCTCCCCTATGCGTTTCTTTACAGCACGCTGTAAATGGCGCATGTGGGTTTTGTTCGCGTCACAAGGGAAGGAGTCGTAGGCACGGATGGCCGCGTTCTTCTCGGTTATCAGGTCACGTACGTCAGCAGGTAGTTTCCAGCGATGGTCTTCCATCACCGGAACTTCCCGTGAACAATCCGTCAATACGGATTGTACGTGCTCTGTAAACGAGTCGATTGCGGCCGTCGTGTCGGCGACTGACACTAAGTGATCGGGGATGGTGTCTAAGTGAGGCGACGTGGTGGATTTCAGTCTTTCGCTTACTTTCCTCCAGTCGGTTATCGTCTGGGTCTGAGGGGGGCGGTTGGGGTCGATCGGGCCCGAGTAGGGTGCAAGATGCATGACTACAGGGCGGTGGTCAGAGTTTAGCTCGTGGAACGTCTCAATCGATTGCAAACGGAGGTTCACATTCTTGAGCAGCGCTACATCGAGAACATCGGGAAGGTGATTAGGATTACCTGGGAAGTGAGTCGGGCTCATTGGAGCGATGACGTCAAAGTTAAGGGATTCGCCTAACTTGGAAATGATCCGACCTCTGGTAGAAGTCGTGCTACTATTCCACGCCGGGTGTTTGGCATTAAGATCCCCCGCCAATATGACGGAGTCACTCATACCGAAGAGGGCGGTGAAGTCCTTTTGGAGAGAGATGGGATCCTCCGGACCATTGTCTGGTGGAATATAAGCAGAGATGATGGTGATCGGTTGATGACCAGTCATGCCGAGCCGACTGATAGAGGTCTCCAGATGGGAGAAGAGAGGAGGTGGGTCTATAGGGATACAATACAAAGATTTCCTAAAGTATATGAGTGTGCCACCCTTGTGACATCGAGACCTGTCATTGCGAACTAGTTTAAAGTTGGCAATATTCGGGTTTCGGTGATGTGGTTTTAAAAAGGTTTCCTGTATGAGGAGGATGTCAAGCTGATGGTCGCGGAGGAAAGTGGCGATCTCATCGCGTTGACCTGAAACGCCATTTGCGTTGAAAAAGCCTAATTTAAGGGATCGGGGTTTGTTACTATTTACTCTCGTATTATCCATTGAGAATTAATATTTGAGTGAGTGTAGAACTTGCGCGATCTCGGGATACGCGCTGAGAATTTCCATGAGGCGGATTGCGTTGCCGTTTGTAGCAACGATTTCTTCCGCCATTTTATCCGCGGCGGTGGTGAAGAGAGCCGCGTATGTACTTAATATGATTTGGGCGCTGTTTCGGCCCTGGATTCCCTGAGGTGCCGCTGGAGCGGCCGTAGGGGCCGCGGGGGCTACCAAAGGCGCTGGGATGGCGGTAGCCATCAGCGCTGGAAGTTGCGCGGATTGCGCTGGTTGCGCGGGTTTTGATGGCACCGAAGCTGCTGGAGCCTTCAGTTGGTTAAGGTTAGCCCAGGGAGACGGCCTCTGCGGACTGAGCCGCTCCGGCATCAGCGCGGAAGGAGGCTTTCCCCAGGGGCTTTCCCTGTGCTGGCGGTCGCTCGCGCGTTTCGCGAGTTTGGGAGAGGAGGACTTCGGGGCCTTAGGACAGCCCCGGTAATTTGCCGGGTGTCCCGATTGGCCGCAGAGTACACAGCTGGGAGGCTCTAAACATAGTTCCCTATCTTTAGGGCGGGTACAGTCGGCGGTGCCATGCTCACCTAGACACTTGACGCATCTAGGGGTGGCATAGCAGTTGGACTGCGAGTGACCATATAATTGGCAGCGATGACACTGTCCAATTAGTTGAGCTCTGTAAGGCTTCTCTATCGAGATGCCTGAGAGCGAACACACCGACTTAACTTTAAAAATCGGGTGGTGCCCTTCAGTGGGGTCACAGATGACTAGGACCATGTCATAGACAAGGCCCTGCCTCGCTTTGTGCAAGCGATGGACGGCGGACACTGGGATTCCTTGAGCGATGAGGTCGCTCTTAATCTCCTCGGTGGAGATTTCTTGAGGGACGCGCCTTATTACGACGCGAGTAGGGGTTTCCTCCGGAAGGGAGTAAGTGTGAAAGGAGTAGTTCCTTTCACGTAGGGCGCGGGAGAGATCCCTAAAGTCCGTAGACGTGGGGACGGTAACTTTGATCCCCTGGAGGGTGGATCGGGCGTTGGTGTAGTTGATCTTGCGATCAACACACATCTTGGAAATTTCAGTCCATTTGGACTTTTCCTGGACGTATATCGGGGGAGGGGGCTTCTGCTTCCTCGCGGTAGGAGCGGGTGGGCAAGCCATAGGGCTGGCGGGGCGACTGGCCCGCGGACTAGGGGCGGAAGTGGAGCTGGACGGTATGTCGTCCTGTTTTTTCTGGGCCTTGGTGACCGGGCCAGCGGGGGCGGAGGATTTAGCCGCCTTCCTCTTGCCTCCTTTGACCACGACTTGGAAGTCGTCATCGCTGGAGGAGGAGGTGCGGGCTTCTTCCTCGGAGAGTGGGACTGACGTGTCCATGCTCTCCGGGCGAGTCGTGTTTATTGCTGCGGCGCGCAGCTGCGTTGTCTCTGAGACAATGGCGGCCGGAACAATGGCGGCCGTGACAATGGCGGCCGGAACAAAGGCGGGCGAGACAATAGGGGCCGGATTAGCGGCCGGAGTATTATCTGCCGGTACAATAGAGGGTGAGACAATGGGGGCAGAGATATTAGCCGGAACATTGTTGTGCGGAACAAAGGGCGGAATGCCTTGTTCGTATGCAGGTGGCGATAGCGGGCTCTCAAGCGCGTCGCTGAAGTTAGCGAGTGCGCCTTGAGACGGAGCGGGACTAGAAACTTGGCTTATTTTGGCGCCATATTTCGCCAAAAACTCGGGGTCCTTTAATAGGACCTCTTTGAGGAACGCCAAGAGGACGGCGTCCTCCATGATCGGAGCGGGAACTATATTAGGGAAGGAATGGTGGAAAGAGAAAATTCCCTACGTAGCCTAAACCCTATACCTAACTCCCCGGGTGGATTGGCCCGGGGATGAGTTCCCTCCCTGTCGGGTGTAGACAGGGAGGTGTGTACCTATTGGTGAGCCCTAAGCTTGTAACCCGTCGCCAGTCTTATTGTGCGAACGGGGCCCTGACCAGTCTAGCGCGAAGGGTGTAGACACACCCTAGAGACACTAGGTGAGTAGCTGAAAAGCAAAACTGTCACCAGAGCCGACTAGGAGATCCCCCAAGGCCGGTTATCTGGGACCCGTCCAACTAACTGCCTCGCCCTGAAGGGGTTCGGCGGGTGCGAATTGGGTCAACACCCCACTCGGCTTCGTTGACACCGTAAGGTTTCAACCGAGGACCACGAAACTGTGGTTTTACCCAGAAGGGGCCTAGTGAAGCTACACACGAAAATCTGATGAAGAAATAAGATTTGCCTTGAAAAAGGCACTTTTTAATTGATTAAAATTAAAATCAATTGCTTGATTTTAATTTAATCGGAGTAGTCGGGGCGACTACGATGACGTCACGTGGTAGCGACGAGTAGAAATTCGAAACACAACACTGGAGCGGGAGAGCGCACAAACACGTCCGTCCGCGGCGAGAGTCGAGCGTCGAGTCAATGCCCGACCACCAAAAATGAGCCTCTTTTATAGTTTTCTGTGACCAATCACAGCCCTAGGAATTTGCACACGGCACTAATAATTTTTCTGTCTACCAATCACGGCTCTTGGAGTTTGCACACGGCACTAATCCGATTTTGTATGGGAAATTTTGATTGGCGATTTTCGGTGGTTAGGTACTTCTGTTTACATTGAAATTAGTCTTAAAACATAGGTAATGATTTCCTCTATCCATTTACAAAAAATCTTATTAGTATGCCTTATTTTAGACACTTAAAATTAACAAAAACTGTAACGGTTCTCGTTACGGTAAAGTTTCCTTACACTTAAGCTTTTCGTCACTTAGTAAGTGGCTCCTCTAGCGGAGTAAATAAGAAACACGAAATGAATACTTTATTTCTTCTAAAGATAACAATTAATAGTCAATATTTATCATCTAACAATTAACTTATAATTAACTTAGTCGCTAACAAATAGGTTAACCTTTCCTACGGGTATATTTACTTTTAATTAGCATCCGTACTTGAAAAAACATTCCTATTTTATTGATTTAAAACTGAAAAAGTTTTTCTTGTGGGATGATGCGTGGTACAACCACCGGCTAGACCCTCAGTATTTTCTATTCAGGGTTCAATTAACTTACCAGACAGCCTTTGTTTTGCTAAAAAACGGAGTCCAGTTTATTTTATGTGCAACGGTAAACTTACACGCCCTTCTCTGAATTTAATCATAGTTTTTTTTTTTTTTTATGTAGTGTTCATGAATGCCTTATTGTGACTTGTCTCAAGATTTATTTAGCAACTACTGTACCCATGGTTTGTGATTTCGATGTGCTAACCTGTGCAGGGTAATTGCGTAACACACTCAGCCTTTGTTATGATACAAATTGAGTCCAGTTAATTTTATGTGCAACGGTAAGCTTACATGCTCTTCTCAGAATTTCATCACAGTTTTTTTTTCCACTTGTTCATGAATGCCTTATTATGACGGGTCTCATGATTTATTTAGAAAACTACTCATTTTGAGGAGAGGCGGTGTAATTGCGAAAAACATTCATTGCGTTATTTACGTTGAGCAAACAAATTGTTCGAACGTAAGGAAAAATCGATTAGCTATTAAAATGAAAAAATATATTAATATCCTTCTTAATTATTCAGATTCTGATTAAAAGTGTTTTTTTATACAATTAGGTTGGTGGTTCATCATAATATATTTTTAAAGGAGTCTATAGTCATAATACCTATAATATATATTAGTACAAGTACATATATGTATCAAAAGGGGAAGAGCTCATTGGACATCTTAAAATTCGTCCGCATTGCTGTCAATGAAAAAGGTGAGAAAAAAAGGCTCACACCATGGCCACGTTGCCTGGCAATACCGATTCATTGGTCTAAAAATGCTCTTACAACTACTAAGTTTACTTAAATCCTAGGATACCCGGAACGCGTCATTTCATTCTGAATATAACGAATCAAGCCAGGACAAATGTAGCCAGAATATTCTGAACACAAACCCCAGCTAGACGCATCGCTAACGAACACGCGACGTAATTGAGCGTACACTATCGATCCAGACTCACTTGACTGAGGTCGTCAGTATTCAAAAAACGTTCGCCCGACGGGGCGTTTCGGCCATTACCACAGAAAGCCTAAATTCACCGAACTGTAAAAAACACGTGATTCATGAGTGCTAAAACTTTAATTACAAATTTTAAAGTCATTAAATTTTTTTTACAGGGCTCTACAAGCATAAGCACTTTTAACGAAGTTATTTTAGGTTATTATTTCAGCAGATTTTTCCACTATGTGTTTTGAACTGATACCATAGAACAGTCTTTAGGCCATGATTCTGATAAAACTGCATCTTCCACACTTCACAAACTTAGCACAAAACGATCATCACTTAACTCCTCTTAATGTTAAAGACACAACTAATCAGCTTAACGAGAGAATGACTGTTGACAAAAACTAATGTCTAGAGTGGACCCAGTAGACTCTAAATGGGAGACATCGCCAAGATTTATGCCAATTGAATGTCGTCAAAGATGCGTCGAACGCGTGGTTAAATCGAAAAAAAGATGAGACATCGTTATCTCCTCTCCGCTTGATACATTTTCACCGAAGCTTAGCGGAGAGGAGATGTGGATTGGTTATTCAAAATACATCTTCTCTCGTTTTCTCTCCTCTCCGCTTTGGTGGAAACCGGGCCTTAGAGAACCCCACAACAAAATTATACTTCGACCGAGCCATAGTCACCGACTGCACAATTCACTTTAATAAAATGAATAAAGTTAATACCCAGACAACTTCATCAATCCCTTATTTTCCTCAACCTACCATCTGTGGCAGCATCTACACCGCTACATGCGAACAACGCATCACACTGACGTCACACAAATCCTGCATCGCGCTATCAGAGTTTACCGCGCAGCTAGCAAATATAAAACTTCCCGGCATCAATCGTTGGGCAGTTGCCCACCAGATACGACATCCATCTGGTCGGAGAATCCTCCCTTTTCCAAGAGTATGAATGAACTTTGCACCCTGTTCCTCTTATCTCTTCAAATGTTTGGGATAATAACTCAAACTCAAAGCATTGATTTCAAATAAACAAATTACCGGCCGGCGCTTTAGAATTGTCAAGTTCGGTCGGTCAGAAAGATGAAGCTAGTGGCCCATTCCAAAGCATAGTAGGCCTGTGCCATCGGGGTGGCATGTTGAAGAGCCTCCTCGTGGCGCACCCTGGGCAACGTCAGCTCCAACTGCCCACCTGCTTTTGGTGGACAGTTGGGGTTGGCGGCTAATCTTCAACAAACGAGGAAGGGTCAAGGTTCCCATCATCAATCCCTCAGGGGACCAAAGTATGTCCGACAAGGACTCGAGCGGGTGCTCCAAAGCCTGTGGCAAACGTCCCTGCGAATACGAGTCATTTCGCACGGGGTGCGAGTTTATCCTCGAGTGAGGAAAATCTTCCGACCGCTAAAATATCCACAGCGAGGAAAGGAAGAGGTCGCGTGACATCTCTGGGAGTGCCCGCTCTGAGGTCGTCGCGTGACTCTCGCAGTCCGGTAAGGACCAGGCCCGGGTCGACGGCGCGTCGTGTTCCACGCGCGCCTCAAAGAGATGTCAGCACAAAATAACGGGGTCCTGATGGGATAGGGCCGCTCAGGTTCGCGGGAAATTCGAAACTGAAACCGTGGCCTTGGCACAGGCAACTGATGGAACTCGGGAGGGTTTAAGTCAGTAAAAGTCTGACACACAGAGCGGGTGAAGTCGTTTGATGATTTCCCACCCAAAAAAAAAAGTTGTGAAAGGAGAACAGCCGTCTCCAATCCGAGCTGGAGGACCTCAAGCGGGAGTTTTCCGCTCAAAGGAATGTCTGGCGGTGGCAGGCAGCCCTCGCGGCCACCAGCCCATCTCCTGCATGCCTTCGTCGGCCCCCGCACATGCACCACCGCCTGCATCTGCACGTGCCCTGTCAAACCACGACATAGAGAGGGGGCATGGTTAGTGTCCGGCTGAAGGCCATGGAGTCACGACTCCCCCAGTCGAAATCCTCCGACCCCCGCTTGCGGCGGATCGGCGTAGGAAAAAGGCGTTTGCCAGGACGAATCCCGTGCAGGTGGCCAAAAAACCTGGCGAGGGGGGCAAAAAGCCTGCAGAGGGACCCAGGAAGCCCAAGGAGGGTGTGACCGAGACCCCTTCTCAAGCAAACGTGCTCCCAGCGTCTGCTCCTACCGTCCAAGCGACGGTGAGTAAGAGGGGCAAGCTCCAAAAGAAGGCAGAGGGTGCATCTGTGGCAAGAGAGCGCGATCCCGGCGACCGCACCTCCCACTCAAGAGGCCTGGACGGCGGTGGTAAAGAAGGGCCACAAGAAGAAGGCGGCACAGCAGGCACCCCAGAAGGGACCGGCTCCAGAGGGAACGAGGTCATTCAAGGTCACCCCCCCACGCTCCGAGGCCGTAGTTATTACACTGCAGACCGAAGCTTTGAAGAAGGGAGTGACCTATAAGTCGGTCCTAGTGGAGATGCGGCGAAAGCTAAACTTTAGCGATTTCGGCGCCCCGGCGATGTTGATGCGCTGGACGACTCAGTGACCCCAGAGGAGGTAGTGGCGGCCATTGCCCGAAACGGTGGGTGTCCGCCTGAGAACGTGTCGGTGGGTGAAAATCGAACGCACGCGCAATAGACACAGATGTCAAAGGCGTATGGTTAACCGCCTAAACTTAACACCAGTCACTTCAGTTGTCATGCTACGTCACAGATGTACCTTCTTATCAATAAGAAAAAATGTCGATCGAAGAATAGACAAAATTGCAATTTTCTTTAGTCATCTGTCATTTTGTCTATTCTTAATTCGATAAAACTCGTTTCCATGGTGGACATGCTCCACGTGCTGAAGTAACACAGTTCTATACAGTCGGTGAGCTATGACGGAGTCTAAGGAACGGAGGGCGAGGGCGCGGGAAACAACAGCATGTCGATTCTGTAAAAATCTTACCGTGAAGACTTGCGTGGAGTGAGCTGTCAGTGTCATCCCGTCTTGAGCAATCCCTGGCATCAGTGGCACTGACAGCTCATTCCACGCTCGCTTCACCTTAGTTTTCATGGTGAGTCATATAGCCTGTCATACGTTCATGAGACGCTTGCGCACAGTGATTCGTCCAAAGTTTTAATATTTAAATTAATATTTTTATAATTAATGGCCAAGTTAAATAAGGATAATAGTTCTTAATTGTGATTTGTGTAACTGTAAAAACTAAGTGTAAGAAGCTGATATCATCTTATGACAATATACATGCTTCTATAATAAAAAAAGTTGTGTGTAAAACTAATCGAATCAAGTACCTAACACATTTTTCAAGTACGTATCACATTGTATATGAGGAAATGCTCTCTGCATTTCCTCATATAAAATGTGATACGTAACAATCACTGCATGATACGTCAAAAATAGCAGACGCAGATGGATATTTGGTATTGCCAGCAGTCGTTAACATTAATGGAGAAATACTAAATCAGACAAATAGTAACATTTGATTCGTTTCCTTTGGATTATCCATTTTTGTTAATAAATAATTCTAACCAAACGTTCTGGTGATCAAAAAAGCTTATGAAATTTTCTCCAATGTTCAATAACATTAAAAACGCGAAGGGTGAAAAATCTGATATTCTTACTTACAAAATTACTGCACCGGTATTATAGCAAATTTTAAAAATTTAAGAAAAACAACACTGAAAATGTTGGGTATTTTCCTTAAATTTTTCGGTTAGCAACAGCGTTCGAAATATTTTTGCTCTAACAATTTCTGTAGGCGCCCACAATATTTTTGAAATTTTGAATCCACGTTTTATATATTTTTGATACGTAAATCAATCGTAAGAATAGGTAGCCAGTTTTTAAATATTAATAAATGCTTTGTAGTGAGAACTATGATGTACATAATTTACTTGAGGCGGGAGGGAGTTTAAATCGATGAAAGTCGCAGTCGCAGTCGATACGCAAACATTTTTTCCGTTTTTCAATCCAATCTCATTTCACTATCTAGCTTTCAACTAGTTTAAACTGTACGATAGGTACACTAGTATAACAAAGAACACAACATCTATTCTATTCCTCCATTTGTAAAGAAAAAAAGCACATTTCTAATTGATGTTCTCTCTCTCTAAGTATGTTTGACTGATCTATTTATTTTTGAAACGACACGCGTCCCAAAGTCTTTCACTTCATATCCTGCCCAATTGTAAAGCACAAACAAAAAACAACCTTTAAACTACAATACCCTGGCACCTGAAGACCTCAAGCATTTCTCTGTACTTACAACAAGATCTTCTTCAAACAAAATAATACGGAAACACACCGCGGGATTCCGGATGGCGGACTTCTTTGCGCCTTTGCGACGTATTGTTCGGGTGCACAAAGAGTCAAAGAAACTCATTATAAGTATAACAAAACGCAAGTACTTGTTTCTGTTCTGTAATATATGTGAGATCTGTAAGAGATACATAAGAGGTAGCGATCATTATCGTGTTTTGTCGCTTCTGGAGTAATCTGGAGTGCGAAACGTCTCTTGTTTGGTTAAACGTATTATCTGGGTGATACTTGCTCTTTTTCGCTATTCAATACGTCGTAAAATACTACTTCTCCGCCTAATTACTAGAAGGATCGAAGTTATTAAAGTACGTAATGCATTTTGAACCCCTTTTCTCTCTTCGTGTATTAGGCTTATAAAAATAAATTATAAAATTATGAGAATCCAAGTCCCAATCCCAATTGGACTAGGTAAACGTTTTTATTCTTTTGGCAAATCATATATTACATATTTCTATTAAAATACTAATTGATGGTCTGTGCACTGTGGTGTGTGCAATGCTAACAATCTTACTGATAAATTATTTTATTTCTGTAAGTAGGTTTGAACAAACACTTTTACCCGTCAATCATATTTTAAAAACTAGATGAGGTCGGCGTTTCCTATCTGACTACTCTGAAAAGAAAGGCCGAAACAAACTCAGAGGTCACAGTCTCTTTTAAAGTCCAGACATAATCTTGATCAGACCATGTAGATCGGTGTCTGAAATGGTATTTTGAGGAAAGAACCATACAAATTGAGTGGACTTGAACAGGTAGTGGACGCATTTAACAGTTTATTTATTTATTGATTTATTTATTTACAAAGGCGGACTTAATGCCTGAGGCATTTTCTACCAGTCAACCTTAGGGTGATGCAGAGACAAAACAAGGCAGTTGCAACAAAATAAATAGATTACATTACAGGTGGTACAGTAACGCCTTTCACTTTCCTCATACTTTAGGGGCTCCCTACAATGATAGCCTGACACTTGGTAAGGTTAAACGCCACCCAAAATCGATCAGATAAGTTTTTAACCAAACTTAAATCTCGGTTTAGGTCCTCAATCGCATCGGATATGTTGTCCACACTTGCCTGATGGTAAAGCTGCAAATCGTCAGCATCAGTTATCTTGCAGCTCAACTGTCTGCTCAACTGCTCTTTCGTCTTTCCATAATCTACGCATCCATTCACGAGGAGCGCTCATTACGTCACTAATTTATTTCCCCATAACTACAGTGCTCATTATAGCGGGCTATGAAGCCTTTGTTACTAGTTTAGTTGCAGACGCAAACGAGCTGATAAATTATTAACAGGTGGCTATTGTTTCGTTAAGCCTTTCCTTACCGATTTCTTTTTACCCAAAGACGACATGAATGTATATGTGGGTCTTTGCGTTTTTTTTTTCTTCTCTTCTTTTAGTGATGATGGTCTGGCTGTTTGAGTACTTTACGCGGCCTCCCCAAGTGTCCTTTCTTTTGTATTGTTCGTCGAGTCGTTGAGCTCCTTAGTTCTGAGTTGAGCTGCACGATGATTGACAAATGCGTGCACTGACTGGACAGGTCCACTCAAATCCGTGTGGTTCTTTCCTCAAAAGACCATTTCAGACACCAGTCTACATAGTCCTCATATGATATGACCAAGATTATTTTAATATTTTATTTACACTTTGACATTGATGCACTTTATATATGCAATGCCATTTACTTTGTAAAGGATTATACTATTTTAATTATTGTGAATGTGAAGACATTGTGGATTTGTTGTTTTTTTTTAATGCATTTTTTTTTTAATTATTAGTTTTAATCATGGTCTGGCAGTTTGAGTAATTTATGCGGCCTACCCAAATGTCCTTTCTTTGGTAATGTTCGTCGAATCGTTTAGCTCCTTTAGTTCTGTGTTGAGCTGCATGACAACTGACAAATGCGTGCACTGACTGGACAGGTCCACTCATTCTGTGTGGTTCTTTCCTCGAAAGACCATTTCAGATATCAATCCACATGGTCTTCACATGACCTGACCAAGATTATGTCTGGACTTTAAAAGAGACTGTGACCTCTGAGTTTGTTTCGGCGTTTCTTCTCAGAGTAGTCAGATAGGAAATGCCGATCTCACCTAGTTTTTAAAATATGATTGACGTGTAAAAGTGTTTGTACAAACCTATTTACAGAAATAAAATCATTTATCATTTATCATTTATATATAATGTTTTCCAACTAAGACCTTTTTAGCATTATCTACATCATCCTTCTACTGTAGTTCCCATATTTTATTTACCATCAGTATAGTATGCCGATGGAAAATTAAATATCACGGTCTTCTTTCTGCATACATCTGCTTTCCATATTCTTCGTTTCAGTACATCTTCGTCCCCTTCCAGCTTGCGTCTTTCACACAATCCATGGATTGTTTCTTTGGTCTAAAACCTTTCAAGATCCCTGTCTAGATAGGTTTTTACGAAGGATGTTACGTAGATACTCTGTCTTCCTAGACAAAGTGCCTACCGCCTACGTAACATCCTTCTTTAAATATTACAGATTATATCCTTTTCGTAATTATTATTTGTAAATGTAATTATACAATTTCAATTTTATTCCCATCAACGTTCTTTATAACGGTAATGACTCAAATTGCCTACGTGCATGAAGTTCGTGATGTGAATCATTTTGTGACTCAATTGCGTATATGTCTGCTTTGTAAATTATGCGAATTAGGTGATAATTGTGATATCGCTGTCATGTGAATATCATTCCAGTGGAATAAAAGTGGACCATACAACAGATTGTTTCAAAAACTTGTTAATAATGAGCTTACTAAGCCATATATAGAACAATTATTAAGTGTATGTATGATGCTATTTTAAACCCAATCTCCAATTGAACTTTAAAGTAATACTAGCTTTTTCCCGCCCGATTGGATGTCGGAAAATATCCCACGGTAACGTACTACCGTGATTTTAAGTACCCTATGTGTTAATCCAGGTAAAAAATGTAATTATTCCGTAATACATGTTTTAATAAGTAAAGCTCCTAGTCACTATGACTTTTTCTGACATCTTCAACACTCATCTGTTGTGTGTGTGTCTCATATTTCAGAAGGTTTACACAAAACCTTTAATTATGCCTCATAAATCACTCCGTCCATTGGTGAAAACTGTTAGAAAATCCGTTATTTAGTTTTTGAGGTTATTGCGTTCATACGGACAGATAGACGCGGCGGGGGACTTTGTTTTTTTATATATTTAGTAGTGAAGTCTGAAATCGCCAACCCGTCTTGAGCAAGCGTGGTGACTAATATTCTCGTGCCTTCTCTGTATGAGAAGAGGCCTTAGCCCTGCAATGGGACAATAATAAGCTGATATTATTGTTAAAGCGAAGTCTGAAAGCGCCAACCCGTCTTGAGCAAGCGTGGTGACTAATATTCTCGTGCCTTCTCTGTATGAGAAGAGGCCTTAGCCCTGCAACGGGACAATAATAAGCTGATATTATTATTATTTGACATGGGTCATGCAAATCTACACAAAACGTAACGATAGCCTTGCCAGCCTTGTGGGAGATATACGGGAATCCATACTATCAATACTTTTAATATTACAACTTCGAAAGTATGTATGTCTTTTCACGCCTAAAGCACTGAACCGATTTTGATTAATTTTACAAGGAGATAGATGGCTTCATGGGGAAGGACAAATGCTAGTTTTTGTCCCGGTAATATGTTCCCATGGGATGATTTCCAACATTCACGCGAGCAGAAGCTTGTTTCTGTAAATGACTGGATATAGCTGCGCTCCGCGTTTTCACCTACATAAGTCTCCCGTGAGAACATCGGGACAAAAAGTATCCTATGTTCCAACCCAGGTCATGGTTTACCCATGTACCAAATTTCATTCCAATTCGTTCAGCCGTTTTAGCGTGAAAGCGTAAAAAACAAACATACGAACAAAAATTAATGTATTCTCTTAATTATAATACGAGATGTTGCCCGCGACTTCGTGTGCGATCCAGGGTGAAATGTAGCCTTTGATTAATGTTACTTATTGCGCACGACACACAACGAAAAAGAAGTTTTAAATACCTGTAAAACAAAAACTCATAATACGATTCTATTAATTATGATAATGCGTGACGTAAATGTTGTTTAAATCGCTTTTAACATTTATAAACTGCACCTAACCTATAATCAATTTCAATATTGTTTTAAGATTTTAACAGAAACCGCAAGTTCTACAGGCATTAGGGCAAATGTTTAGTTAACAGTAATAAATAAGCTTTAAGATGTTGCATATTGCAGGCTTGTAAATTACTTTTTGATTTGAGTGGGGCAAAGTTCTATAGAGTTTCGGGCATTGTCGTTTCCTCCAAATCCGTTCAGGTGTTTTGGCGTGAAAGCGTAACAAACCAACAAACTTATTTTCCAATTTAAAATATCGCTTAGTATCTGCCAACGACATTCATTCAAGATAATAATGCCAGTCATCATTTCCATAGCATTTTCCAATATTTTAAAGTGGGCTACCTACCCAACCAGATGCGGTCAAACATGGAAAAAAATGCACGATTTACATAGTTTATCCAATATTTTTGAAAATTATATTTATTATATTGATTGAAAAACTTTTTACACATCGCGATACTAAAATAAACTCATTCAAACTTTTTTCATATTTCTTTTTTTAGTTCCATTTTGTGATTTTATTTTCTGCCATTGTAATTTTTTTTTGTTAGAATTGTTGTTATAAACTGTGCTGACACAGCAACGTCAAGTTAGAAGTAATAAGTCTTCAGGCAATTAAAGTCATATTTTGCTTTGATCTTACCATTTTTTTATATATTTACGTATTTTGTTTTGGCTCTTGCAAGGGCCTTATTACCTACCTACTGAATAAGCTTAATAGCAACATCTGAATTAAGGCCCTCTCTACCTACCATTTTTTTTTCTGTTCAGGCAACAAAGTCCCCAAATCTGTTGCCTGCAGGCCTCACCGTAAGGCGGCCGGAGATCGTTCTGGATCAACCTCCCTTCCAACCAGCAGCAGACGCACCAGCCGCCGTCCATGATCATCCACCCAACCAACCTCCATCAAACAACAACATCCAACAACCAACTTATTCTATTGTACATTATGGATCATAAAATAAAGATTTATTATTAATAGCCAGTACCTATCGCAAATTGATTTAACCAGTTCGAACAATAATTCAGTACGTACCTACTTATTTTATATCAAGTAAGTACCTGACTAAATAAATATTCTAATTAAATACCTAATCAAGTTGCTTATTCTTATTAAATACCTAATCTAGTTGATAAGCCACTTCGAGATTTAAATAAAATCTTTATTAGGTTACCTCCTTGGTTGCCATGGGTCGAAGTAAAAATTTCGTTCAATTTTTAAATTACACGAGCTAATACATTAAACGAGTTTCCAAAGAAATGTATTCGGCTACTAAACATGACAGTTATGGATTTTCACACATACTAATATTGCCGTCCGCTGCTCGCAGCATTTTCGATTTATCTCGAAGAAGGTTGACAAAATAATGCTCGAATTTTCAAGCATGTTTAAGAAAAAAGGATATTTTATCATGTTGTGGCTTGGGTTTAAGGTTTTTTCGTGACTTCAATATTGAAGACCACTGGTTTAGTGGTTTCAGGGGATTTGATATCGCCTTTTTCATCCAACGATGCAATGAATGTCATTTTGCCTAAACATTGTAACTTAACACTATCTGATCGGTACCGAAGAAACCGGCCAAGTGCGTGTCGGACCACGCTCGATACAGGGTTCCGTAACTTGATGATTTTTTTCCAAATAACAAACATAATATTGTAGTAGATGCCAAACTTGTTCTCTCATACAGTCCAACTGCAAATGAAAGTCGATCGACTATTACTCGTTAACTTGTAAAGCCTACTTATCTGTGATAGTTTTCCTTTTAACTCCGTTAATTATATATTACTGCCGCGAATTTTTTCACATATCCAAAAACAATAATTTAGCTGGCAGGGGGGGACACCGCACCTTAACAAAAATTTGCACTTTAAAGCTACTGAGATACTTCGGAAACGGATTCCTGAATCGAAAAATTATGAAAAAATTATGTTTTCACTCACCCGCAATATTTATAAACGACCTTTTCAACGACACCCCACATCATAGGGTAGACGAGAAAAAGAAAAACATCCTCACTTTACTAGTAGGGGGGAGGTACCCAAAAAAAAATGTTTTCATGATTTATTGTAACACTTTGTTGACGTGGCGAGACTAATGTGGCATTATAAAATTTGACACATCCATGCCAAATACTACTACTGGCGAACGGACATGGCGAAACCATAAGGATTCCTTGTTGACTATGAAACCCTAAAAAGAGCAAGAAAGTAAGTGCCCAGGCAACTAAAACTTACCGATGCAGATAATAAATAGGAACAATCTAGGTAATATTAAACGAAGGGCCTTATATCCATTAAATTTAAATTACACCCTCTAGGTTCATTAGAATTGGTCCATCTTCACTAATGGGGGGTTTAATGAGGTTGTCTAGTACCATTAAACTCGGTCTGACAAGTAGTGTGAAGACATAGCATTATGTAGAATTCAGTTTATTCGGATAGACACTTAAACAGTTATCCAGAGGGTGTAGAGGAATAATGATCTTGGCAATAATAATTATTCTTAATATTCTGTTATTGTATCCTTTTGTAAATTCTATAAGTCTGCCTTTGCTGTGTCAGATAATTTTCAATTATTTCTTCTGTTCGATAAGTTTTGAGTCTCCCTGCCTTGTAAGTTTCTGGCCCGTTCATCTCCATAGTTACTCACCTACTATGCTGTGGAATGGGCAATTTGACAATTCAAAAGTATATATAAACTGTAATTTGTTTATTTGAAATCAATGCTTTGAATTTGTGTTATTATGTCAAACATTAATTATTATTATTTCTTCGTATTTTGTTTTCTCGGCCTAGCCAGGTTATAATTGATGGCACGGGCCTAAGCCAAGTGTCCATCAGTGCGGTTAAGTGTGGGAGCAATATTGGATGCTGCTTGGTTTTCAAGTAGACTGTATGGTTACTGAAACTTTATTTGAGTGGGATGGTAATGGTACAAGTTGTCTTACTAGCCTAAGAATCCCTGCCTTCTGCAGGTGGTGCTTGGTGGCAGGTTGAGGGAACTAAGGGTCTGATGAAGCTGTTTGCGTATTACTCCTGTTGTAGATAACACTATAAGGACTATCGTGACTTTTTGAAGATGGCAAGGCAAAGTCGGGTTATGTTGTCTATTCGTTCGGTGCATTTCGATAGTTTTTCGGCTATTGTAGTCTGTAAGTAATGTCTACTTGGCACGGCGATGTCTACAAGGAACCCCGTTTTATTCACTTTGCTAATTAATGTGATGTCTGGTCTATTAAAGTGGATTGTGCGACCGGTATTATTATATTATTAACACAATCATTGTGATGTCTTTACGAGAAGCACGTTTGTAGGAGCAATCTTAATTAGGAATGTTGTTGATGACTGTTCCTAATCTAAGATGGCTGCCTGTTCGGCATGCTGATGTTCCTTCTCTTCCGGAATTGCTGCAGCTGTGCAGATTTCAAAACTTGAAAGTGAGATATGGCTCTTGGAATCTTGGATTAGAGTTGCATTCACCAGTTACAGACAGCTGTACAGTAAAGCAGTATATTCCGGACTAGTTGCTGCCCGCGCTTGCTTCCCGTGAAAGAAATATCTTTCAAAATCGGATAAGCAGTTCCGTAGATTACCCCCTACTTACAAACTCTTCAATTTTACCGCTTATAATAACATCAATAAGTATAGAAGTAGAGATTTATGCCTTACGTTACGGAGCATTAGAATTAATTTTAAGGCCAAAGCGACCCCGTAGCGTAACTAGTAGTTACAAATAAAAGTGAAAAGAAAAAAAAATGGGAGTTGCACCACACAATATCGCAAACTGGACATGAAATAATAGCCTGCGGGACAACCATAAATTACCATTTCACTGGAGTACCCAGTTTTGTCTCAATGGTACTTAACATTTGAATTGAATAAGTTTCTTTGTTGTTGTAGTGGTACTTTTTGTGAACAAGCGGTGATTTTTATAGCACTTGAAGTAGTCTGGCTTGAAGGACCGTGGATTTTGGTTTGACCTCAACTTGAAGTAAGAGTTCCCAATCTCGTTCAAGAAGAGTAGTTGTTAAAAAGCGAGAAACTAAAAAGCGGCCAAGTGCAAGTCGGACTCGCCCATGAAGGGTTCCGTAGCAGCAAGTAACACAATATAAAAGTTCTTGTAGTTCGTTGTAACTTTAATCGATGTTCTAATAATACTTGTGTTTTTTTGTTAAATTGCTGTTTACGATTTATGACGTATTTAAAAACTACTTACTAGATCTCGTTCAAACCAATTTTCGGTGGAAGTTTGCATGGTAATGTACATTTTTTTTTATCATGCTCTTATTTTAGAAGTTACAGGGGGGACACACATTTTACCACTTTGGAAGTGTCTCTCGCGCAAACTATTCAGTTTAGAAAAAAATTAGTTTAGAAACCTCAAAATCATTTTTGATGACCTATCCATAGACACCACACGTAAAGGGATTGATGAAAAAAAAATGATTTTCAGTTCTAAGTATGGGGAGGGGAACCCAATTTTTTTTGTTTTTTATTTTTATTTTTGTGTCAAAATCTTAATGCGGTTCACAGAATACATCTACTTACCAAGTAAAAAAGTGGCTGTAACATACGCACGGACATACAGACAGACAGACATGACGAATCCATAAGGGTTCCGTTTTTTGCCATTTGGCTACGGAACCCTAAAAATGTGATGGTGGTCAACTACAAAATATAGAAAGAGCAATTGAACGATGGATGCATATGCATTGCTTTATAGATGATAATTATTATTACATAAAATTTAGAAGTAAAGGTATGATTCGGTACCTACTGAGATCACAGCTGATAAAGAAGTTTAGAAAAAGAAAGCGTGCTGGAGGATGATGACTATATGGCAACAAAACATTATACTGACGGAACAAAGATTTAGTACCACGATCACCAATGCTAGCAAGACGAGCCACAATATTGATCCGATTTTTGCAAAATTCCTAACACATCTTGTCACTAAAACTTTATGAGATGTCATACTTATACCTTTTAAAGCCCTTTACTTTAACTTTCTTACATTTTAATAGCTCTTATTTCTATAGTTTGTCTCTGAACGTACGAACATTGGGCCTTAAATCTTAAGCTGCCGTCTTCACTTAGGTCCCTTGGGCCAAACCCGGTCTTGTCTTACAGATACAGCTTTAGTACAAAAACCGGACAAGTGCGTGTCGGACCACGCACAATGAAGGGTTTCGTAGTTTGGATGAATTTATCCCAAGAACAAACTTAACATTGTAGTTGAAAAAAGCATTCTCCCATACATACGTTTGTAGATATTCGCCAGGGTCAGTTCTCCAACTGCAAATGTAAGTTTGTAGTCGAAAAAGTTCAAACCATCGAACCATTTTTGAATTTAAAACTTTATTTCCATTACGTTAAAGTTCCAATTTCAAAAACTGACATTAAACGCGAGTTTAAATCGTCAATTTTGTATTTAGAAATTAACGTTTATCGGAATAAAATACGAAATACACCAACACTAACTGGCTCTAAGGTTTGAGATATAATTTTTTTCCCTTTATAATGCTATGGCTAAGACCAAAGTTATTACTCGTTTGTAATAAGACGTGTTCTGCTTGCGTATATGAAGTATCGGAGATTTAATTATGTCAAGGCGGTTGGTAGGTATCTAATAAGGTGCTATCCTAATTATACGTTTCCAAAAGTGTTGCGATGGTGGCCTATGATGGCCTAGAAAGCCTATGATGAGCTTGGGATTCGTTGCTTTCGAAAAGATATGTGGCGGCATCTACACCGCTACATGCGAACAACGCATCACACTGACGTCACACAAATCCCGCATCGCGCAATCAGAGTTTACCGCGCAGCTAGCATAGCTACCAAGAGTATGAGTGAACTTTACACCCTGTTCCTCATATCTCTTCAGATATTATCAACAATACAACTTAGTTCAACTCCTGAGATCATTAAATGCAAGAATTTGTCTTGCATTTAATGATCTCAGGAGTTAAACTTTTTTTTATCTTATAAAGGAACAGATCACAGTCTTTGATAAATTCAGTAGTGTCAGCTATGCGTACCAGAACGTTAGTTCAAAGCTAAGAAATAAGTATCACGCAGACACAAAGCTGACTGACCTCAGATATAAAAGTACCTACGCGTTTCTAGCGAAAGTAAAACTTCTTTATAAATGACTGATAATCCTGCCAAGGCCTTATTAACATTCATAAATGAATCGAATAATATTCCAAATTCAAAAACACCTCACAGGGACGGAACACACAAAATTATACATTCTAATGCCACTCTTTAGGCTAAGTTTACACACAATGTGGTTAATGCACACAAAACAGACAGACATTACCATCATGTAGTAAATATCCTACTTTATCTGCGCCTGTCACTTAATATCCATAAACGAATACATTTTCAGTTCGTGAATAGTTTACGTAAAGCTTAAAGCACTTTGCGAATGTTTTAGTTACTATTCGGCCGCTAATCCTTCCAGTTGGGCCATGAAAAAAGCGTGCATCAATCTGCCTAGCCTTTATCCAACTATGTTGGTTTCGAAGTAAGAATGACAGCCGGGACCAACGGCTTAACGTACGTCTGTAGCTACTGTGAATGTCGGTCGGTAATGATGAAGATGAAGACAATATAACAGTTTTAAGCCTTATTTACGATAAGTTAAGGCAACAATAAAAGTTGCACCGTCTAAACACTGCTTAGACGGTGCAAGTTATTAGGCCATAACCAAATAGAGAATTGAATAGAGATTTATAATCATTGACTTGAGGGTTATACGAAAAATAGTACATTATTTTGTTAGAGGTATTATTAGTTAAATGGTAGAAACTTTGTAGAAACTTTTTGAATTTAAAAGTACTAAAACGGAAGTTAACTAACGGCCAAACCCAATTACCTAAGACAAATCACAAATGATAATAGACAGTACAATTATATCTGTCGTAAAGGGTCGCATACTTTGGCTTATTTGGGACGTTATAACCAGAGATTGATAGGTTTTTCTATCTCCAGTACGCCAAAATTGGAGATAGACACGTTATTGTGTTCGGCCGTAAAACAGAACTAATCGTCGATCAACGTCACTAGCCAAACTGCCCTGATGGCTATGGGTATTAGTCACTTTCATTTACGCAGAAGCTCAAACAAACCTCTGTAAATAATGGGAAGTTAATTTCGCAGTAAGCAACAATGTCTGCTACGTCATTTGTAAACGTCATGCAATCATGAATGAACTTAGCAGGATTTTATGCGTAAAGTTTACGGAAAACCACAATTGAATAATGTTACGGTTTTATGTCTCGTACATACTGGCGCGAAGACACAGCACGACACAAAGGCCTTTATGTCGCGCTGTGGCGTCGCGCCTGTTTGTGGGAGCCTTAACGAGTAGTTTATTATAACTATATGACAGATTTTCATTCACACCCAATTTTTATCAGCAGCCTGTAGGCTTAGTACTTAGTAAAATTGGCAAAATGGAAGTTCATTCGACAGTAGTTGGTAGCTAAGCTATGCTATAGTCAAAAGACTAAACTCTAGCCACCAACTACTGTCGATTTATCATAGCTTAGTTCTACTTTGGTACTAGACCCAGCACCCTAATAGAGATGACGACTAATATTTAAAGTGTTCGTAAAAATAATGTAATACCAAAGAACGCATAGTAAAAATGAGACGATCGAAAAAATCTGTTAAATCGATGAAAATATGAAGAAGAAACACGCTTTATAAGTTTTTTGGAGGGGATTATTCCCGTCCTTGTCGCGCGGTACGGACAATGTAAGTACGGCGCTAGTATGAAGTAACATAGTCGTGACGTCACTTCTACGATAGTGCTGTCCTTGTCTAACATTTATTTTATAAAGTTTATAACTTGGCGATTTTGAAGCTTTTACATTTTTTTTAATATTGTTTGCACCATTTGGAAACAAACTTTTTTTTTAATTAAAAATAAAAAATTGTCATTACCCCTATTGCGTATATTAATTACACTATAAATCACAATCTGAATCATTTTGAAGGATATTTATTGCTAATCCATTGATTGCTTCATTTGTTCGAAAAATTTGTCTGCTCAACAACGTAAATAACGCAACGAATGTTGTTGAACTGTCAAAATGAAAGCGATCGCTAAAGATAGTGAGTTACGCAATTACCGCGCAGGTCCAGAGCTAGGTCCAGTTGAAAACCGCGTCAGGCCCTAGTTGTCTGTCGTTTTTGTTGAACTGGGCCATTTTACACTTTTTTATCTGCCCTATATTATATTGTGTGCCTTTTATTCTGTGCAAAATATTTTTATATTCTTTCTTTCTTCCTAGATACTAGAAAGTAAGAAGCACAAAGATATTGCAAAACTTCCTACGAAAATTAATTGTTTACCGTAATTGCTTTTAAGTCCCCCCCCTCCTCCACCCCAATTCGGAAAATGCGATCCATTCTATCCCATGATAAAACAAAACATTACCTGATTGCTTTTATTGTGATTACTTCTTTGAGTAAGTACTGAAAGCTCACCCATATGGGTAATAGTGCTTGTCGAGTAGATTTTTGTCTTAATTTTCATAGTAATTGCAAAAACTTTACTGTGTTGTTTTGACCGTCTCCGGTACATTAATTACAACATTGTCATAGGACAATGCTCCTTCGACAGTCAGACTGAGAATTGGTTTTCGTTTGTCATTAACCTACAGTATACACCTTCTATACACGTCATAGAACAAGTTAAGTTTGATGCCTGTTCCTTTAAAGACTTGTGCCGCACGCTTCTCGCTCCACCTACGAGCGAACATTGAATCCTCAACCCTCCGCTAACTTTTTGGCCCCACTTCTGCCACCACGATACAAATCTCTTTGGGAGTTTCTGTTAATTTGTGCGCCACCTATTGTGAACTTATTATGTAGAGTACCTAGTAGATTATTGAATGTATACGTGTAGATAATGTCTAATCTTAATATATAAAATTCTCGTGTCACAGTTTTCGTTGCCATACTCCTCCGAAACGGCTTGACCGATTTTGATGAAATTTTGTGTGCATATCGGGTAGGTCTGAGAATCGGCCAACATGTATTTAAAAAAAAAAAAAAAGAATTTAGCAAAACAACGTTTGCGGGGTCAGCTAGTCTAATATATAAAATTCTCGTGTCACAGTTTTCGTTGCCATACTCCTCCGAAACGGCTTGACCGATTTTGATGAATTTTGTGTGCATATCGGGTAGGTCTGAGAATCGGCCAACATCTATGTAAAAAAAAAAAAAAAAATCGCAAAACAACGTTTGCGGGGTCAGCTAGTATAATTATAGAATAAAGGGTGCGAAACCTACAAATAAATAAACATTAAAGTAAATTTAAGGTTTACGTTTACGTTAAAGTAAGTAAGTATGATAACGAAGGTGTCGTTTTCATACTTACCTCTATTTCTTTTATGTAGTCTAAGATGTTGTTTAAACTACTTAAAAAACATCTTAGACTACCAATTTAAACAAAATAGATGTAAGTATTACCGATTTGTACCTGGTTGATGTTAAACATGGGGCTTAAGGAAGACGCGCATCTAGATGCGTCGCAGGAGCCGTAGGCGCCGCAGTCATCACATTTTCGGATGGTCTCGCGCACCTTACCGCATCGTACGCGCCGAATCATGTCCACTATTATTTCTGTTGCATGACGTCATCCACGCCGCCCGCAAAGTACTCATCGCACGCGCCACACGCCGAATTTGATGACGTCATCTGCACACGGTGGTGGAATCCGTACACCCGCAACATTTTGCTGAAATGCGGGTCGTTCGACGCGGATAGGTGCGCGTCGTCGCATACTATTTCTTCTATAGATTTATGAAAATGCGATGCACAGTAGTTTTTTTTTAGGGTGGGAAATCATCAAATGACTTCTACCGGTGTGGGCGAAGCGGGAGAGCGTGTCAGACTTTGACTAACTCACCCGTGTCCCTTCTTCGTTCGTGGCCACGAACAACCCGTGACCTGCGGGGTAATTGTGCAACACACTATCAGTAGCAATGGTTTCATTTTGACAGTTCAACAACATTCGTTGCGTTAGACACGTCGTTGAGCTGACAAATTTTTCGAACATATGAAGCAATGGATTAGAAATTTCCTTCAAAATGATTCAGATTATGATTAACATTGTGTTACACAATTAGGGTGCCGGTAGGCATCGGCCCTATCGGACCCCGTCACTGTGTGCTGACATCTCTTTGAGGCGCGCGTGGAACACAAAGCTCCGTCGACCCGGGCCAGATCCTTACCGGACAACGCGCTACCCATTGCTCGCCGTCCACAAGCCCGCGCCTATACGAATCTGCTGGCGATTCCCGACGCTCAGTGCGTCTCCTGCGATGTCTTTACGCCTATGATAGTGGTTTGGTTAGGTACTAAAGCTCGAATCATAATTATTATTATTTATTTATTTGAGGATTACCAACGAGAAATACATTACATTACAATCTTTTACAACTAAATCTTGTATGAGAACTTATCCTGCAATGCATACTCAATTACAGGTAACCACAGCTTACATATTAGCGCATTAACATGCTCTGAATACATTTTTAATTAAAAATACATTTAAAAATAGGAAAAAAAATTATTTACATGTTAAAAAATAAATGCCATCAATACAATAAAATACAATAAATAAATAGTACTGTGTCTGAATTAAATTAATTAATTAACATTAATAAAAAAAAAATGGAAAAAAAAAATTAAAAATTAAATTAAATTGGAACGATAAAATTAAAAGTATAACGTACTTCGTTAGAAGTCCGTCGTGAATGAGGAAAACCACCATCTTTACACTTAGGGTTTATTAGGTATTAACAAAAGCCACTTATCCTAATTACTTTCATAATACTCGTAAATAACGCGAAGAGATTAGATTCCCGAATTCTCCCGAGCCCTTTCGATGACGACGGGGTACTAGCGCGGACGCACCGCGGGCGGCGTGGGAAGCGTTCCCGCCCCCCGCCGCAGGCTCCCACCCTCGCGGGCCCTACGCTACATTAGAATTAGAGATGGGCACGTTATACACTCCCCCTTTTGATCAGGTGAGGGTCTCCCACCTGGTCAAACAACAACGAATAACGTGGTCTAAGACTTAGGCCACAGCTTTGCGCGGACGACCTCGGCCACGCTTTGGAATGACCGGCTCAGGACATTCACCCTCTCTAGCATGGTAGTGCCTTAAGTCCGAGACGTGGTACTTACCAAAAACTTCACCAGATTTATGGGCTAATAGATAAGTAGTAGGACTTACCTTTTAGAGATGACGTACGGTCCGTCTCGTTTCGGGTTGAACTTGGAAGTGACACCCTTTGCGGCGTTACTAAGCACATGCGTTTTCATTAGCACCAAGTCCCCTTCAATATATTCCTCATGAGACGACCGACCCTTATCAGCATAAACCTTGCGAGCATCCTGATTACGCTCAAGGTTCTCCTTGGCTGTCGAAACGGTATCTGCGAGCTTGAGCAGGTACGGTGTAATCTGAGGTACAAAGTTTTCAGACTCTACGACCGCTCGTAGATCCGCCTGGGCGGTCAGAGGGGACCGCAGCTCACGACCGAAAGTCAGGTAAGCAGGCGTGTGCCCTGTAGACCTAGTGAGAGAACTATTAAAAGCAAACCGTACAAACGGCAATACCTCTGGCCAGTTCTGGTGACGACCTTCAACCAAGATGGCGAGCTGAGCCTTGAGGTCCCTATTCTTTCGTTCAACCGGATTTGACTCCGGGTGATAGAGAGGCACCAAGCTTTGTTTTACACCTAAAACGAACATTGCCTTCTGCATGATATCTGCTACAAACTGGACTCCGTTATCAGAGATCAAGCGCCGAGGGAGACCAAATCTCATAAATACCTCGTTTACCAGCGTCTTAGCACATATTTCTGCCGTAGCTTCTGTGAGAGCGAAGACTTCCACCCACTTACTGGCAGTGTCCTCCACAATGAGGATCCATCTCTCACCTTGCGGTCCTCTAGGCAACGGACCAAAGAGGTCAGTTGCGATGGTTTCAAACCTCTGAGCTGGGACTGGAGTCTGTAGAAGTCCAGCTGGCTTAATGTTTGACGGCTTGTACCGCTGACATTCGACACATGTTTTAAGATATTGACTTACAAACCGTCTCATACCGGGGAAGTAGAACCTTTGCGAGATACGATGTAATGTTCTATCGATTCCACCATGAGCGGCAGTGGGCGCGTCATGGCACTCGAACATGACTTTGCTTCGTAGGCTTTCTGGTATGAAAAGTTGAGGCTCCTCGGAATCAGTATCAGGCACATACCTATACAGAACAGCTTGATTCAAGAGATAGCCTCTTTCAGTCCAGCGGGTAACAGCGAGTTCATCCTTACCTTCTAAGTCCTGGATGATCTTGGCGACTTCCGGATCAGCCAGCTGAGCCTCTCGGGTCGAAGTTGCATCCCAGTGCGGTATGTCCACGAGAACCGGACAGATGACGCATCCCGGTGTTCCACCATCCTCTGTCACGGGTCGACTAAGAGTATCGGCTAGTACATTGGCCTTACCTGGTGTATATTCGATACGTAGGTCAAAAGCTTGCAGCTTCATAGCCCAGCGAACTAACCTGCCGCTTGGTGACTTGAGGGAAAACAACCACTTCAGGGGTTGGTGATCAGTCATCACCCGGACTTGATGACCATCGATATAGCCCCGGAATCGCTCGACAGCCCAGACTACCGCAAGAGCCTCTCTTTCAGTGGTTGAGTAGTTTTTCTCGGCTGGGGTGAGCAGACGGCTAGCGTACTCTATCGGATGTTCATCATGGGGTGACTCCCCCTGGAGTAAAGCTGCACCCAAGGCATAATTGCTCGAGTCAGTCCTCAGTAGAAATGGTTTGGTGTAATCCGCTTGGACCAAAATAGGCGACGTAGTCAGCAGGTTTTTAAGAGCTTCAAAAGCCTTACCTTGTTCCAAACTCCATTGCCACATGTGCGATTTCTTGGTCAAGCGCGTGAGTGGTTCAGCCACTTTCGCAAAGTCTGGTATAAATTTGCGGAACCAAGAGCATGTCTGAAGGAAAGTGCGCAATTGCTGAAGACACGTAGGCTCCTTCATATTCAAAACAGCACGTACCTTAGACTCATCTGGTGATATGCCCTCCTGAGAGATCACGTGCCCCAAGTACTTAACCTTTTCCCTGGCGAAGACACACTTGTCTCGATTCGCACGGAGCTTAAACAAGCGGAGACGGTCGAATACCGCACGGAGATCGGAAAGGTGACGGGTGTACGACTCTGATATCACCAGTATATCATCGAGGTACGTTAGTACGGTAACATCCTTCAGCGAGGATCCCGAACGAAACCTGTCAATAAGCCTCTGGAATGTAGCCGGCGCATTCTTAAGGCCAAACGGCATACGCTTGAAGCGATACGTACCAAATGGTGTGACAAAGGCGGTTTTATCCTGGTCCCTGATGCTGCACTGCCAGTAACCACTTCGAAGGTCACAAGAGCTCATCACACAACCCTTCTTAGTTGACTGCAGCAACTCGTCAATTCGTGGCATAGGATACGCATCACTTTTTGTCACTGCATTGAGCTTCCTGTAGTCTACACAAAACCTATACCCACCATTAGCCTTTGGTACCAGAACAGTTGGTGCAGACCAGGCAGACTCGCACTCCTCAATGATTCCCTCTTTTAACATCTGATCGAGTTCCGCACGCATAATTTCCTTCTTCGCCGGCGTGACTCGATACGGTGGGACGGCAATAGGGGGATGATCACCTGTATCTATGTGATGCTCGGCGAATGGCGTCGGATCCCCAACCAATTCAAAAATATCTGAATACTCACCGAGTAGATTTTCTAAGCTAGAACGCTCCTCCTGAGTCAACAAAGTGCCCTCATCTTCCCTCAATAGGTTGACAGAGGCGCACTCAACTCCGTCACGTGAACTCTCTGTTAGCAGAGGGTGAATGACCCGAGGCCGATCAGCTGTGAACCATGTCATAGACGAAAAATTCAAGACCAACTTAAACTTCGTAATGAAATCTATCCCTAAAAGAGTCTCGTTATTTGAAGCGTCGGGGAATATAACAAATTCTATAGGTACACACATAGACATACAATTGACATTTACACACGCTAACAAAATATTATTGGTACGTAGACTACCATCCGCGAGCTTAACTGACATAATTTGAGAATTAAATTGAATGCCTAAACGCAACAAAAGTGAGTACAGCGTCGAACCTGCAATACTACGCCGGGCGGCGGTATCTATCAGCGCTGTACCACTGTACCCAAAAATATCAATATTTAAAATAGGTCTGCCTTGAGTTACAATCATGTCGGCGTCATTACACTTAACATTACATACCGTATTAAGTGAGTAAAATACATTATTTTGTGATTGTGGCGTATTTAAATCTACAACATCGCAAGTCGAAATGTGATTTTTACATGTAGGACAATTAGCTCGAATATAACCCTTTTCCCCACAACCATAACAATACAAGTTAGACTTATTACTATTATTCGAGTCTTTAGAGTCTTTTTTCGGGCATGAATCGCGAGTATGACCACGTGACTTACAATATACACAAAATAGTTTTTTATCACTCGTATCACTTTTCACTTTACTCGCACATTGACTTTTATCGGCACTGATTGGAATCGAAGGCGACGACGAACGATGCGGGGAATAAACCTGCGACCGCTGAGCCACCGCGGTATTCCGCGGCAGAGGCGACGCGGACGCCGCGTTTCCCGCCGAATTCGCGTTCTCCGATGCGACGCGTGAAGTTCGCGAGCCGGGCGACGCGGGCGGCATGGGGCGCGCCGATCGCGCCTGCCCCGAAGCTATGCTCGTACTAGAATTTTCCATGAGCGATTCTTCTATTGCTCGCGTCTTCTCAATCAGGGATTCGATACTGACTACTGCATCTCGCGCTAAACGTTTGCGAATACGTTTATCCAATAAGCCGTATATCATGTCTAACTTCGCTTCTTCGGGTAACACGTATGGTAATTTAGACATCATACCACGTATTTTTACAATAAATGTATCCGCGAGCTCTCCGTTCTGCTCGTCAGCGAATATGTTCCGGTAGACTTTGTAGGCAGGACGTGGAACACCATACATACATCGAAGTCTTTTGACGGCTTGGGGCCACGAGGACACCTCAGTCCGGACCCCTCTCCACCATACTGCAGCCTCGCCGTGGAGTAGCATGGGTAGACCACGTAGTGCAAGGTCATCGCTGACCGACGAACACTCCTTAAATATTTCCACTGAGTCGATGAACGCTTCTACGACTTCGGGGTCTCGGCTCTGACCGTCGAAGCGTGACGTACACTTAGACATGTTGCCAGACTTACTTGTTAACAACGACGGTGTCGGTGAGGATGATGCGATCGCAGCGTCGGAGCCTACGAGGGGCGCTGATTGCCCACCTCTTGCATACGATATCATGAGGGATTCGATAAGCTGCCGATTCGCTTCCGCCTGAGTCTTCGCGAAGGCGGTAAGGAATGAAGTCAACTGGTCCCCAGACATGAGTACTGGCGAAGGTCTCGCGGCTTCATCTTCCGAGCTGGATTGTGCGTTACTCACGTTAGCGTCCGTAGCTGTACGTACTTTGCGTGGCGGCATCTTTTATATTTACCGAATTCTTCTGTACGTACGAAGGAGGATCACGAACACACGGATTCAACGGGCACAAACCGGTTTAAACTGGATTCGGGGCCACTAGTTGGAAGCGCCACTTATAACGTACTTCGTTAGAAGTCCGTCGTGAATGAGGAAAACCACCATCTTTACACTTAGGGTTTATTAGGTATTAACAAAAGCCACTTATCCTAATTACTTTCATAATACTCGTAAATAACGCGAAGAGATTAGATTCCCGAATTCTCCCGAGCCCTTTCGATGACGACGGGGTACTAGCGCGGACGCACCGCGGGCGGCGTGGGAAGCGTTCCCGCCCCCCGCCGCAGGCTCCCACCCTCGCGGGCCCTACGCTACATTAGAATTAGAGATGGGCACGTTATAAAAGTTAATAAACTACTGGAATGATAAGTCAAATGTCCTCTGAAAGTGCTTATACAATTTTCGTTTTAAAGTGTTAAGACTGTCATGGTTGATATCAATTTCAGCTTTGCGACATAAAGCATTAAGTATACAATTTGGTAGCCCTCGTAAGGGGAGCGTTTTCACCTAAGTTGGTTTTGTACAAAGGTTGTATTTACAGATTGTAGGTATGTGACCGTGGTAACCTGCTAGGAAAATTAATACATATTTTGGATAGTAGGTCCGTATTTAGTTTGGATGTCACTAATTTGTGAAGAAAACAAAGATCTAGTACTTTTCTACGATTGGTGAGGCTTTGGAGTTTATAGTGATGGACACGGTCTTTATAAGATTTTAACTGTTTCGCGGTTTTGTTTTGCATGGATAAATGATATAAAAACCTCCTTTGGATTCGCTCAATACGTTGCTTATGAATGTTATAACGGGGTGACCATACCTGGGAACAGTATTCCAGATTGCTGCGAACCAACGTCTCATAAAGAATAATTTTTGTCTTAGAAATGTTGAATGGTTTTGAAGTCCATAATAAATGTATTACTCAAAGTACTACCTACTAAATAATAATACATACTTACTACTAATCCTAACTATCCTAACTTCATAATTAATATAATCAATGCGAAAGTAAGTTTGTTTGATCGTTTGTTATACTTTCACACTAAAAAGGATGAACGGATTTGGATGAAATTTTGCAAATGGCTAAACCATGACCTGGATTAGGACTTTTACTTTTAATTCTTTTTTTATATTTTCACCCCGATAAACCGCGGGAAGCAGGTAACTAATATTACTACACTTTCAATGAGTCGTTGTTTAATAGATACTATTTATTTCACTTTTCTTATGTACCTATATATTTACTAAGTTGGTAAATAGGAGGTAGTCACCTAAACACTGGAAACAAGGCATTTGCGATAAAGGTCCTCATGCCTTTTTGGTTCAGAAAAAAGAAATGAATTGCTTACGTACGTATATATCATGATAGATCACCATTACACAATACACCCAACAACTTCAATCGAGAGAATATGTAGGGAAACTTCCAAGAAATTCTCGCCTGACCTCCCGTCAAGGAATTTGTGAATGAAGGGTGCGAAACCAAGATGGCCGACGGCGGCGACGCGACGAAGGCCAGGTAAATACTTTTACAAATAGTACGAATTTCATAGCATCGCGCAACGAGTTTTTTTTTTCTTTAGTACCGTATTTTGCCAGCATAAAGAATAGAATGATGCAGGTCGTCCGAAATGTCTTGGCGAGTCCGAAATTCGCGCAGAAAGCTGCGCAGTAACATTTTATGAACCAAATGGTGAAATTAAGAGAGTGTAAGTGAGAGAACAAGCGCGAAAGTCAGCAGTGCACCTATCTTCAGACTCGCCAAGACAATTCGGCCGTACGTCAGACGACGCAAATGCAAGTATTTGCGTATTCGAGAACGAATACGAAACGACATTTTGAATTTCGAAAAAAAAATAAGAATAAGGAGGGTGTGCTATTGTCTATGAAGGGAGACACGCATTTAATTTCCTTTCATTCAATATTACGATTTATTTTGACTATAACATCAAAAGTACTATGTACTACGTTATCACAATCTTAATAATTTTGAAGGCTATTGGTAACCCATTGCTTCATATGTTCGAACAATTTGTCCGCTCACAAAAGTAAGTAACGGAAGAATGTTGTTGAACAGTCATAATAAAAGGCATTGCTACTGTTAGTATGTCTATTATATATGTCTATTATATATATATTATATTAAGATCCGAGAACAAATTGTTAATAATTAATTGCTCGAAATCTTGCTGTGTTCTCTACAACACACATATTTATTAGCTTCTGCCAACGGCTTCTCCCGCGTGGATGTCAGAAATAATCCCACTGGAACGCGGTACCGGGTCAAGATGTAGACTATGTCTTTCTCAGAATGTCATCTACCTCCTTTCCAAATTTTATCGAAATCCGTTCGGTAGTTTAGGCTTAAAAATATAACATACAGACAGAGTTACTTTCGAATTTAGAATATTAGTAAGTATGGACCAGTTGCGCCCCGCGATTAAACCCGCATAAGTCTTATTCTTTTGGGAATATAGGGATAAAAAATAGCCTATGTCGTAACCCAGGTCATGGACTATCTGTGTGCAAAGTTTCATTCAAATCCGTGTAGCCGTTTTAGCGTAACAAACAAACAAACAAACTCACTTTCGCTTATTTAATCATATAAGTTGAAGGATTAGGATTTAGGTCGTGTAATTGCCTAAGCCAGCCGCTTGATTTGCTCAAATTAATGTCTACCTTGGTAGGCTTATGTTAGCAATTAAATAAGTTATAAAACTGCCTCGTTGGTCTAGTGGTCGCAAGAGCTACTGCTGAGCATGAGGTCCTGGGTTCGATAGAATTTCTCAGTAGCAGCCTGGAGTCTGGATTTGTGCCCGGTGGATGGCAATAGGCTCGCCCCCTATTACATAGGCCTTAAACATAACTGGCGAAATGTGGGTGTACTATAGGTACACCTCTGCCTAACCCTTCTGGGATTACAGGCGTGATGTTATCGCGTATTTAAAAGAATGTTTATTTACTTATATATTTTTTAACTATTACCATATTGTTTTGATTTTCAAGTGAGACCCAATACAACAATGTAGTCACAATTTCTACACTCAGAGGCGTCACCCAAAAATCACACACCAACAAAAATGAAAAACTGCCACATTTTCTGACAGGGTTCAAAATGTATACCTGGGGCCCTATTATGAACTCTTATTTCCAGGCAGTTTACGGCGTAAACAAAACTGCCTTGCAATTTCGTATTATGAACTCGTCAAACAAGCCAGTCAGCGGTCACGTGACACCCTGCCCGACTTCTGGCCGAATATTGCCTGGCAATACCGTATTACGAACGTTCGTTTGACATTTCGTACCGTATTAGAACTGTCAAAAAGTAACCTCACAATCCATTCAGTTTACGCTGCTTCAGAGGAGCTTTTATTGAATTGTTTTGGGTTTATTTGGAAATTATTGGAGTGTTTTCTATATAAAATAAGAAAATATAATCATGTGTGACGAATATGAACTGTTTGAGTTCCTGGAAAGTGATTCTTCTCGGCAAACTTGTGAATCAAGTAATAAAAACGAGACGAATTCGTGACCAATCTAATGCGTTCGACCTGGGTGATGTGCAGTTCACGAATTGGGGCTGAATTTTTGTGAGGAGCTGAGGCCTCACATGTTATGAGACGTGTGATCGCACGCAGGGCTAAGAATAGTAAAATACACTTTCCGCTAAATAAATTAAAGGATAATAAACGTATTATTGAAATCCTAAGAACGGCTTTTCCTTTTGGTGTTCACCTTTAACCCATAACGGGCTAACAAAATCCACGGATTTATCCGTGAAGATTAGAGTAGTTGTTTTTATTAGGTATGAACTGTACGTAAAGTTTTAACTAAACATTATTCTCATTTCAGGTTTTGGTTGCACTTTCATAGTATGCTACTGGCTCCTACCAACGCCCCACTGGTGATATAGGCTCTCATTCAATGTCTCAGCCAACATTTTCTATAGTAATTAGCTATGCAAATCACTGAGATTTCTTCAGACTTTTTGGTAGGAATATAAAAACTCCAAAATATTTCCAGCTGAACATAAGTTAGGTAACGCGCCGACGAGGCGAGGGCGAGAACGCTCATCCACTATTAAAACAAAACTTACATTGTATTAATATTTTATTCATATCATACTTAACATGAATATTAATTAAAATACTCAATAACACTTTCGCCATCTTTTTGTTTATACTCGTACTCCGTAAATCTTAGAATGGATCCTTCCATTAAACAAACAATACGATAGTGTTCTTCCATAATGTTATTGTTATTTACTAATGTTTGTCAAACAATACTTTCATTGAAGTTGTCGAATTCCCCGCTGACCTTCAAGTGGAATACGTTCGGAAACCTCGCGTTACAATTTGCAAACAGGAAATATAATATAAATTAATTTAATCTAGAATAGCACAATATAAATAGCGTTCATATTTTCGCCTACTATACTAGAGTAACTAGATTAATATATGGTATTTAATATTTTTATCATAAATACGTGATGTAAACAAAACCGTAACTAACCAATAAATATATAATTGAGTTATTGAACGTTACGTCAGAGATTAATAAGCCAGCCATAGACAAACTACCCAGCGTGAAGTCGCTCAGAACTAGGAATGTCATAATACGAAATTTAACCAGTCCGTGAAATGAATTGCCTGGAACTTGCCTGGTTTTTTAAAAGTTCGTAATAGGCCAGCTGTCGATTAAAGTGAATGATTAAAACAAGTAATGACTCTGAGTCAAATCAAAAATCATATATTAAAATTAGGCTGAGAATCAGCACTTTTCGAACGTCGAAATTACATGACAGTCCCTCAAAACGACGGCCTTCACCACTTCCTAGTGCTTTAGCGGGGAAGAAGAATTGCCGCAACAAACTCCTCAGCAGCACCGCTGTCAGTTCAGTTAGAAAAAACGTGAATCTATACAATTTTAAGTACGCAAATTAATAAACATTACGAGACACAGAACATCAAATTAAATAGTACACACAATAGTACCTACACACACACATTCGCATTATATTCAGCCATCGCATCGAGTCGCATCGGTTCGCATTATAATCTCAGTCTCAATCTGTAAAAAATACGATCAATTTACATACTTACTGTCTACATTTTTAACAAGTGAGATGAGATTGCGACATTTGATTTTGTAGAGCATTTGGTGATCCCAGTGTAGGCACCCAGAACAGCCCAACATTCTACTCTAATTAACGAAGTAATTGAGGAATTTGCGAAAAGTAGTGTAAGGAGACTTGCTATTCGTTATGCAAAATAAAATGTTGTGTGTGTTTAACAAAGACAACACTATCACTAACGCACTATCACGCTTTGATAGTGTTGACTTTGTTAAAACCTACAAGTACGAGTCGGTCTCGCCCATGAAGGGTTCCGTAGCAGCAAGTAACATAATATAAAAGTTCTTGTAGTTCGTTGTAACTTTGATCGATGTTTTAATAATGGTGTTTTTTTTTTAAATTGCGGTTTACGATAAGTGACGTATTTAAAAAAAAACTACTTACTAAATACAATACAATACAATGCAAAATATATTTATTTCATAACCGTTGCTTACTTTTAGTCGGTGCAGGCGCCTCCTTTTAAGCAATAAATGCCTGTGTTAGATCACGCCGCTCTTTCGTAGGTAGGCTAAGGGGTGACAAAATTATAATAATAATAATAAAAAGAGAGAGAAAAAAAAACTACTTCAGATATTTTACAAAAGATATTTAAAGAGGGGTGTGGGAGTGTAAGTGTGAAAGTGGTGTGATGTGATGTGATATGAGTGATGTAAAGCAATGTGATGCGAATGTTAAGGTGTGATGTGAAAGTGACTGACATCGAGAGTGGCGTGACTTACTAGATCTCGTTCAAACCAATTATCGGTGGAAGTTTGCATGGTAAGCAACATCATTTTTTTTTAGTTTTATTATTCTCTTATTTTAGAAGTTACATTTTACCCCTTTGGAAGTGTCTATCGCGCAAACTATTCAGTTTAGAAAAAAATGATACTAGAAACCTCAATATCATTTTTGTAGACCTATCCATAGATACCCCACACGTATGGGTTTGATGAAAAAAAAAATGAGTTTCAGTCTTAAGTATGGGGAACCCCCAATTTTTTTTAATTTTTTTTGTGTGAAAATCTTAATGCGGTTCTCAGAATACATCTACTTACCAAGTTTCAACAGAATAATTCTTGACATACGGACTTTTACGGGTTTCTTCGTGACATACGGACGGACAGACAGACAGACAGACATGACGAATCCATAAGGGTTCCGTTTTTTGCCATTTGGCTACGGAGCCCGAAAAAGAGGAGGTCAAGCCCCTCCCAAATGACGGTCCTGGACCCGCCACTGCTTATATTTTTTATTGAGCAGTGTTTTATGTTATTATAATTAAACCTGTCTACTTATTAAACTCGATGAACATAAATTTAAACTCGTTAGTGTACTCTAGTATTCGCTACAAGTGTAAAATGCCATTCACCCATAATAAGCCTAATTGTCTATTTCAATTTACATAATTCGCGACCACGAAGCGGTACAGTAATTTGGGCAGCCTTGACAAGTTCATTTACTTACAGCACCAGCCGACAATTGACAGTATTAACGAGATAATGTTACCATTTGTCTCCATAAGGGGTGAAGTTTTACAGCAGCACCCACGGAACTCATAATAGTGTAATAAAGTGTAAAACTTAAACGATTATTTCGTTTTAATGGCAAATATTCTTAAATATTTTATGACACGTTTTTATATTTAGAATGAAGTAAAAACCAAGTAAGTATGAAGTGTAAAAGGTGCACGCAGAAAAAATGAGGTATCAGCTGCTTGCTCGATCCTGCTCCCGGTGCGTGTAGTCCGTCGTAAGACGCGATAACATTTTTTTTTTTTTTGTTATGGCATCTCGCAGGTCAATCTGTAAGGTTGTCGTCTGCTTAAGCGGACTTGCCTGTGGTGCCCTAATAAATTAAGGCCTCCAGCCAGGACTTAAACTTAAATACTAACTAAAACTAAGCGACAACGCTAAGGGCACCCCCTGTGGGGTACGGACCTCGGCTCAGGGCGTCGCTGGAAGAGGGCAGCAAGGGACTAGCTGGATCAGGATTTGAGTGATTTTGGGACGAATTTAAAGCTACAGGCTCAGCGGCGCGGGCTGGCTCGAGCAAGGGTCGGGAGGGGTGTGGAATTGGACGTCGCGGCTGGCCTCGGCGGCGAGGGCGGTAGGACGGCGATCGGGTTTTGGGCTTACGTAGAGTGCTGGTGGCCTTACTACTCTCCTGGAGGAGGGTAGTGCGAGCGTCGGGGGCGATTAAGGTATGCCTTGGTCGGCGAATACTGCTAATGCGGGAGGGAGTGTAGCGGGCGGCTGCTGAGATCAAGGGGTTTGGTTGTTTGATGCACGCGACAACATAATGCAAAACAGACACTTATACATACAGCTTACATCCTCCATAATTCTTCTAGTTAATTGATTTTACATGTAGCTAACGGTATCGGCCTTATTATTTGCTAAAACCATCTGTAAATAGAAACGGCAGCCAAAGGGCTTTATTTGTGTATATATTGTAAATAGCTTATTGAAATAATAACACATACTTCACAAAACAAGGTCTTCCGTTTTGATAAATAGGCCAATCAGCCTTTTAGACGAACGAAATTAAATGGTTTATTATGAATTTGAAATTAAGAACACCCAAATCCATACTCCATTTGAAATAAGACTAAACTTTTTAATAAACCTTTTTTACAGTTCCTTCAACCGATTTTGACTTCTGTTGCATTGGTAGCATGAAACATGGCAGCTGCAGTAAAATAGTTGGTATCGTAACCACGTTTTTGCTTGTAATGTCATTCTTAAACCTACGGAATAGAAGTCAAAATCGGTTGAATAGACTGTTAAAAGTTTTATTTATTGTTACGCTTGCCGTGGTTGGTCCGTGGATGGGTGTCGTGACTCTTACATGCCAAGACCTCTCCGTGCCTCGGAAAGTACGTAAAGCAGTTGGACCCGGCTGTCATTCGTGGATCTAGGCCAGTTGTAATGGGTCGTAAGAAGTACGAAAGTCTTACAACGAGTCATACCAAGGGGTCTCGTGTTACCCAGTAGGTAACTTGGTTGTGGAGGGGGAGATAGATCAGGTAGGTATTCAGTTTCATCCGGTTAGACCCTCTAACATAATTGGCCAAAGGCTACGCAGATGATGAAACCTTATTTGGGTACTCATCTACGTACCTAGTTATTATTGCGCTGTCAATCAGAATCTGAACCATTTTGAAGGATATTGCTTCTTATGTTCGAAAAATTTGTCAGCTCAACAACGTAATTGGGATGATGACTACTATTAAAAATGTTCGTAATAATAATGTAAGTAATTTCAAATAAGGCATAGTAAAAATGAGATAATCGAAAAGATCTGTTATATCGATGGAAATATGAAGAAGATACACGCTTTAAAAGTTTTTGGAGGGGATTATTCCTGTCCTTGCCGCGCGGTACGGACAATGTCCCCTGACCCTGTCAGTATGTAACCTAATTCTTTCTCCAGAATTAGGTTACATACTGACAGGGTATACGAGTTCGTATATTTATTTTAATTTTATTTGACTGTATAAGTCAATTAGTTTAAGTTACCTTCATTTATTATTGACATGATCCGCTCATTACAATGTTTTTCAATGAGTTGTATTGCAATAAGTGGTTAGCTAGCGACCTCGACAATTGATCTTAAATTATTCTTGCCTGAGCAACCGGCAGCGAGTTCGTCATGCTCCCGTAGATGTCGCTGCTTGCGGTAGCGTCGGGGATCGGGTTGCCTCCTTCCCTCAAATATGGCGAGGGGGGCAATGGCTGATCTTTGCGTTATGCTCGTGAACGGGTGCTGCTTGTGGTGACTGGTCGTCTTGCTGTATATGGTTTTGATATTGTTAAAGTAATTGTTCTGTTAACTTATTTTACTTCGATGGTCCTAGTTTATCATTTGTGTTTACTTAAAAATAATCCAATAATGCATATGTAAGATGTCACGCCCCTTATGCCTGGAGGCTTTTATTTCTGTATTAATTATGTTGTTTTTTTCATTGTTTTTTTTATTGGTTTCTGTTTTGGGTATATTGGCGTGGCTAGCTTAAATATGGCAGATAATTTAATATGTTTTTTTTTTGTGATTCGGTTTTTATTCTTTGATTACCTTATAATTATATAATTCTATGGTTTTCTAACTAAACAGACAGCTGTGCTGCTGGGGAGTTTGTTGCGCCACTTCTTCTTCCCAGCTAAAGCACTAGGAAGTGGTGAAGGGCGGGCGTTTTGGGGGACTGTCTTATGTAATTTTGACGTTCGAAAAGTGCTGACTCTCAGCCTAGTTTGAATAAATGACTTTTGTTTTGTTTTGTTTTGTAATGTACGGCGCTAGTATGAAGTTACGTAGTCGTGACGTCACTTCAACGATAGTGCTGTTCTAGTCACACTTACTTTAAAACGTTTATAACTTGGCAGTTTTTTAAGCTTTTACACTTTTTGTAATACTATTTGCACTATTTGGAAAGAAACTTTTTTTTTAGATAAAAATAAAAAGATTATCATCATCCCCATTAGAATAGCGATGAATGTTGTTGAACTATCAAAAGTTTTGATACTCTCCTCTCTAGCTCTACAAATTAATGTCAACACACAAATCCCATTAGAGATCCAATAATTGCGTTTCAAGTAGAAGAACTTGAGGGTTGCCTTTTTTGTGAAACGATTTTGAGTGGGTGTAGAAGCTCTTTGTTTACACACTTGAAAGATAAGAACCATTTTCTAAGAGGGGCGATTCGTTTGTGAATGAAGTGGTATTCTGTGTTGATTTGTCACTTGTGAAGATAAATATCTTTAGTTTCGAGACTTCTCCGTTTACGGGTTAAAGTTCAAAAGGTGATGTTTTTGCTATTTGATTCATACATTAACCATAAAATAATAGGTAATAAAGTAAATACACTCAGCGGCACGGAATGTGGCCCAAGCGTGATAAGTGGTTTATTTTCAAAATGAAACGCGAAACTTTGTTTTTTTTTTGTTTTAAAACTTTAATGTTTAACTTTAATCTTAATTGTGAAGGATTAATTAACAAAAAAGTGAGTTAACATTATTAAAATTTTATAAAATTACGAAAAAGACAGTAAGATCTAAGTTTAAAAAACATGTTTTTGAATGAAATTTACAAAATAAAGCTATGGTACTTAAAATTAATAGCCGTTATTTCCACCTCTGGCCCTGATGACCGTCTGCATGCGATCAGGCATGCTGTGGGTTATGTTTTTAATGTCCACATGGGGTATTTCTACCCAGGCGGCCACCAGAGCGGTTTTCAACTGACTGATAGCCTCTGGAGGGTTGGGACTGGATCGTATGCGTCTTTTAAGCATGTCCCAGACATGTTCTATAGGATTCATGTCTGAGCTTCGTGCTGGCCACTCCAATTTTGTAATATTCACCTCCGACAGGTAATCATTTACGCAACGTGCTGTGTGAGGTCGGGCATTATCTTGCATTAAAATGTAATCTTCGCTACCGATGAATCCCACGAATGGTAAAACGTGTTCTTGGAGGATCTCTTCAATGTACCGCACTGCTGTTAGACGACCTGCAACTACTGCCAACTCTGTGCGTGCGTCTGAACAGATCCCTCCACAAACCATTACTGATCCACCTTGGAAACTGGCGGTTTGCCTGACAGTGATTGGCAGAAACCACTCCCCATGCTTTCTCCAGACACGTTCGCGGCCATCTGGAGCTCTTAAGGCCACTCTGCATTCGTTAGTCCACAGAACTTTACTCCGCTGCTCGCGAGTACAATTTGCGTGTTCGCGAGCGAACTGAAGTCGAGCTACGCGATGGTGCCGGAGCAGTTCTGGACCTCGAGCTGGTCTTCGAACACGCAGATCCCGTTCCTCCATTCTCCTTCTTATTGTCCGCTCACTTACGTTGACCCCTCTTGCCGTTTGTAGCCGCTGCCGTATTTCAACCGCAGTAAGGAACCGATTTCTCAAAATTGCTAGAGCGATAAATCGGTCATCTCGCGCTGATGTACACCTAATACCGCCACTTCCTGGTCTCCTTGTGTATAGGCCGGTCTGGTCATACCTTGTTAAGGCGTACCTGAGAGTGGTACGCGGTACATTTAAAGTTTCAGCAATCTCTCGCTGCGTTCGCCCCTGACTCCCAAACAACACAGCTAGAGCAAATTCAGCTGAAGTTTGAGGCATTGTGTTTTCAATTCTGGATGCATAAATTACTACAAATTAATTAAAAAATAAAACAATAATGATTAAATGCACGACCATTTGAATGTCGAATTTTAACTCAACCGTGTTTTGTGCTTTCCAGTAACGAATTAACGTTAAGTGTCACAGAAACTTAAACAATGAACTTTTTTTTGTGCTTACTCTCTTAAACCAACAAAAACAAAAGTCTTGACAAACTGTCATTCGAAATTCTCATACGCGATATCAAAATCGCCTGTTATCGGTGTGTTTATGTTTGGGCCACATTCCGTGCCGCTGAGTGTAATAGGTAATGCACCTACTGTTTTTAAAATAAATAAATCAGCGGAGGGATATAGTTAATGTAAGCTATTTCTATAACAAGATGGTCTACTATGAATAATTATCAGTAAAAAGGGACAAACACAGTTAAAAAAGCAGTCTTTAGTATTCGTTTTAACAAAGAAAGAGATGAAAGAGAGATTTCCGCAAATGAACAAGGCCCAACCACTTGCAGGAGAAAACATAAAAAGCTACTAATCTTAAAATCCGCTCAATTGTCATAGAGGTTTTACGTGATGAGGTATTATGCATCATATCACACAGCTGTTTTTGTTTTTCAACCCCACTTGTATGTCTACACGTGCTGCTGGCTTTTTGAGCCGCCACTCCTTAATCAACCGTATGCTCGGAAACGGCCGCCAGGACGCCCTAGCCAGGATATCCTGTTTAAAAAATAAAAGAGCTACCCTCACACCTTTGTAATAGCTCACGCGTCTGAAGTAAAATACGACTTTGACGATTAACACCGAGGAGGAAGGTCGAAAATAGAATTAAGCCTTTTAGAGGGTTTAAATACCGAGTAAAACGTTTGCGTGTGTGTGTGTGTGTGTGAGAGCAACCGCTCCCAAATTGCCATCGCTTTGTGATAACTATGCGTTTTGAAGTTATATGGACTTAAGTACTTGAACTTTTATTTTTCGTTTGGTAGCGAAAAGCTATTAATTTTAATGAGAAGTAATTTCCTTTTGCTGGCTCCTACTGCATTTTGCATGCATATTTATGTTAGATTTTCTACGCACAACAATTTTCTAATTGTATAAATTAAATTTATTTACTTTTACCTAGCATAATAAACATGCAAATTGAGCATATTTAAAATGAATAGGTCGAAGGTAATAATGATATATAAGCCTGTTTCCAAGTATTTAGAAATAGTCGTGAAAATCTAAAATACATATCGGCAAAAATATTCGTGTTAGGTATTTTTGCGTAATAAAATAGATCAAAGTTCCCATTTTGGTCAGCGGGTTGTCTTAGGCGCGGAGCAGTATTCGTTGCAGTAAACTTTTAAGGCACAAAGAACAGCAAAGAAAAAAAAGGTTTTTTTCGAACCTTTCCGTTTTTTTTGTCGGAAATGTAACAATTTCATTTCAGTGTCGAAACCATTTAGGTTAAGGGTTCTAAGAAGCATGAATCCTTCGACATCATTTTATCGACAAATGGCTGGTCATAGACAAAAACACCAAGACCCTTTTGGCCTTATATTTAAGTCTCATATACCTACGATAGAATCGAGAAACCAACGATTTGAACATCTTTTTTTTTTGTTCAAAAATAATTTCTTTTTTCCTCTGGAGGTAAAAAAAAACACGGAAACGGTGCATCGTAGGATCAAGCTAAATAGTTTCTATAACGATACTGCAATAAACTTGGTCAATTTCCTAACAAAAATATTAATTCTCATAAGGCTACACCTACCCCCATTTTGAACTTGGCGCGGTAGATTTTTGGTACAAAACGGAACAACCCTCACCCTGACGTAATGTTCTCAAATCGAATCTCGTATAACTTTTGAGAAAATCTTCCCAAAACATCTTCGATCAAAAACATATTCTACTCCACCATCCGGATTATGCTTTCGTCTGTCTAGTCAATGACGCTCTCTCGCTCTCACACTCATTCTTGCTAATATTCCCGTCTCTGTCTCCTCGAGTCGAGAAAAGTTTCGCGTTCGGTTTTCGTTCGTTCATCAGTCAGTTTGCGCCGGCAGCCGAAGGAGGGAGTGTCGTACTGCGCATGCGTGATAACCTCGACGATTGTCAAAATTCGAGCGAACGTAAATAAACAAGTGAAAATTAATTTGTGCCAAAACTGTACCTTATTTTATTGAGATATTCTAACAGACTTTATTGAAAAAGTGACATTTTGTTGTGATAATATTGTGCAACGAATTTGCGAGTGAGTATTCTTTTTGTTCTTTTTCGCATGCCCGTTTGGAGCCGGCAACCGGCACTGATTTTATCCAGTAGGAATTGTATAAATTCTTACTGTTGATAAAGATCTGCAACGAGTAGGTACTGCACGGATGATAATCGTGGGACGTTATTGTTTCATTACTTTTTCTTTATTGAGATCCGCGTAGCGAGAAAAGAAACGGCACTGCCGCCGTTCGAATTTCGAGACGATAAAAGAGATGTCAAGTTTGTAACAAAAATTTACTGTGTAGGTTAAGTACGTACTTAGTAGATACCTATGTAATAGTTATCTAAATAAAGATAAGATATCTTTTCGCATCAGGTACCTCCAGCAAAGCTAATTTAGTCATCATTACTAGCAGTACGTTTTGTACCCACAGTACAAAGTTGGTTCGCAACCTTTCCGCCTAATTTCATTCCGTTTTAATGAATTAATGTGTGTAATTAACAAGTGTGTAATGTTAACCTATTTATTAACTTTCCAATGTGATGCCTCTCGATCTTCATTTGTTTTCAATTTCCTCTGCGAGTAATTAATAGATTAATACCTACCTGTGACGTTACACAAAGGTCATTGAACTGTCTCATAAATTAATAGGTACATTACGAATTACCTCATCAAATTAATGGTAAAAGATGTAACTAGGTACCAATAAATGCATGCAGATTATATTTTATTATCAGTCAGTGGTGAGAACTTTATTGCTCCGATACCCTGGCGATAAACCGAGAATATTTTTACCTTCCAAATTTAAATCCAGGCCCTTTTTCAAATTCGTTTTAATGGTTTTACGAGTATCCAGCTGCATCAATACGCTTCATCGCGATTTTACTATGAATCCTCTTTTTACAACGATACTTATTTTATTACTACTGAATATCATACGTAAGTACCTAGGTACTGCCTGCGTAACATACGTTTATCTTGTGTTTTTGATTGTTCGGTTAGTTAGACCAGACCATCCATTACTTAAAGGCTTGTACAAACTGGTGCGACGAGCGGAGTTGTGCCTTAACGAGACGTCCCGGATCCCGGCTATCATTTGTATATCCTTGACAGTCGCGCGGTTAGTCAGAAAGCCGAAAGTCTGATAACCTGTCTTACCAAGGCGTATCGTATTACCCAGTAACTGGGTTGTGGAGGTCAGATCGCTCCATGTTTAAATACTGGCAGTCAGCTGTTACACCTGGAGGCGTCATCTGCTTTTCAAGCTATGTTGGGGTCGCCAACATAGCTTGGAAAGCAGATGATGGCCTAGGTAGGTAACTAGGTACTAACTGCGTAACTGAGAACGTTGGTACGGCCTACCTACGTTGTATTTTAGATTGACACGTTTTTAGCGACCTACATGATTCACCTGGATGTAGTCACGTCCATCTCTTGCTAATCTTAGCTCATTCAATAGCCTGCATTAGAGAATTACTAAGTGGAATAACTGAGTGTGACTGTACACGGTTCACTCAACGTTTACCGGTGTAAAAAATTTGTCTCATGGGCACCTAGTAACTGAAGAACTGAGTCATTGCATGCTCCTAAAGATTTGTTTGAAAATTAACTACCGTGTCGCTGACCTGCTAAATGTTGCCGTGTGTGACTTTAGAGTTACAAATGAATAATCAAAATAATAGTCATTTATTCAAAATAAGCTGTGTATTAAGACTTTTCGAACGTAGAAATAACACAGGTCAGTCCCTCGAAACGCCCGCCTTTCACCACTTTTTATAGCTTTAAGGCTCCTGGAACAGGCGCGATACGCGATGCGACACTAAGGCACGTGTTGCGGGACGAGCGTTTCCTTCGTGTCGCGTGTCGCGCCTGTCTACATGAGCTTTTAGCTGGGAAGAAGTGGCGCAACAAACTCCGCAGCAATAAAACTACAACTGTCACATTTTTATGGGTCAGATGTGAACTTCGTGCGGTAAGAGACCACAGTCCCATCTCCATAATTAGGGGCGACCCAATCGCTATTTACCGGGCAAATTGCACGTTCAAAATTGCAAGGCAGTAAAGCCAGACGGGCGGAGTAAATAAAAAATAGTCATTTATTTAAATTAGGCCGAGAATTAAGACTTTTTGAACGTAAAATTGACACAAGTCATTTCCCCGAAACGCCCGCCCTTCAGCCTTCACCACTTATTAGAACTTTAAGGCTACTTCAAACAGGCGCGACACGCGATTCGACACTAAGGCACCGCGTGTCACGGGACGACCGGTGTCTTCTTGTCGCGTGTCGCGCCTGTCTATATGAGCTTTAGCTGGGAAGAAGTGGCGCAACAAACTCCGCGACAAAAAAACTACAGCTGTCAAATTTTTGAAGGGACAGATGTGAACTTCGATACATGACGTACGGAACTAATTAACACGGTGCGGTAAGAGACCAATGCGCCATCCCTATAATTAGGGGCGACCCAATCGCCATTTACCGGGCAAATTGCACGTTCTAAATTGCAAGGCAGTAAAGCCAGACGGGCGAAGTACCTACCTAGACTAGAGGACTGTCTACATACTGCTACTGCAATACTTGCACTACGAAAGTCATCCTTACTTCTACGACATAAAGGCGCTGTCAATGATGAATTGTTATCACTGATGTGTGGTTCACTCTACCTACAGCGACTGGCGCTGTGACTTCGTTTAGTCTCGGAGGTAGGCGTTAGCACGTTAGTGACGGACGTCTTTCCAAGTAAAGATTAAAAGAACAGTGATGTGCTAAGTTAGCAATAATTCTGGCTTGGACATTTTTGATCAAACTGCTAGAGTACCTGTTTGGGTTAGGCTTGAAACTATTTTCATAGGCTGCGGCCACATTGACGCGATAAGACGATCTACACTTCGCACCTTCGATCAAATCGCGCGGTCTCTTGTGCCTTTACACTGCGTCAGACAGCGTCACGACACGACACAAGTTGACAACATTAATGTGAATCCAGCTTCAGTTACGTAGGTACTGTTCTAATAAATCAGTAACTACAAAACAGGTAAGTTCGTTGATAGGTTTATGTTGTAGGTAAAATAAGACCTTATTTTCATCCAATCTCATTCAAAGACATTTTCATTACAGCTAAGCAAACAGCTCTTTTTCATTCCTATTCTAGACTTCTAGGTAAGCAGTACCAATTTGTTCCGTCTGTCTCGGCTTATTAGTCCACGTACGCATGGACGTAAAAATATCGCGGCGGGATTTTCTCGCGCACTGGATCTTCAACGCACTGTGTAGTGCCGACAGTTGAAAATCCAACATTGTGGTTTTTAGACGCGCTGGTGACGAGGCGCGATGCACGCGATTCTCGACGCTCGGTTCACACAGAGAGTTGAAAATCCAGTGTGCGAACGCATGGACGTAAAAATATCGCGGCGGGATTTTCTCGCGCACTGGATCTTCAACGCACTGTGTAGTGCCGACAGTTGAAAATCCAACATTATGGTTTTTAGACGCGCTGTTGACGAGGCGCGATGCACGCGATTCTCGACGCTCGGTTCACACAGAGAGTTGAAAATCCAGTGCGCGAAAAAATCCCGGCGCGATATTTTTACGTCCGTGCGAACGTGGTTTTACTGAAATCGCATTGGTTTATTGAACCGCTGCCAAGCTGCTGATGAGTTGACTATTTATTTGTTTTAGATTGTAAGCCGAACAATTTAAAGGTACCATACCATGTATGTATATTATTTACATAATACGATATAAATAGGTTCGCGTAAGGAGTCTGTCTCATCAGTCTAGGCTTTTCCCCCAATATGTACGGCTCCCAGAACCAACGGCACCCAGGCAGGCGCTTTACTTTGTGTAAAATAATTTCATCACCACTGCTCTCAAAACGGTGAAGGAAAACATCGTGAGGAAACCGGCATGTCCTAGAACCAAAAATTCGAAGACATGTGACATCTACCAATCCGCACTGAGCCCGCGTGGTGGATTACGGCTCACTCCCTCTCATAGAGAGGAGGCCTGTGTCTCAGCAGTGGGAACGTTGTAGGCTGATTATGCTATGCTATGCTTATGCTATGTTGGGGTCGGCTTCCGGAGGAGGCAGCTGGATACCAGTATTTTACATGACTGACTGAACTGGGTAACACTTACACCCCTTGGTAAGACTACCAGTAACGACTGTCAAAGATCTACTAATGACAGCCAGGACGGGAACAACGGTGTTCTCCGAGGCACGGAGAAGTCTTGATGGGGATGTAATGGATGGTCACCCATCCACAGACTGACCTCGGCAAGTGTAGCTTAACCTTCGATCTACCTGTGCGACTGTTTAAGTTAACATTATAAGGGTATGTTGTGTAGTGACGACATTAGGTGATGTGATGTTCGTACGTATCCCATGTGTATTCATAAGCGTTTTAGTTTTAAATTATTAGTTTTTCAAATTAGGTTGGTAGTTTGTTTTTTTTTTGTTCGTGAAAGCTTGCTCGAACCTAATACGATAAGCGCTTTCCTCCCTTAGCCCAGTTTCGGAAGAAATTGCCAATAAAAAAATAAAATAAAAAATTCAATGTGGGTAATTTTTTAAGTAAATATTCCAACACAAAATTAATTTCGCAACGCAACATCCTTCCTTAAGAGGTAAAACCTACCTTAGGGTGACCACGCGGTATGGTATAATTAAAGTTTGTGCCTAACAAAACTGTTAAAGCAGGTAAATGAGCCTCGCCGGCACTCGACGAGCCATCCAGATAAGCTAAACAGTGACTTCCTGTATGCTAGCGTGGCCATACCTACTAATTATGTGGGACTGTCTAACATGACTTTTTATTACGATGTCACGAATAAAATTATGTTGGATCCTATCTCGTTTTGTTTTCGGTATTTTTATGGTTAAGGGACTCCGAAAATTATGCCATTTTAATGTCACTTTTTGTAAAAAGTCCGTTACAAATAAATCATGTAATAATTTTTAACAACTAATGATAATGTGTTAGAAAATTTGTTGTTAGTTAAACAATTACGTGACTGCGGGAAGTTCTATGCTTTGCGAGCAGCACCTGTATGCAAATTCTAAACTTGGATATCCTGTCATTGAATTTTGACCTCTGCCCACAAACTTAACATTGACAGACAGCAGTTTTCCTACTATTATGCAAGTTAATGTAATGTATAATGGAAATAAGTAATTTATTGCCCGCGTTTGATATTCCGTTTAAATCCGCGACGTCGGTCGGGTAAGATACCTATAGGGAAATAATGTTTGGACATGTCTTATCGTCGACTGTTTCAATTTGCCGATTCACCTCACGCAACTGCCGACTTATAAAGACGGCTGTGACATGACGTATGACAATCTGCATGTCTAGCCAAATTAGCTTAAAGAGAATATTTGTATTTTGGAGTTTGAATATATTTAATTTTATGACCAGCGTTAGCGTGAGAACTGTTTTTCAGAATAACTTAAGTTTTACTCACAAAAAACACAGGCATTATTTGATATAAAAAACTCACGTATTTTAAATATGAAAATTAATGTCTGTTGAATAGAATAAAAATAGATCCTGGGGGTTAATTAGTAGCACATGGCTTGGTTACCCTCATTCATATTAATATTTTTTTAACTTTTTTTATATCAACATTATATTTTGGTTAATTTTCTATTGTGTCACGTAACGCCTAAGTTTAGTGTGTATCGTTATTCCGGCCCCAAACGTCATAATATACATTTTAGTTCGTTTCAGAGCTAATACGAATAAAGGACATAGCCTATCTTCCTTCCGGCCGGACCAATCCCAACTTCGCGGGTCAAGCTGGTGTTTGTAGCGTAGTGGCGTTGACTCGAGTCTCGGCCTCGACCCTGCGACTCAAACACAGTATTTTTAGTTTTCATTGCATACCTAACGAAACGTGAGTCGTGACTCAGTAGGCATTTGTTTTTATTGTGTGCGGAAAATTTACGTGTAACGGCCTAGAGTTAACAAGCTGGTGATTCGGGATATGATATAAAGTGCGTATATGGTTGGAATTTAATGTAATAAAGTAGGTATGCTCTTGCTGGACTAAAGACAACAGTGATTATGTGCTACTCGCGTTATGGTAAGTAATTAAAAACACACAAGATTTATTCATAATTCATTAATTCTGTTCTTTTGCGGTTTTTCTCAACCAACTGTTATCTAGCACGGAAGCAGTGGGAAAAGAGGATACTTAAAAGCTCATTTACACCTTTTTTCTTGCTACTATTGATTAAGAAAACAACTATGTATGTTTATGAGTAAATCCTTAACATATACAACATATTACAAGAACAGAAATCTTATTAAACAACCAAGTATTCGCATAACATAAAGACCCGAATCGTACTGTTTTCTTTTTGCACTTACTAAAAACCGCTGTAAGACGGCGGATCAAAGAACTTGAGTGCAAACAGAAAACATTATCGTATCGTTTGTAAGTCGTATGTATGTCATTTGTATCGTCTGTGACGGTCCTTAGTCCCTTGCTTATTTATTGGCTGTATACGTCGAACGGAATAAGTTCGCCTGAAAAATAATAATTTATAAAAAAATTACCTACCTGTAATCATGCGTTCAATTCCAAGTAATATTTATTGATATTACACACAACTGTCAAATCTATCTTTTTTTTAAACGTTCTTATCGAGAGCGAACCGAACGTCGCAGTGACCCTTTCATTGGTTGACCCTTACAACATAAACTTGATAAACACATGATTCACAGTATTTTCCCATTCATTTCACAAACAGAACTTAATCAATAACCTGGAGGTCTCTTCTCATTTTATCGCCCGGAAATGTCCACATCCGGAAATCTATGATAAACAGATCGATACGGAGACAATTGTGACCTTCTTCATACATAATACCTGTGAATATATTTCTATTGTAAAAATAGAAATAACTATCATTATTTTAAAGAAACTGGATTCTGCGTCTATTCAAGTCTAAGTTACCTTTAGTTCTTTTATGATCCAGAAAACCATAATCTACCTGTTTGGAAGATTCCATACAGATGGATTCTGTTTCTCTAAATGAATTCGTTTATTCTGCTGCTGTTACGACACCCACGGGATGCGATGAGAATATAAATATTAATTATGGCCACTAAGTACTTACAGATGCATTATGATATATCAGTGATCTGTGAACCAATTACGAATGGGCGTTGTTCCTGTTCGAACGCATAAATTTTATTTCTCAGAAGGACGGCTATATCGACTGTTACGATTTTTCAATTACTGCGCACACGGGAAAATATTGTATTAATAATCTTGAGTATGTGTAAGAACTTTAATATACTGGATTAATTGTGTATGTTCTGCTAGCTTACTTAAAGTGGTATTTACTTAGATAGCAATTTAGACTAGATGCAATTTAATTGTAATTAATAGTGCACTTGGGACTTCATTTTATAGGTATTATATTAACTAGGTACATTCACTTGTTTTGCAGTGATGCTAATAGGTAATTAGTTTCATAACGTCTTCAATTTGTATTTATCGACTTTCTTGTCTTATCGGCTCTTAAATGTCTGCTTACCCAACCATGCAGTATAATTGCGAAGTCCTACACATACAGCGCTTCTGCCTTAAAAGTACATCGAATTTATAATGTTCAGGGCTCAGGTTCCAGAAAAAAAAACAAGACTCGATACATACGTATACATCAACTTCCTTATTTAACTTTTTATAACAAAAAATGTAAACCTACTCCACGGTCACTAAATACGGCTTAAAAAAAGAAATAAACAGGTTTATTTTTAAATTAACCCCAGCGTAGCGGTCAGCTGCGCGAGCGCAAGGGTTGCCTTCCGACAACACCGTTTCCGCTGTTAAAACTAACTAAAGTGTAATTTAATAGTTCTTAAAATAACTGAAAGCTTACAAAACATAATCAACTTTTAAGTCATCTGCATAAAGTTCAAAATCGTTTCACGTCATTACAGGTTAATCCGTCTAGTATTTAGCAAGTAGGTCGGTCGGAAACATTAATTTTATTAGCTTGAGTCATCATATCTATCAAAATTAAGTGGTTTTTGTATTGGTACAACCATATTTGGACGGTATTCGGTCGCAACGGTCTCCTGTTTTTATGGTTATCCTAATTAATTGATTTGCTTTGTCTTTGTAAAAAATATTATTTTATTGAAGCAAAAATTGTTATAGGTACACATGATAATTATTATTAAGGCGCTCCCTTTTTTGGGGATAAGCATTACTATGCTTTGCACAACATCGTTTTTTATTTTTTTTGTCTCTTTGCTTCATATTTTGATTACTTCCTTATTGATTTGAGATTATGTTGAGAGTTTATTATTTTTCCTTTCATTATGAGAACTTTTGCAAATTACAAGAATTTGAATGTACCTGATACGGTCATCCAAAAGGTACTTAGTAATTATAAATTATGTTAAACGGTATTCGGAGTACCTAACAATGAATATGGAATGCTAAAGACATTATTTCCATGCATATGCATTTTTATCGTCTCACACATATTAATAAGACAACTAAATAATCTATTAATAAATTGACATGAATACTGAACGAAGTTAATTTAAAGACTCCCACAAACAGGCGCGACGCGACAGCGCGACACAAAACCACCGCTCGTCACGCGACACAAAGCCAACGCTCGTCACGTGACACGCGGTGATTTTGTGTCGCGATTTCGCGTCGAGCCTGTGTGTACGAACCTTAACTCTGTCTTCCCCGCGGGCGATTTTTGTCGCGCACGATGGATTATCAATGCGCCGAGTATATATTGTACAACGGTTTTTTTGATGCGTTGAGAATCTTGAGATCTACTCTGCTGAATTCTACGGCTAGGCTCAACACGATCATTCTGATTCTACAGCACTTATTCCAATTTATTTGGGGTTGACATAACATGTCTGGTGCTTCCATACTTCCCTATTACGCCGATTAAACTCAACAAACAAGCCAACCAACAACAAACTCAACGACCAAAGCGCCATAAAAATCCGTCGCTTTAAAAAATCGCTCGTGCGTAACTTCCCCGGCTAAGCAATGTTCGAACGAGCCATTAAATAAATAGCAACAGCTGCTCTATTGTGTTCCCAAATCTACTCAAAGTTCGTCATTTCTTTGTCCTCGAAATCTTTGACACATTCGGATTCAGAAGTTTGTTATTTACATACCTACTTGATTCGTGACACATTCGTCATGACGTTTTAACTAAATAACTTGACAACGTTCTTTGTGTTATTCAATAAATTCTTTTTTTGAAGTTAGATATATCAATTGTGCTACTAATGCAGCGGAGGTTTAATGTGGTTCGATAAAACGTACCTACCTAGTGTGTAGAGATGTTTTATTGATTCGTGTTTTGAAGTTTACCTGTGAATAAAATACATAATGATACAGCAGTGGTGGTCGTAACGACTGATACTTAGGTCCTGTTTCCACCAAAGCGGAGCACTCGCGCGTCCCGTTCCCCGCTGCCTTCTACTCGCTCACTTGACTGATTTCGAGCTCTCACAGCTCACATCTCCGCTACAAATGGATTTTCAACTCCTGGTGTTAAACCGAATATTGAGAATACAACAGAGTGCATCGCGTCGCATCAACAGTGCGTCGAAACAACACATACTCGGCGCTAAACATCCAGTGCGCGACAAAATCCCGCCGCGATATTTTTACGTCCGTGCGAACGTGGGCTTACGAGGTAGGTCGTAGGTTTGAACTCGACATGCGCTTTACTTTGTGTTATTTATTTCATCGTGTAATGTGAAGTGTTGTTGCTGAATACCAGTATTTTACATGAAGCGATTGCTTCTGACCTCCACAACCCAATTACTGGGTAACACGATACCTGGGTACGACTGGTTGTCAGACTTTTGGGCTTCTTTATTACCAGTAATCGACTGTTAGAGATGTACAAATGACAGCCGGGACCAAACGGCTTGAAGTGCTTTTTGAGGAACGGAGCACCATCAATAACGTATCGAGACGAACGATACGTAATGGATGGTCATCCATCTACAAGCCGACCGCGGCTAGCGTAGCTTAACCTTCGATCGGCCCGTGCGGTTTCTACTTAATAGGGATGATGACAATTTTTTAGCTTACATACATACAGAATGTAACGAAATCTTATGACTTCATTTTCACCTACTTCTAGGAGTCAATAACTTGAAAATTTGCACAGGGGTCTAGGGCCGATGACAATACAATAATCATTTTAAATAAAATTATTTAAAAAAAATGTTGAGACAAAAAATTTAGAAAATAAATTGTAGTTAAAAAAAAACACACTTTAATAGCAAACGAACTAAAAAGTAGAAAATAATATAAAAAATAAAAGTTATTAAAGCGTGTTTTTTTTGTTTTTTTTTAAAGTAAGTATATTTTTTTATCTCCAAAAATATTTGTTTCCAAATAGTGCAAACAATATCACAAAAAGTGCAAGAGCTTAAAAATTGCCGAATTTAAAAAGTTTTAAAATAATTGCGCGACAAGGACGGAAATAATCCAATCCAAAAACTTTTAAAGCGTGTATCTTCTTCAAATTTACAACGATTTAACAGATTTTTTCGCTTATCTCACTTTTAATATGCCTTTTTTGAAATTACATTATTTTTAATATCAGGCATCATCCTTTTTATTTAATTCTGCACACTTTTGATATTATTATCCAGCCCAAAAAACTTCCAACTTAATAGTCTTATTCTGTAACACATGGCATGTGAAACACGAAGTAGAACAAACATTGTATTTCCCATACATACTTGGTAACGTGGGAGTGGCAAGGTGCTAATGATAACAAGGATGAGGTTCGTACTGCAACTGACCCTTTTACTACGCTCGAAGTTATGAATGGACTTGGAGGTTCGAGCGACCTGTTTTGAGAATGTTTGGAGGACACCGGAATCTTGAATGAACTTGAGACTTTGATGGGTGAGCGTATTTTTGGAGATGTCATACACTTTCAAAGAATATTATTTTAACGATCTTGTACAACGTTGATACTCATACAAATATTTAAAAAAAAAACTGTTTGAACTGGTATATTTACTATTTACTAATGGTACTATTTACTAATTTGGTATAGTTATGGTTTTTTTTTCAATATAAAAAACAGGCTATCCTGTTTACTAAAATTGCAGTATGCACGATATATATATATTTTGTGTCTATTGCAATTTAAATTAACTCAATAGAATAGTCCCCTTTATTACTAGCATAAAGTAGGAACCTAGTCAAATCTAAATTTTCTTTAATCTTTAAAGAATATTTTAAATTATAAAAAAAAAAAACAATGTAGGTATTCTTAACTTCGGAGACTTAAATATTTCGCCCTTGATTGAAACGTTTTCTACTACAAATTCCAGTAAAAACGTAAAGGAATAGTTACAAGTACAACGTCAGCTTTCAATATAAAACATTTTACTTTTATTTCATTTTCAAGTATCTACCTACCTACCTATTTGAAGACAAAAGCATTGGCTATAAAACAAAGCAATGAAAAGTACTTGAAAATGTATCTTTTATTAAGTTTTGCTACAAAAGCGTAACCTATTATTGTTTTATACTCTTACTGTAAATGATATTATTAACTATTTTCTTTCGATTACGTGAGAAACGTGGGAATATTATGAGGCTAAACTATGAATTAAGCCCAAACTCTTTTTTACGCATACTACTACACTCTTTTTATACACTCTACTCTTTCACTATACTCTTTTAATACACTCCTAAATACTTATTGGATTTTGCCACTAACTCCACAATTAATTTTTAAGCCTCTGCCTTCATTGTTTTAACAAGATCTTTCAAGTCTAGGCTTAAATTGCAAACATTTTTATCAATAACAAAATGGAAATAGAAATCCTGATCACATAAATAAGGTATTGTTCGTTTCTATCACGTTTCCTCCTAGACACTTCTGACTTTGGAAGTACCTTAGAACGCTGCCCTGAACTTTGTGAAGACTGTATGAATATAATACTTACAGGTACAGTAATTTAGGTATCACATAAATTATAAAGTTGAAAAAGAAGAATACCGAACCAGACGAGGTCAAAACGGTGAAATTGCAACCGCCCTCCCTCCGTTAAGTGTAGCTCCCCAAATTGGAAGCTTAGAAAAAGCCAGACGTTAATATTAGAAATGAGGGGTTAAGAGAGGCCTTCGAACGTTTCCGGACTTCGGGTACTTATTTCAGTAAACGCTGACTCGAGCCCCAAATAATAGGTAACTACTTGGGTATGTGTGGTCAGGTTTTCTGGCCAGCACATCAGTTTTTGTAATTAGGGTTCGAAATTTAAATGTTCGTTCTTAAATTGAGCTTTGTACAGCTTTTTATTTTTAATATTTTGTTAATTGATTTTTGTTTCCTTTGTGTTTTGCCTGCCATTCACTTTAAATTCTTCATTTGTTTTTTAAGTCTTGCATTAAAACCTCATCTTCATGCAAAAACATGGTTTAAATTCTGAATCTGAAAAGTTACTCAAACCGCTAAGTGACGATTTTGTAATTGTAATTAACTACCCAGTATTCTTATAATCTGTGGGATAGAAATTAAAATAAAAGGAGAGGCTTTTAATTACTTTTCGGGAGATAAATCTCTTAGGATTAAAATACGGTGAGATTTATTTCAAAATTTACTTAATTATTTCCTGAGGAAATATTAAAAATAGATTATTGTTACCCATGGACTACCATTTCGGCATCTTTAAAGAGTTTATTGAGGAAACTGATCGTTAAGGTGGGTGTCGACTTGATAACCTGTCACCGCTTATTGGAGAGTTTAAGTCGAAATTCCAACACGTATTTATATTGTAGACTGGCTTATTCGGTAATAGAACTGGTGCCATTTTTTGTAGATTTTATAATTGATTAAAAAAGAGAACAAGCTGTACTATATTCAACTTTGGTTTTGCCCAAGGTTAGACCAAAATTGCAATCACATGATATAAGCAAAATTCTTTGTTACTTCTCAAGATTTGAAGGCTAAAATATTATCGGTACGTGAATTGTATGTATGTTCTCTAACAATGCATTACGTAATAGAAACACTCCCACTCCTTTACACAAAACCAGCTTAACTTGTGCCCACGACTTCTTCGAGAAAGGACAATGCCAGACCCTGCCCCAGCTATTTACAGGAAATGTCAATTAATGAAAATAATTGTAATGATAAAAGGACCTTTTCAAATTAAATTGATTTTCAGTAGAACTTGCCGATTAAAAATCAATTATAAAAGGAATTCAACCCCTGAATTTCCTATTGCGTTACTCATTGCGCATGATACACATCAAAAATAGGTTTGAAATACCTGTAAAACAAAAACTCATATTACGATAATTATGATAATGCGTAACGTAAATGTTGTTTAAATCGCTTTTAACAATTAAAAACTGCACCTAACCTGTAATCAATGTCATTATTGTTTTAAGATTGTAATAGAAACCGCAAGTTCTACAGGCATTAAGACAAATGTTTAGTTAACAGTAATGATGCTGCATATTGCAGGCTTGTATAGATAAGTATCCTTAGTATAGATAAATGTATAATTTTATGCTACAATAAGTACATAGCTTATAACAATGCAATTAAAATACATTGTTGTATGTACTCTTATTTAGTTAGGTGAACATTCCACATTCAACCTCGTTGGTTGTATATTTCTGTTGACCTTTAGGACCCCCCAATATTACATGGTAACCCTGCCTGAAGTCTGGCGCGGCAAACCCAAATTTGTCTGTCTAAAGTCGAAAAAGAAGACATTCTTGAACCGGAATGCAGGAGGTGAAAACAATGACGCTCTTCTGAAGGACATCGGAGGAAATGGCACATGTGGAGCGACTGAGCGTTATTACCATCGTCAAGCTTGACGTATTATCTGTTTTGGTGATGTACTTCCATTTAAAATATTACCGAATTTGCCATCGCCAACGGATGCAGGAAGAGATCGGCCTCAACGCAACGCCAATTAGCGCATAAGAGCATCCGGGCGCGGACGAGTGATGACTGAAGGTACATCTGTCAACTAATCAAGCCCATCTTTAACCCGACAAATGTCGTATGAACCAACGATTGTTAAAATACACTCGAAACGACAATAAAATACATAATCGTGAAACCCCTTGAGCCGTTTGGATGTAAGCGGCAAACGGCTTCTAGTAGGCGATCGTTTGGTGTGTATTAGTTTTCGGGTCACCTTTGCCTGACGATTCTGGAATCACAGACGATTCCGTCATCTTAATACAGACAGACACTACATACATTAACTTCTCGGTGTTCACATTTTAGCCGGCTAAGCATCTGCTGACTTGTCCATACAGCACTAGTCGTAAATTTTGAACGCAATTCATAAGTTCTAATGTGCCTTCATTACTGTCAGTGACTCACACATATGTTTATTTCATAACATCTTGTCTGTAACATGTCGTGACTTGTTGAGACATGTCATGAACTTATCTTAAACATTTGCCCTCTATTAGATTGTATGGATTGTAGTAATTACTTTAATTATCCGTTGACAAAAGTGTGAAGTGATATTAATGATGCTAGATGATGGAGCGTGTGAATATGGGATGTAAAGTTGTAAATTGTCTCATTGGTAATAGTTTCAATTCAAGGGATATAGTTACAACATTAATTGATGTAGTTTTTACAAGCTTCTAAGAAGGGACAGAATATAGATAAAAGTAACAAGAAACATTATAGGGGATATTATTATAGTTTCGATATGATCTTGAGTATCGTGAGCAAAATTTTTGATTAGGATGAAGCGCTTTTATAATATAAACTAAGCTTTTACGAATTTCGTATTAACTTTGGCAAGCTTTCCACCGGATAAAAAAGGGAAGGAACGAATCTGGAGCAATATGTAGCCCTTTAAAATGTTGTTTTCGTTTATCTAAGTCATCGTCTTTGGACATTAAACGACCCATTTCTCAGCTCCGAAAAACCCGCTTGCAAGTTAAGTTAAGCACTTGTCACATTCTGTAGCTGACTAGTTCCCATAAAAACGTGGAAATATTACTTACATTGATTTAAAGTCAGAAGTCGTTGACAGCTAAGAATCTCGTTTCTTTAATGTATCCAGTTTCGGTATTATTCGAACCAATTACTTATTTTGTACGTGTTTAATCTTTTTCCGAGGAAGTCACTTATTAACAGGTTTGTTTTTATCTTTATGAGTGGTCGCCTCTGAATCACTTCACTTACTGAACTCGAAAGAAACTAATTTGGACACTGTTTGTTTCTAGATTTTGGGTTAATTGCTACCAGTGTACTGCCGGTACTTTGTGTATTTATTTATTTCGAGGCGATAAATGAATAAATTAAACTTTCTTCTTAGATGATGTGAATCCTTGAACTTGTTTGTGTCACGAATTGTCAAATGGCTCGGAAAATTATTCTCCTATTTGGAAACTTATTTTCTCTTACAAATTGGTCATAACAACTAGGAATTTTAATGTAATCATTACTGTTTTTGTTTTTGCCTATTTTAATGTAATGGATACTTTAGTGAACTTATTGCTGATGCACATGTGTGACCCCATTACAACACAAACTGCTAAAAGTGTGAAATCAGAGAATCTTTTAATAACCCCTAGTTCGAACTTAGGCTTTAGCACGTTTTCTCAAACATATGTACATAATTTAGAATTAGATTTATCACCTGTGAAAGGAAGGGAATCGCGTGGATGCCCACTCGTTAGTAATATTCTAAACGTGCCTAGGTAATTCCCTGAGAATTGGAACGCCACCTGCTGTGTTAGGCATAAATTACAGACGCAACTCTAATCACCTTGCAGATTGACATCGATTTGTTTCTGGTTACCACGGAAGGGCAATAGACAACGAAATTCTACTTTTTAATAAGCATAAGTACGCGAAAATATTTGCTTAATTCGTCAATGACACATTCCGGAATTAGACTTTGGGATCTTAAACATTTTCAAGGTTTAACAGAATGTTTGTTGATTGAAAGACTTTGTTTCAGTTTGATCCAAGAGTTTTTATACTGTCTTTATTTGTAAATGTGAATGACAAAATAAAAATTATTGTTAGTCTAGAAATGACCGTTACATTTTGCGTCATTGACAATGTGTAACCGTTTCGTTCTTTAGTCAGACTTGAACATTGTATGTGTATTAAACGTATCGAATTACGCTGCATCCGTATATCCAACGGTTTCTTTTTCGACACACCTGATAATTTAAAGATCGGGTAAACGGCTTTATGTACATAAAGAGTTGAACAAAAACATATGGATTGCTTACACGTAATGACCCCTTGCGGAGTCTTGAGCGGATATCCTTTTCATATTTTCTAGTGCTTTAGAGAAAACAAAAAAGGCTATTTATGCAAATATCAGCTACCGTTTACGCGTTTCCTTTTTCGTTTTATGCCCCAAAGGTGGTTGCGTGCCCAAAATTGTTTGAAGAAATATTAAGAGAAGAGTAAGATTTTCATAATAATGAGGCGATTTGTTATGTAAATTGAGCCTCAGCGCTCATTTTCGTAAAAGCAGTGGATTGGAGGAATTAAGGTGAATGGTTTGAAGTGTGCTGTCGAAATAAAAAAAAATAGGAAGTCTCCCAAAGCGTTCCTAAAAACGCAGGAAACAAAAGAAGTGTCAATAGTTACCGGTGTTGCTTCCTCTTTCTTGCTAGGTTGTCTTTTGGGTATGTGAAGCACTTCAACTTTACGAAATTCAATTTACGAATATATTAAAAAACTTTTATCAGAGCCATATTTTAGTCGATCCTCGAAGACTACTAGTAACGAAACACATTTCAACTTCAGAACATATTGAAACAAACTTACGAAATCAATATTCAAACAAAACAGGCCTCGTTATTAAAGGCATCAGAATTGGAAGGCTCTTTTTTACTCTCAATGACTACCTTGGGAGCTCAGCGTCTGGCGGGTTAACCGCTGTTCAAATCACCGTTGATGATGAATGATTACTGAGATTTCATTTAATGATGGACTCGGACACCGGCTTCCAACTGACAGCGTAAAAAGACAGCCTCAAATTGTCCGAGCAGTTTTTTATACACTTTGTACTTTGTAATGAAATGTGTAATCTTTCCTGGTAGAAGATGATGGATGGTCCTATTACAATATATTGAAGGTACGCTTTAGTTTTGATCGGTTCAATTTAGTAAATAGATGCTACTAGATTGATTGATTTTTGGGGTCTAGTAGACGTAACGCAACTTTGTATTAAATATTATATATTTTTGCCATAAACGGGAATATGTTTTGATTAGAACATAACGTCTTCTGTAACCTACATCTTTCGTATTTTCTTTGACATAAATCAAATTCTCAGAAAAACCTCGATCACTTTATTCATTTTGAAGAAACGTCTCATTTGTGTAATACAGGCTCAAACCATCATTTCACTGAACACCAAAACCTGTTCCAGCCGAAATCCTTAAATAAGTTATTCAGTTACTTGATCTCTTACGTAAACCTGATTGTGTACTATATCAAATTCATATTCAGGGCAAGTCGTAGGCAATCCTAAACTCGTAATAAGACAGAAAACCGATTATAGATTCCTTCCTTCTCTCCTAACGTAGGTAAAAACCTTATGCAAATAAAATTACATCTGAAGGTGTATTCGGAATATGGTAGCCAGTAAGGTGGTTTTGTGGATCAATTCTTACTAAGCAGTCTTGTCAGGTATTAAGTTTTGTGAACTTGGAAGTAATTGGGATTCTTGTTCTTTTCAATGTCCGTTTGGGTGCGTTTTATACGTGTTTTGCAAGTGATACACAGCATCCGTGCTGTGTATCTTTGTAAAGTAGTCATAAGTCTCCTGCGTATTATCTCCCGAAATTCTGGTAATATTCTCGTTGCCAATTATAATTCGTATTGTAGCTTAAAGACGAATGCGACCATCTACTGGTTAGTGATTATAAATCATAAATTGAAAGCTGGTTCTGATATATTTTCAAATCTTACAATGCCAACAAAAGAAGACAGTAGAGACTATTCATCTAATATTTAACGATCAAAACATGACACAATATAGTTTAACCAAAATCCTTTTGTAAATACATCGTTTAAATTATGCAAATACACCATACTTATGTTAATACAACTCTTCTCGATCATCAAGGTGGACCCGAACATGATCCCGACATATGTATGTGATTAGGACACTCGATTGTTCAATACCAAATTGTATTGTTCCATGATATATTGATTATTTATGACTGATGAAAACACAATAGGTTTTATCTCAGCACTTTGTATGATGAAATGTTTTTTTGTTTGTCATTTTTGAGCATAGGAGTTTTATTTGTTTTAGTACAGGTCCAGTTGAAAACCAGCTTCAGGCACTAGTTGTCTGGAATTTTTGCTGAACTGTAGTGCTATTCTGTATCAATCTCAACGTGAAAACTTAAGTGAAGTGAGCGTGGAGTGAACTGTCAGTGCCACCGATGCAAGGGATTGAGCAAGACGGGATGACACTGACAGCCCACTCCACGTATGTCTTCACGGTGAGATTTTTACAGAATCGACCTGCTGTGCCTTTTTGGCGCAGCCGTGAGGTACACTTCCCTGCTAATTTCTTACATCGCACTTTACACTTTTTATTTAATTTTTTATCTGATTTATATTATATTTTAAGCCTTTTAGTCTGTCTGCAGTGATTGTATGTCCTTGATAAAGGTCGGGTCGCGTAAGCATGTGTTTAGATCCTTCAGAATGTGCAAGAATGACATTGTAATTCATCATATGTAGGTGCTTCTCATTCTCACGGTAACTAAAAAGGTCGTTGGTCCATTCTTATTAGATTTTTATTTAGATTTCAGTCGGCTAGACTTATCTTAATTGCCGCTTTGTCTGCATTGTCCGTGTGGTTATACGTTTTGTATTGTTTAAAAAGTCTCTGCTATTTTTGTAAGCGAGCAGGATATAAATTAACTCCCATTATTTTTTTGAAAATTCGAACATGTGGTAGGTACCTATCTAATAATTTTTATTCCGACTTTCCGAAAGAAGCTATGCGCCTGTCCCTATAAAGGCTCCTAAAAACGGAGCGACACGCGACGCGAATCGCGCGCTACATCAAGGCACCGCTCGTCGCGTCACGTCTCGGTCTGTTTGAAAGAGCCAAAATATTTACCATTGACAAAAATTACAAAATTCCAAACATACTTACATCCCTTATTTAACCCATTTTGGGGATGCATTTTCAAAAGTCCTTTCTAAGTGCTCACATTCGTTACGCTTTAAGGTTCGTACACACTGGCGGAACGCGATAGCGCGACACTAAGGCACCGCGTGTCGCACTATGAGCGGTGCCTTGGTGTCGCGCTGTGGCGTCGCGCCTGTTTTCGGAAGCCTTTTTGGAACGCTTATGCAAAATTTCGTGAATTGTCTGTGATGTTAAGATTTTTTCCATAACCACTAACGCCGTTTTGGAAATCTGTGTAGCCATCAAATGACGAAGTTCCCTTGTTAAATACCTAGGACTATTAAAATAAATAGTACACTGAGCTCATAAATCTGTTCTGTGCTTAAAATTCATAATTTAAAATCCAAAAACTATTAAATCACATTTCGAGTATGGAACGCGGCCGTGGGCGAATGAATGGGGCGCAAGAGTTTGTTGACTGATCTGTCACTGGACAAGTTATGATGTAACATTATGTTGGGAACTGGACGGGTTATGTGTAGCATTTCTACTTAAGGCTCCCACAAACAGCCGCGACGCGACAGAGCGACACAAAGGCACGGCCAGTCGCACGACACGCGGTGTTTGTGCGAGCCTGTAACCGTCTGTTTCTTGTTTGTCTGCTAAATTTATTGCAATGCAGCTGTAAAAGTTATGTAATCATGCGAAATAGTTGTATGTCTTCCAGCAGGCTTAGCACGAGCGCCCTAGAGAAGCGTATTGTCGACGGAAGAGTAGACAAAAATGGCGTTTCTGTGTAGACAGTAGAAAGTTTTCTACTGTCTACACAGAAACGAAACGCAATTGTACGGTAAAAATGGGTAGTTATACACATCACTAGCAACTAACCCGTTGCTATGGAAAATCACTGTCTATAAAGCAACCTGAGTCTAAGTGTGTCCTCGTGCTCGCGAAAAAGAGATTTCGAGGAGCGTAGAAAGCGATTTCTATTCTACAGTAGAGTAGAAACAGAAAACGCCATGCTAAGCCTGCTGGTATTGCATAAAGACAACGTCTTTAACCATAAAAGTAAGAAACCAGCTCTTGTTTTGCATTGTTTGAATTTAGGAGCGAAAACTATAATCCCCTTAATAGGCATTGCTTGACTCATTTCTCGGCCTATTTCTTTAAAAGGCTGTCGTGCAAACAAGCCGAACACAATTAATTCCGAAATCTAATTCGGTAAGTAACTGTAAGACGAATGTAATTACGGACTTCTTAGCTGGTTAACAATCTTCCAAAAAGATGCGCAATTCGACATGAATGAGGGCGGTACTCACAAAAATAATCCAAATTTAGAAATCCGTTGCCATTGTACCCACAGTCGCCATTCACTGGTTCTCATCAAAAACTAGCAACACCACAGACAGGTGTGTTCCCGTCGTGCCCCTTATTTTTTCAACGTCCGTTCCCGTACGAAACTCTTCGACAAAGACGTTACTGCTCCATGAAACAACATTGCAACTGATATCTTATTCCACTAACTTTAAAGTTCAAATTACTCTGAAGCTGATTTTGAAGCTGTACAAGAGTTACAATGAATGGATCGTTTCCCTTACAATGTGCTGTAACGGTTAAAATTTCGTGGTCAACGGAAAATCAGTTTTAAGTGAACAAAATTAGATTTATATTAAGTTGATTAAAGTAAGAGTATCGTGTATCCTCCTTAATTGTGTGATTTTTAAATTATTATGGGATTCTCCAAATCAGGGCCCTTATTTCGGTTATTGTTGTTCAAGGGTTTAATCAAATTCATACGAAATGCCCCTGTTAAGCTGCCATTATTATTTTTAATCCTGGGTCGTCAACCTCAACATATTAAATAAAAAATAGGACAATAGAGGTTGGTGAAAAATATAGCGACGCTTTCGTCTCACGTAAAAGCGTGTCATCTCAAACTCTTTGCAATAGTGTGAATAATAACAGTTACAAAAGAACTAGGTAAGATTATGAATAACACAGCGATCTCAAGATTTCTAACGATACATGTTTTTCACGGCGAAATCCGTTAACGATATCAATTTCTATTCTTCACAGGTAATTAATTACTATCTTCCGCGTGATTGGAAAATTCTCACGATTCAGGGTTACAGCCGCTTTGTTAGAACCAGCATTTAACAAAATCATTTATATTGATATAAACTTAGAAACCCCGACAGAAGAAGACTAATTGCTCCACACAAATACATTTTCAATACTTGAATTTGGAATATCTATAGAATTAACCAATATAGCTAATTTTATCATGTTGGTCATATTAATTTTGGATAAGACCTTTTTAATGACGCTCCGGATGTGAAACTTAATTAGGCTGAATTTCTTAAGAAAATTTCTAATTATGAACTTTTGAGGCAATCACCTGCCGAATTGACAGACAAGGCAACTTTATTCAACTGGAATGATGAGAGTTATAATCAAGTTTTAGAAATATTCATCTCATCGCATTTATTTTTGTGCTTCAACTTTTGTATCAAATACAAATTGCGGAGAGATTGAATTATGAAACTATGGTCAACGTGGGATGAGCATTCGACATTTGCATTAGTTATGCGAACAAAATAAGAATGGATATGAAGCCTCGTGGAAGATAAAGATGAATATCGCATGACTCAAACATAAACCAGTCATCGATTCAAAAAAATAAAAAGTAACTGCTTCAAGATAATAAAAAATAACTGATGTTATGACTTACACCCACTGCGATTGTAGATGTACTGGGAATGTATAATTCTTCTTCACTTCCTATTATAAAATGTATAAACAAACTCGCACCCAATTCAATGTTTATGATCTCGTCAAGAGATTGACGATAAGAGATCGTCCTACTTACTTCGCGTCTTCACATCTATATTGTCTGTACCTAGGCCGATAATTAGTTATCCTCCGTCTCGAAACATAAAGAAGCTAATAGCAAAAAGTCATGATTTTTTTGTGCGTCTGACTGTTTAATATTAAGTGTAGATGCTATGATAGATGACCAATTATAATCAAATGCTAATGATTGCCTTTGACTATCATTTTAATTGAAACGGCATAGAAAAATACGGATCGTAACTTTTTTAGATTGTATTTGAGCATTATCCCGTGTCTCGAGGGACCTTCCGCTAATGTTAATGGAAGGCGTCTGAGGAAGAATTTTAGATTAAGCAAATAAGTGTCTTCCGTACAATAATATTTTCTCCCGCTTCGAGGAAATTTCCTTTGGGGTCAAACAAATAACACACCGTTATAAATTATGCCCTTGGATGTGCCCGGTACCTTACGATGGTGCTAGTTCCGCTGTTATTTCTACTTGAAAGGGTTGAGTGTATTTGTTATAAAATATAACCATCATTGTCATCTGAAGTGGTTTGTTACCTCATTATTTATGGCAGGGCTCAATAGTACCCTTCACACAATTCGAAAATACGGGAGGATATTTAATTGTTGAAATTACAATGTCTTTTAACTCGACGCAAGTTTTAATTATTAATTCAAATAAAAGATTATAAAAAACATGTCTTAATTGAGCTCTGTTTTTCTATTATGTGTAAAACTAGAGATCGTAACAAAAATATTAATTTTGATTAGTCTTTGTTCTGTATTCCCATCAGTTAATTCGAAGGTTTTTCCAGAGGTTAATGCATTCAAGAACATCGTATAGTTCATAAGCTTCTTAATACTTCTCACTGTTAATAAGGTGTGTTATTCTACAAAATAAACATTCCCAACCATTTGAAACGAAGAAAAACCTGTACAGCATTCAGTCTCACCTGCCCATTACCCTTTGAATAATTTCTGTGATGCGCTAAACGATTTACGATAGCGTAGCATGCCCAATTGAAAACAAGGCCGTCTTGGAAAACTGGCGTGCTCTGAATAGTTTTAATTACGAAATCATTGTGGCCGTTTTGCTTCGGAACCTCCGTGCCGGCCGTTAACGGTGCCGGCGTGAACGAAGAGAGGGATTAGAAGCATGCGCCAGCGCAGCTGCCGCACGCACGGACTACTTACTTCGTAAAATCGATCAATAAAACCGCTTTTTACAAGTGTCATCGCCTTCGGAACACGGCTTTTGACAATGTGCTCGTGACCATTGCTTAACAAGTTAATCTTTTGCGCATTCGGAAGTAAGTGTTAGGAACAGTTTTTTGATGAAGAAACATACGTGCACTGGGAATTAGTTTTGATGATTGTTGCTATAGAATTAGTTGGAATTTAGCCCAGTTTTTTGCTGATGTTTTCGAAAGAGCGGTTATTGACATAGGCAACGACTGAACAGGCGCCTTTATTGCTTATTTGTAGACGTCACTAAATGTTTTATTGAACGTGAAACCATTTCAATAGTGCATTAGTCGTAATCTACAATCGATCAGACTCAACGCTTTAAAACCTTAGTTTAAATGAATCTTTTCCATTACCTAGATTGTACATCAGTGATACTTTCATCCTGAACTCTCCAACCGTAATATTCCAACTTTCTCGACAATCCCTCATGTTTTAAATTCCTGTTACTCGAACGAAACTATGGCGTTCATGTTTTTGTCTGTGCCAGTTTGCTTATGCTCAGTGGCCGGTGGAATGTTCACGGTCCGTGGCTTCTTTCGAAACAGTCTTGGCAGTGCTAGTGCAAATGTTTTTATATGGATATGGTTAAATGGATTTGTGCCGGCGTCGACGTGTTTGATCGTCAGATCGTCTGATTCCGATCCAATTTTGCTTACAGCCTTTTTTAGATCCGCACCTTTTTTTCTCACAAATGTTTGGTGAAGAAAGTGGAGCACCTGTTTGTGTGTGTTTAGTTTCTTCATGCGAATTGTGAGCGAAAGTGTGAATTGACAAGTTGAATGTGATTAGCACGTGTGCACGAAATGAGTAAAGAGGATACTTTTAGGATTTCCGTTTCGAATTATTGTGTTTACTTTTGTCTATCTGTCTTTATAGTAATTTTCATCGCGATTCTATAAATCTGTTGGAAAGAGTTCGCGATTCTATATCAGCATTTTTTCAGTTGGACATATCTTCAGGAATGTCAGGTCGTGATAGTGCAGGTGTAGGGGCGTTGCTCCCTTCACGGTGCTCGTGTGCACTTCGGGGGCATTCGGTCGCACCCGTGACTCTCGAATTAAGAATGAGCTTGCGATTGGTTGTCATTATCGACGATTATACAATGTTATTTGGGAGCGTTATTCAAGTTTTTGAATATCGTCCACATTAGAGGCTCGAGTAGAGGTTTACTACCGACATTCATATTTATGTTCTTACGTAATTACATATCTATTAAATTATTACCGGTATGAAAAGGGACTTTCAATAATTATAATCATAACTTTACTAAAGTCTATTATCCTCGATAGTAAACCGTCAGTCTTAAGTGCAGTTTAGCATAATATTGTTCATCAATTATTTATGATATGCCAGAATCTCTAATCTGGCTTGCTAGTGCTTTAATTATTTAATTGAAAATGAAGTGACTTAGAATTCACGATCAAGTTGAACCTTAACGTAATGGTTTTGAAGGCTAATCCATCGCAATTTCTATTGTTCGTCGTTTTCTCACCGACTCATTATTCTCGTGTATAAATAATTACGCTTCTGTTACTTGAGCTTTTAAGCGAATATCCATTGTGTCCTAAGTTTCCGCGGTGTCAGCAACAGCGGTGATGTAATTTAGTATTTATCGTCAAGTTCTGGTGATTCATTAGAAGCTTTGTAATATTCAAACAATGTATAATGCTCTTGTTACTTCTAAATGAAACCAATGGTAGGTAGGCATGTTGTATTGTAGGAATGTCATAATGAGAATCACTGCAAACCTTGGAGCTTCGTCGTTTCAGTCGGATCCTTCCCAATACTGGTGTCTGCTGCTACGATATTTTCTTGAAATGAAAATACAAACGACTCCGGTACATCATATGTACTTATTGGTGGATCATAATCTATGTTGCATCGCCGGATATATACCTACTCAAACAGCTTTAAATTACTTGAACTTCTTAAAACCTTTTTCACAGAAACCTTTAATTCGTTAGCCATTATTCAACTAGGTCGCGTCTATTTTATAATAAAACTATTTGCTAAAATATCTATTTATTTATGAACTATGGTTGACTTACAGCAAAAATTTAGTTATGAGACTGACAGCCAATTACAAGTCATCACTCCTAAACACGCAATGGAAAGAAAGTGTGTGAACAACGCAAAAAATAGAAGAAAAATAAAGACAGTATAAAATTCAAGCATACCTAAGCTAAATTCATATTTCATATTATACAAGAACAAAAACCTAAACATACAAAATATTATTCCAGACATTTATTTATAGTGACTTCGCAACCGTTTTCTAGCTTACGAGATTAGTTTTGTTTATTTGAAATATGTTGACAATTAACTTTGAATAGAAATAGTCTTTATTATGTTCTATTTATATTAAGCATAGACGTTTATTGTTAGGAATAGAGATAAGATTATTTGTTGATCCAAACAGAAAATGGTGCCGATTCTCTTGTCACAAATGCCTCTAAACTAGACTAAAAATCACTCAAATTTGGTTTAATCCTGTCAAATGACGATTTTCCATTCTGAATATGACTCAACTTAACCATATTTTAGTTTGACAGCACTAAGATGGCACTGAGTTATAGGTTTAGTGAAAATGGCAATTTTGCTTTTCTGAATTTTAGGTTTTTCACCTAAAAATTTGATTGTCTAACTAAATCTGAACATGAATATGATTATTTAAAATCGCTATCGAAAAGGTGTGGAATAAAATTTGTTGGCGTGAACTAAAATTCACACCAACACCTCGACTTCAGACGTTCAAAAACGTTACTTTATTTTTTTTTGCTTATATATAAAACGGTGTGTCCTATCACAAAAATAATGAAAATTTGTTCCCTTTGAGGCCCCGAAACCTTCAAAACTCTACATGTAGATATTTTTATTTTATATATTCTGTACAAAAAGTAAAAGCTTCCATCTAAAATACGTCGAAGCTGCCCCACGCTGCCTCCGGCTCTAACAAAGACATTGCGTAACCAAAAGAGAAAAAAAACACCTGGAAATTATTTTTAAATTTAGAGGTTGTTTTTGGAATTTTAGTGAAAGTTCATTTAGTTTAGTTTGGTGTACATTAGAATCGGCACCATTGAGACGCTCTAATTAGACTTCTGTAGAACATTCTTGGGTTCAAAATATTTCATTAAAGGGTTCAAAATCTTGGTTGTTTAAAGCTTCTGCTCCCACCTGGGATCCAACTTGAACGTAAACAAATTTAAACAAACACGGTCTTAATATGCATTTCAAACGTGACAAGGGAATCCTTCAAGATACGAAGTTGTTAGTATCCTTCTTTGAAGTTTCCATATGCGAGGCTGTATGCACTCTGTAGTACCTCATACTTTATCATCTCAGCTGCATAAGTCCCAACTTTATGCTAGATTGGTTCCGTTCCTTTGTTGCAAGAATTTCTTAAAGGCGTAATGCATTCTTCACTTCGTTTATTTTCTTTTATAGGTTTGCTCATGTTTCTAGTTGAAGTTTCCGCATTATTTTGAGACTTGAAAAGAATTTCGCTTGTTAAACTGTTTTGTTTAGCCATGCCCTTTTCACTGCGAACTGTAATCCTAATATAGGGAAGTAATAATGTGACCAATAAGATTGTCTGAACCTCAATAGGTACTCTGTTCTTTTTCAGACAAACAAAATCCTTAGCGGAAATCAAACGGAAATTAACTAAAAACTTTCGGGCTTAAAGTAGCCTTTAACTTAAAGTTTAAGGTATTCATATTTCTGAACACATTTTGCACGACCTTCAATAATAAAGACTCCTGCCTCATCCTCTTCCCCTGAAATATTCTTACTGTCACAAAAAAGCAAACAATAATCAACATCTGTATGATTCTATACAGCCCTTTAAAATGGAAGTTTACGAGTCCGTATAAGCATAACCAATTTACAATCGGTTTGTGACTATTAAGTAAATCTGCAGCTCGAATTAAAAATTATCTCCGTTTATCATGACCGTGAGAGCGTGTTTTTTTTATATATTTTAAATATTGATATTGATGGCATTCGAAGTAACGGTGTGTTGTTTGTTCTCTCACGGGTTTGTCGAATTTGGGTACAAAAGGTGTTTCTATTCTCTATAGAATCTAGACATACATTGAGACGGGCCATAAAGTCTACTTGATATAACGTAGTTTAGAAACTGTCTTTGGAAGATTTGATGAGCCAATTCTGTGTATCAACATCATGATTATCATTCGGTGGAAACACGTCCACTGCTGGATATAGGCCTATTCCCGCGACGAGTAATTACCACAAATTCAATTACCAAAAAGTTCCTTTACATACCTTAACAAGTAATATATATGGGCATATATATGGGTTCTAGTTCCATTTGAAACTCACGCAACATTAATCAAGAAAGCTTACCGTCCTCCCCAAGGGATTTAGTGTAAAGCGCAAATTGATTGGTTATTCATTTGCAGGGGATATGTCGCAAACATTGGTATTCCTGTATTTACCAAGGTATAACATACTTGTGAGCTCATCTGAGGTGTGTTTTAGATCAAGTACAAGTGAAGCGTATTGTGACACGTGACGAACTTTCTACCCATCTTGTGTTCCCATCATAATCTTCTCTGCCTCCACGTTAGCTAGATAGGTCTCTTGCAATTCCATTACACAGTTTCCATCTTTAACCGTCATCCATGTTCGTCCAAGGCATCTTTATTCAAGTCAGGTTGTCTATAAGTTGGCAGCACCTGCACATTGTGTTACAAAAGTACATCAACAGGTGCATAATCGCTAATAATACATTCATCAAGTCATGACGTCAAGGTGACCCAATCCAAGCGAAATTCGTAGGACCATGGGAATTACAAGTTCCCAACATCGGATTTAATCAGTACCCTAATTGCGTAATACACAATCAATCGGTAAAATGTTGTATCTTGTGTGGTTAGTACATTTTCGCGTGTCAGTGCAGATGGCAAGAACGTTAGTGCATTAAACTTCTTGCTATGAAACAAGCAGGATAACATTAAAGCTGTTGTTTCTCCTCTTAAATACCGAAATCGAGTAACAATTCCAACTAATTCAGAGTATACTATGTTTCATAATACACACAATTTCTGTATACCGAACTAATTTCCTGCGGTTACTGCAAACGACTTTAGCAAAGCCATTACGGTAGCAATTTACGTTGTATTGCACTATTATGGACGATATACCACTTCTGTCATCTCTGTAATGTTCATTGTGTATCGATTGTTAATATGCATTAGAAGTTGAGGGTTATTGGCATAGGATGAGTGGCCGAAAATACATTGTTCAAGTCAAACATCAGAAACCCCATCTTCATGCATAAGGTAACAAGGCACGGTGAACTTTTGCTTGCTTAGTTGCAGCACTTGCAGTAACCGGGTTGGTTATTTATGCTTGCGTTGTAAATACACCCAACAGCGTTTGGTTGTTGCTGATCTTATCTTATGTATTTCGACTTTATGTGTCATCTATTTCGTGGATAATAGTCTTGCATTCCCTTGCCGATCGTTATGTATTTAAAAAGGGCCATTAATGTTTTCCCCCGATGCTAAGGCTTAGTTTTCGGCCCAATGTAGCGGATTTAGGTGCTGAGCACTTTGTTTCTGTGTTCATTTATTTTTCGCCTTTAAGATACGTGTTTTTCTATTTTTATGGATGGTGTTTTATTTATCTACATCATTTCTAGTTTTTGTTTTGTTATAAACAGTAGGTACCAATTTAGAAGTTTTGTCATAAAGTTGTAGGTAATAATAAAATGTGTTGCGTATAAATATTAAGCACTAACTTCAAGTGTTTTAAATGGCATCAATCTCGCAAATACCTTGAGCCTTGAGATAATATCTTTCAGAATCGACTCATTTGACAACATTATAATTCTTTGTGGCAACATCATACGATGTTATAACTATATTGATGTCACTCACATTTTAATTTCTGGACATAAAAGTTTTTACTCGACAATTGTAATTACTGTGCGAACAACAAGGCTTTTAATTCTTGCTTCCGTCAACATAATAATAAAGAGAATAAAATAAAATAAAAACTGTAAAAGCTTTTTCGTTATACCAATCATGATCCCGATGCAAAAAATCACTAAACTATATCGCTATATTGATAGAAGAAATGCTGTCCTTATTATTTTTTCCATATTAATGTCCAGTCTCTTTTAGTATTATTTTAACCTCCACAACACAGCACTCGTCCACGTGTAATTAATACTTGCTATCGATTTCACATCACGTTCATAAAGCTTCGCATTCACAAGACGGATCGCGTATATAGTCTTAATATCGAATATCACAGACTGTTTTTATCTTACAAAAACACCGATATGTTTTCACAAGTCCCCATCGTTTATTTTCTTTGTGTTACCAATGTAAACACTCTGTGGTTAGGCTAGTTATTTGCCGTCCGTGTTTTTGTTTCGTTTCTTGTTCGCTTTTCTTGGTGTTATTTTAATCATTGTTGATAATAATGGGAGTTGATTCAAGATCATCTTGCATTTCGTACAGGTTTAGGAAAATGTCACAAATGATGACGATATCGGAAGAAATAGCTTTATATTTATATTTTGGGTATTTCCAACGGAGCAAGGTTTTTTGGATTTGATTAGATTTTAGGCGTTTTTCTTTTTTATTCATTTAACCATCTAACGGCCAGTTTTTCAACCTAAAAACTTTATGTTTGAGCTATTGTTTGAAAAGGACCTTCTTTAAGACTATTATTCGATATAGTTATAGAATATTTACTATTATATTATATTTTGTATTCATATGTAGTTAGTTTTATCACTATACAGGTTAATATGGCTGCCCATTTCGCCTTCATAACTGCTTCCATAATGGATTCTATACACAGGGGAAGGACCCCTTACCTTACGACCTGCCATGACATCACAACTTGATGACAATTGTATGTAATAATAACTTAATAACGATAATGTACAGCCTGTGAACTTGAATGTTAATTATGCATTGTAACTTGATTAACCCGTTAGGTTGGCAATTAAGTAACATTACAACACAATGCTTTGGGATTAAAAACTTAGAATATGAAGACAATGACGCTAGTCAGACAAAAATGATCACATAACAAATTTTAAATTGATTATTATAATAAACATTCATGTTTTTTGCATGTTAGCACTAAGAAAGTAAAAAAATGCATTCCGTTTCTGGGCGTTCATGCTTTTTATGAGAATATTATCTGATTTGGCATCTTGCCAGATCTACGAAGTGTAAGAGTGGAGATAGGGTCGCGTCTTGGTATTTAGGACCACCGGTTAGTAAGACTGATTTGTTGGCACCGAACCACCGATTAGTAAGCAAAAGTTTGGTGTACAAAAGAATAATTTTCCACATAACCTGCCAAAATCACAGGCAATTCTGGTAAGTAATTCGTTAGAAAAAATTAAGAAATGCTCCAATATATGGTAACAGTGGTGATAACTTTGAAGCTACTGTTGTAGACAATAGAAGTTGTCTGTATCTCATAACCACACACCAAGCCCCACCTCTTCAATAGAATGCAGACTCTACAGTATAACTTACTCCGTAGGAAAACAGACCACCTGGTACGTTCGTAACGAAATCCTCCATGTCGACCTCAAAATCCCCCACTATCCATCAATTTATGAAACGCAACTCCAAGCGTTTCTTCGATACCGCCGCGAATTATCCCAACCCTCTGGTTTTCGAGGCTCCCGTTATACCCCCTCCACAATTAGCCTAGTCCGCCGTCCAACGCATGTCCTCAACGACCCCGATGACCACATAACTCTCCTCCAGGAGAGCAGTAGGGCCACCAGTACAGTTGCTCGACGAAGTACCAGCCCGCGCCGTAGCTGAGCCTGTAGCTTTAAATTCCCATGATTATAATAATCGTCAAAGTTTGATCCAGCCTGTCCCATCTTGTTGTCCTCCGTACAGCGACGCCCTAAGCCGAGGTCCGTACCCTACAGTGGGTGCCCTTAGCGAGTAGTCGCTTAGTAATGTATGTTTTTCGCCCCTGGCTGAAGGCTTTGAGTTCGCTTAAGGCAGCTACAGGATAGTCCGGTTAAGTAGTGACGGCCTCTCAATTTCAACTGCGAGATGCCATACATAAAAATTTTAATTAAAAAAACTGCTCATAAGTCAAAGACGTTGTACAGGCATAATGTGTTTGCAAGTTTTAGCATATCCATGTCTTAGAACAACTCGAGATAACTTTGCTAGTTTAGAGAAAAAACTGAAGCATTTAATATAGCGGCACTATATGTATTAAGGTGTCCAAAAGCAACTTCAAAATATTTCTATATTTATTTGTACTTAATATTTAACCCTCGTTTAGTAATTAAAAGCCACGCTACAAAGATAGGCAAAACATTACCGCTATTAATCTCCCCGACGACCGTTTGCCGCTTGCATGAAATGCAAGCCATGGATGGCTGGGCATAACGTAAATTGTGTTTTGCGTCAAGAAAAAGCAAACGTCTTTTTTCGCTTAGCTTTAGCTTTAGGGGTCCGAAGACTAAAAAACACGTATGAGCAAAAAATTTATGCAGCAATATCTAGATACTTACTAAAACAGAGAATATATCGGCGCACCGATTGCTTTTAAAATGGTTACCCATACGTCAGCGCAGAGAGTTAAGGGCTCTGTCTAAGTTGTATTCTATACTCGACAAACCTACTTCTCCTTCTTACCTGACCCGCCATTTACAATACTTATGCTCAGCCCATAGTAAAATCTTCGTTTCACCAACAACTGTCTTCTACGATGTCCGTCTCACCGCTTTGGTTTATTCACTCTTCTTTCTTTGTCCAGGCGGTCTTTCTTTGGAATGCGATCTCTCTGATCCCTAGCCTAGTTAATCCACGGTTGAGGAAAAGGGATTCGAACATTCTTTGTGTTGATCGCAGTAAAATAGCCCCTCCTACGTAAAAGTATTAATCGAATGGCTCCACTGGTATTTTCAATCAAATTCCACGACAGATATAATATCTTAATAATAATGTGTTTAAAAAGAACTGAAACAATTTTTAATTCATATATGTAACTACTGAGTTAATGGAGGACACTACTGATATTTAGATAAGTATAATATTACATTTAAGTTAATTTTATTCTCCTCGTTGGTTAAAATTGTGTTAAAAGTGCTCTTTTATTTTCAATGTAGATTTAAGTAAGTAGATTTAAGTAAGTATATTTTAAGTTACTCTGTCTTATGTACTTGTTCTTAAATCTAGATCTAGATTATTATGATGTTGACATTAGTAACTATGTGTTAGTACGTAAGGAATTGTGTGTTAGTATGTAAGTAATTGAACTACTTATTTTATTTTACATGTTGTCTGCGGTTTCGACACAACAGATTTTATTATTATTTGTATGCTCTCGAGTTAAATGAAGCGAACTCACCATCTTATTACAACATCCTATTGTAATCAAACCTACATTTATGAATAAATTTGATTTGATCTGAACATCAGGATGGCAACAAGTCACTTATCTTTCAAAGTGAAAGCCAGTGAACATATTCGTCAGTAAAATTATCTCAGCGCTGATTTGCTGGATTCGTTTTCTCATCTGCTCTAAAGTTTAATCTGTTTTTAAGTATGTATCTATGTATCTATGTATTAGTATTTTATTCTTTTTTCGAGTTTTCTATCCGTTTTGTGTCTGCCCCACCCTAAGGTTAGGTTAGAAAATGCCTCAAGCATTAAGTCCTCCATTGTACAGTATTTGTTTTTCTTGTGCATTAAGTTTAATAAATAAATAAATCAAAATATAGTTTTTATTCCTACACAAGAAGCATTGGGACTTGTTTTGCTTGACAGCAGGTTTTGTATAGATATTATCATATTGAAAAATATATTCAAGATCTTTAGCAATATTGCAGTTTTGAATGAAAAATAACTTGGTCGTCTAAATCAATACCATCTTAAGCAAAAAATTCATGTTTCTAATTAAATGCTAACAGAAGACAACGCGAACTTAATACAAAAAAAAAACAAGCACAAACTTAACATTATAGTTAAAAAGCATGTTCTCCCATACATCGATATACGTCACGATCAATTCTCCAACTGCAAATGTAAGTTTGCAATCGCAAAAAAAAAAACGGATAAAACTACAAACTACCGATTTCGGACTTTTTCCTGTAATTGTGCTGTGAGACCTTGCTTGTTGCCATATTTATTGATTCTATGTCAACAGTAAGTATCCTTATAGGTTTGGATGCATTTGCGGTATCAAAATATGTCGCATATATCGCCGTTTTTTTTTTTTGCGTTGACTTTGAAGCTTGATTTTTAAGAGCTCCAAGGCACCGTAGATCTAATGTATTTGATATTAATTTCAACTTGTTACCTCCACGCGTTCTTGAGGAAAAGGGTCTTGACAGACTGACAGATAAACAGACGGAAAACGAAGTGATCCTATAAGGTTTCGGTTTTTTACTTTTGAGGTACGGAACCCTAAAAAACTAAACGAATATTAATAAATGTATAACTTGAATACACAATCCCGTTATCCCTTTCAACACCTCAACATTTACTTATAATACATACAAAATAATCAGCCTATAACGTTCCTACTACTGAGACACATGCCTCCTCTCTATGATAGGGAATGAGCCGTAATACACCACGCGGGCTCAGTGCGTATTGGTAGATGTCACATGTCTTCGAAGTTTTGGTTCTAGGACAAGCCGGTTTCCTCAAGATGTTTTCCTTCACCGTTTTGAGAGCAGTGGTGATGAAATTATTTACACAAAGTAAAGCGCATGCCAGGGTTCGAACTCACGACCTACAACTCGTAAGTCGGGGCCGTTACCACTGGGCCACCACTGCTCCTAAAATAATCTCAAGGTAATACTTACAAATTGTAATCCAATTACTGTAATAGTTGAGGTAGACCGTTTTTTTATCATAGTTATTGTCCCGATTAACCTTTGAATTATTAATATTGCGCCAACAAATGTGCTAATGGCATCTTTTTCTCATAATAAGGTCAAAGTATGCCGCGCATTCTTCCTTTTATCAACAGAAATACAATAATCGATTATGAAGTAATATGATGAAGTATTTTAGCCCTAAAAGAAGGTAGTATGTACCAGTGAATCTGCAGTATCATTCAGGCATTCCTCATCCTCATGTCCTTTATTTCACATAATTTGAGATCAGCTTAGTTTGTCAGCGTGTTTTCTACAACACTACATATTTTCTAGTCATATCATCTTTCATACAATCCATCGTTTTTTTTTCTCTCTATCTTTATTGTCATCCACATTGTAACTGAAAACAGCTTTTCTCATAAAACTTATTCAAGTGTAACACAAAGTCACGCCTTCTTACGGTTCGGCAGAAACTACACAACGCCATCTGCAACGATCCTCACATACTCCTTTTGATTCGTATACGTTCATACATTTGGTCATGCATGCACAACGGTTGCGAGTACTACGCACCTGACCTTCAAATTAATAGTAGCAAGATTCCACAAAAACCTAAATCGAAACATAGGAAGTTGGATCAAATGGATTAGTGATTGAAGAATGTTGTTATTAGATAAAATTAAGGTGGTGCTGCCCGTCCCTTCCACATTTTCCCATTTGACTAGAGAAGTAATGGACTAACCGGAAATAATCTGGTTTATCGTCATATTAGATAAGAGTTTTCTTAGGGCCTTTCTTGACATTAAAAAGGAGATCAAATTTTTGTTAGGAAAGAAGTAAAGCAATACATTATTTTTTCACAAAATAAAGTTAAAACTTTATTTTCTTTGGAAGGTCAAGGTTAATTTCGTTTCGAATTTCTTTAGCATTGACTTTGTCATTCTAGAGAATAAATCTTATTTTGCTTACAATGTCCTCAAGTCTCCAAGGCCCTACGTAACGGCCTTTAAAATTCTGTTGTTTTATCTTGAAAGGAGTCCATTAAAAATAAGGCTCTCTGAAACTTTTGTCTGGGTATTCAGGATTAAAAATTGGATGAAGTAAAAGTTAAACGGACAAATGTTTTAACCGTGATTATCGAGCTGATTATTGATTGCTGTTATTTTTCAACAATTAATAGGTACATTCCATAACTCGTCTTTCGCAATACCTATTTAACGAGTCTTGTGGCTTTTTAGTTGCCACTATTCACACGAATTGTTCGACGGTCGAATCCGACAATCCGTTTGAAATTACAACCTGTTCTAGTTACAGGCAGTCAATTTATGCTCAGCAATCTGCTAGCCATTAACATTCCCGAATATTGATTATACACTGTACTATCCAGATTTCCTGTTCTGTTTGTCCAAGCGTGATTCAATGATAGCTTAATGCTGTTTACATTACGCTATCATTGAACCACGCTATTGGGTTTTGATTATTATCTGCTTTGTACGAGTTAGTGCAATGTCTCAGATTTTCTTGCCACTTCTGATTTTGTCTCATCAGTAACATTAAAGACAGTTTTAGGGATCTGATGCTTTTAGTTTGCCAAATCTTGACCAATGACTTGAACAATGAGACACTATCAAATATTAATCTATTGTTACGTTACTCCTGGGTATGTGCAGGCATAGATTACCTGATCTTAATTTGTTAGAAGGACAATAAGACTAGATTAAGTAAAGGATGTTGGAAGTTGAAGTAGAGCCGTGTCTTTACAAAAACTTAAACTATTCGACCATGAACACAACACATTAAACAATACATCTTTTGAATTATACTTCGGATTCTTCTTGTAAAATTAGCAGATGCAACTTTTTTTCTATTAAACCGGAACTAATGCATGCGTTTGTTATCGTTAATCAGAAGGTCAGATAACTGTTAATTAAATGGATGCTAACAATTGGACTAATTAAGTACACGCTTGTATCGTTCATTATTACAAGATAAATGTGATACACTATGTGTTGGTGGCTTTTGTTTGTTTAGGGAATATTATGTAAACAATATTCACCATAAATAAAAATTTGATAGGCCCAGGAAGCGTTGCTGTGATTGTTTACATGCCTCAAGATCCGGAACGAGATAAGGAAGTAACCGAAATAGCTCTCGGTAAAATCAAGTTAATGGGATGAAGGAATGAGATAAAATTCTGCATTCTTGTCACCGAAAGTTACACGTCCTTTATTTATATGTTCTCGATTCGGGCCTAACTAGTAACATGAATGAACAGTAGGTAACAAGTTGGATCAGATTATAAATCTAACGATAGGGATATCACTGCTCCAATTACGACGGAAAAAGACGGAAAGAGATTTCTAGTTCACTTTAAGTCCCCTGTCAAGTTAACCATGAATGAATCTACAAGTTTTTTTAATAAAAATAGTGGCTTAGCTACTGAGTTTCTTATCAAAGCGACAAATAAATAGTAACGGAAATGGGTATCGACGACAAATGAAAGTCAGTAATCTGGATGTCTGCATTAAATTGAATTAATTATGCTTTTAATCACACAGTAAAAATGCGTTGGATGTTACGGTCATGGCCCGTAATGGAATGGGTACAGGTGAACTTGCTGTCGTGTTATTTTTCAATGATGTAGATATTTTGTTCAATGAAACAGAGGCTGTCGTGAAGATGCAAATCTCGTTTTCTAATAGTAGTGTATAGAGAAATTGGAATCATTCACTGGAGTGGCAGGTAAACAGTTGGTAAATTTTGTCACCCAGGAAAATATAACAAACTATCATGCCAGCAGTCGGACTTTTTAACAACCCAAATAAAATTTCGCAGTAGTCCGGGAGGCCATAAATCCGCAAAATACTCTAGAGGGCGTAATGTTCGCCGAGGGAACAATTCACAACATAATGTCAGTAATGTTGGGGCAAAAATCTTTTTATTTAATATCAATAGTAATTTCATGACAGACGGAAGACAGCCACCGTTGCTCATAGGAACTTTTGTTTGAGTTTTTTTTTAAGTCATGGGATGACTTAAAAAAATACTAGGTAGGTAGGTGGAATTTATGTAAACAAAATTACATAAATTGCAAAAGACAAAACCTACTTATACCAGTACAAAACAATGCTGATATTAAAAATACTTCACGTTCTGTTGAACAACGGCTTTTCATCTGCACGACACTGCCAGGACAAGTTAGAACAATAAATTTCTGCTCACATGTGGAAGTGCAACAAAATGGTTCATTGCCGGCACACGCTACAACTCTTGCTTGTTATAAACTACGGACCTTTGAGTATGAATGAAATGAGCTACATAAAGGACTGACGTAGTCCGTGGAACTTCGCGAGAAACATTAGCAGTGTCTCTAGGCAAAGTTATTTTCAGCGTTCGGAGTGTTAGTATGGTTTTTTTTCTGATTGCACAAGCAAGGATTGTTTTGCTTGTGTCAGCCGATGGCTATTGAATGCTCATGTAAATATTTTTTTATGTAAGTGTTTTTCGTAGAGCGTAACATTTTTTTTCTTTCATAACCTTCTGTGCATCATGCACATCATTTCTTTTCTCGTAAAGTTGGTCTGGTTGATACTCTAAGAACTTCAAAGTCAGACCTTTTGATACATTATACAGGAACTTTTTCTATCGTCTCCATTATGTGAACGGGCGAGTTCTCAGGATTAAATCCACGGCTTTATTCTCGTCTTCATTGTGTGAGTATTGTGAATCGCGATTTTTTGCACATATTTTGAGATCACTGATTTTGATGCAGTATTCTGTTGATGGGTATGAAATAGCGCAGCTTGGTTGAAGATATTTTAAGTATCGTGGCTTTTTTTATTCACATTGCCATTAGCCTCTTGTATTGCCAGACATACAGAGCTGAGTCGATTATATACGTCTACAACAGCATATAATTATGGCTAATATACGATAACGTTTATTATGAAGATAAAAATATATTACCTCTCTTTTCCTTTCTGTAATATTCTTTTATGCACATTTTACTTGAGAAAAAGCATTGGCGCTATAAAGAACCGGTTCAACGATTAAAACTTCCGGTGAATTTCCTGTATTCACATGCAATACTTTAATAACAGTACCTGAGATTCCAATTATTCTACTGGTATATTGAAGTACTCTCACCAAAACACCAGAGATTGTTATCTCTTATTAGAATTGAATTCCCGGATATACAATACAATATCCGGATACGAGAATGATCAATTGATTTCTAAAATTATCGAAACTAATCGAAATGTGAATGAACTTGTTCAGTCTTCAAACAAAGATTATCCTTCTTCTTTCCAAACAGGATGCATCTAAGTAGATTTGATAAAAGTATTGAACTGGCATCTTGTGCTGCGGTTTCTTAAGTATTACTGGTATTACCAACGAAAATATCGCTCCATTTGTTTATAACGACTATGGACAAAGCGGTTTCGACTTCCTCTCAATAAGTGGATAATGATCTGTTATCTCGTTTTGCTCGAACACCGCAATTGGTAGTTTTTGTAGCTGTTTGCCTTTCCGGCCTGTTTCATAGTTGGCAAGAAAAATAGAAAATTAGATTTTTATAACTGGTTTTCCAGTTTTTGTCTGATGGGTATGGCCGTGTTTTCATTTATATTGTGGAACTGGTTGATGTTGCTGAGAGGATTGATAATTCTGATTTGAACATTGATATGAAAATCTAGATCTTGTCTATTTCTGGAGTTATTGCATCCTTTAATTATATTTTTATCGCTGTCTTATATGATCATGCGATTCGATCAGTTCTACTGAGTTATCTTTAGAATAATATATGATATAATTACATTAAGCCAATGACTCGTATTATGATAAAATCTCGAGGGCGTCGAGACATTTAAATCTAAAAGTTTGTTGACCGATGATTCTTTGAATATTTCAAATGCGTTCAATGTCGCCTCTTCATACCTAATGGTGAAATTTTTTCATCAGCCTTTTTATTATATTTCGTAGGACAATAACATTGGTTTTGTTCAAAAACTTTCTACTACTACTATAATTTGGATTTTGACAAAGTTCTTATATATTTTATTTTTTATTTTTCGGTGACATTTGTGTTATTCGCTTTATTTTCTCAAACCCTCCAAAATTATTCAGGTTCATGACCTAACAAGGACAATGCTTCAACCCCAGGTTTTTAAACCAAAGATTTTATGAATACATTTTTGCCAACCAACAGTCCCATTTCGGTCTGTAATGAGATTCTAAATGCCGAGACCCCTTTTTACTAATTCTAGTTAATATCCTTATGTTTTCCATCTTGTCGAAAGAGGCCTTACGACAAGTCCCTTGTAAGTGCTTAAAGGCGCCTAGCGCCAACCTAAATAATTTTGGATGTTTTCGGCATAATTCGGCCATTGTTTCGACTTTAAAACTTCTAAGTGTTCAACTATTTCGTCTTTAGGAATGGGCGGTCCTCAAACAATGTTGACCTCGTCGTTTATCAGGTCTTTAATCCGGAAGATTTGGAGACAACGTGACTGCGTTCCTATTAAGAATTTCTTAGTAAATGAGGAGTCCCGGAGCTCCCAGTCACGTTCGCAATTAACGTTAGCTGAGTTTGCGGATGACATTAATTTGTAAATACCTATATGTAGATGCATGCAGTGCTATATATGGAAAATTAACCTTGTTGGTCAAAATATTACTTAAATTGTAAGTAACTTTGGCTTTGGTTTTATGTTGGTTTATAAACGGATGAGTTTTTAAAAAAGTCTTTAAAAGCTTCAATATCGTAGAAACTGTTTAATCAAAATTTACTGGTGTACTATAGCCCTTTCCTTTGTCTCTGCCACAAGGCGTATCAAACTTTTGTTTGTTTTTGTTTGTTTGTTTGGCATCTCGCAGGTCAACCTATGCGGTTGTCGTCTGCTTAAGTGGACTTGCCTGTGGATTCCCTAATAAATTAAGGCCTCCAGCCAGGACTTAAACTTATATACTAACTAAAACTAAGCGACAACGCTAAGGGCACCCCCTGTGGGGTACGAACCTCGGCTTAGGGCGTCGCTGGAAGAGGGCAGCAAATGACTAGCTGGATCAGGATTGGTATTAATTAGGGACGAATTTAAAGCTACAGGCTCAGCGGCGCGGGCTGGCTCGAGCAAGGGTCGGGAGGTGCGTCGATTTGGGCGTCGCGGCGGGCCTCGGCGGCGAGGGCGGTAGGACGGCGATCGGGTTTTGGGCTTTTGTAGCGTGCTAGTGGCCTTACTACTCTCCTGGAGGAGGGTAGTGGCGTCGTCGGGGTCGATTAAGGTATGCCTTGGTCGGCGAATACTGCTAATGCGAGAGGGAGTGTAGCGGGCGGCCGCTGTAATCAGGGGGTTAGAATGTTTGATGCCGCAGTCGAAGAAACGCTTTGATAAGCGTTTCATGAACTGTTTTATGGTTGGCATTTTGAGGTCGACGTGAAGATCGATATTACGGACATAGAAGGGGGCACCCGTGACCCTTCTGAGGAAACGGTTTTGGAGGGTCTGCATCTTATGGAGATGACGTGGGTGAGCGTGCGCAAATACAACGCAGACATAGGTCATGATGGGACGGATGACTGCGGTATAGATGCGGAGCTTGCATTTAAGGGACAGTTTACTACGGGCTGTCAGTACGAATTGCAGCCTGCTAAGAGCGAAGGAGGCGCGCGCGCGAACCGCCTTAATATGAGCCTTAAAGGTAAGGTTCTCATCGAGGATCACGCCTAGGTATTTGGCTTGCTTCTCCCAAGGGATTGGCTTGCCGTACATAGTGATCGGGCTGGGAAGTGGGGGAGAGAGTCGACGACGTCTCGAGAAGAGAACCGCCTGACTCTTATCGGGGTTGACCTCGATTCTCCATTTCCGGAACCAAGCGCCTAAGACGTTTGCGGAGGTTTGGAGAGTACGAGCTATAGCTCGCGTATCAAACTTTGCTCCAAATCGTTTTAAGCAACGACGAGTATCAGGCACTTTGCGCTGATTGTATCAAGGCTCCTTATTATCCTCAATTTGGGATACGTCATACGAACATTGTGGATTCCCATTATTTATTCACAGATTTTCTCGAAAGTGTTTTGGGACACCTCGGGTAACAGATGGCACATCCGAGGTTTTTGCTTCAAGTCGATTCTCACGATATGTTTTTTCGTACATTTTATGGTGGCAATGTTATTTTTTTGCGAGGATGTAGCTTTGTATTCTGATTCAAAAGGCCTTCTATTTTGTTCATATATGTATGTGAATGTAGCAGCAAGAGGTATACGAGATCTTTGGTCTATTTTGACTCCCAAATCTTTTTATAAATTGTCAGGGCGTGCACACTAATGGAATTACTCAAACCGGTCTAAAAATATTTGACCTTGGCCCCTACTCTTTGTATAATGACTAAACTGATTACAATGTCGCCGTTTCATTAATATATTCCGTAATTAATTGACGGATTTGCATAGAAATGGTTTTTATCATTGTTTTTAACTCTGCCCCTATGTTATTGGCTTCGTTATCTTTTGTTTATTGTTCTATTAGATCTCTCTATATTTTCTTTTGCAGTAGGTTAACCTGTTGTTGTTCGTTCGTTTCAAACAAAAAATGACTAGATGTTTCAAGCTCTTGAAGAGGTCTGCCAACAGTTAAGACTCTTTAATTGTTTATAGACTCAAAGACTTAAGACCTATGCTTCTTGCTTAGCTTTTCGAGACATCGCCAACCGGTTGGTCGACTCTTCACGTGACCAGAGGGCTGGCCTATTGAGCTTAAGAATCAGCCTTTCCATACAACGTGGCAATGCTGCTAGCTCTATGGGCACTTTGCCTGTTGACAGCGACGAATTTTTTGATGGCCTATGATTGTTTCCCCTTCCTTTTTACATATTTAAGTACACTGTCATTATTTGAAGATTTTTAATTAAGTACTAAGTTCTCGACTTAAAACATTTGCTAATATCTAAATCTAAACGCTTTACGCCCACATTGCTCGGGTTTTGAGTTCTACGACCGTTCAAAACTGAATCATCCACTTAATTACATTTCTTTAGATACGTGAGTACAATTCTTTGGAACTTTACTTTTCTATCGCCATTTTTTATGGATTGCTTAATTAACTTCTTCAAAGATGTATGTGGGTACACTAGGCCGCTAAGAAAGCACGTCTTTATACAGGATAACCCTCGTCCCCATACAGCTTTGACTACCTTGAATACCTACGTTATCACACGCATGGAGTGGTCAGCACGCAGCCTAGACTTGAACCGCATCGAGCATGCCTGGGACCAACTAGGACGACGTGTACCTCAGCAAAATTTCCCTCCAATCACGCTTCGTGAACTTAAAAAAAACACAGATGGAGGAATGGAAGAATATTCTCAGTATCTGCTCAGAAATCTGGTGGAAAGCATGCCAAACCGTAAAACACCTAGTTGTATTAACAGCTCATGGTCACAATACAAAATACTAAAATGTGAAAAATTGCATATTTGAAACAAGCACATTTTTCGCAATCTAATGAAAATTGACATTTTTATTTAAATTCCTTTTATTCAAAATATACTTCATGATTTATGACATTTATGATTTAAGCACTAGAAAAGTCTTTATTTCATAAAGCTAGCTCCAACAATTTAAAAGCGATTGAGGTTTTTGTTATAGACCCGTTTTTTTGCGGCCCAGTGGTTAATAATTAATTTAAAAAATCTAATTTATAATTATACTACTTCGTAAAACACATATTTTATAGACTGAAGATATAGCTTACTTTAAGTCTCGTGGATTTGTTGTGTGTGTCTGCTTATGTAACAGCGTCCTACTCACATTTTTGGGTCGAAGTTAAATTCAAGAACAAACAGTTGTTCAACACCGAACTTTCCAAATACTTGTATCCTTCATTAACGGACAAATGCAAAATTGGCTATAAATCGAATTACCTTCATTAACACAAAATTAGACGCTTCAGTAAACTCACTGATCGTCCTTCGAAATCACTTAAACCATAAAATTGATTACAGAAAAGACTCCCGATTCTAGGTATCGATCAAATGTAGATCGACATTACGAAAACATTTTACATTTTTTTGTAATAGTCTTGGTGTTCGTGAATCAATTTTATTAAAAAACCTATTTTATGGGACCGTTGACTCATGCGGCGGCGCCAAACTGTGACTAGTAGATATGGTAATAAGGTGAATACCACTACTACATATTTGTTCTCGGCGACTTTCCGAAACACCGGAACGAGTTATGAAATCCACCTCGTTATCTGGGCTTGTTTTTGTTACGTCAGTGGCAGTGGTTGTTACACCGGAAATCGTACCTGTTTATTGGCCACATCCTTGTTACATCTTTGTTTTTTTATGTTTCGTTAAATATTGCTCTCTGTTATTTATTTTTATGGTTTAAACCTGCATTGTCTGTGTTATTGAATGTAGTAGTAATGTCGTTATTCTCTTTTTGTTCCAGATTTTACAAAGTGATGAACCAACGACATTGAACAAAAATGCATCTCCAAATAGTCCTAGCTTTAAGCGCTATTTTACTCTGTGATGCTAAACTGCCAAGGTTTAAGCCGCACGCACAGCCTAATGAGGTACCAGCCAACCCATCACACTCACAAGCTCTAGGGCAGTTGCAAGCTCAATCGAAAACAGTAAAAACTAGTCGAATAGTTGACCAATACCGAGTGCGGCATCGGAGAGAGATATTCGATTCAAAGTCGTATGAATCGAGTTTGACATGGGCTCATTCGGAGAGGCTAGATCAGAATGGTGATGTGATCCTCCGGTGGGTGAATACGGACTCGAGTATAACGTTCAGGTTGGAGGCGAAGACTCGTGGTTACGTGGGTTTGGGTTTCAATTCTGCGAGGAACATGAGAGGAGCAGATTTGGTAGTCGCTTGGGTGGATGACAGGAATGGCAACGCGCAAGTTTTGGTAAGTTTTATCAAGATTATTAACAGCTGTTCACTCATTCTCACGGTTCAGGGTGGTCTTGTTTGTAAAACATGAAATTATATTGCGTGTGAATTAATTAAATCGGAACAATTTGATGACGACTTAAGATTGTGACATTTTGTTTTCGGAATAATTAATGATTTTTAAAATGTTATGCGATGGAGATTAAACATGATAAGGTTTTTGTGAGTGGTTAGAAAAACTAATTTCATATTAAAGCCTACATTTATGTATGGTTATATTATGAGATAATAGGTACTAAACTGGCAACATCCGTAAAATCAAAACATAAAAAATTTGGTATAAACTGAAGGATTACCTATAGGTGCCAAATAATTAATTTAATTTCCAATTTTATTTACCAATAGATCAATAATCTTTCGTGTCAGGCGCAAATAGATAATTATATACTTCTTATTAGAATCCACGTACGAATTATAATATTCTCTAAAACAATCTCAAAGTATTTTTAATTGGTATGTTACGTGATTATGTTATTAAATTTTACACGACCGTCAAGTTCAGTGTTCATTTTCTCTGATACTTGTTGGGAATATGGATCTTTAGTAATTAGCTCATATTTCATTTTCTTGAAGCTACGTTTGAAGCGTCTTAGGTGTACATGACCTTAGTTTGATTAATGCTGTACTAAATTAATTTATGCGTCTGAAAACTTTAGGAATATATAAGTGAGTATCCACTCTTTTAAACACTGCTAATATCAGTAATAAGTAACGCAGATGGTCGCCAGAAAACAGATTAATGGTAAAAAGTTATTCCAGGGGTTGAATTTCTTTAATAATTGATGTGTAATAGAGATTGCAATCTCGTTCTCGCGAGATCTCGGCCTTTTTTATCGAGATTGATCTCGGACAAAAAAAGGGCGAGATCTCGCGAGTTTAACGAGATTGCACTCGAGCATAAAAAAGTCTTATTCGAAGCGCGGACTGACACGGATATTTAATTTATAATAATATTATAAGATAACCATACCTATGATAACCATCCATAAGTGTAGGCTTTAATAGGAAATGCGTTTTTCCTTACGACAACTTAACTCAATTTGTTACTACGGTACTAACCTTGCTGTATTAGGGATATTTTATCTTATGTAACTGTATGGTGGTTGCATAATGCGGGAAAAGCATTTTACTCTGATTTACATTTTACGTTTAACGGTTCATTCTGAACGATTTTCAAGCGTTTGTGGTATCGTAATGTCGCGGTTTAAACAAAGAAAACGGTTTGTGATCGTCATTTATCTTCATAACATCTGCAAGAAAAAAGGAATTGTTAGTAGGTAAAATCTGAGTCGAGTATAAACACTGATGAGTGATGATGAGTGCTCCCTCATGAGTTCGGTATCCTCATCTTAGAAAAAATGGCGACATGACCAACATGTTGCTTTTAGTGCGGAAATAGGTGTGACATGTTCAATCAATCTTTCATTTGTGATTTCTATACAACCTGTTTTTTTGATATCCCATAACTCTCTAGGGTTATGTTCTGTAGGTAAAAATAATACTAAAACTCCTAGAATAGGTGGTCCAAAAATGCATAGTTTAATGAGTAAAAAACATATACGAGTAAGTAATTCATTTTTATTCAAACCAATCATTCATATTTAAAGCTAAGAAAATGCGATGTTGTTATATTTCACGTAAGGGTGTTTGTTTTACATTAATAATGGTAACTTTGTCGAATTATTTTGTATGAATAAATGAAAAAAAAAGGACGATTGAAACGTAATTCATATGCCAGTTGATTCTTTGTTAAGGTCTCAATCATACCCTAGAGTTATGGGATATAAAAAAAACAGGTTGTAGGTATATTATGATATTTCTTCTTCTTCTATACTTAGCTTTTTTTCCACCTTTGTTGGGGTTGGCTTCCAGTCTTACCAGATGCAGCTGAATACCAGTATTTTGCATGGAGCGACTGGCAATCATACCTTCACAACCCAGATACTTGGTAACACGAAACTCCTTTATAAGACTGGTTGTTAGACTTTTGGGTTTCGGACTGCCCGCGACGACTGTTAAGATCTACGAATGACAACCGGGACCCAGGCACGGAGGGGTCAGGTACTGGGTAACACGCTACCTCCTGGTATTCGTAAGACTGTACTATATAGGGTGTCCCGGAAGTCTACGTCAAGCCGGAATCGGGTGTTAGGTCAAATAAGATAAATATTTAAAAAATTCATGGCTATGCATCTTAAAAATTACGGGCATTTATTTAAAAAAATCTACTGCCTGTGACGGTCTTTGACCCGACTCCGGCTTGACGTTAACTTATGGGACATTCTCTATATTTGTTTAGAAATAGGTTCCTAATAATGGAAATTCTAAATGTGTTATTTATTTGTGTTCTAAATAGTAGGTACCTGCTTAACATTTAAAAAAAAAACATTTATAAAATATGAAGATTGACACGCACAAAACCCATAACAATTACCGCAACGTTACACGAAAACAAAACGCAAACTAGAAACGTTTTTCTGTAGAAACAATGGTTTGCGGTTTTCGATGGACGTGTCAACGTCCTGACCACCGAACCGTGACGACTGCTATCTCCTCACTCCGACCAAACGTGAGATGATTCGCTAATCTAATAGCCATGAATTAAGGAGCTGCTGAAAACTTGACTTTTTGTTACCGTTTTTCTTTAGATATATCATGGGAAAAAAAGTTAATTTAGATTCGATTTATAAAGGCGGTTACAGCTCAAAGCCCTCGATTAAATTCCAAATAAAAATAGTTCAAAAATCAAAATCAAAATATTTCACAAACATAACATAACGCCTGTAATCCCAGAAGGGTTAGGCAAAATATTTTATTTCACATAAACCTACATGGGCACTTATGAAACGTCAGAATCTAGGTGCACGGTTCCAATTGGTCGTTTCCTATGGAGAAGAGCCGGCAAGACACTCCATGGATACTCTTTTAAAAATATTTGACTTTTACAATGTTTTCAAATTATAGTGTTATGGGAGGACAGTGTATGCCTGTCAACAAGTACCATGTGCTTAACAAATAGACAATGGTCTTAAAATCTACAAGGCCTACAACGTTCTCACATTTACAAAATATTAAAAAATCTAAAAAAGAAAAAGTGCTGTCTTTTTGGATAATTACACTTTGCCCCACCAAGCTGTCCCGCCAATAGGACAAAGTGTTCACAATGTTGACGTCCTCTGTGTCCACTAATTGATTTTGCTTTTTGGGACAAAAAAGAATATTCCGGCTTATTACAACTTTTCCCTTTTTCTATAAATCATGGGGCATGACATGTGTGATCATAGTATTAAATAGGAACCTACAACAGGTACCTGGGTAGTCAAAGGACATTCAGGTTAATATTTGCAAAGACTGTCTTAAATATTTTTAGCATGTTTTTAAACTGTAGAAAATACTCTCCTTTCGCCGTGAGTTATACGTATCCTTTGCATTTAAAATGGTCACGGTCAACAGCAATATAGGTACTGACCCATTTGAACGTGAACATTCACGTTACGTTAAAGCTTTTAAGCTGGCTCGTAGTCACTTAACGTGATTAACCCCGGGAATTAGATTTGCGGTTGGATTTGAATAATTTATGCGATACTTATTTTAGAAATTGAGATTGATATAACAAGTTAGTTAGAGCATTGGTTTTGATGTTTGAAATATTAATTTAGTAACAGATGAAGGTTTTACAGTAATTAAATACGTTTTCGTTTCTAAAAAACGAATATTGTTGTGTAATTAAATACATATATTGCTGAGTTTTCTAAATTGATAATTTATTGTAACACCTAAAAACGTTAATATACTGTAAAATATGACACAGAGAAAAACACAAAAAATAACAAGTTTGGGGAAAATAATGCGTCACATCCACGCAAAAGGGTAATTGCTCAGCATAATGCTGTGGCAAGTGTACAAGAAGTGTAAGAGTGTGTTTGTCAAACCTTTGAATTAACCATAATTATCTTAATTAAATTCTTTGGAACTCTTCCTTCTCTTTCTCACACAATCGGCCTTATCCAACGTGTGATGAATCTTTCATGGCCATATTTGTGACGAGCCACGTTCTTTGCATTTAATACTTTTTCTGTATTATACTATTTTGTTGCGACTATGCGTTCTTTAAACCGCAAACATGAATTTGCATACAGATGCACTATTCTTATTTTGAATTTATCTACGTTTCAAATGTCTTTGTGGCCAGCTTCATGTTATCGTACAGCCGATGAATCATGGCTAGTTTTAAAATAAGGCACTACGTCTTTCGCGTATTTTCTCTCCCTCACTCTCGCCTCATGTCACCATTTGGTTCCTAAAAAATCTGTTCGCGCAGCCTTCTGCGGAACTCAAACTGTAACCGTATTAAGTGTTTTTAACACTGTGTTTGAAGTGGAAACTTCTTTAGCGGCGTTGTACCCTTTTTTAAAGGGAAAAAAAAGTTTAACTCGCGTCAGGACACGTGACCTGATCGAAAATTCGTAAGACGGATGATTGTTGATTTTTATTGATTGATTTTTCTGAGAGAGAAACTTTTTAATGTAATATAAATTGTCATGTTTGTGTAGCGCAATAAATAAATATTGTATTCTACCAAAAAAATGATAGTACTTTGATACAGATAATTAAAGCAATTCGTGCAAAATTATTCCCTAACCATTCCAAAATATCAAAAATGCACAACGTTAATATTCAAGTATCCACTTCTGCCGGCGTTCCCGGAGTGCAACCCGTCGTTTTTTTTAAACTGGAAACTGTCAACCTGACACTGACCTGCAATTTGCAGGAAACGTTACGTTTTAACATAAAAATATTAAGACACTTTTTCACACGTTTTCTTAACATAAAATATCTTAAGACACTCACTGCCACACTCAGAGTCCCCTAATGGTTACTTAAACGGATCCTTAGTAAAAATTAAAAAAGGTTCACCCTCAGAGTCAATTAACGGTTCATTAGCGACCCATAATGACAATTAAAGTTAAGTACAGCATAACCTTTACATATCTCTTTAACGATTGATTTTGACATTAACGTTTGGGGTTATATTTTTACAAGTGATTTCGCTTTCGCAATAATAACAGCAATAATGTTTGATTTGGTAGACTTTATTGAATTTGTGGTCTATGCCAGAAGATATAGATAAGTAGGGCCGAGGCGGTATTTACGAGATGCTTCTGATCCCTTTGGCAAATACTCAATTCAAGAATTTCATGCACGACATAGATTTACACCTGAATCTGTAAAAATTGTAATATTACGGTTGCTGGCATCCGACATCAGGAAACCAACAAATAGAAAAATTATCGGAAATAATGTTGCTAATAACAATTCGCTACTTCGCTAAATTGAAACAGAAATATTAATGGAATTTAATACAAGGTATGTCGTATAATTGTTATCACATTTTCTCTGAAGGAACATATATACTGCCAAACTTACAATTATTTAAATTATTTTGAATTAATAACGATGAAATTAAAACAACAAAAATCTCTCCTCGTGAATGAATCACAAAAACGTATAATTGTTCCCTGATTTGACATTGACAGTTCACAGTGATGACAGCAATACTGTTGATTAGTAGTAAAAGATTTTTTGGCATCGGATCAGCAGTTCGGACGATCAATCAGCCTTACAAAAGTTTCCCAAAAGTGATTTTGTTTGTTTGTAACGCCTTCACGCTAAAACGGCTGAACGGATTTTACTGAAATTTGGCACACACCTAGATCATGACCTGGGTAAGGACATAGGCTTTTAATCTGGGCTCGCAGACGAAGTCGCAGGCAACAGCTAGTGTTAGTATAGATATGCTCTTTGCCCTGAAGGAACACCATGTTCCCATCCCATGTAGGTGTCCACTTAGGCTGTAAGTTAGATATCTATGTACTAACACTTGATGGCAATAGGCTCGCTCCCTATTACATGAGACTTAAAACATAACTGGTGAAATGTGGGTGTAGGTACTATAGGCACACCTCTGTCCAACTCTTCAGGGAAACAAGGCGTGATGTTATGGTATGTTAAGACTTACAGATGTCACATTCATTTCCATCTGGAAAGATCCTGATAAGATGTACTCGTAATATTATGAAAAAGCTCTGTGCTAAATGTTCTTGAGTAACAGTATTAACAGAGAGAGATAAGATGTTATCTTATTGTTTATAAACAATTAATTTTGCTTTATCTATGCTTACATTCGTTACCTTTTCATGAAATATTGCTTTTATTATTTCTTTCTGTATCAATATCAATTATTTATCACGAAGCTCCCCCCCCCCTCCGCCCTTCGGTCCGTTGACAATAATTCCTTCAACAAAAACAATTGATTTCCGCTTATGTAGTAAGTGGAAATCTCTCAGTTAACCGTAGTATACCTAGTACCATAAGGTCCATTGTTCTTTGTATACGGAGGAACAATCGTTTCCCTCTTTACCTTTGTTTCTGAAAGGAGCATTTATATGAAATATCTGTATTATTTACATAAATGTCAGCTTTGTTGTCTCGCGTATACCTATTGTTTTGACATGTGTAATATTATGGTGTCTTTTGATATCATTATTCGTATCGTAAATTGTTTTGTTTACCGCATCGGGTATGAGAACTTGGTCTCACAAGATGTCTTTAATTACAATTTTGTCATCAACACGACCATAACGATGTTGGATGTTTTATTTGCCTAGCAATTGTATTATAAAAATTCTGAATATTTGTAATATTGTATAAACTTTTTAGATGTTTTCTGGTCGAAGTAAATTTTGTTAAATACATTATTATCTACGCACTTGCCTCGTTCCTTGTTTTGAAAAGGCAAAGATCATTAAAGAATATTTTTCTTTCTTATTAGGAAGATCATTAAAATGAAAAAAAAACTAACGTTTCCCCTGGACACAATTATCAATGAGGAATCACCATGAATTTTCCAAATAAAATAAACAAATGCTTTTGTTTTATATGCACATTTTATCAGGGGTTCGTTTTAGGCCACACAGGCTTCCCCTGTGCTTGGGGTAATGTTACAAATGGTTAACCACTCCTGCATTGAACTCCCTGCTTAGCAGGCTTCGATACATTCAAATACAGAAGTAAAATGGAAACAAAAAATGTTGTCAGCTTATTTTGTGAAACGAAGTACATATGTGGAATATGGCTCGATATGTGGAATATGGCTGTAAGAGTAGGGGAAGACCAAAGATACGATAGGTGGACTGTGTGACATGGCTAAAAATAGTGACTATCGAGATGGCGATTAAAAAAGAATTATGGATGAAAAAGATGTATGTATTGCGTCAACCCCAAATAGTTTGGGTAAGGTGAAGAGAATGATGAAGTCTACAATATGTATAGGCTACGTATAAGGTGGTCCACCCAGCACAAAAAAATAAAAGATTCAGTGATGAAGAACAACATTGAAAGAAAAATTACTTTAATACACATTTGCGATTAGATAGGTTTTTTTCGCTATGTCTCGGTAAATGTCTTCGAAGAACTGTATGATAAAAAGACAGGAAAAAACGCCTTAAAAACTATAAAGTTCGTCTTACGCAAAAGAATCCTGTGATCACTCGTTTAATAGGAATAACGCTGAATATTCAACGTGTGTCATGTGATAAAACATTGAATATCTTGATTCAACCGTCCAAAGTCACATAAACAACTTTAAGTATTCCCTAGTTATCCAATAAAACGAAACTATAGGTAATAACAAAATACTTATTGTAATTCAAAACGTATACTCTTCGATCACTACTCACGATCTGTCATCAACGTGAATTAAAAACAACTAAACAAAGAATGAAATTAGTATTCTATAAAAGCGGGCCAAGTTATCGTAATTTTGAGAATTCCATGTTAAATCGATTACGTGCGCGAATGTACACAAGGATACTGTCGCACGCATCACAGATTAGCTATTTTAAACGAAGTACAGTCACGTACAGTGACTCACCTGATTCATATGAGCGTATAATGTGGTAGCCCGTTGTTTCCTGAAATGGTTGATAATCATCTAAGGCGTAAAGTGCACTGTTGTCATATCAATGTCAACCTTTTGGGTGCGTTAGACTGCAGGAGTGTTGTTACTTAAATATACTTACGGTGCACCCTGACTAGTCAGTCCCTCCCACTAGATACCTTACTAGCTATAATACTTTTACCACGGCATTAGCTATACTGGAATGTGTTTAACAAGTTTTATAACAGTTAATCCTGCTATAAAAAATATTATAAACCCGAAAGTTTGTGAGGAAGGATGAATGGATGTTTGTTACTCTTTCACGCAAAAACGACTGAACGGATTTGGATAAAATTTGACACACAGATAGTTTATGACCTGAATTAACACATAAGATTATTTTATCCCGGTAGCACTCTCCTGTGGGATAATTTCCGAGCTCCACGCGGGCGAAGCCTGGTTTATTATTTTTTACGACTTGAGAAAATATCGACATATCTCTATTACTTGTAAAGTTAGTTTTAATGTAAATAGAAAAGAAAGAAAGAAATATTAAAAGTTTATTTGCGGTAAACATGACGCAAAGAAAGAACACAAAAATAAACAAGTTGGGGGAAAATATTCGTCCAATTTTGTTCTGTCGCGGTCACACTTAAAGGCACGAAGAGGGACTTGATTATCAAAACCTGAGATGGTTTCAAATCTAAGGGATTTTTCTCCTCGCCCTAAATATTAAATGAGCAGTCAAGTGGATCATTGGATATTACATCCAAAATTAATCAGTACGAAAGAACCTTTTTGAAGAAAAGTTAAAACAACTTATTTAGGAAGGTAAAAAAATCGAAGTTATTACTTTTCCCAGTTAAGGAAAATTACTGAACTTTTATGTTGTATATAATTTAATTTAAAATTAATATGGAACAATGGACTCCCTGCATACTTTTTGTCAAAGAATTGAGACATATACTCGTATGCATAATATAAAAAGCTTATACAAACTGTGGGGTTCTTTCCTATAGACCATCGGGGTAATTGCGTAACACACTATCAGTACTAATCCTTTTCATTTTGAGAGTTCAACAAAATTCATTGCGTTATTTACTTTGTCAAGTAGACAAATTTTTCGAACATATGTAGCAATGGATTGGCAATATCCTTCAAAATGATTCAGATTGCGATGTATTGTGTGTTACTTAATTGCACCTTGCATATCAGACACTTATCTACATGGTCCACACAATGATCTGACCAAGATTATGTCTGGACTTCAAACTCAAACTCAAATAATTTATTTCAAATAAACCAATTACAGGCACTTTTGAATTGACGAGGTAGGTCGGTCAGAAAAATGAAGCTAGTTGCCTATTCCAAAGCGTAGTAGGTACCTATGGAGAAGAACGGTTAAGAAACTCCACGGACACTCTTTTAAATCAAATTACGGTTACATTATATTGGTTAAATCATTCATGTTGAAATTACGCGTGTGAGAATGATGCAGATCTTGAAAAGCGTCCGAAATATAAAGTTGAAAATAATAATTAAAAAAAAATGCATTCAAATACGTGGCAGCTAAGAGATGACCAGCCCCTACTGACGGTGCCCGTTCACGAACATGACGCATGGATTAGCACCATTCAACTCTACCATTTTGCAGGGAGCTAAATGATCCAACACACGAGCCACCACTTTAAAAGAGACTATGACCTCCGAGTTTGTTTCGGTCTATCTTCTCAGATTGATTTTTTATCATTTAACAAGGTGACTCAAGAAAAAACTACGATTAACAATGCACCACCCATTGCGCTACACCCAACACCCAGCATATTCCCTTCCTTATAAGTACAAAGTATTCTCTTAACAAAGACTCAAAAACAGTTAATTTCATTTAATCAGTACCAATATAAACCGTTTAATTTAACCCACTCGCACCAAAAAAAGATTTAGTACCAATTTGAGGTCCAGAAATGGGTCTTAATTGAATCAAAGACTTATAATTGGTGAATCAGTTTATTTTGCACAATTTATCCCGTCAAGTGTGATATTTTTAAGTGATGCAATGATTGACAAGCTTACTTGTATTTTAATAAGTGAATCATCGGGAATTTCACAAAATTTGTTATTGTTGTGCAATTGTGCAAAATTCACTTAATTATAAAGATGATCACCGGCGAAAAGTTTTCGAGGCTGAAATGGGATTAAACGAGTCATACTTATTGGATGCATCAAGACAGATGGGCCAGAGGGCCTAGAAAAAGTAAATTCTTAACATTCACAAAAAAACAAATTATGAGGTTGACATAAACAACCGAAATGCCATGTGATCATAGGTCATAGCATATTATCATAGTGAAGCGATAGCGATTGTATGAATAGAATCGCTCCGAAGCGAATGCCATTTGTCTAGGCCGTCGATCGCCTGAAGTTGGCGTCGTCTCAGAGGCAGGCCAAAAGAATGCTGGCGTGACGATTTAGATTAATTCCTTAGTCCGGAGAAGTCACATAATAATCATAAAGAAAATTGGAAAGTATGACGTGACCTTTGCCCAGCAGAGACTGAGTTTAAAGTAAAAAAAAAACTGGTCTCAGATAAATAACGGAAAATATACAAGATAACTCACTGCTGGTCTTTTAATTAGGTACTTTCTTAATTCAATGCGCGTATAAAGAAAAGCGCCTTGTCGGATTCTGAACCTCAAAGCTCGACAGGCATTCAATTAAGTACTGCCTAGTGTTTTGATTTTTTTTCGTCAAAAAAGGCTCTTCAAACCTACATTTATGTCAAGCACGGCCCAATCATTAACTTATTGAAGACCCATTAAACAGAAAGTAAATCCAATTGGTAATCGAATCCTCATACCTGGTGATCTATTTAATTTCCCTAAAACCCTCCGGTGGTAATCATGAGCCATCAGCCATCCAATTTAATGGGTTACCGAAATTCCTTTAATGCCATTCGTCATAGAAATGAGATTTATTACTCTGTATAAATATAAGAGACTTGTTTTATGGCGGTGTTTTAAGGGTAGGGTTGGCATGTGAGTGAGGTTTTTCTTTTTTCTTTAGTTAAATTGGTATGCGATCTTGAGGTTTTGGGATTTTTCATGTTATGTGTTACCAATCTTGTGTTCGTAAAATAAAAATGGAACTCTTAAAAAAAGTTCCTCTTCTTATAATTAATCACTTCGTGTACAAAAGAAACCTTTATTTATGTGTGTAAAGTAACCTTTAATGACCTGATTTTTATATGAATATGAATGTGTGAGTATGTATGTAAAGGGGGGGTAGGACGGGCGGAGTAAGATAGGGTGTGGTGTGGTCAGTGTGGTGTATGAGTGAGGCGAAGTGTTATGTGAGGGTGTGTGGGTGGGTGTGTGTAGTCGTGTAAGGTGTGTTCGTTCGTAATTAAAATCTTAAATTGATTAATTCACTGACAGCCATCGCACACCCTAACATCGCATAGTCTAGCATTCAATTTTACACAAGAGTTCCATATCTAAAGGCTCGTTCACATTGGCGCGACACGCGACAGCACGGCACTGCGTGTCGCGCGACTAGCCGCGCCTTTATGTCTAGCTGTCGCGTCGCTCCTGTTTGTGGGAGCCTTAACAAAGGTGAACACTAACAAAGGATTTTCGAAAATTCTTCCCTTAAAGGGGTTGAACAGGGGATACAAGTTTGTGTACGTAATTTTTGCTGATGGGAAATCCCAACGGGCACATGGCTTGTATGTAAGACCACGTTTGCAAGGACGTAAAAATATCGCGGCAGGAGTTTATCGCGCACTGAATTTTGAACTCTCGGTGTTGAACCGAGCATTGAGAATCCAACGAATTTGATGAAGCAGTTACCTATAATAAATCTTCAGATACGAAACCACGCTTCAATATGTTTTTCAGTAAGCTTCAAAGCAAAGTAAACAAAAAAATCTTCCCAAAATAGGTAACCTTACCTACGTTACGTCTTTTGGGACACAACACAGGTTTTTCAGTATGCTTCAAACAAAGCAAAGTAAAAAATGTTACCTGTGTTTTGTCCCAAAAGACGTTACGTAGGTAGGAATGCGAGACAAAACTAGTTCTTGAACTAACAAAATCTCGTTTCAACTTTGCTAATACACGAATCCATACTCCGGGCTGCTACTAAGAAATTTCAGATAGGAAAACACAATAACACTTTGCCCGACCCGGGTATCCAGGGTCTCATGCTCAGCAGTACCGCTTGCGACCACTGAATCAACGAGGGAGTTAAGTTCATAATACATAAATTGCAGATACAAACGCGACACAATATTTTTCAGTAAGCTTCAATGCAAAGTAAATAAAACTTCCCTGTGTCACAAAATATGGACATACGGGAGATAAATACAAATAGTCCTTGATCTTACAAAATCTCGTTTCAACTTTGCTGATGCGCGTACCTTCCTACCTACCTACGTACATCTATATCAGTATAACGCAAAAGGAAAAGACCTACATAATAAACTCACGCTTTCTTCCCATCGTGGTAGGCAGAAACTACAGAACGCCACCAGCCACGATCCTCTTACATACTCCTTACGGCGCCGCCTGGCCTTGCCTGGCCTTGACCTTTCTGAAGAACATAACCAATAAGGTCACTATACTTACGTCCTTCTAGGGCGAAAGCCAATCATATATTTATGTGGCGATCAGCCTCGATCAGTGAAGAAAATAATTTAAAAATAAATTCACCATTCCTATTTTGATATTCGCATACTCAAGCAGTTATGTAAGACACAGAGGTGAGACTTTACTTCCGAATCCTATTAAGTGACAACCCTAACACTAAGAAGGTACGCAGTGTCTTCATTGACAGTGATTGAAAATGTTAAGTTTTCTCAACAAAACAAAATACATTTGGGAAATCAGTAGGTACTGAAATCGTAAAGAATTTAAAGACAAACCTTGGAAGGAGCACTATACTTACTTAATAAAGAATAGTTACCTAAAAAGAAAAGTAAGTAACTTTGTTTTTTGCACTTTTTATAAGTTCAGTTTCTTTTATGGATGGCATTAAATGAATAGATTATTTTCCATGGAAAGTACGAAACTAAAGTAGATATTGTAGTAACAACGCATGAATAGCTTTAAATTTTCTTATGCGAAAATAGGTACTGTCACTGATAAGTAGCCGTGCTTTCACACGGCTGCGTATCAAGCTAAAGGTTTCCAGTATAAGGTGATCTCACATGTTATAGGATTACAGTACTATGAGAGGTCAACTTATACTGGAAATGGATAGCTTGATGTGTTACTGTATGCACCAACTTTTTCTACCAGGGACAAAACTATTCAAATCCCAAATCCACGCTTTCAGTGTAGAGTACATAAATATATTGTGTAACTTTCGATAAGTACCTATTTTAATGCATCTGACGTTCAAAAACATTCCGAAATCGCTCTAGAAAAAAACACTTGAAATGAAGACTCTCAAAATTTTCATAAACAAATTAGTTTCGAAAGAACCTGAACTCCTACGTAATACTCCAGTTATTACGTCAGTTGGCAGTTGCGTAACTACCCTCCCAAGTTTTATTAAGACTCGAGTGCACTTCAGAATACTCGTGAATAAAGCCTGGTGTTATTTGCTGACGATACTTCGTTAATTTTTAAAATTAATAGGCGTGCATCAAATCTTGACGACGTGAATAACGCAAAAAATTGGTTCACTGCTAATAATTTAGTATTAAATGGGAAAAAAACGAAGTGCATGAGATTTTATTTACCAAATGTCAAAAGTACTAATTGTGAGATAGTATTGAATCAAGAGAAACTAGAATTTGTCGATAAAACTGTTTTCCTGCACTTAGACTCAGGTTGCTTTATAGACAGTGATTTTCCATAGCAACGGGTTAGTTGCTAGTGATGTGTATAACTACCCATTTTTACCGTACAATTGCGTTTCGTTTCTGTGTAGACAGTAGAAAACTTTCTACTGTCTACACAGAAACGCCATTTTTGTCTACTCTTCCGTCGACAATAAGCTTCTCTAGGGCGCTCGTGCTAAGCCTGCTGGGGATCACGCTCGATTCAAAGCTTCAATGGGGTCCTCATTTAACATCCCTTGCAGGACGGCTAAGTTCAGCAGCTTGTGCTGTGAGAAAATCCGTCAATTTACTGATATAGATACCGCGAGACTAGTCTATTTTAGTTACTTTCATAGTATTATGTCGTACCTACGGTATTTTACTATGGGGACGGGCTGCAGACATCGAGTCCATTTTCATTCTGCAGAAAAGAGCCATCAGAGCCATATATGGGCTACGCAGGCGCGACTCTCTAAGGGAATTGTTCAAAGATATTAACATCATGACGGTACCTTGTCAATATATCTATGAAAACATCATGTACGTAAGGAAAAATCTACCATCTTTTTAGTAAAAGAGGTGAAAGACACAATTATATCACTAGAAATAGGGACCAATCAGTTCAACCAGGTTTCAGGCTGGCTAAAGTTCCGGTTCGATGTCTCCGCCCAGACCTCGAGCGCGCCGGTCCGACAGGCCCCGAGTGGTCCGCGGTGGGCGCTGAAGCAGCTGGACCGGGAGCTCCTCCTGGAAGCCTCGATCGTGCAGGCCTGGGTGTCACCACCGGACAGGCCTGCTGACATCAACGACGAGGCGGAGTGGTTCCGGGAGGCCATGTCCGAAATATGTGACGTGGCAATGCCCCGGGTCCAGCCCGGACGTGCTTGGCGCCAGGTGTGCTGGTGGTCGCCGGAGCTGACGGCTTTGCGCAAGGCGTGCGTGGCTGCGCGACACCTGTACACCAGGCACCGCAGGCTACGTATTCGCCCTCCGAATACGGAAGCCATTCAGGCGGAGCTGTACGAGGGGTACAGAGCGGCGAAGAGCGCCCTCCAAGCGGAGATCCTGCGGGCCAGGGCTCTGGCCCGCGAGGAGTCGCTGGAGACTCTGAACAGGGACCCGTGGGGACGCCCCTACAAAATGGTGCGGGATAAACTCCGCCCATGGGCTCCCCCACTGACGCAGAGTCTCCGGCCCCAGCTCATGGAGGAGGTGGTGAGCACTTTGTTCCCTTCGCGGGGGGAGCATACTCCCCCGCCCATGACTCCGCCTTTTGCGGTGCCGGATGCGGACCAAACTGCCGACGACGACGACGATGCTTCGGAGGTGACCGGGGTAGAGCTGAGAGTGGCGGTAAATAGGCTTAGTGCCAAAAATACCGCCCCAGGACCCGACGGCTTACCTGGAAGAGCCTGGGTTCTGGCCATGGAGGCTCTCGGGCCTCGACTTATGGGGCTCCTAAGCGCATGCTTGGAGGAGGGCCAGTTCCCACTTCGCTGGAAGACGGGGAAACTGGTCCTCATTAAGAAGCCAGGGCGCCCTGCGGACTCTCCGTCCGCTTACCGGCCCATCGTGCTGCTCGACGAGGTGGGCAAGCTCTTTGAAAGAGTTATTGCAAACCGCCTCGTCGGGCGGCTGGTGCGGGTGGGGCCGGATTTGGCGGAGAGCCAGTTTGGTTTCCGCAGGGGGCGCTCTACGGTGGACGCCATCATGCGCGTGCGAGCCCTCACGACGGGGGATGCTGTTGCCCGGGGTGGGGTCGTCTTGGCGGTGTCTCTAGACATCGCCAATGCCTTCAACACCCTGCCCTGGAGTTGCATCAGGGAGGCATTGCGGTATCACCGGATGCCGACCTACCTCTGTCGTGTGGTCGAGGCCTATTTGACGGACAGGGCCGTCATCTACCCCGGTCACCGGGGAGAGTGGAACCGGCGAGAGATGTCGTGCGGTGTCCCACAGGGATCGGTCCTGGGGCCGCTTCTGTGGGATATCGGTTACGACTGGGTGCTGCGCGCGGACCTCCCGAATGGCGTCAGCGTGGTGTGCTACGCTGACGACACGCTGGTCCTGGCACAGGGGAGGTCGCACCAGGAGGCGGCCGAACAAGCGACACTCGGGGTTGCGACAATCGTCGATAGGATCCGGCAGTTGGGACTCGAAGTGGCCCTGCACAAGTCCGAGGCCATGTGTTTTCATGGTCCTCGGAACGCGCCACTGTCGGGTTCCCAGATAACGGCGGGAGGGGTTCACATCGGTGTCGAGTCGACGATGAAGTACCTGGGACTCGTCCTCGACAGCCGGTGGAACTTCGTGGAGCACTTCCGACGTTTGGCTCCCAGACTGGAGCGGGCTGGGGCTGCCTTGAGGCGGCTCCTGCCGAATCTAGGGGGTCCAAACGCCTCCTGCCGGAGGCTCTACGCGGGAGTCGTGCGGTCCATGGCCCTTTACGGGGCACCGGTGTGGGCGCGTTCTTTGAGGCGCCGACCGGCCCGCCGATTGAACGCGTCCCAAAGGGTCATGGCCATCCGGCTGGTCCGGGGATACCGCACGGTCTCATGCGAGGCGGCGAGCCTCCTTGCCGGATTGCCGCCATGGGATCTGGAGGCAAAAGCCCTCGCGCACGTATGGGAGTGGCGCGAGGAAGCAAAACGCCGGGGTGTAACTCCGCTGCCGCGACAAATCACGGTACAGCGGACAGAGCTCCGGCGGGATCTCATGGCGACATGGAGGGTGCGATTGTCGCAACCCAGTGCTGGGCACGCCACAATAGCGGCGGTAAGTCCCCTCTTTGAGGAGTGGTTGGAGAGGCGCCACGGCGTCCTCACCTTCCGCCTGACACAGGTCCTCACCGGACACGGTTGTTTCGGGAGGTTCCTGTTTCGCATAAGGCGGGAGGAAACGCCCGGGTGTCATCATTGTGTGGATCGCCCGGAGGACACGGTGGAGCATACGGTGGAGGTATGCCCAGCTTGGGCGGAGCACCGCAGTGTCCTCGCGGAGGCGATTGGCGGCGGCGATCTCTCGCGTCCGGCCCTGGTCCAGGCCATGGTACGGAGCGAGAGGGAATGGAAAGCCGTCACCTCCTTCTGCGAAGCAGTAATGCTCGCAAAGGAGGAGGCGGAGCGCGTGAGGGAGAGAGCCTTGCGCCCTCACGCCCCTAGTCGCCGCAGGAGACGCCCTGGGCGTCGGGAATCGCAAGCAGATTCCCGGCCACCGTAGGCGCGGGCTTGCGGATGGCGAGCCATGGGTAGCTCGCCGTCCGGTAAGGACCAGGCCCGGATCGACGGCGCGTTGTGTTCCACGCGCGCCTCAAAGAGATGTCAGCACAAAATGACGGGGTCCGATAGGGCCGACGCCTCAGGGTCGCGGGTTATTCCACAGAGAAAACCGTGGCCCTGGCACAGGCAACTGAAGGAACACGGGTGGGTTTTAGTCAGTAAAAGTCTGACACGCCCTCCCGCTCCACCCAGAGCGGGAGAAGTCATTTGATGATTTCCCACCCAAAAAAAAAAAAAAAAAAAAAAGGCTGGCTAAAGTAGACTCATCTTTCATGGGGTACTGTTTAAAATGTTACAATAAAATACCTCCCCACATACATCAACTAAATGAAACCAAATTTAAATCTTGTATAAAACGCACACTATGCAGCCGAGCATATTATAAGTTAGGGGATTACATTGCTGATAAAAATGCTTGGCTAATCGCTGGTCCTGCTCCTCAAGGACGCTTCAACTAATTGATTAGCATTTGAAAATACTGTTGAAGCTGCTGAAGATTAAAAACAAGAATCTTTGCATTGTAAAAACTCAATATTTTAGTACTGTATAATTGCTATAAGCCATTTGTGAGTACTATGTACATGCATTAAAGCTACCATTTACTGGGTACGTCTGTCATTGACTTGAATGTGTCCTGGCGGCTGAGAGTATGTCATGCTCACTCTAATGTTTCGCTGATGGTGGCGCGTGTGTTGGATCATTTAGCTCCCTTCAAAATGGTTGAGTTGAATGGTGCTAATCCATGCGTCATGTTCGTGAACGGGCGCCGTCAGTTGAGACTGGTCATCTCTTAGCTGCCACGGCGTAAATTAATTAAATTTATTTTTGAATTGTTTTCATATTTATATATCGGACGCTTTTAACGTTCTGCATCGTTCTCACATGCATAATTTCAACATGAATGATGTAACCAATCTATTCTAAACATAATTTGATTTAAAAGAGTGTCCGTGTAGTTTCTTGTCCGTTCTTCTCCATAGGTACTCCTACTACGCTTTGGAATGGGCAACTAGCTTCATTTTTCTGACCGACCGACCTTGACAATTCAAAAGTGCCTGTAATTGGTTTATTTGAAATAAATGCTTTGAGTTTGAGTTTTAGTTTGAATATGAAGTCAAAGGGTATATGGATATGTCTGATCAATTTTCCGTGCATTCCATTCAATGTATGAGAATAGTTCTCATTTTCGCCTACACTAAGAAACACCTAAATGAACGCTTAAGTATTATTGCACTGATCGATTTTCTCTCTGCGCTGAAAATCCAACAGTGCGCTTAATTCAGGATATTATAGTATCGTATTCTATATTTGCACCAAAATCCATCACATTACAATAACAAAGCCTAAGAGCAATTATGGCTTATAACTAGGTAACAATAATTTTAATACTCTGTCGACTAAACTAGGTGTATGTGCCTGTGTCTTAGGAGTCAGTGATTCTCCGTAACAAACAAAGCCATATTATACTAAACCAGGACGTTTCATCAATTAAGCAAATGGTGTAAAAGATATAATTTATGTAAAGAAAATGAAAAACGTTTTTATTTAGGGACTCATTTATGTATCGCTTAGTGTTCGTAAAAATGGGCATACCTTAACTTTGTTTCATTAAGGTTAGATTCCTAGGTTCCTAGTATAAAACGCATTTGCATCCTCCTTTGCAAAAAGTCTCGTCTTTCGTCATCTTTCGTAATAAAAGATGCCTTCTTGTATCATCTGATCTGCCTAGTCTTTGCCCAACCTTATATTAGAGTCAGATTCCAGATGGAGCGACTGCCTATCTGCATGTCGATTCTTAAAAAAATCACCGTGAAGGCTTGCGTAGAGTGAGCTGTCAGTGTCATCCCGCCTTCGTCAATCCCTAGCATCAGTGGCACTGACAGCGCACTCCACGCTCACTTCACCAAGTTTTCACGGTGAGATGGTTACAGAATATAATAACTGATCTCCATCTATCTGCTAAGTGTATTATTGAATTATTAGCCTAATTAATTGGAATTGAACCCTTTTCTAATCTTAGTGAGATAACTCATGAAGACAAAGATCTCTCTCAAACACAACACTCGTCTCATATCAAATGTTATAATACTCATCAGTGTTAATATAATAATCTTATTATCTCTGTCTTTGAACATAATATTCGTGTTATTCACATTCCGATTGCTTCTGACCGCAAACGTTTTGTTTTCAAGATGTTATCCATTTTGTGCGATTTAATAAAATACCTGCAATTGTATATATTAAAGAGATGCACAATGAATAAATGAATTAAATGCACCGACCCCAGTGTGGCTTGACCAGACTTGATTAATCGATTGAACTCCAAGATTGGCAGTAGCCCCTGAAGCCTCATGTTTCATGGTGCTACAGAGACCATTGCATATCAAGGAGTAGACTAGGGGGTGCCATAACTATAGGGAAGACGTGCCCTTAGGATAAGGAAGGATTTGTGAGCAGATCTATTAATAAGAGGTGCATAATATTATTTAGTATCGACAAGTCGTGCCCGATGGTATTTTTCCATGGGCATAAAATACGAACTTTCATTCAAACTTTCATCCCCTATTTAATCCATTATGTAATGAAATATCATAAATCCTTTCTTAGTGCTCACTATCGCTACAAGGAACTCTTGTAGAAAATTGCATGCCTCTAGACCCAGCGGCTTAGCTTGTGCTTGGTCTGTCAATTAATGGATGAACTTAAGAGGTTAAAAGACGCTATAAGGTGCTTACGATTCTGCTCGAGTTTGGCTCGTAAAAGGAGGGTAGTAACTGGGTGACGATGGCTGTAACAATCTACCCGTATCACGTATATGTTATTGTTATTTCTTTAAACTCAATAGCTTGCGACTGGACGTGGAAAAATAACTAATTGATAGGTAGGTACCTAAAATAGGTTCTTTTCACATTCAGGCTGGAGATAAAGGAGTTATAATGCGCTGGCCCAAACTCAGCCGTCAGGTTTATTTTCCCTGGCGGCGCCGCCGCCTGAATGACACATAGTGGTCGGGGGGGTTCGAATCGCTGTCGAGTCAACCATGAAGTTGACACGAGACCTGGGATTGGTGCTCTATAGCCGGTGGGATTTCGGACCCCACTTTCGACGGCGCTGTCAACGCTGCTTCCCAATGTGGGGTGTCCGAATGCCGCTTGTAGGCGGCTCTACGTGGAGATCGTGCGATCGATGTCCCTATACGGGGCCCCGATCTGGGCAGCTATTTGCAAAGATGTATATTGCAAAGATCTCACTCAGTATACTTACAGGTAAATTTGTAGTCCAACACAGGGAGCTACAGTCCTTTCGTTTTTAATTTTTGCAAAAAAAATACTTTCCTAGTATTGATAGGAATAGACATCCAAAGGTAATTTCAGGCGGTTTACGCGAAAGGTCACCCTGTACGACACGTCAGCACAATCACAGCTAGTGTACCAATAAAAGGAACCTGACACGTCATCAAATATAAATAGTGTACACATGTACCAACCCTAAACTATAAGACGTCCCTAAGGTGACCCGAACACCGAACTGTCATTTGAAGATCTTTATCAACCAGGTCACGTTCGTTTCGGTCGAGATACTTAAAATTCCCTTACTGATGCAGCATTCTAAATGAAGGCATGTTTTACACCTTCAAATACTTTGAATGTAGATGTCACACATGTATGGATGTGTTTAGAATACTAGAATAGATACTAATTGTTCGGGCATTTCTTCTGTTTTTGTGTGTGATTTTGGTTTTAAGAGTCAGGGCGTGTGTTAATGTGTCTGTCATTTGTTGGACGCTGATGCACTTTGTTGATTTTAAATGCATCGTTTTTATCAGAGATCTGTTTAACCTCATCAGCGCCTCAAAATATAGCTTTGTCTACGTCACTTGGCCCAAAAGTCTACCAGTCAGTCTATAAGTAGATGAAGAAACCATCTACTTCTTAACAACCATATTACACATTATTTCTTGATGCTTGCGCTCTTACCTTCCTCATATAAACGGTACCGTTACCACTACGGTTTCTGCCCCTCCCGACCCTTGCTCGAGCCAGCCCGCGCCGCTGAGCCTGTAGCTTTAAATTCGTCCCTAAATAATACCAATCCTGATTCAGCTAGTCATTTGCTGCCCTCTTCCAGCGACGCCCTAAGCCGAGGTCCGTACCCCACAGGGGGTGCCCTTAGCGTTGTCGCTTAGTTTTTAGTTAGTATTTAAGTTTAAGTCCTGGCTGGAGGCCTTAATTTATTAGGGCAACCACAGGCAAGTCCGCTTAAGCAGACGACAACCGCATAGGTTGACCTGCGAGATGCCAAACAAACAAACAAAAACTACGGTTTCGTTTATAGGGTAAGTATTTGGAATATTTTGTCTTTCTGCCTTCCAGTAAGATCTAACACATGCCTCTTATTTCTATTCGATCTAAACATTTCCAGTTTCCTGTTATTCCAGAAACCTTTAAGCTTTCATAAAAGCAAACTATTTTATCTTATCCATGATTTAGTCAACGCAGAGTATGTCTTAACATTTCCTTTATTGCAAACATTGATGTATGAGTTATCAACAATCTATAACATGAATTCTAACACTAACATAATCATTATCTTTAATGAAATTTTGTTATATGTTGGTAATCTAAAGTCTCTTCTTTTCTATATTGTAATTGTATAGTGTAATCATTCTTTTGTGTATTTGTTGTTTTGTATATCAAACAGGGGACATATTTTGGGTTCCTTTCGTAGCGTATCTCAGTATCGGTAGTAGAGCTACCTAATTGATAAAGCAAAGTACCATTAGCTCCTTTTACATTTATCTTAAACCCGAGCCAAAATTTCAAAAAGGTTTTCTTTGATAAATGATTTCATTTCTGTAAGTAGGTTTGTAGAATAATTTTACACATAAATCGTATTTTAAAAGCTAGGTAACATCGGCGTTTCTATTCTGAGAAGAAAGGTCGAAACAAACTCAGAGGTCACAGTCTCTTTTAAAGTCCAGACATAATATTGGTCAGATCATGTGAAGACCATGTACTCGTAGATTGGTGTCTGAAATGGTCTTTTGAGGAAATAATCACACATATCGATTGGACCTGTCCAGTCAGTGCACGCATTTGTCAGTAATCATGCAGCTCAACTCAGAACGAAGAAGCTAAACGATTCGACGAACATCACCAAAGAAAGGACGTTTGGCATAATTTACTCGAACTGCCAGATGGCCAGACCATGATTAAAACTAACACAGAATTAAAACACGTAAACATTAAATAAATAATTGTCTTCATATTCAAAATGATTTAAATAAAATACAATACATTACAGAGTAAACTTTCATGTTTGCATTATGATGACCTAGTTTCTATCTTTGGAATGGATTATCTTGTGTGCGGAAATGGGTTTAAGCAAACTTGCGTCTAAGACTCTCGTAAACTTGTAAGCTTAAACTTTGTATCACATATCTACATACCTACTGCAGTACTTATCTACATTTATCACATATATGTTTTATATATCTGTTAATGTTTATTAAGCTAAGACATATTAAAAATCACTCTGAACAAATCTTACGCTTTAAATATTCAAACTACTGTAATCAAAGTTAACCAACCCATCATTAAAAGTAATGAACGGAACCCACCCAAAATCAAAACGAATAAAATTTATGTAAAGTAGCCAACACTTCTCTTATAATTCAAGACGTTACGATAATTATTTAAACAGTATTTAAACATGTCGATAAAGAAAGAAGTTTTGATCTTATAGAATCGTCCACGCTCCCATCTTTAAGTGATAATTAAGTCAATCGATTTTTAACAAACTTTGCTTTTTAAAAGTGTTTTTAGTAAACTAATGAAAGCTTAGCCTACACACTTTCTAAGAAATTAATTACTAATTCGTTAAATTAAATTAGAAATGTGAGGTGTCTGATTACAGAGATTTTTATGTTCACACTTACACCCACGATGAGCTTGGAGATGACTATGATTCGTTCACACTTATTTAAGACAACAAACTAATACAAAAATAAAGTGGATATATCCCAATAAAAGAGTTGAAATGGCTGAGGAGAGATTGTAAGCTTTACTTATGACCGTAAAGTATAGTCGCCGGCACGTAACTTGGCAAGAATCGTTAGATGTTTTTTTTCTCCTTTCTTTAACTCTCTTCTAAACAGTTGTTAAAAAAAAAAATGTTGCACTTAGTGCACATGCGTGAACTTACTCCGAATGCGCCAAAACCTTGCCAAGTTACGTGCCGGCTACTATAACTCCATTGGCTTATCATAACATAATTAGCCTGTAATGTTCCCACTGCTGGGACACAAAACTTCTCTCTTCGAGAGAGAGTCGTCTGTAATCTACCACGCTGGCAGAGTGCGGGTTGGTAGAAGTCACATGGTGTCACATTTTGGTTCTCGTACATGCCGGTTTCGTGTCTACTCTCAGTCTCAAAGCACGTAATCCGTAGTTTTAGCCGAAGTTACGGGCGTTTCCTACTCCGATTCACCTTCGGATATAAGATTACTTCGGGGCCCGACTTAAGAATGAATGACAGCACGATTTGAAGTAGTCCCTACTCCCGATGTGTTTTTGCGTCCGAAGACGTTAATTAACCGATTAATTAACGTCTTCGGACGCAAAAACACTTTGGTTCATTTCGATGTATCGAACTACTTTCCCGTATCTTCGTTGACGGACTTAGAGAGTAGTCCTCTTACATACAAACTCACAACCCTCTTTGTAATTTAAGCCCCAGTTAAAAAAATTGCGCCGATAGGATCCCAATATACTAAATTACTTATACACGCTGATCTCATTATTATTGTAGTAATGTTATTGAAGCATATAATTAAATATACAACCAAGCTGCAGGATAACACCATACGTTCTTCTCCTTCCCTTCACTTCGTTCATTCATTCGTTTTAAAGGACAAAGTTTAGAATAAAACTTCATCAAGTATCGCTAATATAAATTGGCTTGTATTTGCAATTATAACATCTTCTGTTTATCTATGTAGGTACGTATAGTATTATAGAGGTATGAGGAACAGGTGTAAAGTTCACTCATCCTCTATAGAAAAGGGAGGATCCTCCGACCAGACGGGTATCGTGTCTGGTCGGCAAATGCCCGACGATTTATGCCGGGACGTTGTATAAGTGCTAGTTGCGCGGTGAACTCTGCTTGCGCGATGCAGGATTTTCCGTGACGTCATGTGAAACGTGTGTGTCGAGGAAGATGCCGGCCACAGTATTTTTAATACTCGTAACGTAGTCTTATCTAACACCTTACTTCGTATTTTTCCATGTTTTGCTTTTTAACTAACAGCAGCTATTCATCTCATATTCATTCAGTTTCTGTGCTGGTATCACAATCCAATAATAGAGTTCCTATTAACTTTCGACGACCTCTCTGAAACTCTAATACCTATTATAGTCAAAACTTAGAAGATCAATTAATCGCACTTTAGATTTATGGTTAGCCACAGGCTTTTTCTCTGGCTTTGGTTTATTGCTATAGTTAACTCCGGCTTACTCATGCATCATATTCAATGAATATTCCATAAATATTAACTAACCACAATAATAAATTATAAAATAAGCGATAAGATGAGCAAAACATTAATGTCAACCAAGTCCCCTTCTACGGAGGCTGCATGTCTGTGAATATTCTAGAAATCTCTGTAACCTGTCAAATGCTTATTAACTGCCTGACATTTAGATTCTATAAATTATTTAATAAATGACCAAAGTCTTTTAACGCAATGAGCAATGATAATATAATCGGTGTGAAGAATTATTCAATGCAGCTTCTCGTTTTGTCATTATTCATTGATTTAAAGCACTTGGTAGTGATTAAGCATGAGATGAGCTTTATCACGACAACATCACTTAAGCATTAGATAAAGATGAAGATGAAAATCGTGACACAGATGTGAGAGTCCATAAAAGGGCAGACAGCTTTAATTCAGCTGTGAAAGTTACAGATTGAATGAGGAAACACATAATAATATTTATGGCAAACTGGGCAGTCTTATCGCCTTAAGAGATAAGACCGCTCATTGTGTAATATTTCATAATAAAGAGTACTATATTCTATCATCGGCAGAAGTAGCAAATTTTCCTTAATCGTAAGCTGAACTTTGACTAAAAGACTCCAATAAACATTGACATGAAAACTACAGCAGAATATAGAATGTTGAAATGAGTACTACTGGTAATGATGCAACCTTGTGATCGGAGTGAACAAAGGTCTTACATTCACTTCTAGAACCCTAAACACTAAATCCTTTAACGACGCCAGTTCAATTACTTTTGAAACTTAAGTTATGGGCACACATGCAGGCGCAAGGTGCAAGCGTACACCTGCACGTAATGTTAAGCGCGAGAGAGGAATTAATGTTGCTTTTAAGAATACTAAGTTGCTGTACGACATTAGCTTAGTAATGTGAACTTTGGACCAAATGTTTATTTCAAACGTCTTGCCTGTTGTGGAGTTATATCTTGATGTATATAAAAGAAAAGATAACTATGTATCTACATGGTTCGGAATTTACTTCTCTATTTATGAAAGAGAAATGGCAGATGTAATGTTTTGTTCATATTAAGAAGGCAAAGTTATATTCCAATCATGCTGGCTATCAAAGATAAGACCTGGTACAGCCTGTTTTTTGTTGAGCCAAGATCAGCTGTGAAAGATAAAAGAATGCCAACCTTTCCAACCGTGTAATACACCCTTTTGAACAAGCCGCTAGCAGGTATATTGAATTTCCAAACCGATGAATAAGCATAGAAATCAAAACAGTCACAGGTACTGCGAATTCTTCCCACAAAGATCTAATCGAAACCAGTCATAGATGCAATTCCATCGTATTGCGCAAAACGCGGCACGCCAAAATCGCATGCCAACCAGGTAGTTAGCTCATTGATGCACTATTTAACCCCTATTGCTTATAGCGAAAGGCGAGAATCGAGTGGCGTATCGATTTACAATGAGATTTTCAAATGTCCAATTCTACGTTGACATTTCAAATAAGGTTGTCATGTGAATTATTTTAAACAAGGATGTGGGATTATTTGAATAGATAATACCTACATACCAAAACATTGAAGTTCGTCATAGTATGTTTCGCTTCTCAGAATCTGTTTTACGCTCTGCTGTGCCCTAAAGTCTTGGGCAAAACTTCTCAAAAGATTTAAGTGCTTCATTCAGATTTTGTAGCAAAAAGAATGAGTGAGGAAATACCCATACAAATGTAGGTATTTACTGCAGCATTTCTTATTGAGGATGGCTTTCAGAAAGGTCTTAAGGAAAGATGCTTTATGTAAACAAATTACTTACATGCATGTGATGCATGTCATAATGCAGTTGGCCTTAGAATATCGTAAGAACGCTTCAATTCCGGTGTATTGTCATGCTATAGACAAATGCGTCTTTCACTTATGTTTTGAGAGTCAAAAATGTCAAAAAAAGAAATGTCGTTTACTCACGACAGCTGGATCTCAGTGAATGATTACCAGTTATACAGATAACTGGCAGCCCTGTGCTGCTCCTATTGTGTTTCAATTCTCATGCGCGAACATTAGGTCGATTCTCAAAACTTATTCTTTTGTGTGAACGTAGAAAGAATTTTAATGCTTCCGTTTGAACTTGGTATAAAATCTCACAATAGAATAGCACTTTATTGCGTAATGCCGACCCATTTGATAGTCGACGATCATTTTCTTTGCTCATTTAAGTTTCTGTTCACGTAGTTTGTGTTGTCGTATTTGCATAGTAGGACTCAATGTGTTGTCACATGTCACATTTACTGTTTGGTAAAAGCACGATTCAAGGAAGCGCGGTGTTTGCTATGCTTTACAAAGAACAGCTATTATAATAAAAAGGTTAGCGCTTGAAGCACGTTGCAGCTCTGTCGGTACCCACTGAACACATATACAATTTCAGTAAAATGTAAAACAGCAAAGCATGCTATGCAACCCTATATGATTGTGATCTGACGAAAACAGGTTATGCAAATGCCTGAGGCAGTAGGTTACAATCTATTACAACCAGACCGGCTGCACCTGCATTGAAAACATCACCTTTTACACGACTCAAAAAATCCCTAATCGTGTAATTACTGCTCTGACCAAGTAAAACCGACAATCCAACGGCGTATTATAAAAATCTCTACAATTAAACACGTTATATGTATGTAGTACGTTTAGCGGACCGTGGGAACGTGCGCCGGAGTCGAATCGACGAATCCATGCAAAATCCTGTTTCGCTCCAACATTCACTACCTGTTGTAAAATAGGATAGCGAGCTTTATGCCATGCTTTTAGAGCTATTAAAGTTTTATTTTTGTGGTGTAAGTACTGTCTACTGGGTATGTAATGTGCTTTGGATGTTATGAGGTACTTCATCTAGTCGAGAGGAATGGGATTTTAGAGTGAGCGTTCAAGTGTGCAAGTTGGCCCAACGTCCTTGGCCCCATTGGCCTCGCCTTATATTGGCAAGTCTTTTTCTCTCCAATTTAGACATTTGTCTCAGTTGCTTATCGTTTTCGATGGATTTCGATGGACAAACACTGAACACAAATGAAAGTAATGCTACCTTCATTTGTGTTCAGTGTTGTAATTCGAAAAAGTGATATTTCTTATCCTTTTTAGAATTTTAAACTCGTCCTTGACAAATTGGCAGCGCGATAAAAAAAAAAAACTTGTTACTGTGTAAAATCCTTTTAAGATATTCGTGCATTCAAGAAATGTGTCATGGGTTCTCAGTTAGAACTCTGAACTCGTGAACTATCGGATGACTCAGTGTACAATACAACTGTACTGCACAGCTTCACATGAATATTAGTAGGTGTTGTTGCAGCATAACAACTTACTTTGGCTGTATTGAACCTGTTTCGAGCAATCCCTAGTGGTGTTGACATAAATTGCATTGGTACAAAGCATTACCCATTAGTTTCCAGATTTACAAGTTGCTTATGCTTCTAGTTTTAATAGCCGAACCCGCTTTGGTCGTCGACGTCTTTGGTCTTTTGAATGATTCTAAACTTTTGGGGTAGTATGGGGTTTTTAGAATAAGTTAGCATAGGAGATGAACGATAACGCCGCATCTTTACCCACTATATTTCATTTACTGTGCCGGACAGGGTGGGTCCACGATTGTTTTAAACAAATGTTTACCACTTAAGCAAATACATTGTGGAATGCATTAAAGTATTGAGTATTGAGTAGCGTTGTTCTTGGCCGAAGTTCTGAAACATAAGCATACTATAATTTCCCACTGCTGGGACACCCACTTTCTGTGAGAGGGAGTGGGCCATCATATTCCACCACGCGGGCCCAGTGCAAGTTGGAACGGATTGAAATTTTAGTTAGAATAGTTTTATTTCGTAATATGGACATGAACCTACTCATATAAAGTTATGCTCCTGAAAATTCACATTGTACCTAAAACAGAACATTGGATACGTTTTGTAACGAACAATTTCTTGCAGGTGGAGACGCGAACCCAGCTAGTTATTTCAAAGTGTCAACAACATCTTTATGTCCATACATAAAGCTTAAAACGACCTCCGCTATTTCAGCAAGACATTACGACATGGAATATTTAAACGTGTTTTATTGCCATAGTTCATACCATTATTTATTCTATAGTCCTTTTAGTTACAGCTAGGATTCTAGACTCACAAATATTTATGCGATCCTTGGCCGAGTAAACGAATTCTTACGCGAAATACCCAAATATTCTGCGAATTGAACTGCGTATTTGTTTCGGAATGTCTCTTTGGGCTTTATGGTCATTAGAGACTATACGATACGAATACAGATTATTTTAGTCCCTCATTCCATAGTTTAAGACAGAATCTCAGTCTCTCTTATTTGGACTATTAACTCTGGCTGGCTTTTCTTCTCACAAAAACATGAGCTATATTTAAACCGACTTGTCGCCGATATATGTTCTTTATTTGAATTCGAGGTGATTTGTAGCCAACAAAAGTACATATTTTAATAACTGCACCAACATGATTTATTTTAAAGTAACATGCTATTGCATTTCGGAGGACGCATTGCGATGTAAGATGAATGAACCAAAGCAAATTCCCTTCCTGCATCAAAAACCACAGAAGCTCACTTACACAAAAGGTCAAACCGATCATTCAAAAAGAAAAAAAAAGAAAGGAATTCCTGACATTTGGCATGTAACGTCCCCCTACCATTACGGACGACGCCAGGTGCTCGAACATCAGGCATGGCACGTGCACACGACATCTGCCGAGTAAAAAAAAAGAATTTATAAATGTATAATAGTATACTATTATATTTACTTACCTCCCTGAGACATCTGTTTTCAATCGTATGTGCAATAGAAGGGATGTATCTTGAGATTAGGGATGCGGCTTTGAACGTCGTCGCCAGCTGATTCAACGGGGGTTGTTTTTTTTTTCATCAAGAATGAGAAGCTAAACTCGTTGCGATCAGCTGTTTTATTACAAACGGCATTTTTATATGAGTCCGCAGCCGTTTTATTAGTTATAAGAATTACGGCTGAGAAAAGGTGGTTACTTTTATTATCGTTCACCATTTAAGGCTCCCACGAACAGGCGCAATGCAACAGCGAAACGCGACTCCAGTAGAACAATTGCTTTGAAAACTTAATGGAAATTGTTTCAAACTCAAACTCAAAGCATTTATTTCAAATGAACCAATTATAGGTACTTTAGAATTGTCAAGGGGTCGATCAGTCCGAAAGATGAAGCTAGTTGCCCATTCCAAATCGTAGTAGGTACCTTTGGATTAGAACGGGCAAGAAACTCTACGGACACTCTTTTAAATAAATAACAAATTGTTACATAAAATTAGTTACATCAGTCATGTTGAAATTATACATGTGAGTGCGATGTAGCAAGACGTAATGATAAACATATAAAACAAAAAAACAATTTAGAAATTAAAATAAGCCGTGGTAGCTAAGTGATGACCAGTCCCCACTGACGGCTGCCGTTCACTAACATTTGGAACACAAGTTTGGATCAGCACCATTCCGCTTAACCATTTTGAAGGGAAATTAATGATCCAACACAGGCGCCGCCACCAGCGAGACATTTGAGTGAGCTTGACATACTCTCAGCCGCCAGGTCACATTCAGCCAATGAAAGACGTACCACTGGGTACGTAATTGGTAGCTTTATAGTACGTACATAGTGCTCACACATGTGCTTTGCAAGTATACAATACTTTCAACAGTCGCGTCGCGTCGCGTCGCGCCTGTCTGCGGTAGCCTGGGAGCATTTAACAAATTATCTTTATTGTTTCGCTGTGAATTTTAAACGATTTTTTATCAATATATTAATAACACTCTTAGTGTTTCCTTTTATATTTAAAAAAAATCGCCGATGCAAACTCGTGTTACGCAAAAAAAGCGTTAAAATCTGGCATGCCCTGCTGGTATTAATTATAACAAATTGCTATCCAACCATTGCTTCCGTAGAAGAAAAAAATTCTATTTTTGAAAATATATTTTCGGTTCATGTAAAAAAACATTAGGACAGATGTTTCTCATTTTGCGGTGGAGTATGGCAAAGGTGTGGGGAGTAAACTGCCTTCTGTCTGTTATGGTCAATTTGGATCTGCGATGTCCATAGATGGTATACTTTTAGTGTCGTTGGTATACGAATGGGGCGATAAACTTGCGGCATCGTGAGTATGGCCAATGCTGACAATTGCGTACTTGGCTTTTAGAATAAATTGTTGCCATCCAAGAACTGGTTTTACTTCAAGCACCTAAGTAATAATTGTATCTTTTGTTATAAGTTTGTAAAAGATAAGGCACACCGCACAATCGTTCTGTCAAAGATATGAGGTTCGCTCAAGGGATCGGTCTATCAAAGGCACACATAGGTACATATTTATGCACACTACCTATGCCTTTTTAATAAAACTGAGGGTTATACCAGAATAACTTTTAAACGGCCATAGTTTAAAAAAGTTTGGTATTTCAGGTTTTTATTACGCACTAACAAAGGCAGTTTCGCTAAACCACTTTGTAAGTTTTCATTAGTTTTATGTAAAAAGTTACAGTAATTCGGCTGCTGTCATGGAAGAATTTTACCCAAAATGGTTCTATTATGGATTTAATTATACTCGAACAGCTAATAAGGGCAATAAAAATCTAAATGCATATACTTAACTCCTTTACCGTCTTAATTGCGAGCCATAAAACTGCTCACGTTCACGATTTTACGTAACAAAAAATTGGGCGGATTTTTAGCTTCTTTAAAAAAGACTTACCGAATTACTTATTTCCTGTTCCAATTAAAAAGTCTAAAAACAACATGAATGATATACACAAACTTCATTTGAAATCATTTCCATTCAACATCTTTATCATTAATCTTATGTACCATAATACAGGTCTTAAATAATGATCAGCTATGTCCCGCTCTTAGGGCATACAATAGTTACATAGAAATTTAATTTACATCATTATGTTACAAAATAACTACGCCTGCTGAGATAACTTTTAAGCATCTTCTACGAGTAATAACTGTAACTTTTAGTTCAAGCCTAATTCAAATGCATCTCATCGAATTAATCATTGACAGTCATTTGTTTTTGTTTTAGGATTGCTACGGCTCCGAATACGAAGACCGAGCGATAGCAGATGATGTGAAAAACTACGAGCTGATATCAGGATATCAGAATGATACGCACACTACTGTAGAGTTCAGAAGACAGCTGGATACATGTGATAAACAGGACTTCGTTATCGGGGTAAGCAGAAATGAGAAATTACTGTTATTAACATACATAATTATTGTTTCTTCAAATGTGAGAACAATGTAAGAGAATAAAATGAATAAACAATTCAAAATATAGCATTAAAATTAAAATAAGCAGTGGCTGTTAGGAGATGACCAGTCTCAAACGACGGCGTTCACGAACATGACGCCTGGAGCAGCACCATCCAGCTGCAACCATTTTGTTAAATTTATACATTACTGGCACTTAAACATTACTGGCGAAATGTGGGTGTACGAAGGACCACGACTGCCAGGGTCGCGGGTTGTTCTAAAGAGATACCGTGGCCCTGGCACAGGCAACTGAAGGAACACGGGTGGGTTTTAGTCAGTAAAAGTCTGACACGCCCACCCGCTCCGCTCAGAGCGGGAGAAGTCATTTGATGATTACCCACCCTAAAAAAAAACGGTTCCAATGGAAGAAATGTTGATAATTATGTAACAACAAAAACCGAAAATGTTGCAAAAATATGAGCTTCTTAGGAAATAATTCGGCTTATTAGTCGATTCGAATGAATTAACTCGCCCGAAACTGGCGAATCGACACTTCCAAATAGTATGATTTTACTTGCAAGTGCAAGTCTCGCACGAAGTGAATTTATTTGTTGGCGAATCGACAACCCCAGAAATATGTAGTAGGCCATTGGCGCATTTTGAATTTTATGAAATAAACTTTGAAAATGTACTATTATTTTGCAAGTACTTTTCTTTCATTAAGTGCCAATTGCCTAATACTTGTTTTTGGAGTTGTCGATTCGGGCGAGTAAATTCCTGCGAATGGACTAATAAGCCAATAATTCTAAGTGACAACAGTGACAACAGTTTCTAGTTTGCTTTCCAAAAGTACGAGCAAAGCTCGTACACAAAAACATAACAATGACTAATTCATATTATTATTTTTCACAGGACGAGACAACCCAGATTCTTTGGGCGTTAGGACCGGACGGTTCTGATGGTCAGCTGCCGCAACACGTGAAGAGTGGAGCCAGACCTCTGAGACTCCTGCAGCCTGTTTCAAAACCTGAATCAATTCCGCTCAAACACTGGGATGTTAGATTGACCAATGTGAGTACAAACTTTACATGTATTTATACCTCTCTTCTCTAGCTATCTCTCTGTGACAGGGAGTGGGCGGTAATCCACCACGCGGGCCCGGTGCGGGTTGGTAGATGTCACATGTCTTCGAATTTTTGGTGCTAAGACAAGCCGGTTTCCTCACGATGTATTCCTTCACCGTTTAGAGAGCAGTGGTGATTAAATAATTTACTGTCTTTTTGTCTGGGTTCGAACTTACGACCTACAACTCGTAAGTCACGGACGTTACCACTGAGCTATCAAACGTAAAAATCTTTTTTTTTTATCCGACTTCCAGCGATAAGCGCGTTCAAACAAACAAACTCTTCTGATTTTTATTAGTACAGATTATTATTTGATTGATAACAATTTTTTTTCTTCTCTTAAAATAAAACTAGGATTGCAAATCAACCTTAAATTTTCCCTGTGATTGTGAATTACCGCACTGCTAAACCCCTACTAAATAAGATTCAGCATTAGGAAAATTTATTGACAACCTTTCTTCCCTTCCAGCTCACAATCCCCTACGTAATGGCAACATTATTCTGGTGCAAGATCTTCAAAGCTCCTGATCTACCGAAAAAACACCACATAGTTGGCTACGAGCCTCTCATAGACAGCCGACCAATCAGGAACAACGTACCGGTTCAAGAACCGAACAGCATGTCGCCAGTACATCATATGGTGCTATACGAATGTGCTGAAGATGATGATAAGCATCTGTGGAATGGGTGGTCAGAAGGCGAGGGGTATTTCGGACCGAATAGACCGAGTGCCTGGGCGGCTTGTGCTACTCCTCTTGCGGCTTGGGCGATTGGATCTCAAGGTAAGGCACAGTTTTGTTTTTGTTGTGAAATAGTTAAAAGATACAGCGCTGTGACAGACGGACGGACAGCAGAGCCTTAGTAATAGGGTTCCGTTGGCATCCTACTTATAACCATTAGATCTTCAAAACAGAATGTAATGTTTTAGAGAATTCCACATTGTCATTATTTAATAAACATCTTTCACTTATATCTTTAACACTTATAAACATCAATTTCAGTTTCAAACCATTTTTATTTCATACCAGACTCGTGATGAACACCTAGTCTACCTCAAATTCTTAAACAGTAATGAACCTGGAAATATTCATAAACATCTCATTAATTATCCTTACTATTTCAGGTGAATTCCTTCCTGAAAATGTCGGAATACCTCTGGGCGAGAGAGGCGGAGTATCTTACTACATGCTGGAAGTTCATTACGATAACCAGGAGCTCCATAACGGTGAGTTTGTGCTTTGTATTCATTGAATAAAGAACACACACACACACATATCTAAACAAACTCACGATTTCTACCCATTGGAAGAAACTACAGATCGCCACCTGCACGTGTAGCATAAATTTTCTCGACGGAGGCATAGACAAAATGACAGATTTCTTTTATTCATCTGTATTTGTCTATACTTCCGTCGACAAACTTGTCTTTATGGTGGTCATGCTTAACGTACAGCTAAGACCCTTAGAAACTCATAGGTACCTATGAACGTAAACGAAGCAAAAGGAGTCTAAACAATGCAGGCGGGGGTAGTCACAGTCTCGTGCACGCCAAAATCGCCCATATGACCCCCGTCATGCAAAAATGTCGTCGATAGTACATTTGAAGGCCGATTCTCGAAATGCAAAACGTTCAAAACCTAGTCGCTATCTCATTTTAGCGTCTATGTGTTTTCTTTTTATGTATGAAAATTAGGGGTATTCCTGACAGATTGAGACTGAGATTTGAATACGAACGTTCTTAAAAATACGGGAATCGCCTCTCAGATCATACGCGCACGCCAGTTGCAAGTACTACGCACCAGAACTTTCTGAATAGCAAAGAATATCACCCATAAGGTCACTATTTTACATCTGCCTTGTAATACCTTTAATAAAGAACCTGCTGCATTTTTTTTTAAACAATGCAATAGGAGAAAATTATTTCCGCGTCTACAAAGGAAAGTCTTCACTTTCCGAAAATTTGTATACCCGCTTAACTGTGGCGGCCATCTTGCGCGAATCCACGCGTCTGTTGCGCGACTTCCGGGTGGTCCCGATATTGGCGCGTGTTTCTAAAATGACGATAACTTGTAAGTTATTAAGGGATTCTGATTGTAATGATTCGCTATTTCGTTCATTACGAGGATGAAGAGTCGATTTTTTTGTCACCGTTTTATATTTATTTTAAGCAATGGGGTTTATTTATAAACGTTGCTTGAAGTTAAGGGACGCTTAACGTTTAACATATAACGTTAAACAGTCGCTAATCACTACTTAAGGCCCTCTTATAGTTTGTCTCGGCGGGCACTGTCCCTCCGATGCGAGCACTTGAACTGCTAGATTTTGTATAATTATGTATATTTAAAATGTCTTCTCAACATGCTCAAAAAAAAAACACTCATATCTTTTGAAATAGCTTTTATATGGTTCCATGATGAAATCTGTTCAAGGTGCACGTTTTAATGAAATTGCGATTTAGTGTCATCTTTATGTTTTTTTATAAAGCCCTTCTACATTATTACAATTCACGTTTCTGTCTTCAAACAGCGCTTGGCAGCATGTAATTTTTTTGAAAAATAAAACTAATTTGGGCAACATTTATATTTGTCTCGATTTACTTAAGTTTAAGAAAAATAAAAGTACTGCAACGTCGCCTTAACTTTAAGCAATGTTTATAAATAAAGGGGTAAGTACTAGTATTAAGATGATTAGGTACAATAATGAAACAGTACTTACAAAAGAGAACCATCGAATAGCGGCAAAACAAACAAACACCGTTTGTCTGTCACACGCACTCGGTGGTTATGGGCGGGCGTTGTGAATAATTGTGTCATTTGTATAGCATCCTTATTAACATAGGATCCTTCAACCATCTGTTTACCGGATGAAAATTAATGTATCTAAAATTAATATTATAAAGAGAAAATATTTCATTATTTTGTATGTTTGTTTGGCACTCTTTCACGCTAGAACGGCTGAATGGATTTGGATGAAATTTGGCACATGGGATACTTTTTATCCTAATATTCTCACGGGATCGAGACTTATGCGGGTAAAACCGCGGGCGCAGCTAATCAAATATAATATGCTCACAAATACATTGCAAATGGGTTGCCTGATTTAATTTGTTCCTGGCTATAATTCATTAGAAATACTGTCTTGTTTACCAAAATGAGATTCCAATTACATAACTAAGTAGAAATTGCATTTCAGAAAAAACACACTTACGGTTCACGAAAACATATTTCCACGTTAAATAGAAAATTTCAGAAAGAAGTGGATCGTTGGTGTCCTGTACTAATAAATAAATCATTGTGTCACAAACACCAGCAAGCAAGCAGCAATTGAAAGCATCAAGCATAAGGCTTAACAGTTAGGATGACAGCCTTTTTCGGGTCCATACATGCATGGCAACCCGTTAGTTGCCAGGTACAGTAAGGAGGTATTGGTAAACAGATGGGCAAAGGTCGAGCTTACTTCGCATCTTATTTTTTTTTCTTTAAAATGTTATCTTCTTTTTTATCTAAAGCTACGGGTTCCTAGAAGAGCTGTGACCGCCACATGCGTCCTTAATGTGCATGTGTAAGAGCATTTTGTGACACCTTATTGTCAAATACTATTGAAAATTACATATTTTTCATGACGTCCGTTATAAATATGACCGAAACGATCTTTTAGACTTTTTAGACTTTAAACTTCATGTAGATGAGTACCTAATTTTGACGTTAGAAAAGTGCTGATCCTCAGCCTAGTTTTAATACATGACTTTTGATCCATATTGATCTTTTACTTTGTTATACCTTATAAGTAATACATACGGAATGCATTAAAAATGGATTACCTATTGAGTATTGTACACCCGCATTTCGCCAGTTATGCTTAAGTCCCATGTAATAGAGGGCGAGCCTATTGCCATCAACCGGGCACAAATCCAGACTCCGAGCTGCAACTGAGAAATTCTATTTTTTGGTTTGGAAAGGTCTTGCTTATTGTTATTTCTCAAAAAGTTTCCCTTAAATTTACACTTGTTTACCCTGCATTTCACTAACCACCATCTTTATTCCTCAGTCCTCGACAGTTCAGGCATCCGAGTCCACTACACATCTTCACTTAGACAACACGACGGAGCTCTTGTTGGCGCCGGTATTTTAATATCAGCGTTACACGTGATCCCGCCCAAACAGAAGCAGTACAGAACTGTTGGGATCTGTAGCACTGAGTGCACTCAGGAGGTTGGTAGTGCTTACTTTCTGATGGATTCGCCTTTCAGTCTTCATACAGGCAGGATTGGTCCCCAACTTCACACTAGCTCAAGACAGAGAGGAGTGGAAAGAAGAAAGAGAGGGCTTTGCTCTGCATTGGGATAATATAGTCTTATAGTAAATCATTTAGTCTTCGTCCTAATCGGGTTTGAGATAGGCATGGATAACCAAATGCGGCTAAATATGAATCTGCCAGATCTTCAGCAAATTAGTCGGCAAAATGGCACTACTAAATCAGCGACATACTAATATTATATACACGGTGTTTGTAGAAATTAGATTAAAACTGTTCATGGACATTGTGGAGAAACTAAACACCAAATATTCAATGAACGGAGAAATCGAATATTTGAGTAATGAGAAGCCAACTGGTAGAACACATACTCTGTGTAATATTAATTTGGTCCTTTACACCTGCTGATTACGATCTTTTTCAGAAAACAAACATAAACAACTACACTTTTATTTACAGACTTTACCAGAAGACGGTGTGAACATAGTATCAGTTCTTCTACACGCTCACGGAACAGCGAGAAAGATTTCTCTAAAACATATCAGAGGCACACAGGAACTACCCAGAATATCAGAGGTAAATAAAAATACTTAGTTGATAAATTTTGACAAATATTCTAATTATGTTAAACGCCATCTATTAATAAAGTTGTACACTAATTCAAACAACTGCTTCCTTTCACACTTGACAAAAACGATACTAGATGGCTTTACGTTCTTTATGTATCAACTTGACATAATAATTTTTATTAACGCCAATAGATGGCTCTATAATTCGTTTTGGGAACTTTTTTCAGGAAAACTTCTACGATTCACACTATCAACAGTCCCGCATTGTACCCCGAGGAAGGAAATTCATGAGAGGAGATACTCTGATCACAGAATGTACCTATGACAGTACTTCAAAAGATAAACCTATTTTGGGAGGTTATTCCGCTAATCAGGTAACAAACTGGTTTTATTTCGTTGTTAACCATGCTTTTCTTGAAAGCGAGTGATATTTTTAATTTACTCACGGTTTGATTGAAGCAGCTGGTTTAATATCGTTATCATAACGCATAACTTGCTGTAGTAGATATAAATCTTTTAATTTGAGGCGTGTCAAATACTAAAGTGTTAGGTACTAAAAAATCTCTATTTGTCCTTCCAGGAAATGTGCCTATCATTCATCCTATACTACCCAAGAACTGAACTAGCTGGTTGCTACTCCATGACGCCCGTGAAAGAGTTCTTCGAAACGTTTGGAGTCAAGGAGTTCTATGGTTTGAACTTTATGCAAGTTGAGAATATCTTTCTGTCTTCTGGGTTAGTAAAAGTTTATATTTTTATTTCGAAGAGAAATTATCAGCTCTTAATGTAACAATGATAACAAAATCATAAACGATTTGGTTACTCAAGCGTATAGGGCGCTCTCTGTTAAATTTTGTGGAATGAATCGGTTTTTGCATTTATATGGTACAAAATTTACCCCTTTTAAAATCCAAGTAACATCAATTCAACGAATACATTGAAATAACTACAAAGAGACGTGACAGTTATTTAAATGCTTGTGGTTGGACATAGGAAGCTATTGGCATATAGCCGATATGAGAAACACTAAGACTGTACAAAATTACCTTGATTAAGGGTTTTCATGAAAATTCACGTCACCAGTTGGCGCTACTTTGACAAGAGGTCTTCCATTTCGACAATGAATATAAAATGTAGGATGACGTTCATCATTCGTTTCATTCATCGAAGAAACAAAGGCACTTTGACTGTTTTGACAGGACCTGACATCTCAGTGCTGCCATCTAGTGAACGTCGTTTCAGAAAACCCCTAATTGTTAACCACCTGCTCATCCTATACTCATTTATACTTTAATATTTTTCAGGAGTTGGGAGAACCTGCCACCTCTTGAAGCATCCTCGTCACTGTCAGATCTTGAAGCTCAGAAGCGCATGATAAACGAAACTGCGGGGGAGCAAGGCGTGCAGGGCGATGATCAAGGAGTTGGCTTGATGAGTAAGTATCACATTCCTACTACACGATAGCGATGCGCGATGGCGAGAGGTTTTCGATTGTTTTGATTGTTCGAACATCTCGAAGGTTCTCGACTGTTTCGACTTGGACTCGAGTCTGACTCGGTCTGTAATTGCGAATGGCCCACGGCGCGTTCATTCGCGAGTTGTTCCTCAATGGTTTAGAGTTTCGCGAGTTCTTGACTTGCGTTGTGATTGCGAATCCATACTGTTGACTCGAAACAATCGAAAAACATCTCGATTGTTTTGTAGAACGGCGAGTCGATGGTTGACTCGATGGTTCATTTAAGCGACTCCGATTCTAACGATTGTAAAAAAACTTCTCGGAATCGCCCATCGGTACTACACGACCACCTTCGCAAGTTCCGTTTGCTATCTTCGGAAAAGCCAAATACTGGCGAATTAAACGTGACTGATCGAATAAGGGAGCGCGTTAACATAATACAATTTAGTCTAAAGGTAATTTAAGACTACTTCTATCAGTCAAAACTCGCATTTTAGGTCTCCGGCTTTTACGAAGATAACCAATGATATCTTTGAGAGTGGTCATAGACTAATGTACTTAATTTTTTAAATGTGTACAGGTGATCAAACATCAAAATAATATCCTACTTATTTAGACACTACACACCACGCACATTTGACTTTGACAGTCTGTAGATCTTATAGGACTTCCTTGGAATTGTAATGATACTGTTCTATATCAAAGTGTGGATCGCAGTAGGGAATTTTAGATCACCTTTTTTTATCTCAAGAACGATATATTTAATCAATATAATACGGGGCGTAAATAAGACCCACCACGAAGCCGTTATCTACGAGTTCTTTATATCAAATTAAGCAACTTTGTGCAAAAATTATTACTGGGAAAAAAAAAAAAAAATTGTGACGAAATTCTATATTTTAACGATATTTTGGTCGTTAGTTTAGATTATTCAGCTTCTTAAAAACTTTTCTCTTTTTTCAGAGGAGCTGGTGATCTGGGAGCCTCCAGAATTCCGCAACAAATCGTTCATGGCTCACCTGAACGAGATGCCGTGGGCTGAGCCACTGTTGACTGAACAAATTGAGAAGACTCTGTACAAAGGCATGCATATGACCTTCTGTAAGAAGAGGGATGATACTTACGGAGTGGTGAGTAGCTTATCAACTTTTACTTGTTTTTACTTTTTTTATACTGACTGTATTAAAATGAAAACCACAGATAACTGCTACATAACCTGCTGAAATAAGTTGAGCAAGAAGGATGACAAAGACGGCACTATCACAAAAGTGACGTCACGGCTGTGTTAACCGTACACGCGACAAGGTCGGGAAACATCCCTTCCAAAAACTTTTAAAGCATTACTTCTCCATATTTCCATCGATTTTAGAATTTTTCGATTATCTCATTTTGCTTTCCCTTCTTAAAAAATACATTATTTGTTATCTGTGGTTTTTGTTGCTTCCAGAGAGACATTGTTTATTTTTTATTTTAGGCACAGTATTTCTAAATAATATTAATACCATGGGGTCTCAACTAGAACATTTTATAATTACTCTTCAAAAAAAGTCAAAGATGGCAGCATAGGTAATCATTATGAAATTAACAATCATTAGAAAAGGCAAATCGGCAGAATTTTGGCTAAAGTAAGATTAGTAAAAATCAAGACTTCCTTGTTAAATGCTGATTTATCTATTCACACTCGTTTTTCAACAAGCAAACATAAAATAAGCTTTTACCTTCAATTCGAACCCATATAATGATAAAAGTAGCCATCTGTTAATAATTTTGTTTAGAGCTCTTTGCAATAGATGGTGTTTTACTGAATTTGTCCTGTCTTCAAAATAACCTTTATAGTCACAAATTTAAATCAAATAACTTATTTTAAATCTATTTCATTACATATAAACATAAAATAAATCTATTAACATGTTTTTCTGAAACCGGAAGTATAAAACTTTATATAAAAAGGATGGCACGAAACGCTTTAAAAGTAGGTCGACTCCTAGATGGCGTTGTAAAACTACTGTCTCTGGCAATTAGTAAATCGCTGATGCTGCCATCTGTTGAACATTTTGATGACGAAAAATTGCCAGCTCAATTACCAGACTTAGGGAGGTGTCATTTCTTTGTATGGGATTGGGTATCTGTATGTAGTAATATAATATCTGTGTTAATACTTAATTCTAATTAAGTACTCTTCTCTTTACAGCCAATGCAGATCCAGAGCTACCCAAACTACACAGAGTTGGTATCAAACGAAACTGCCGAAAAGTCCTGCCATTACAAGAGCGTTAGGTTGCCGTCCGTAACCAAAACCTCTGGTTCAACAACCACTACATTCAGTTGGACAACCATGGTCGCCTTATGTTCAATGTTGGTTGTATCACGGTAATACTGAACATGTTTATACAAGTCAGGGTAGAGATGTGTGAGGAAGTGTTCGGAATTTTTTGAAGCTCCGGTCAAACTCGAGCGAATTCCGCGAGGGATGCTGGATGAAATTCAATAGCGTCGATTGTGTCAAGTACATAGGCAACTCTTTTTAGTTGACACGCTAGGCGGAAAAAGAGATGATGATATTTTTTAAAATATTAAACTCAATTATTGTTTGTTGCCAAATAGTGCAAACAATATTGTAAAAAGTGTAAATGCTCATAACAGTGCCAAGTTATAAACTTTTCAAAATAAGTGACTTAGACAAGGACAGCACTATCGTAGAAGTGACGTCACGACTATGTAACTTAATACTAGCGGCATACATTGTCCATACCGCGCTACAAAGCCGGGAATAATCCCCTCCAAAGACTTTTAAAGCGTGCAGCTTAATATTTACATCGGTTTACAGATTGTTTCGATTATCTCTTTTTTACTATGCATTTTTTGAAATAACATTATTTATTCGAACATTTTTCATCATGCCTATTGTATTGGAGGTGTTGAATCTGACGCGAATAGGCGCGTGGCGTGTTTTCCTAATCACAAAAAAAATAAAACAATTGACACGCGTTCGTTTCCCGCGTCCCGCTCGGGATTCGTTTAAGTTTTAACAGTACTTTATGCGTTTGCAGTTTTGAGATTGAGATCTCGACTCTCGTGATCAAAACCTTAATTTAATTTGCCTTATAAAATGTTTAAATCATCTGTGTTCTTTTTTTAAGTAGTGTTTTGTTTCAACATTCTCGGATTCTTTTTGTTATCCTTTATTTTCAAATATACTTATTTCTAAATCTCCAAAATGTTCCCCTGTAATAACTCGTAAGATTGGCAATAACGAAAGTGCCTTAAAACTTCATGTGCCTTTACGCCTACCTTTTGAACCATTTTAATGTGGATTTAGTGGCGTAGTTGAAAATAAATGTGTAGGTTGTCAACTGAAAATTGAGGCAAATCATAATACTTCTCAAAAAGTGTATTTTTACCCAATTACTAAAAACTAGTCTATGTATATTTGTGTGTCAAAAAACGAGCTTTGATTTTGATAAAGCTTTTTTGTGGCAACGTTTTGGGGTCAATATATTTTTATTTAAAGCCGTTCGCTTCAGCTATTCTCACACATCTGTACCCGGAATCGGTCTGAGCCAATGATTTTGTTGTTTTTCGTTTTTATTTTTTACTTCTACAATGTTTTCGACCGACAAATGAAATAGTTATATTCAGCCAAATTATGTATCATAATTTGCGAATATATGTACAGTTATTTTTATGTATGTATCATTAGGGCGTTGAACTGTTAAACGGTTTTTTATTTTATAACGTAAGGTACTTTGAGTGAATGTTTTTTTTTGTGATTATTGTACTTATGAGTGTTGCTCGAGTATGTACCCAAACGGTATAATTATTTTTTATTGATAATATTATAAATGAAACTTGCTGTTGTGTCTCATTGAAGTAATATTGAAGTCATAGGTTTTGTTCTACATCTTCATAAAAAAGAGAATTCTAAAAATATCACATCTGATTTGGAATGAATCACAAAGCTATTTGCAATTTATTTTTTTGATTTAAACCAATTGTTGTAACAAAATTCAAATCGGACCGAGAACTATTATTGTTACTTACAATTTAATATAGGTACATAATTTTAATTTCGGTCAATCATAAGGTGTCTGCACCTTTTTAAAAAACTCCAATGTTATTAATTCTAACTGAAGAAACCAGAAGTTCGAATCGAGTTATGGCTCGCCTATATCATTTACATAATAATTATGTATATTCCTATTCTATACACGAATGTAGCCTTATTAATAAAAACAAAGGCATTTGTTGGAGTCAATGTACCGTTTTGAATGAATCTCTGGTTCCAAAACAGTTTACTGCTGTAAAATGTGATTGCTTTGTATAATTATGATTTCTACATTATTTTTCCATTTGGATAAGTATGAGAAGTTGGTGAAAGCTGTTGATTTATTAGTTATTACAAAATTGTATTAAAAAAAAAACTTGTGCTGGATGGCGGACCTTACAGATGAAGTTCCTTACGCGGTATAATAGAAAGCGAGAGAGAGAAAGTCGCATGGAGGGGGCAAAACGCTTTTTCTTAGGTGACGATTTCTACCAGTCAACTTCTACCGCGTTTAGGAACTTCGTTCTGTAAATTAATTTTCGTTTTGTTAAAAAATTATTGGAAACTTTTTATTAATTCCTGTATTTGGTTATGCTTTCTGAAACCAAGGTAACTTTTAGGGCTGTGCTTTCTTAGCTCCGTAGGGCGTTGATGCCTATACTGTCAAAGCCTTTATATAATCTAGACTAGGACGTAAGCCACGTCACAAGGGTGACGTCGTTATTTTATACAAAGTGAAATTAGGCAGCACTAATAAAAATATCACTCGATATTTGAATTATAATGTTTTTGTACAATAATTTATACCTTTCTAAAAACATTTTTTTTGAACTTCTTCGTACGAAGGTAAGGATTTCGAGTCAAATACAATGAACAATTGATTGCATTTTACTATTATTTTTATTTATATTCACTATTATGAGGATTTAGTTGTAAGAATACGCTTAGTAATTAAGTTTTATTTATTTAAAAAGTCAATAAAAATGTTTTATTAAATTAGATATTGGTTTTTCTTACATACTTAAATAACTAAAAGATTTCATGTCTTTGCGGATAGGTATCCGTCCGTGTTCTTACTGATATTTTTGTGTTGTTTGGAACTTGCACCATTTTTGGTGTCCGCCCGTAATTAGAATGGGAATTAAGATTAGAAGTCTGCACCCTAATTGCGTAACACAATAAATCGGAATCTGAATCGTTTTGAAACAGATTGCTAATCCATTGCTCCATAACTTCGATAAAAACTCTGCTCAACAATGTAAATAACGCAATGAATGTTGTTTAACTGTCAAAATCAAACAGATTAGTCGTAATCGTGTACGAAAATGTGTTACGCAATTAGGGTGCTGGTAAAGGTTAGAATTGGAAAACCAATCGGATAAACATTAGATAAGGGATTACCAGTGTTTAAGTTAGTTGGGTGATTACCCATTATTTTTGTTATAAAATTAGAAATGGGATTACTGTTTCCACTGCAGATTGCGGTAAACATTAGAATTGAAATAACCATTAATATTGGGATAAACATTGGAACCGGAATAAATATTAGGAATGGGACAAGAATTGTTATTAAAATTATCATTAGGACTAACATTATTACTGGGTTGACTCGGTGCTGTAGTAGGACAGAACCTGTTAAAAAATACAGTTGGTTCAGTGCCAATAAACCCAGAAGTTGGTGTTAAAAATCCGTTGTTCGCTTGCCCAGAATTAGCAGTGAGGCAGGTTTCACGAAGGCATTGGGTCTCTATGGGTAAGTCTGTGGATCCTTTTTTTGTCCCTCATATGATTGCCAGTTGATAAACCAGAAGGGTTGCTTGTCTATGGGCAGTTTGCTGAGTCGGTCGATGAGATCCCGGTCGCCATTTGCTTCAATTGGTAGTCTTTCGCCGAAACTGTAAAATAATGAATAAAAAGGTTATAGAAACTAAGCACTACCAAAATAAACCAAGATTAATGATCAGCTTGAGAGAAAGACGTTACCATTCTGACTTACTAATACTCCATAAAAATTTAAAGGAAAATATGCACAACTGGTAAACTATTTTAACTTTATTTCCAGCCAAAGTAGTAAGCGTCATCATTGTATTTTTGAATTGTCTACATCCACCTTAAATACCACATTTATTAGGGATGATGACTAATATTAGAAATTTTCGATCAAATAATGTAATTTCAAAGAAGACATCTCTAAAATGAGGTAACCGCAAATATCAGTAAATATGAAGAAGCTGCACGCTCTTAAAGTTTTTGGAAGAAGTTATTCCCGTCCTTGTCGCGCAGTACTAACAATGTATGGCGCTAGTATGAAGTTACATAGTCGTGACGTCACTTCTACGATAGTTCGGTCTTTGTCTAACAGTTATTTTAAAACGTTTATAACTTGGAAATTTTTAAAGCTTTTACACGTTTTATAATATTGTTTGCACTATTTGCAAATAATTTTTAGAGTTGAAAATGAAAAATAATGTCAACATCCCTATTTCCCCCTACTACTTAAGGCAAGGCAAGTATAATGAAAAGTTGAACTTGACAGATTACCCCATAGACTACTATTTAAACTAGAGGATTACCCTATTGATATTTTCTCCATGAGTTTCGCTTCATAAAGACGTTGTATATTTAAACAGTTTGAGCAGTGCACGTCTATGCGCAAATTGGTTTGTTTTTTTTTTGATTTAGGTCTTCTAGACAGTTAAAATTTATTTTTGTTTTTGTCCTTAATAATTATAATGTCATTGTCATGCATACCTGTTATTTCCATGGTTATAAATTGAAATAACTAATGTTCCTTACTTTTTTTTGGCTTTGAGAGCTATTCTGCAAAAAGAAAGTCTACATTCAAAATAATTTTGACACAACTAAAATCTAATTCGACAACCGAGAATCCGCGTGTTTTTTTTATCTTTTTTGGCTTCGCCTCGTGGTACTTATTTTCAATTCAATTCAAAACTTTTATTTCGGACGATAATAATCCATATTTTGTTAGTAGGTTTTTAAAATTATTATTATTATTATTATTTGCCCTACCCCGTGTTTTTTTTTTTTTTTTTGAGCTGGAATCGCGCAGTGGGGCAGCCTTGACGTGTTTTATATGGAAATTTTCACTTTTTGTATGGAAAATATGAAAAATTATTACCTACATGTTGAGTGTTAGGGGTTTAAGGAAAGAAAATGATACAGTACTGTTTTTGCGCCTGAAGTCGAGGTGTTGGTGTAAATTTTAGTTCACGACAACTAATTTTATTCTACACGTAGTAGTCTGATAGAAAACACCGGCCTCATCATAACTTTTGGTTAACTTTTTTGAAACTATCGTAACATTTAAGGCTGGGCTTTCTTAGCTACGTAGTGCCTTGATGTATATACAGTCGAAGCCTTCAATAATCTAGACTAGGACGTAAGCACGTCACAAGGGTGACGTCATTATTTTATACGAAGTGAAATTAGGCAGGCATACGGTACTTGTTGACAGGCCTACACTGTCCTCCCATACCTTTTAACACTGTATTTTGAAACCATTGTTATTTTTAAGAGTAACCGTGCAGTTTCTTGCCGGTTTCTTCGGAAAAGACCAATTGGAACCGTGCACGTAGCTTCTGACGTTTCATAAGTGCCTATGTAGGTTTTTGTGAAACAAAATATTTAGATTTTTTTTTTTGCAGTACTTTCAAGACCGTCTAAAGCAAGTTAGTACGAACTTAAAACGTAAGGCTGATGACAAAATTGATCGTATTAACATGTCAGGATCTGGGTATATAACCAAAAGAAAACGACTAGCATCATTCATTCCATCATTAACTGCTAAAGTGAAAGCTGCAAAAAAAAATGGTTTAAATATCACTCGATATATGAATTATCACATTCATAATCATATAAAATTTATACTTTAAAACAATATTTTTGGAACAACATCATTGTACGAAGGTAAGGATTTCTAATCAAATAAAATTAACATTATATTGCATTTTACTATTGTTTTTATTAAATTCACTCGTCTGAGGATTTAATTGTAAGAATACGCTTAATAATTAAGTTGTATTTATTTATCGAATGCAATAAAACGTTTGATTAAATTAGATATTGGTTTTTCTTATATACTTAAATAACTAAAAGAATTCACGTTCATTTCTTTGTGGATAGGTATCCGTCTGTGGGTATTATTCTGAATGTTTTTGTAAACTGGTGGTACCCACATTTGACGACGTGAAGAATTGCGATTTCCACTGATATTTTTGTGTCGCGTGGAAACTTGCACCATTTGTGGTAACCGCCCCGTAATTAGAATGGGAATTAAGATTAGAAGTCTGATAAACATTAGAATTGGGATTATCAATTGGATAAACTTCAGGGCTGGGATTATCAGTAGGATTACCAATGGGATTAACAATAGGAAAAACATTACCAGTGGGATTACCAACGGGATAAACATTAGGATTGGAATTACCAGTGGAATAAACATTAGAAAAATGGCTACCAGTGGGGTTCACATTAGGATTGGGATTACCAGTGGGAAAAACATTAGAAAAGGGATTACCAGTGGGATTACCAATGGGAAAACCATTAGGATTGGGATTACCAGTGGGATAAACATCAGAATTGGGATTACCAGTAGGATAAACACTAGAAAAGGGATTACCAGTGGGATACACATGAGAACTGGGACTACCATTAATATTGGGATAAACATTGGGACCGGGATAAATATTAGGAATCGGATAAGCATTATTATAAAAATTATCAAGAGGACTAACATTATTACTGGGTTGACTCGGAGCAGTAGTAGGAGCGAACCTGTTAAAAACTACAGTTGGTTCAGTGCCAATAAACCCAGGAGTGGGTGTTGAAAATCTGTTGTTCGTTTGCCCAGTAGTAGCAGTGATGGGTATAGGATCTACGAAGGCATTGGGCCTCTGTGGGTAAGTCTGTGGATCCTTCCTTTGTGCCTCATATGATTGCCAGTTGATAAACCAGAAGGGTTGCTTGTCTATGGGCAGTTTGCTGAGTCGGTCGATGAGGTCCCGGTCGCCATTTGCTTCGATTGGTAGTCTTTCTGGTGTGCCGTCGCCAAAACTGTAAAATAAAGAAAAAAAAGTTGTAAAACTAAGCACTACCACGATAATGTCTCGACCATAAAAGAGGGGCGCTCTGAGTTTGTTTTTGTGCTTTTTCTGAGTAGTGAGATAGGAAACACCGGCCTCGTCTTGTCATAATTAATTTTTGTACTATAATTTTATCAAACCAAGCGACGCTCGCTTTACTTGTGTTTACCAAGTGTACATACGCTGTGATTGTGTGTGTAAGCGTCGAAGCTCTCGGTACCGTCGAGACAGCGGAGAAGTTACAAATGTGTGTGTGTCTGTGTGCACATGTGTATGTTATGTGCTGACGCTACTCGTCTTCATGCACACATTCATACTCGTAGCGTGTTTGTACAGTTAGTTACCGCCAGTGAAGCGCCAAAACCATATATAACTAGTTAGTCTAGTATAATAGGTGAAAATATGAACGCAATTTATATTGTGCTATTCTAGATTATAACAATTTATATAATATTTCCTGTTTGCAAATTATAACGCGAGGTTTCCGAACGTATGCCACTTGAAGGTCAGCGGGGAATTCGACAACTTCAATGAAAGTATTGTTTGACAAACATTAGATAATAACAATAACATTATGAAAGAACACTATCGTATTGTTTGTTTAATGGAAGGATCCATTATAAGATTTACGGAGTACAAGTATAAACAAAAAGATAGCGAAAGTGTTATTGAGTATTTCAATTAATATTCATGTTTTTAACATGATATAATATTAATACAATGTAAGTTTTATTTTAATAGTGGATGAGCGTTCTCGCCCTCGCCTCGTCGGCGAGTTACCTAACTTATGTTCAGCTGGAAAGATTGTTGGAGTTTTTATACTACTTCCAAGAAGTCTGAAGAAATCTCAGTGATTTGCATCTACTATAGAAAATGTTGGCTGGGACTGGGACATTGAATGAGAGCCTATATCACCAGTGGGGCGTTGGTAAGAGCCAGTAGCATACTATGACAATGCAACCAAAACCTAAAATGAGAATAATGTTTACTTAAAACTTTACGTAAAGTTCATACTTATTAAAAACAACTACCTTAGTCTTCACGGATAAATCCGTGGATTTTGTAAGCCCGTTATGGGTTAAAGGTGAACACCAAAAGGAAAGGCCGTTGTTAGGATTTCAATAAAACGTTTATTATCCTTTTATTTATTTAGTGGTAAGTGTATTTTACTATTCTTAGCCTTGCGTGCGATCACACATCTCATGAAATGTGAGGCCTCAGCTGCTCACAAAGATTCAGTCCCAAGTCGTGAACTGCACATCATCCATGTCGAACGCATTAGATTGGTGATGAAGTCGTCTCCTTTTATTAGTTGATTCACAAGTTTGCCGAGAAGAATCACTTTCCAGGAACTCAAACAGTTCATTTTCGTCACACATGATTATATTTTCTTATGTTATATAGAAAACACTCCAATAATTTCCAAATAAACCCTAAACAATTCAATAAAAGCTCCTCTGAAGCAGCGTAAACTGAATGGATTGTGAGGTTACTTTTTGACAGTTCTAATACGGAACGAAATGTCAAACGAACGTTCGTAATACGGTATTGCCAGGCAATATTCGGCCAGAAGTCGGCCAGGGTGTCACGTGATCGCTGACTGGCTTGTTTGACGAGTTCATAATACGAAATTGCAAGGCAGTTCTGTTTACGCCGTAAACTGCCTGGAAATAAGAGTTCATAATAGGGCCCCAGTACAAGCGCTTGAACGGCTAGATTTTGTATATAAAACATAACATCACGCCTTGTTTCCCCGAAGGGTTGGGCAGAGGTGTACCTATAGTACACCCACATTTCGCCAGTTATGCTTAAGTCCCATGTAATAGGGGGAGAGCCTATTGCCATCTACCGGGCACAAATCCAGTCTCCGAGTCTACTGAGAAATTCCAAATAGAAAAACCCAATAACACGTTGCCCGACCTGGGAATCGAACCCAGGACCTCGTGTAAATATTTTATAATATTTTCCTTTTATAATTTTGTATATATTTTAAAAATAATAACAAAATTATAAAATTTGTCTCAATATGCCCTAAAAACAATAAGCCTTATCTTTAGATATAACTTTTACATGATTTCATGGTGGAATCTCTTCAAGGTTCACGTTTTAAAAAGTGATTTCGTGTCATCTTTATGTTTTTATCGATCTGTTTATTAATTCACTTTTCAGTCTTCACACAGCGCTTGACCGCGTATTCAATTTTCATATCTATTTTTGCGCGACTTTTACATTTGGCTAGAATTACAGAGGCCTAAGTTAAAAACTACTGCAACTCGCCTTAAGTTCAGCCACACACTGTAGATAATACCTATGCGGAAAGTTAGTTTTTTGCGTTTATTATTATGCGTTAAACTTCCATTGTTTATGTAGAAAAACCCAGTTAGTGGTGCTAAAATAGATTTTATTATATTGTATCCCACAAGTTTTTTAGGCGTTGTCTTTTTGTTCAATACCTGCCAACGTCAAATAACGACCTGAATGACGTCCATTTAATAAGAAATAGGTAGGTACCTAACTATGATTAATATGAAATAAGTTGTAGTTATGTTAAATCATACCTATATAGGTCAGGACATTACTATGTGCGTGTCGTGGTTTTGCAAGTTATTAACAAAGAGAGGGGATGAGGTTATGCTTATCCCACACGAGGTCCGTTGAACACACATTTTTTTTTATAACTCTTAATACTCAGCATGTATTTAATCGAGCCTCTCGGCGGTTTGGCCACGGCATGAATAAGTGCCAGACGAAAGTTATGTGTAGATATTAGAGTTGGGTAGCACACTGTTTTAAAATGAGGATCGTGCGAGGCACTCTTTTTACAAAGTGTGCTAGCACACTGTGCTACCACGAATGAGGCGAGGCTGCGGTAGCGTGGGAGCACGTACGTGCTGTGAGTGTGTCAGTGAGTCGCGTGACGCTCCGAGTCGACGCGCGAGTCGCGAGTGTGATCTGTGGTGTATAGTGACGACAACACGACACGGCACACATACTCAATAGAGTTGGCTTGGCTGGCACACGCGATGAGCTGGTGAGGCAGTGATTAATCGGTTAAGCGCGTCACACAACTCGCACGACTCCGCACGAGTGATGATGAGGGAAAGAGAAAGGGAGAATGATTACGATTCGTTCAAAACTCACAATATGATACAAATGTTCTGTGTGCTAATCTGTGGAGTGTGGTGTGTGCTAGCACATCAAAATGAAATGAGTGAGTGACTCTTTTTAACCAAGTGAGTAGCTACAACTGTGCTAGCACATGGCTGAGTTACCCAACACTAGTAGATATATGTATATAATATGTAGCTTCCGCCCGCGGCTTCGTCCGCGTGGTGTGTTGATGAAAAGTAGCATATGTCCTTCGCCAGCCTTCAGGCTATCCATAAAAAAATTCATCACAAGCGGCTCAGTGAATTAGCCGTGAAATATACATACATACAGATAGACAGACGAACAATCACAGACAGATACAGTTACATTCGTTTTAATGCAAGGCTTTCTTATCTTTGTAAATTCAACTATTCGTCTAAATAACTTAAAGTAAAAGACAAAGTTTATCTAAATTAATTACCGAAAGCGATAGCATAAGCATAGCATAATCAGCCTATAACGTTCCCACTGCTGGGACACAGGCCTCCTCTCTATGAGAGGTAGTGAGCCGTAGTACACCACGCGGGCTCAGTGCGGATTGGTAGATGTCACATGTCTTCGAATTTTTGGTTCTAGGACATGCCGGTTTCCTCACGATGTTTTCCTTCACCGTTTTGAGAGCGAAAGCGATAAAGGTATTTATTTTTATAAGAATTAACTTAATACTCTAAAATGCGCATTGTAAAAAAGTATTCAATTAAAATGTAATTCTGGCTCACTATTTTGGCTATAATAGCTTCCACATACAAGGTAGACATACTTAGGCTGTCGTGGACTTTTATTTCGAACTGTTTAAAACAAACAATCCCACCATACCTTATCTTCGTGTAAGTCTAACGCTTTAGGCAGCGCACGCCATGACAGCTCTCAGAGAGCACAGATTTTTTTCCGGCTTACTTGATACTTATTTATATTAAGGCGAAATCACACAAAATCGTTACACAATTATGGCCTTTGTGTTATCCTGATGTATAACTAATATAAGAAAGAGGAAAGATTTGCTTGTTTGTTTGTATTGAATAGGCTCCGAAACTACTGGACTGATTTGAAAATTTGTTTTACCTTATAAGCCGAAATTATGTCTGTTAAACATAGGCTACTATTTTTTTTCGTAATCCACGCGGACGAACTCGCGGGCGAAGTGCTAGTATGCTATATTTATGTAAAGTTTCATCTAAATCCAACCATCCAACCATCCATCCTCACAAACATTCGCGTTTTTATATTACTAGGATGTTATCTAGGATGTTGTTCTATGCTATATTGTGGGTGAACTATAGGTACACCTCTGCCCAGCTCTTCGGGGAAACAAGGCGTGTTGTTATGTTATGTTTACATATGCTACACTCCTGTAAAGTTTTATCAAAATCCGTTCAGTAGTTTTTGCGTGAAAGACTAACAAAAATCCATCCATCTTCACAAAGTTTCGCGTTTATAGGTAATATTAAAAGGATTCACACGTCTTACCGAGTCTAACAATCCGGATAGGTCATCGACCCGTGGCCGGCGAAGATAGTTCAAACGTTGTCATTCCGTTAACAAAAAACGTAAGAAATGTGGTGAAAAAGTAGGAACAAGAAATACAAGCGATAAATGTACTTACAACAAACGGCTCATGGCATAATTTTCTATGCGTGAAATGGGACGAGATGACGGGGTTGAGGGTTGTCAAGACTCGTATTTAATTACTCTGCGCTTGCGACGTGGGTACTTAGTTCACGATTACGAAACTCATGACGCGCACGCGCCCTTTAAGAACATTGGTGTTGTTTATTTTTCTGGTTTTAAGGACATTTTTCATGAAGTAGTGACTACATCCTTGCTGTGGCAATATAATTCCTCTTGCTCAAAATTCCCGTCATTGAATTGCGTAAATAAGGCACCAAATGAAAAATACTTGACAACCCAGGTTCAGGTACTTACCTGTAGGTGGTTTTTCTAGTAAGTACCTATTTTCATCAAACTAAATTGGTACACACGGCTACATGTCAAGCTTCACATTTCCATTATAAGCTTTTCGCGCATTCTTTAAGATTTCCGTACAATGACAGGTCAGCTTATGCTGGAAATTTATAGCTTGATATGTAGACGTGTGTACCAACCAAAATACAGTTTTAAAACACTATTTTTTGTTTTACAGGTTGCTTTAATTTTTGGGATTAGCGCCTGCTCAATGAGATAGAATTGGCTAACATAACAGTGGAAGATGTCGAAACTGATACCATAAATATGTCCAATACAAAGAAAAATGAGGAGAGGAAATTCGTTATAAAAAAATATAAGCCTTCCAAGATTTACGGCAGAGTGGAGTAGCACGCCAGGATTTTTTCTTAACTATCAAAACGTAAAAAAATTGCAACATGCCAAAAGAAATTGCCACCTAACTCATAATCAGCCTAAACCGTTCCCACTGTTGGGACAAATGACTCCTCTCTATGAGAGGGAGTGAGCCGTAATCCACCACGCGGGCTCAGTGCGGATTGGTAGATGTCACATGTCTTCGAAATTTTGGTTCTAGGACATGTTTTCCTTCACCGTTTTGAGAGCAGTGGTGATTAAATTATTTACACAAAGTCAAGCGCCTGCCTGGGTTCGAAGTCACGACCTACAACTCGTAAGTCGGGGCCATTATCACTGGGCCACCACTGTTCAAGTCCACCTGACTACATTTGCCTAATCCAGAACAGTGCACTGGCCATTGTCACCGAAGAACATCCGTCACTCTCTTGGCGGATTCTGGTGCATAAATAACACCACGGTGGATGGAGATCCGATCAAGTGGCGGAAGACTATATAGGGAACTCCATTCAAAACAAATTTGATATCACACAACGCATCAAAATTCACCCAACTAGCCCACGACCATCGACATCAAGCGATGAAACAACTCAGCTGATTCTTTATTCAGAACACTTGCATGAACGACCCTCAAACCTGGAACTACGTGGATCTCCCACGTTTAGCCCACAGACAGCTCAACATTAATCTTCACAGAGGACTTAATAAAGTTGCCAGAAAAAAACATCTCACTAAATTTCCAGAATTGTACAAATTGTACATTATATTTTAATATATTATTTAATATTTAATCAATATAATTGTATTTGATTTATATTATTAATATTTTTAACCAATTATATTTAATAAATATCTATCCAGAAGGATATTTCAAAACTATTTATTATTGTTTTGGGTTATTACTTAGTTACTTACTCAGTTTATAAAACACCGTAAATAATGCAATATTATGATATGTAAACTACCTCGTTTCAGATGGGTCATTTTAGCCCCTTGTATAACAATCTACTATTATAAAACCGTTAAGTAACGGAAGTTATTAAAACACCTAGTTATGTTCAGTTCAGTTTAGTGTTTGAAACACTACTTTATCTTCACGTAATTAAATTGAAACCAATAAGGTAGGTAAATAATATCTTAAATAAATGGCGGCCAAATACAACATTCCACGCTGGAGTATGCTCATAATCTTTGAGAACTGTATTTTAATATTATAATAGAGAAAAGAATGTTAAAGCATTATTTTGGCATGGAAAGTGTGTTTTAACAAGAATCTAAAACTTTGATTTCACTTGTATAGTCAGTCATTATTAAGGTAACATAACATAACATCACGCCTATAATCCCATAAGGGTTAGGCAGAGTTGTACCCATAGTACACCCACATTTCGCCAGTTATGTTTTTTTAAGTCCCATGTAATAGGGGGCGAGCCTATTGCCATCAACCGGGCACAAATCCAGACTCCGGGCTGCTACTGACAAATTCTAGATAGAAAAACTCAGTAACACTATGCCCGACCTGGGAATCGAACCCAGGACCTCATGCTCAGCAGTAGCTCTTGCGACCACTAGACCAACGAGGCAGTTATTATTGTTATTGATTATTAAGGTATTTCTATGTAAAATGTTTGAAATCGAAATAAGATTATTACGATACAAATGAATTTATTGATCAGATAAGTGGTGATTGTTACGATACCTTAAGTTATTATTTGCATAAAAATAATACCATAAAGTTATTGTGTGTGTGTGTGTTGTTGATTACATTGCCTCGCGCGTGCCCATTGCCTACATTGACAAGGCTGCTGCGCGCGTCGGTTTTACAGGTCAGTGATCTAATTTTAATAATATTATCAAGGTCGGTTTATTTCATGTAAATTTTTATGCTTCCACTTGGTTTTAAATGATTTTTTTAATTTATAAGTTAAATTATTTATTTTATCATTTTAACAGACAATATATCATAAGAACCGCTGTACTTACTATATAATGTGATATTCTTATCGCCACTTTGTATCATTAAACCACGTCTGTAATTTCCCAAAGAGTAGGCAGAAGGTAAAATTATACATAACATACCAAACTCATACCTTCCCATGGGGGTAGGCAGAAACCACAGAACCACCTGCTACGATCCTAACATACTGCTTTTGCCTCGTTTACGTTCATACATCTGTTCATAAACGCGTGCCGGTTGCGATTACTACGCACCTGACCTTTCTGAAGAACATCACCAATAAGGTCGTTATAGGTCCTCCGGGCGATGCACAGTGGTTCCGCCATAGGTCCTATCCATAAAACTCATATTCGAATTTTCAGAAACAAGTTACATATTTCGATAGACCATTAAACGAGCTATCCGGTGATATAAATATGTCACCTATTTGTTTTAATTATCACTTACTTTTTGACGCATCGTTACGTTGTACTCGCTGTTATCGGTGACTCATCATTAAAGTATTTGATTACAAGTGAATTCTCAGAATTTTTTTGTTTGTGTTGTTGTTTTGTGCAATGGAAATTCAAGAGCAAGGTATGTTTGTCACATTTGATTGTATTTTGAATAAATTGTCAGTATAATATTTGTACTATTTACGTGCTACGCCATACATAACTTATTGCATATTTTTTCTAATATAATAACTTTGCTTAGAGCTACAAAATTTTATAAGATTTTGCAAACATTCGCAACTATCTTAAATTGTAGTTGAGACTGTATATTTTAAAAATATTATACTTTGATTTGCGCCATTCTGCACCGACGGCCGCTATAAAGGGCCTACGCCTAGGTAGACACAATCGTAGCAAGGTCTACGAAATTCGCAACTAATTTCAAACTTTTCTTTCAGGTACTTTGATCAAGTGTTCCTTCTCAAGGATGAATATCTTTGAGATGTGGAGTACTGTGAGTGGAAAAGCAACCAAAACACCATGGTGTAAAAAAAAAAAAAACTTCAAAACTTCTAAAGTTTTGCTGTCATCATTCAGTGATCTCGAATATATAGACTTTAAGGATTTAGATGATCGTATACTGTGTTTATGTAAAAGTTTTGATTATTATTGGAATCAAGTAGGTAGGAGTAAATCAAAGTTATTACTTAAGTATTCTGATTGGCTGAAAGACATTGAATGTATTGAGTTAAGAAGGAGCGTTGAGCAACTTGTAGACAAACCGCGAAGTGGCGGAAGCGGGACATCGAACGATGGTAATACGGCAAGAAAGTTTTTTAATAACTCTGAAGTATCCGCCGAAATTACAGGCTTAAGAAAAGACTTGATCGATCGTTGTTATATAATTTTACAAGCTTTATCATCGGGTTATCAAATTGACACAACAAAATTTAAAGAATAATTATGCTTTGGAAACCGCACGGCAATTAGTCCAAGAGTATCCATGGTACAATCTCCCAGCTTCCGTCCACAAAGTTCTTATTCACGGATCTCAAGTAAGTGAATATGCTTTATTGTCCAGGGGGGAACTGTCCGAAGAGGCAGCGGAAGCCAACAACAAACATTTTAAAGCTTTCAGACGAGATCACACTCGATAAATGTCGAGAGAACTTACAAACTCAGATTTACTTTGGACATTAACTGGTTGGTCACAATTGCATTTGTATTACTATTAAATTTATTTCCTGCATTCACTATCCTTTCCACATCTCCATCAATCTTTCCATCCCTTGTAAACAGACTCCCCAAATATACGACCTCACTTACTTGCTCCACATTCTTATCATTTATTTCCCAACAGGCTTGCAACCACCCCGTCAACACCCTTCAGCATTTCACCAGACACTCTGTCGTACCCCTGCATATTCCCGACTTTCATCCCTTTTAGTGCTTATACAATCTCATCTATTTCTATATCATTCTCTTAATCTACATCTGAGCTTGAGTCTTCAAAACTGGCGTCTGCCCAGTTACCTACACCTTGCACACTATCTTGACAACTAAACAAACTTTCAAAGTATCCCTTTCAGAGTTCCAAACCTTGCATTCTTCGCTTAGTAACCATTCATACTCGATGTTCCTGTGACTTCGCAAGCCAATCTTACCTGTTAACAGAACAGCTTAACATTGGCCCTGAAGTTATCAGAGGTCACTTTTGTTGCCTGATTCATCCTATTTTGGGCCTTAAAGTCTAACACATTAAGCCAGGCCTGTTTCTTCTTCCTCACAACCTCTTTAATTTCACCATCTACGCAACAATTATTATTTCTAACACCACACTTCCTCTGCTCAGACCACATACTTTTGTGACTACTTGCACCATACTATCTTTTGCTATATCCCATACTTCTTCTAGACTGTAATCATTCATATCATCAAATATTTGATTCGTCTTCACTTTTTCTTCCCTGTTTATATTCCTGTTTTACTTTCAATTCTTGCAGTGTTTCTACTTTTATTATATCTAGAGCAGTCACAGGAACTCGAACTCTGTGACGCCAATGCCTGAACAGACCATCCACCCGACACATGACCATATAATGATTAGTCCTTACATAAACACCCTTACATTATGCTCTAGTATCTGTGACTTTAATCTTTTATCCACAATCACAAAGTCGAGCATGCTTCTACTGTCTTGCCTTTCCCACGTATACCTGTGATCTATGATTAAAATAATAGTGGACCCAGAATTCTCCAGGTGTAGGTAAGTTACGTTAAATAAGGGTGAGCGTATTTCATATTTACCGGGCACATAATATCAAGACTCCAGATTGATACAGAGAAATTCCCAACAACTCTTCCCGGCTTGAATATTGAACTCATTCTGTATGCATGAACTCGTACAAGCGATCACTAAACTCACGAAACAATATTTTACAACTACGCGTTTTATACTACGCGTTTACTCTAAGTTTCGTTTGTCCGTGAAATGCGTGTCCCCTCCCCCAACCGCCTACCGCACCGCTGAGTCACCTTCTCAAAATCGTAAGCAACGTCATTGCAATCGCGTGTGATTGTTACTTATTGGGTACCTTAATATTCTTCGGTTTTCTCGCTATTTGTTAGTTTTGCTGACGGTCAGCGAAAGGGATATACAAAACTTATCCAGCAATCGGTTAAGATACACTTCACACAGAGACGATAAGGAAAAATATGAGACAAACAGAATAGGTATTCAACAAAATATTAATGTTACCGGTTTCCAAGAGGATCTGGTGTCGTGGTAGTTCTGTTTGGCGTTTCAGGGAAGCCAATGGGTTTTGAGCCCGCGAAGGACCCGCGTTGACCCGCCACGATTGATGACGTCACCAAAACCAGGGCTGAAATCTGAAAATGTGGAAACTTACAGTGGGTTAATTGATTTTGGTACGGTGAGCGACAAAACTCGATTATCACTCGATTAGCACCAAATTTTATTTTATTAATAAAGCTACCTAATATTTCAAACTCAAACTCAAAGCATATATTTCAATTAAACCATTTACTGGCGCTTTTGAATTGTCGAGGAGTCCGTCGTCAGGCAGAAATATGAAACTAAATGCCTATTCCAAAGCGTAGTAGGTACCTATGGAGAAAAAAGGGCAAGTAACTCTATGGACATTATTTTAAATAATATTATTGTTACAAATATAATAGTAACATCATTTATGTTGATCTGTGAAAACGATGTGCAAAAACTTACACGTTAAAAGGTACGCTTTTGAGTGCAGCAAAAAATAAATAAAAACAATCCAAAAAATACATTATTTAAATAAGCCGTGGCAGCTAAGAGATGACCAGTCCCAACTGACGGCGCCCGTTCACCAACATGACGCATGGATCAGCACCATTCACCTCAACCATTTTGAAGGGACCTAAATGATCCAACACACGCGTCACCGTCAGCGAGACATTTGAGTGAGCATGACATACTACCAGCCGCCAGGGCAAGTCAATATAAGACATTACCCGGTAAATGGTAGATCCATAGTACAAAGAACTCACACTTGTGCTATGCATTTCTATAATATAAAGGAGATTGAGTTTATACAATGCAAATATATTCGTTCAATTTTCAGCAGCTCCAACAGTATTTCAAATGTTAACTAATCAGTTGTGGTGTGGAGCAGGACCAGCATTCAGCCAGGCATTTGTATCCCCGAACTTATAATAGACCTGCCTGCATAGTGAGCGTTTTACAAAAGATTTGAATTTCGTCTCATTCAGTTGAAGTATGTTTGAAGTATAATCATTTTTTAAATTAAATTCGGAACAGAAATGTAGTAAAAAGTTGTAATCATTTAGTTAGTTGATTTCGTGTTAAAAGTGGTTCCTATAAACAAAAACGAATCGTTTTGCAATGGAAGCATTTTTTTCGCCAAACTAAGCATTTAAAGAGATTCGTTAGCTTATTTTACCTGTGATAGCTTTGTCTGGGAGGGTATGCTATGCGAAGCCATGAGTTCTTCGCGTGCAGTACGCGTTGTATGACCGAGTTGTGTCGTCGGAAGAATAGACAAAATGACATATTTCTTTTTTCTCCGATAGTTGTCTATTCTTACGTCGACAAAATTGTTCCTATGGCTGTCATTCTACGCGTGCAGTCCGCGTTGTGTGACCGAGTTGTGTCGACGGAAGAATAGTCAACGTAAGAATAGACAGAAATATGTCTATTCTTACGTCGACAAAATTATTTATATGGCGGTCTTACTACGCGTGCGGTATGAGTTGTGTGACCGACTTGTGTCGATGGAAGAAGAGACAAAATAATTAATAGAATAGACAAAACGACTATTTCTTTATTAATTTTGTCTATTGTTCCGTCGACAAATCTCGTTTTAATTGTGATTTTGCTACACATGCCGTCAGTTTTAATTAACAACTAAACACCAGCGTCTCACAAAGATTTTTATACAGTGCCTAACTCAACCGGTTGACCTTTATAAATACTGACCTACCTACCTGGTCATTACATTATCTTGCATATTTTTTTTTTTTTTACTAAAAACCGTTTTTTTGAGCATACATTATTAGCTTTGACTAGACTTTCTTCAAGATCAAGTTTTGCAGGTTTTCTACAATTTGACACCATTTTCTTAATCGGAATTCTTACAGTAGGTTGTGACGATACAAATACCTTTGAAACATAGCCGTAAAAAGCTGGGTTATTTTGTGTTTTTTTCATCATAATCACAAATTACCATCATACATACAATGAAATTTATCCATTTATGAGCAATTAATATTTTTCCCATCATTCCATCTTGCTGATCTGTGACTAACTTCAGCAATTATCGTTCTTTAGTCATGACTCGTGACGTTATCTTTAATTGAACATTTAACTTTATTATTGACAACCTACCTTTAAAACTAATTGTTAACATGACTGTGATCTTCAGAAACCATCCTTAAAAATAAACACTACCTTGGAAACACACTTTATTAATCGTTCGAAATTCAAATCATTAAATAAAACAAACTTACCAGCATCTTCATTCTTGTGAATAAGATTTTCGTTTTAAAATTCAAAAAACGAGCACTTTGTTCCACGTTTAAAAAGCGACTGGTTGGACCGTCAATCTGAGTACAAAATATACAAAAACTTGATTGAGGAAAACTCAGTCTGCCTATATGAGCACCTGTGGTGAGTCCACACCGGTTTGTTGTTATACAAATCTCTAGTGTTTATGTTTATTTGATTTATTTTACCGTTCCAACGATAAGTTTACCTACTTTTTGCGTGTTTATTTGGGTGCTCCTGCGCACTTTCGTATCTACATCTACGTACTACTATGTTGTTTTTATGAAGGTACTTTTTTTTTATTTGGGATGGGTTTGCTCTTGACTCTAGTCTAGGTCAGAGGTGACAGAGACAAAGTCTACGATGGAGTGAGCTTACCGAAGAAGCCTGTTCACGCTAACTTTGAAGAGATTCGGGCAAAGAGTACTATAATTAGACGGGTAATTCGGGTTGAATTCGTTCGGGAACACAGACGCAGGTAGTGAGTTCAACTCTTTTGCCGTGCGCATTATGAAGGATGTTTGACTTATGTCTAGATTGGCAATAAGTATCTACTTTTTATTACTATGAGGTAAACAATAATTTAAATGAATACCTACTTAGCTTTGAAAATAAAATTTAAAGTCATTATAATTTTTCCATTCCAGTACTATTCATGGAAATACTATGTCTGTTTCCGTTATGATATAGAAAGTACATTTTTTATTATTTTATGTAGATATATGCACGACAAAAAGTAGTTACACGAGTTATTTTAGCGGTTGTATATCATAATATGTAGGTACATGCATGACAAAAAGTATAAGAGTTATTTTAGCGGTTGTAGGTAGAGAATTGTATAGATTTGCTGTCAGATTATAATCTTATGGGATAGCGATATACAATGTGTCCCCGTAAGTCGACGTCAATCAGGAATCGGGTAATGGGTCAGTCAAGTCATAAAAGTTAACAGTTTTTAACAGTACGAGAAAATGTACTGCCTGTCACGCTCTTTTAACTCCTTCCTGTTGCTACAAATTATAAACCTTATGAATATAAGGTTTAAAATTATGACCCGACCCGACTTCGGCTTGACGTCGACATACGGGACAACATGTACCTATAGTCTTTGACAGTCACTTGCTGACTGGTACTATCTAGTTTTGTGGGGCTTCAGTTTTTGGCTAACAAGAACAGACAAAATGCCAGATAGAAAAGACAAATTTTCTTTTATTCGTCTGTAATTTTGTCTATTCTTCCGTCGACAGAACTCGTTTCTATGGTGGTCATGCTACGCGTTTAACGTACGCGATGAAATAGAGATAGGTACTATATTTCTGTCTCGTTTACTCTTACTACTGATTCTGATAAGTGTGTCCTTGTATCATTATTATTAATGAGTCAAGGACACACACATTGAATGACTGGTCTAATAGTTGCTATAATCTGTCTACGGTAACGGGTCATGTCGAGAAAGAAAATATCTCACTGTGAAATGCAAATCACGTCTGACCTACTAATAATTACTGTAAACGAATTCCGTATTGGCATTGAATTTTAAACTACCTACGTTTATAAAAAGGAATATGTGTTGCTTTGGAGTCCAGTCTGATAATGCTGGTCAAACAAGTTGAGACCGCGAATCGGCAAGCAGAGTGAAGTATAGCTTGTCGAATAAATAATCATGTTTATTTTCAACATCATCAATACGTTTTAAAATTAATGAAACTGGCCAATAAATATCATAATATCATTGAATGACTAAGTTCAGATTTTATCAATGTTACTAAACGCGTTCAGCACAACTAAAACGCGTTCAAGAGCTCTGACAGCTCTTGAACGCGTTTTAGATGTGCTGAACGCGGTCAATATTCCATAGAAAATAATGATACTGACAGCAATTAAACGGAGTTTATGTACTGATCGCTTTCAATTTCATTGGTGAAAACAAACCTAAGGAACAAGAGTTCCACTATTGTAAATGGAGGAACGTCGAGAGTTTCACCATTGAGTTGAGGGATGAACTTTACTTCTTTCTTCGACACACTATAGAAGCAATGATTTTCGGAATATCTCTCAAGTATCTTCTGAATCTATGGAAAGTGGCTGAAGATTATGCTTGGAGTGCAATGACTATTAAATGTAGGCTTAGGTCCAGCAGAGAGTTGATATAAGCTGCTAATTATGGTGACACATTCGTAAAACGAAACGAACTCATTTCACAATCCCGCGTTTCATAGCATACTTTAAGAATAAGCTACTTTGACATTACGCTACTTGAGAATAGAGCTGAAACTGAGAAAGCATCTTTTCATGGTCTTCTTCTCTTGTGTAATAATAAACTAAATATGAGGTAACTAGATGATATATTAGAAAATATACGAGCCAGTAAGTGCGGTGATAGCAGTAATTGATGTCAAAAAAAGAACACATCAATTTATAAGTCGGATCTGATTTTTGCAGGAAACGGTTTAGTCACAATATAAATTATATGTATTAGTTCACACGTGCATTTGGTTTGAAGATCCAGCAAAGAACCGAAACGGCCGAAACTACCTATAAATATCCGATTTTGCGACTGCAATCACATTCGGTCACTCATCAAAATACCGAATACGATTCAGTGACAATAGCATTTTAATACATGCGTTCACACCAGCGCAGATTCGGTTTTCACCGAATGCCTCAAAAATCCAGGTACGACAGTCGGGCGATGGGCGCGCACGCGGTGGGGCCGCAGGTGGGGAACGACAACCGCACCGACCGACGACAACTACTGAGCGCTTTCTTCCAAAAAACCGAAAAGCAATTCACATGATGACACACCACTCGGTTTTTTATAGAAAAACAAAACCGAACGCTGTGTGAACAGAGTGTTCGGTTCTGCTGTATACGGTAAAAATCCAATACGGTAAAACGTGTCTCCGTGTGAACGTGAACAGAGATGGTGTATATATAAAAAGTTTAAATTTGTAACAACAGGAGTTAAAAGGCCATGACAGGCAGTAGATTTTCTCAATTTTTAAATAAGTGCCCGTAATTTTTAAAATACATGGCTAAGATTTACTTTTGTATTTTTCTGGTAACTATTACAACTTTAACCTATGACCCGATTCCGACTTGACATCAACTGGGACACCCTGTATATATTTTCTTTTTATGTAGGTAAATATAAGTATTCAGCTGCATTGGGTTAGACTGAAAGCTAAAGCCCCTAACATAGTTGGGAAAGCTAAAACCCCTAACATAGTTGGGAAAGCTAAAACCCCTAACATAGTTGGGAAAGCTAAAACCTCTAACATAGCGGGGAAAGTTATAGCTCTTAACATAGTTGGGAAAGCTAAAGCTCTTATCATAGTTGGGAAAGCTAAAGGTCTTAACATAGTTGGGAAAGCTAAAACCCCTAACACAGTTGGGAAAGCTAAAACCCCTAACATAGTTGGGAAAGCTAAAACCCCTAACATAGTTCGGAAAGCTAAAGCTCTTAACACAGTTGGGAAAGCTAAAACCCCTAACATAGTTGGGAAAGCCAAAACCCCTAACGTAGTTGGGAAAGCTAAAACCCCTAACATATTTGGGAAAGCTAAAGCCCCTTACATAGTTGCGAAAGCTAAAGCCCCTAACATAGATGGGAAAAGGTTAGGGAGATTATAGATTGACATTCTATTATTGTTTTGTTTCCTTTTGTAGTTCCTTATTCTTCGTTTTTACTTTGTGATTGTTGCTTTTGTAAAGTATCCATGTCGTATAAGTGTTTTATGCTATTCTTTCTATACATATTAAACGCATGGGAATGAGTACTAAGAAACTCTTTAGTGTATGTGGCTCCATATAAAGTTCGTGCTATGATTACATGACTAGAGCTTGATTTAAGCCTGTTCGGAAAATAGTTTGTCCTGTTTTACAAAAGGTTAATCCATTTAGGTACTAGAAATAAAGAAAGAAAGAAAGAAAATTTGTTTATTCTGCACAAACAAGACGCACATTACAATTTTTTCAGTAAATTAAACATATAAAAAGTAACCAAAGGACTCGTATTTGGAGTATAAAAGTTTAACAAATTTGTCCATTGCTTGATGATCACTCTCACTGAGCACCAAAGACAATACACATTACTCTGTGTGTGTTGCGACACTGACCTGACAAATTCCGTTAGAACAAGCAATCCAAGCAAAAACAAGATGCCGATTGCAAAGTGGAAGAATTACTACACTCGGTCCCAAAAATAACGGGTCAGTCACAAAAGTCCGAATATCTCCCGAACTCCGTATGTTATCATAATGAAACGAATACTGTTCGATAGGGCATTTAATGATGCAAAAAATGAATAAATTGAAAGTTATGTGTACCTTCATTCTTATTCTCAAAATAAAAAATAAAACTAAAGTAAGACATTTTTTTCTGAAACTTAAATAATTAAAAGAGAATACTTATAAGCACATTACAATGAAAACAAAAATGCTAAACAACAACTCAAGACATTACAGTGTGGTGTTTATTCCTATTTATGCAATTCAATATCCAATAGGTGTAATTTCGATACCATCAATACAGTAGTGAAGTCTTCATTGATACACCATAATAATTTCTATGCATATGGGAATTGCGACAGCGGCCATTTGCATATCGACGCACAACCCTTTTTCAATCATAGCGATAAATTTGCCAATTGGTACAGTTCGATAGTGTACTCCTGATCTTCATGGTACCACTTACGTATTACTATAGGTATAAGTAGATAATACTAGGGGGTTCCTACAACCCAGGAGTGAATAAATTCGTCAATATGTACTTAAGATGCTTCACATATTCACCCAAGTGACTCCATTAATCAATCAATCCAGGTGGTTTTCCTTTAATAAGTTGTCGAGCTAGTCACGCGAATACTCGTATGTCGTAATGCTACAAGTATCTAAGCACTTTGTAGAAGGTGTAGGTACCTATACATTTTCCTCTCAGTGCCAAAGGGCATTGAAATAGATCTGAAGCATAAGGTGGAAAATTGTGACGCTTGTGGCGACTCTGGCAAAGTTTTTATGTTTTTAAGCCCGGGCTGGAGGGCTTAAAAACTTAAAAAGTAAGCGACCTCGACTTTCGTCATCGCTGGAAGAGGGCAGCAAGGGACTGGCTGGATCGAAAATATTAATTTTTAGGGACGAACTTAACTACAGGCTCATCGGCGCGGGCTGGCTCGAGCAAGGGTCAGGGTGGACGTGAATTGGAGAGTCGCGGCGGGTCTCGGCGGGGAGGACAGAAGGACGGCGATCGGGTTCTCATGACCAACGCGATTCTAGAAAAGCAATTTATTTGAAACTACTACCAGAATCACGTCGCACCATCGCGGGAGCATTATACTTCGTAGAGGGAAGTAGCAGTTTCGTACAAGGCTAGTACTGTCGACTAGGCGTGCCAGAGCGTAAATGAGATAATCGGATAAATCTGATAGATCGATGTAAATATGAAGAAGCTACAAGCTTTAAAAGTTTTTGGAGGGGATTATTCCCGCCATTGTCGTGCGGTACAGACAACGTATGGCGCTAGTATGAAGTTACATAGTCGTGACATCACTTCTACGATAGTGCTGTCCTTGTGTAACACTTATTTTAAAACGTTTATAACTTGTATTTTTTTGAAGCTCTAATACTTTTTATAATATTGTTTGCACTATTTGGAAACAAATATTTTTTTAGAGCTAAAATAAAAAAAAGGCATCCCTATTATAGTTGAGAGAAAAGTTGTCATTGTTCGTCATTGATTCTGGAATATGTAAGTGCTTATTTTACTTAGGGTGAATTACCGCGCATTATTTGAGAAAAGTGCAATGCCTTAGCTCCAACCGGGCGTTGACTCACGTATGAAAGGCGTGTGCATATCCATATCCATGGATACACCATGACTTGGGTTAGGACATGGAGACAAAAGCTAGTCTTTTCCAAGAAGATTGCATGATCACATTCTTTCCATTTCGTAAGTGTCGCTTCTACATCTAATATAAGGAAAATTCTGAAGATTATATTAATCGTATATTTATGCAAATTAAAATTAAGTACATAAAGGCTAACACGTTTTACCTGTTACCCTCTGTGGGTATCAAAATAGGATTATTTTACTCGAATGCCTGCGAAGAATCCGAGACAGGATTACGATTTAATGGTCTATGGATTCAATGGTCGATAATGAACAGCACTCCCACTCCACTCCACTTAAATGTGAGTCGCCTCGTATTTGATCCTAGGTTTGGACAAGTGCCAGGGTTTTTCCTTCAAGAAATCCGAGGAAGCAGCTATGAATTCAAGTAATTCATAGCTACTACCTAGAATTTCTTAACCAATTACTGAAGTGTTGTTACTCCGATACTTGGGAATTTTACCAAAACCGGCAAAATCTGTATGTAGTGTAATACCCTTGCTGCGGCGGCGGCGGTATATAATAAGTACAGTAGCGCTCAAAAGTCCATAAGCAATCTCACAAAGCAATAGATTGACGCTTTGGTTTCACTTACGACCTTTTTCTATAAGTTGATTCTATACTATAGACACGCACACACACTCACTTGGTCTGTAATTGATAGTAGTTCATAATTTCAACTAACTTAACATATGGCATGCTAGCTTAGGCGTTACGGTGCTTGGGTAGCAGCGCAGCGATTATGGCGAGCCCTGAGTTCGAATCTCATCTGCGCCTGCGTGATGTTATTTTCAAATAATATCTATTTCAAGTTTTTGATATGTTATTAATAATAGCTAAAATGATCAATTTTTGTTTGTTTTAATGAAATTACATGAAGTGGTTCGATAATCATTCGATACTTTTCTCGTTCATCTTGTTTCCATAATTAATTGTACACAGGCCACAGAAAACTGAGTAAATTATTTCGATTTCTGTGAGGTAGATGCAATTCGTTACGACTATTCACTTAATTGAACGTTGTTGGTTAGTGACGAATTTTCAGTATACTATAGTGTACTGTGTGACGAATGTTTAAATTTGTTAATTAGCGGTGTTGTGCAAATGTGCAAATATTAAATCATTGGCAAATATTGTTGCGCTGCGTAAAAGAGGATGTAAATGATGTGATAACACAAATATATGTATATTGAAACCGGACTAAGTGTGAGTGTTATCATTTAAATATTTTATTTTACTAAATTTAAATTGTTATTTGTCTAAATTAGTGAATGACGAGTAAAATGTTATAAATATAAATTTTGCCTATAGATGTCTATTAGTATCACATTCTTTGTTCTAGACAAATATTGTGAGTCTGTGGGTTAAGAGATGTGAAGAAGAAGGAATTCTAGATAGTTGGAGCGCTTATTTATGAAGTGGATGCTTATTTAAATAAGCCCACACAAGCTGAATGAATATGCAACAAATGGTTACATACCAACCGGGCATTTTGCTGAATTAATTAAAAGCATAATTAAAAACTGATCGCCGTGTACTCCGCGCTAAAAAGGTTGCATCACCGAAGCCCTGCAAACAATAAAGTTTAAGTTCCGGAATAATTTATCCTGTATACTTAATTATAAAAAATTGAGGTTTAGTTTCAATCATCTTTTCACAAAACGAAAATGAAAACTTAAGCTATCCTCAATATGTTACCTATATTCACTAAAGCCAAATAAAATGTGAAATACTTAATGTAAACAAACTGCAATACAAAACCCCTTAATAAAGTTATTTTATTAAGGGGTTTTGTATTGCAGTTATTTAAAAAATTCATGATCGAAGCTTAATTGTTTATGGTGAAATAAATCTACTTATCAATTTTTTTGAACATCTCACACGTTTAAATAAAACCAATTGCTTCTAAGTTCCCTGACATAGCATTGCACATCCTATTTGGCTGAATAAGTTATTAAAAATAATCGTAGCGGTTATCTTTATGTAAAATAATATAACAAATATTGTTATATTAAGTTTTGTTATCACTTCTAACGCATTTATTTTTATTTTTAACCTTTTATTGCAATAACAACAAAAATATAAAAAAAGTTTTTTTTTATATACATTATTTCAAACCAAAGTAAAAAATTGGCAATAAAACTGCGCTGCCTCTTATGAGATCAGAACCTAAGCCGGTGACTTCTCGGTCTAACGCTTGGCGCCTACTGCTACCAGCTCATATTAGATTAACTCGAACTTTAGCAATGCCATAAACCGGTAAGGTCACGCGCATGATGCGTGTCTAACAAAAGCGACGGAAATATATTTTTGTTTCGTGCAGAGCGACGCGAGTACGCGATACGACAGTGTGTGCAAAACTGCGATCTTTGTGGTGTGGGTCGTTGAAACACATACAGTCGTACCGTGAGTTCACAGCAATACGACTCTTAACGTGCCTATGCACTTTTGATCGCTTACTGTACATATTACGTTTAAATTTAGAAGTTGTTAGTGTGTATTTATTTTATTTCTTATTTTGTCATATTTATCTTCTCGTACGCTGCAACGGTTGACGTCATCACGTCAACGCCGGCTGTCGCTGAAAACCTGCGCTGGGGCTCTGTCTCACATGGGGTCGTAGCATTATGCTGAGCAACGCACGTTTTGCGTGGATGTGACGTATATTTCCCCCCTTTGTTTGTTTTTGTGTCGTGTTCTTTCTCTGCATCATGTACCGCAAAAAACTTATGTTCTTTCTTTATTTGTGATGATAATATAATGCTATGTTAGGTCTTTGAGTAACAACAACGTACTGTACTGTGGTCATCTATGTGTTTGCCAAGCATGGCAATTATGGCAAAGTTCCAAACCGGCTGTTACTATTAGCAGAGCATAAGGAATCTCATCTTGAGGAATGGTTTTGTGCTTGCCTATATTATTATAAACTATAAAAGTATTTTCAGACATAACATCACAACACCACGCCTTGTTTCCCTGAAGGGTTGTGCAGAGGAGTACCTACAGTAGGTACACCCAGATTTCGCCAGTTATGTTAAAGTCCCATGTAATAGGGGGCGCGCCTATTGCCATCAACCGGCCACAAATCTAGAACTTGGACTGCTTCTCAGAAATCCCAGATAGAAAAACCCAATAAAACTTTGCCCGACCTGGGAATCGAACCAAAGACCTCATGCTCAGGAGTAACGCTTGCAACTACAAGACCAACAAGGCAAATACTCGGCTTATCGATTCCAAATACTTAACCGATCGCGGCGGTACGAAACTTATTTTCTTTAAACAGATTATTGAACATAATGATTTAGTTGCAGACTTAAAGAGGGCCAGTAATAATCACATTCATCAGAAATTTATAATTTTAATAGTGCTGTTAACTAGATGATTAAAACACGATTTACCTCCTTTTACAAGGTCAGGCTAACCGGGAAACCAGCAATACAATAGTGTTCAGGGTGTAAAAAAACCCATCACATAGTCGTCAACTACGCATTGTGACATCAAACTAAGTAACATAGCACAAAAATAACTTCTGGGAAACGAATTTTGTTTTAAAGTTGTGTGTTTAACATTAAAAACTTGTTTTCGTAAAAAGAACATCATTAAAAGTTGTAACAAATAACAGTAAAAACTTGTTTTGGTAAAAAAAAAGTCAGAAAAAGTTGGAATTTTGACCTTCAAAATCTTCGTAACAAAAAGATTCCCTGGAATAGTCCAGTAAAAAAAGTATACTTCTTTGTCAAGTGTCGTTTTACACCCGTTAGACATTAGACAAGTTTAATAATACTAAGTAAGTTTTCACAACTACCGGCGTTTCACCCGGTTAATATTACCTACATTTGCTACAAGAGGGCCTATCAGCACACACTGATATACCAGCAATTACCATGATGGAATATTCAAAAATGTATGAGACTGATACAAACTGCCGAAAAACTTTTGTCAATCCCGTTGAAAAGTACTGTAGAAATACGCAACGCATTAAAAGTATTTGCCACTTGTCTGCCCTCAGGTATCCGTTAGCCTGAACGAGTGAAAATTTGTTTATATGCACATTTCAGCTTCTAACACCACCGTCAAAACATTTGAAGATCGCATATGCCATTTCTTTAGCAACAAAATCAGTAAAACTGGTACACTTTTGAAAAAGCTCCTCTGCGTCATTCTTCTTCAACTCATCAATTCGTCAACTCCTATTCTAATCATCTGGCTCTATAATTCCTGCTTTCTGGATGAAGCAACGGGTTACTTTTTCCATGCCAGCGAAGATCTTTGTTTTGTTCGACGGAAAATATTTGTTTTTCGTCATCCATATTTATTTCGTATTCTCCTTCGTTTCAATATGCCTGTTACTTCTGCCACCTGTGGGAATTAAATATGTTTAAAATGTTATTTAAATATATTTTTATTTCAACTATGCTTTAATTTCATCACAATCACACTAAAAACTCAGTACAAAGAAATTTTTATCGCACCAAAAGGTGCCAGTCTCAATAGATTAGCTCTATTCAGCCAGCCGATATCAATACTTTTTTTTACGTACGTATTATTCGTTTCTATCCTACTTGTTCCAAATTTAAATATAAATTTGCCCAACAAAACTCTTAACCTTACGTTTATGGGACTGGCATGTACACCTGTATAAAAGTCCCAAAAAAAAAAGAAAAAAAAAAATCCTTACGTTTAATAATTGCTCAAATATAACTTTAATTTCAATAATTAAACTTCTATTTTAACTGTTTGATATGAGTTTCTTTTATCTACTATTCCTATAGTTAATAGTTGAAAGAAAAGCAGATTATGCACCTCGCCTTAAGTAATTTATATTGCCCTCGTGCCTGTTAGATTAGAGCCCTCGCTAAGGCACTCGGTGCAATAAAAAATTACTTTGTGCTCGATGCAATAATCTACTATTATTCTTCGTTTTACGCTTTAAATAATAAGAAACAAGACGATGAGTCCGAATCTTCAATATTTATCGGTTATGGGCCTTGATAAGCCTCCTTAATATTTTAAACGATTAAGTAGAAAGTAGTCTTCCTATTTATATTAAAACGCGCCGAGAACCCTTCTTTCAAGGAGGTTTTAATGACCAAACTTAAAAACAATTGTTCATTGTTTTACCAACCAGAATCTCTCTTTCATAGACACTTTCAGTTTTTATTCGAATGGGGAACGATTTGGAGCCATAACATGGTTTATTATTAACATATTTCAAAGTACTCATATAAGCATTTATCCCACTCGCTGTGAACACAACACATATCAGTAGTCAACAATGGCTGTTCATTGTATTCTGATATACTTCTCATCGTACAAACTTATTACGTATGACGAATTTAACTGAGAGAATATTACGCTATCAGCTGATATCAGCTGATAGCGTAATACTCTCTCAGTTATACTTTCTATAGCAAAACCAATTTGTTGATTTGTTATCCATATGGCATGTCTTTATAGCTTAGTGTCTATGAAAATAACGATTCTGTTTATAAAAATTATTTAGGCCTGTATTTTATTGTCTAGTGACCGGATACATTTTTTTGGAGTAGAAATGGTAATCAGGAAAGGAGTAATCTACTTTATTTTGCGTTGACAGTTGTTTCATATTTGATAAGCTATTGTGATGTTAAAATATGTTATCAAACAAGTTACAACTGCCCTAGTTATATCCAAGAATTTGGAAAACGACTTCTACGAGGATTTTTAAGGAATGTGGAACATCATTGCAAAATGTTGTTATAAGAAAAAAAAACTGCATATTGCACAAGGCATTCAAATTTACAAAAGAAAATGCGTCACAAAAAAATGTTTTGACTTTAAATTGAGGATTATAATATTATTGTAATGTATTAATTTGTGAATTAACTCTTCATCGTCTAGCTCCAAATAAATATTTAGCCAGTCACAGGCTTGTATCGGTGATGACTGCACAGAACACAAGACGATCGTTTTATCCCATATGATACACGAAGCTAGTTATTTAAAGCAAGGATAGCAAGCTAGCATCTCTGTATACTATCTTGACTTGGTACATGCTAGTGCTGTTTACATAGCCACTACTGGCTTAAAATTATCCGGCATTACCGCAACATGTGGCTGCGTTCAGATATATATAAAAATAAAACGCGTAGTCACTGCACACTAGTCAATCGAATACTAGCTTCGCCGGCCACATATAGCTAGTACACAAGCCAGGATAGTAAAATCAGTGGTGGGGGAGACACGAACTAAAAAAAAATTAACCCCATCCTTTTAAACTAATCTAGCTTGAGACGCTAGCTTACTCACTAGCTACTAGTCTAGAAATCAAGGTATTTCTGTATACATGAAGTCAGAGCCAAAAATAAACAGACAAACTTCCCAGCGTATGTTGTTGAATGTCGAATGCGACGTCTATGTCTTCCAAGCGAGCGAAGTATTTAATGTATCATCATTAATACCTATTACCACAAGCGCTACAAAATCTTATTTAATCTAAAATATTAGAAAATAACATTACAATGAACATATATAATCTTGTCATGAAATCTGTATATTGTTCTTTTTAACTTATCGTGTCCACTTTCTATGACACGTGTATTTGATTTCATAAAATGGATTTCACAGGCTTAGCGATGTACCAAAGTTTCATCGGTTTTGTTTGGCCGGGCAATCGTTTCTCCTGATATAAAGTTCTTTCACTTTATTGACTTCATTTTTCGGGAGCCATTTTATTTATCTCATGATATATCTCTTTGAAGTACAATTCAATAGGAAGATTATTGTCGGGAGGATGTCCGGTCCTCATATTCGATGTCACACAATATGTCTATATTTACCTCTTTTTTGTGTCATTCAAACCTTGTATAGGATCGAATGACACAAAAAAAGGACTTTTAAAGAGGGTCGCATATATACATCATATTTATCAGATTTTGATATAATTTTACTACTGCTAGGAACTAGATGATCAAAACACGATTTATAACCTTTTACAAGGTTAGGCGACCGGGTATGCGCCGGGTAGCTAGTAATACAAAAGTAGCAATACAGGGTGTAAAATCACCCATCACACAGCCGTCAACTAAGCATTCTGTAAGTCGAACTAAGTAACATTACACATAAATAATTGCTTGTAAACGACTTTTATTTTTGGTGTGAAGTGTTATAATATGTGATTGTACACTGTTATAATAACGGGTTTATGGGTAACAGTCTGTTATTAATGATTTATTCTACTCATACTTGCCGATTTCGCGTTTACGATTCGTTTCCGATAGACACCACAAGCAGGTGGCCCGGCCCGTCGAATGGTGTGTGATCACCGTTAAGACCGGGGAGTGTGGGATTTTAAACTCACTAAAACCACCTCGATGGTGATCACCTGCACATGGAAAGACCTGTTACCTGTCAAAAGACCGATCCGAAACTTCCTCTGTACAACGCCTGTTAGGGCACATCTCTGGGGAGACTGTAAAAGGGTCTCCCCGAAAACTGGCAGCACGTGATCACACTGACCACTGTGCGCCGCCTTCCCTGAGGTCACTCAGTGGGCGGACAGAGTCCCTAATCTTAGCGCCCGCGACCCCAAATTTCTCAAGGACGCACCTATTGACAAAACTGAACTTTCCATGTTTCTCTAATTCATGGAGAGCATGTAAAAACGCAATGACGTCTTTCGGCTGAAATGCTGACTATGATGATGTGAAAATTCCCACTTTTTTTGTCCTTAATTTATTATCTACAAGACAACAATAATAACTTTATTTGCAAGTAACATTTTCAAGACTTACGGAGTGCAGAAATATTAGCCAAATGCTATTCCACAGTTTATCGCTACGGTTGACGTTTGAACGTTACGAGCGTTCGTAAGTTTTGTGACTAATGGTTTCTAGGCACGAAAACGATTGTTTAGAAATAGGTTATGTTTGTACAATTTATTTTTCCAATAAAATTTTAGTTTGCTCTCCTATTGTGCTGGAAGTATGCCATGAAATGTATGAGAAATGATTTTGGTTTTGTTTTTCGTATGCACGTTTTAGGGTTGCATGGAATTGATTTGGTTTTAAAAGAGCTCTTTGATTTTAAAGATGTTTACCGTGAACTAAATTCCTTTGGATAAATGTATAAATACGGGAGGGGAAAATACCGAGAAATAATTTCCAATTTAATGCTTCATGGTAATCTTCCTAAGTTTCGTTAAATGCATTGAAATTTACAAAGCAAATAACCTTATAAAGTCTGCTATAAAGCTAGCTACCAAGAATCCTACCCATATCACGGGCCGATATAGCGATGACGTAAAAAATATGATTGCATAAATGTCGACGTACTCCAACAAAATCAGATTCTTCAAAGCTCGCGTGTACGAGTATATAGTTGTAGACCACTGAAAATGCTGATGATTGTTGTGACGAATTTAAATGACCTTCGACCATATCAAATCTGCAATCATGACCTTCAGATCCTAGAAAAAACAACACCAACATTTTAAAGAATTTTATTTGCACGAATAATTTCTCTGGAAGGTAAATATTTCATTTGGTACTGACGAAATACTGATATACTCGTACTTAAAATACATTTTTCAATAGACTATACAAAAATAACCGTGATTTGACGTTGATTCCTTCGTTATGACAGTAAAATTAAAGTCAAATACAATAATAATATACTGTGTGTAATTTTGTATGAGAAGATTGATTTCGCTCCAGAATCATCATAGATTTCTTTGCAACACTTTGTCCCAATTTCGACAACTTTTGGGTAAAAGTCAGTCCAGAACTCGAAAGCTTTGTAATTAACTGTAGCTGGGGTACTCATTGTAAAATTGGCTCTGTCAATGATCAAATATCCGGGCCTCTCTAATTCGTAAGATTGCCAATCTATAATTACTCCGGAATTTGTAGGGTTTGAATACCAGGCGAAATTCGACCACATCCTCATGATGATTTCTGAAATGCTTTTATCTCTGTAGTCCCATTTACTAAGGTCTTCAGGCAATGCTAAATAAGGCATCCCGAAAGTGTAAATCAAGTCAAAATTGTGAGGGACGCCAATCCATTCTGGAAGACCTTCATTAGCTATGTCTGAGAAAGGTTTCAGATCGAATCTGTAAAGAAATACTGGAGCGTGCGGACAAATATGTCTGGCCAGCTGATACGTAGTAGCGCCATGTGTTTTATCAGTGTAGAAATCTACGAACAGCTTTCTCAGAACTGTTTCATTTGTAGTATGAGGGATAGGTTTATAGAAAAATGCGACAGCGTCTTGAATATGACGCTGATTTGTGAAACACGAGCTGTTGTCTACAGTAATATCTGATAGGATGATTTCTTCTCTCATGGAATCGAATTCTCTTTGACTGATACCAGAATCTCCACTTTCATCCTTTTCTAATAGCAGACCATCTTCCATGTTGGTATATCCTGCTAACAGAGGTACTGGTGAGAAAATCTCGTCTTTAAACAACTTGGAGGGAAGTTCTGGTAAGAATGGACTGGTTATATTGCTAAAGCCACCGTCTACGATAGGCTTCCATTCAGCTACTGGTCCAGCTATATCCAAAAGTGCTTGATCAGGTACTCTTCTAAGACAATCAAGTAATTGGTACGTCGGTTTTCGGAAGCAACTGAACGCAACTGCAACTTTGTCGACAGTGACGATTTCTTTTCTTGCTATGTTTACTGATTCTGATGACAGAGCGTTTCCACTCATTGCTATGGCCTTTTGAAAGAGACCTGCTGAATATGAGGATATAAGGTGGAGGGTGACGCTGACTGCTCCAGCATCGTGGCCGATGATGCAAACGTTTTCAGGGTCCCCTCCGAAGCTCTCGATGTTGTTCTTCACCCAGTTCAAAGACGCCACCTGGTCGAGCAGACCAAAGTTGCCTGAAGCTTCGTTGTCGAGGGTTGAGAAGAATCCGAAGATATTCAGCCGGTAGGCTACTGAGACGAATATTACCTGAAAATTGAGAATGAAAACTACTATAGTACGTATCGCAAAATATCCCATTTTCAATCCTTGACTCTTGAGTATTTTTTTGTATACACCTCCACACTTTTAAATTTTATTACGAGTAGTAGTAAATTATCATTACTAACTTACTTATTTATTTATTCATTTTATTATTTATGTACACACAGTAAAATACAGAGGGACACGTCATAATTACAATTTGACTTAATAACTTCAATTAATTGAGTCTAAATTATTGTTCGAATTGGTTAATTTCAGAAGTCAAAACAACAAAATCACTTTTGGTTTAATGTTCAAGTTGATTTAATTCAAAATTATGGTCACATAAATTCACGTCAATCTTTGCAACTATTTCACATAAGCCTCAAACTTCTTGAACGAGGTCAGTCTCATTTAAAGTTGGAATTGAATACGTAAAAAGTTTCATTACCCTTTGTTTTAGCACCAGTTGGAACGGATTGACACTGTTAGGGCTGCCTCGCACGAAGTCACCTCCGTGGAACCAGACTAGGACCGGATAGCCCTCCACTTTCAAATCTGAGAAACAAAGATACATTTTAAAATTATACGAGAAAAAAACCTACCAAGATTTTGAGGTTTCATATTCATAGAAGCTGTTTTAGAAGCTCAGAAATATTTGGAAATGGCTGAAATGGCATCATTTTTATTTTGATCTTTAAATTAAAATTGACACAGTCTTAACAAAAATTATGAAAGTTTGAACTAGCAAAACAAAAACACTTTAGCAGAAACTTCAAGAAACAATCTCCCCTATCCTTCCAAGAACAAAAAAAAAATACTGACTTCAAAAACGAATAAACAACAAAGCTTCTAAGAATTCTTGGTTTACTGTTATTCGGGTCAGCAATGAGATTAAGGTTAGGTCAACTTGGCAGGAGGTCTTACGGCGGCCGATTGGCACGGCAAACTTGCATTAATGGCTACTTTAACTACTTACTAGCCTTAATGACTTTGCCTACCTACTTATTTGTAAGCGTGTTAAAGTTGTTTGCAGGAATAGGTTGTTAAAAGTTAATTTCGGGTTTCTGTTGGCTTTAGAACATTCTTTTGCAGTAGTTAAGTGCCAGTAACTGCTGAAAATGTTCACAATAATAATGTATAAAGGTTGACTTGTAATTTGACGTATTCCTTCCAGGACATGATAGTGTGAATCATTTTCAATAATTAAACACCCCATAAAGCCTAGGGGTAAATTCATGGAATTCAAGAAACTCTAAACTCTCAAATTGAATAGCCTTCATTGGTATTCTATGATGTACTCAATACTTTACCAAATCTTTCGAAGTATCTAAATGTTATAAAACAAACATCAAACAGTTAAAAGTTAAAGGAAGAAGTTTATTAACCATTGTTAAAAATCATGTACCTAGTTGAACTTTGACACCAGATTTCTCAAAACTAATTTTACTATGGTATTAATAGTAAAAATGTAATAATCGAAATAATTAACTGGTTCAGCCATCTCACTACTTTCTAACCTCCCAGCAAACCATAAAATGACACCTAGGTCTTCATGTCAAGGTCACAAGTCGCAGATTGGCTTTTTAGTTTTAACATGATTCACGGTCTCGGGGTCTTAATGAAAAGCGTTTTATACTAGACACCGGTGAAAAAATAATACATTTGACGGAACACCTTTTTTTTTGGGTGGGAAATCATCAAATGACTTCTACCGCTCTGGGTGGAGCTGGAGGGCGTGTCAGACTTTTACTGACTAAAACCCACCCGTGTTCCTTCAGTTGCCTGTGCCAGGGCCACGGTTATCTCTTTCGAATTTCCCGCGACCCTGAGACGTCGGCCCTATCGGACCACGTCATTTTGTGCTGACATCTCTATGAGGCGCGCGTGGAACACGACGCGCCGCCGACCCGGGCCTAGTCCTTACCGGACGGCGACCTACCCATTGCTCGCCGTCAGCATGCCCGCGCCTACTGTGGCCGGGAATCTGCAGGAGACTCCTGACGCCCAGGGCGTCACCTGCGGCGACTAATGGGGGCGTGAGGGCGCAAGGCTCTCACCCTCACGTGCTCCGCCTCCTCCTTCGAAAGCATTACTGCTTCGCAGAAGGAGGTGACGGCTTTTCATTCTCTGTCGCTTCGTACCATGGCCTGGACCAGGGCCGGACGCGAGAGATCGCCGCCGCCGATCGCCTCCGCGAGGACACTGCGGTGCTCCGCCCAAGCTGGGCAGACCTCCACTGAATGCTCCACCGTGTCCTTCGGGCAATCCACACAATGGTGACACCAGGGCGTTTCCTCCCGCCTTATGTGAAACAGGAACCTCCCGAAACAAACGTGTCCGGTGAGGACCTGTGTCAGGCGGAAGGTGAGGACGCCGTGGCGCCTCTCCAAGCACTCCTCAAAGAGGGGACTTATTGCCGCTATTGTGGCGTGCCCAGCACTGGGTTGCGACAATCGCACCCTCATGTCGCCTTGAGATCCCGCTGGAGCTCTGTCCGCTGTACCGTGATTTATCGCGGCAGCGGAGTTACACCCCGGCGTTTTACCTCCTCGCGCAACTCCCAAACGTGCGTGAGGGCTTTTGCCTCCAGATCCCATGGCGCCAGTCCGGCAAGGAGGCTCGCCGCCTCGCAAGAGACCGTACGGTATCCCCACACCAGCTGGATGGCCATGACCTTTTGGGACGTGTTCAACCGGCGGGTTGGTCGGCGCCTCAAAGAACGCGCCCACACCGGTGCCCAGTATTGGGCCATGGATCGCACGGCCCCCGCGTAGAGCCTCCGGCAAAAGGTGTTTAGACCCCCTAGATTGGGCAGGAGCCGCCTCAAAGCAGTCCCAGCCCGCTCCAGTCTGGGAGTCAAACATCGGAAATGCTCCGCAAAGTTCCACCGGCTATGTAGGACGAGTACCAGGTACTTCATCGTCGACTTGACGCCGATGTGAACCCCTCTTGCCGTTATCTAGGAACCATGCATTCCGAGGACCATGAAAACACATGAACTAGGACTTGTGCAGGGCCACTTCGAGTCCCAACTGCCGGATCCTCTCGACGATTTTCGCAAACCCTGGTGTCGCTATTTTGGCCGCCGTCTGGTGCGACCTCCCCTGTGCCAGGACCAGCGTGTTGTCAGCGTAGCAAACCACGCTGATGCCACTAGGGAGGTCGGCGCGTAGCACCCAGTCGTAACCGATATCCCACAGAAGCGGCCCCAGGACCGATCCCTGAGGGATTCCGCACCACATCTCTCGCCGGTTCCACTCTCTCCGTTGACCGGGGTAGATGACGGCCCTGTCTGTCAAATAGGCCTCGACCACGCGACAGAGGTAAGTCGGCATCCGGTGATACCGCAATGCCTCCCTGATGCAACTCCAGGGCAGGGTATTGAAGGCGTTGGCAATGTCTAGAGACACCGCCAAGACAACCTCACCCCGGGCCACAGCATCCCCCGTCATGAGGGCTGGCACGCGCATGATGGCGTCCACCGTAGAGCGCCTCCTTGGCGGAACACCTAAGAAATAATAATTTCACTTCAAAAGTTACCAAGACGAGTAAGAAGAATGTTAAGGGGTTGTATAAGGCACATAGGTATGAGGCCTATTTTAAACGAAACCTTAAGTAACTAATGGCAAAAAAGTTCAGATTTTAAATTATTTCAGCAATTGCAAATTGTCTTTTTGGCATTATCAACTAAGGACTACTCTGTACGTTTTATTTTACATCGTCACGGTTCACTTATTTTTTTTCGCTTGTCGCTTATTTTGCATGTATTTAAAGAAAAACTTAAAAGACGCTCTCTGACTTGTGCCCTGGCCATGACGACCTGGTTGTCTTACGTGTGATGGATTGCTGGGAAGTTATGAAGTAGTTAATTCATTCGATTTTCACACATTTTTTTAATATTTCAATCATTTGCTAATTCGACCTTTGCCAGAATTGTCTGTTTCCTCTCTAAATATTTTTTTAAAATTTTGTTCCACCTTACATAGCTGATTAATTGAAGACGTATTTTAAGTAATTTGTACGCTTATTGTCTTAGTAAAATTTTAAGATAACTGGTGTCAAAGTTTGTGAGGTAGATGTTTTTTGAAAATCGTTAGTAAACTTCTTACTTTTGACTGTTTGATGTTTGGGAATATTCGGATACATCGAAAGGTTCGATAAGGTACTGGGTACCCAATAGAATAGCAACGAAGGCTTTTCAATTTAACCGTTCATAGAAAAATGATATTTAGTATCGAATTCCGGGCACAGTGCACCGCCGAAATACCACGTAGCACAAGCGCAAGGCCCCACCAAACCCAAGAACAAGAAGACTAAGGCTGTCGGAGGATCTGGGACCCACCCACAGCCTAGTAACCCAGCAGCCGACCGGCCCAAGGAAGGAGGAGCCGAGAAGATGGAATGTCACTGATGGCGCGATTCCGTTTCCGTTCCAGGCAAATATCAATCACTCTGCTAGTGCTCAGGATCTATTGATCCAGAGCATGGCGGAGTGGTTGATTCACGTGACTGTGGTCACCGAGTCGTACTTTGTCCCCCCCTGTGCGATAACTGGACAGGAGACCTAGACGGTCAATGACGCAAATCTGCGATGCGTCCATGCCCCGTGTCCGCACATAGTACAGCCGATGCTGGAGGAGATGTCGTCAGGTTACGGAAGAAGAAGCCGCGCTGTATGAAGTGTACCGCGCGTCGAAGGTAACGCTGTGGCTGTTGGAAATGTTAGTGACCCTAGACGGGGATCCGTGGCGGCGCCCTTATCGTGCGATCCGAGGGAAACTTCGTGCCTGGGCGCCCCCACTTACTGAGAGTCTGCAGCCTCAGCTGCTGGACGAAGTGGTCGCAACTATTTTCCCTGCTCGAGAAGAGCATGTGCCGCCGCCCATGGCGTTGCCCAAAGCCGCAGAGTCGGAAGATGGTAAGGAGGTCGGTAGCGTCCCTGAGGTGACACAGCTCAAACTCAAAGCATTTATTTCAATTAAACCATTTTCAGGCACTTTTGAATTGTCAAGGAGTCGGTCATTCAGAAATAGGGAGCTAGTTGCCCATTCCAAAGCATAGTAAGTACCTATGGAGAAGAACGGGCAAGAAACTCCATGGACACTCTTTTAAATAATATTGTTGTTACAAATCTAGTAGTAACATCATAAATGTTGACACTATTAGAGAACGATGTACAAAAACGAAACACGTTAAAAGCGTCCCGAGTGCAGCAAAACATAATTAAAAACACTCCAAAAAAAACTATAAAATAAGCCGTGGCAGCTAAGAGATGACCAGTCCCAACTGACGGCGACCGTTCACGAAAATGACGCATGGATTATCACCATTCAGCTCAACCATTTTGAAGGGAGCTAAATGATCCAACACACGCGCCACCATCAGCGAGAGATTTGAGTGAGCATGACATTCTATCAGCCGCTAGGGCACATTCAAGTCAATCTATGACATTACTCGGTAAATGGTAGCTCTATAGTACAAAGTACTCACACCTGTGCAATGCATCTATATAATAAAAAGGAGATTGAGTTTATATAATGCAAATAGATTCTTACAATCTTCAACAGCTCCAACAGTATTTCAAATGTCAATTAATTAGTTGTGGTGTGGAGCCCGCCGAGTGAGGACCAGCATTAAGCCAGGCATTTTAATCAGTGATGTAATCCCCTAACATACGAGTATAATATGCCTGCCTGCATAGTGTGTGTTTTATATAGGATTTGAATTTCGTCTCATTCAGTTGAAGTGTGGGGAGGTATTAAATTAAAACATTTTAAACAGAGTGAGATGAAAGATGAGTCTACTTTAGCCAGTCTGAAACCTGGTTGAACTAATAGGTCCCGATTTCTAGTACTATAATTATGACTTTCACCTCTTTTACTGTAAAGATGTAAATTTTTTCTTACGCACATGATGTTTTCATAGATTATTGACAAGGTACCGTCATGATGTTAATATCCTTAAACAATTCCCTTAGAGAATCGCGCCTGCGGATATTATATATGCCTCTGATGGCTATTTTCTGCAAAACAAAAATAGACTCGATGTCTGTAGCCCATCCCCAAAGTAAGACATGATACTATGAAATTAACTAAAATAGACCAGCCTCGCGGGAACTACACCAGTAAATTGACGGATTTTACTGACAGCGTAAGCTGCTAAACTTGCTGTCCTGCAAGAGATGTTAAATGAGGACCCCATTGTAGCCTTGAGTAGAGCGTGATCCCCGAGAAAACCGTTTTATCGACAATTTCTAGTTTCTCTTGATTCACTACTATCTCACAATCATTACTCTTGACGTTTGGTACAGAAATTCTTATGCACTTAGTTTTACTTCCATTTAGTACTAAATTATTATCAGTGAACCAATTTTGGACCGGCAGTAGGGCGTTATTTACGTCGTCAAAATTTGAAGTACCGTCTATCTACCTTAAAAATTAAGAAAGTAAGTCAGCAAATAACACTATTTGTGGTTGATTTATTAGTAAATGCAGTAGGTCATTTATATACACTAAAATGAAGAAAGGACCCAATATCGAGTCTTGTGGAATACCCATTTTTACTTTTAAACCAAGTGAATTGACACCATTTATTTGAACTTGCTGTTGTCTATCATTTAAATAAGATTATACTAAACTGAGCGCAAGTTTTTCAAGTCCGTAATGCTCAAGTTTCAAAAGCAGGGTTTCGTGATCGGCACAATCAAATACCTCGGAGAGGTCACAAAAGATTCCTATGGCGTCTTGAGCCCCTTTCCACGCGTTAAAAATATATTTTATTAAGGTTACACCGGCGTCGGTCTTACAACGCCCTTTGGTGAAACCATACTGTTGCTCGTGAAGGTTTTTATTAGCCGCGCCGTGCCCTCGTATTAGAAGTCGGAGCCGACTTGTCGCTGCCGGCCGTCGCTTGTTCGATGGTCAGGAGCACCGACTCGTGGGATGCGGTGATCTCTTTCTGTGTAACCGTCATTTCACAGAAAGAGGCTGCGGAAAGGTTGACGAAGGTCGAGACCACTCTCCCGCAGCAGACGTGCCGGGCGTCGGTGGAGGGTCGACAACGCCCTCTTTTAGCCCATAGACAGGTCCAGAGGGACGGCGGTCTTGGGGACGGTCGCCGCCCCCCATATAACTGGACCCGAGGCGGCGGCGCGTAGTCATATTTTCAAAAGAGACTATAACTGGCCACTCTCTCATACATATTTTTTTTTTCGCAATCATTTCTGAGTGGATTCGAGTGTTCATTACCTAATATTAGGAAAGCAAAATGGGAATTACAAAAGGACATGTTTTCCCGTGCTTGAAAAGAAAACCATTTTCGCTTTTTACGAAACTAACTAGACTGGTATACAGTCTCTCTTCAAGAAATTAACAATTATCAAGACCATAAAGCTTGCATTGTTACGGTTCATTGCTAATCGCACACCTTTTGACACAGCAAGTAATAGGTTACTTCAATCATAAACAACAAATTTATTACTCATAAGTTACAATAAAACTTTTAATTACCTTACCGATAAAACCATACACGGTCATACCTAGAAATAGTTATTTTTTTCAATTGAAATTATGATTTATATCGGAAAATGAAAGAAAAAGCGGCAAAGTTCGAGTCGCTCACGAAGGGTTCCGCACCATAGTACAATATTTCACACTACTTTTTTTGGGATGGCATTATTAAGATCGAGCAAAAAACGGCGAAACAATCACGTTTCTTGTATTTGTATTATTTGATATAGTGGCCATAGTAGTGCATATTTTGTGAAAAATTCAAGTGTGTGTGTCTACCTATAACAGTTCAAAATACAGCGGAGCCTAAGTAATACGTTACGGAACCCTTAAAATGTATGTATGAGCAAAGAAATTTGTGAGGCAGAGAAAAATTATAGTTTTTAATGACGCATACTCAGGGTTTAAGATTCTTATTGTGTGCGATGTTAGTAGCATTTTTGCATGCACACTTGCAATTTTCATGGAGTTTTTTCTTTAAGTGAATAATGTTAATAAATACGTGGAATGTTGCTAATATAACTGTAGCCTATTAAAGTTAATATACTTGTAAGAATGGGTACATTATTATGGCAGTATAATGCATGATTTTATTTTATAAGTCATAACTGAAGTTTGAATTGTTTGTTCTCGGTAAGGGGGTGGTAGCTTTTAAATCAAATCGAATCAAAATATTTTATTTCACATACGTACATAGACGTTTCATAAGTGCCCATATAACCTATATGGGCACTTATGAAACGTCAGAAGCTAGGTGTACGGTTCCAATTGGTCGTTTCGTAAGCTGGTATAAATATATATATATATGTTATTATTATATAAAAGTTTCAATTGATTGGAAAAGATTAAACTGATCCTCTAAGAACTTATTAACCTTCTAACGTTGAACAATAAATAAAATACATGAGCCTCATATAAGCCACAGCAGCGGTCGGCGAGCGCTTCATCTAAGTTGATCGCAGTTAACCGTCTTGTATTTTTAGGACCCAAAATAAATTATTGGAGGCTCACAAAAAGAGAGAATCATTATATTGGAGTATTCAATCATATTTTTGTCAAAGCAAAATGGGAATTATGTAAAATAATATAAAAAATATAATTGAGATTCGTTTAAAATACAATCATATTTGTTTGCTTAAGTATGAGCTATTATGATAAGGTATGGATTAGTCATAGTCAGGATTGCTTTAAGCCCCACTAAGTAGTTACTTATGGCCTTCTTGTGCGCGTCTTGGCGGGCACTGCCCGGCCTATGCGAGCGTTTGGACTGCTAGATTTTGTAAATATAAATAATAACGGAATTATTGAAAGTGATCTCAAACAAAAACAATAAGCCTTATCTTTTGATATATCTTTTATAAGATTTCATGATCGAATCTCTTCAAAGTACACGTTTTAAATAGCGATTTAGTGTCATACTAACGATTTATTTATGGAGCAGGTTATTATAATTCACGTTTCACACAGACCTTGACCGCATGTTGAATTTTCCCAATTTTTTTTTTGCGCAATATGTATGTACTATTGACTCCCGTTGTGCATGACCCTTTGCAAAACATTTTCGGCTGCACATTTAAATCATTAGACCAAGCATTTTACCAATGAACGATGGTTGCCCGTTTTTTTTAACGTTAATTGTTTTAGTTTGACAATGATGATGAATGTCTCTCAGAAGGATGACCCTTTTTTACGGTTTTTGTTTTTTTTTTATGTAAGAATAAAATATGTTTCTAAGGGTTAGCCACTGGCCAGTGCACACGAAAATCACCCTTATGGGGGTCAGGCAGAAAAGGAGCCGATAGTACATTTGACTAGATTTATAGAGCTTTAAGATATTTAAAAAGTACTGCAACCTCGCCTTAAATATACAGGGTTTTCCAACAAGAGGTGTCATTTTGATATTCAAAGAAAAATGCAATTTTTTAATATAAATGATCGGATGTTTATTTCATTATAAAGAGGAGGGTTTGCCGTTAATAGTGGAAAATAACATCAGGCAAATGACCACCACGACCATGCTTATCCTTTTCATTAAATTTTCCATAACAAAATCGCAAAGTGGCTGCCCTATGTCCTCGATATCCTCACGAATTCCATCTTTGAGGTCTTGAATCAACGCTTGGCTGTTGGCGTAGACCTTCTCTTTTACGTGGTGGAAGAAGTCGCAAGGTGTTAAATCACAAGATCTCGGTGGCCAATTGTGATCACCTCTTCGAGAGATAACACGGTCCGGAAACTTTTCCCGTAAAAGATCAATGGTTTCGTTGCTTGTACGTAGCGCCGTCGTGTTGAAATTAAACGTTGTCCAGATCAATACCATCCAATTCCGGCCATAAAAAAAATCATTAATCATCTCTCGATAGCGCAATCCATTCATCGTTACTGTTGCTCCAGCCTCATTTACGAAAAAGTAAGATCCAATGACGCCGGACCATAAACCGCACCAAACAGTCACACGTTGAGTAAAGAGAAGAGACGTTTTTCAACAATAACTCTTGGGTTTTCCGAGCCACCAATTTCTGTATTGCGGTCCGACAAGGTGCTTCACGACGTCCCGAAAAATGTTCGAGTTTTACGAACCGTCTCTGCCAAATTTTCACCATTTATAGAGTGAATTTTAAAAATTTCAATTCGTTGTTGAAGCGTATCGTTTCATTTTTATTAATGGCGTAGTTTCTACTTGTCAAATGTCAAAAAAGTTACAGCTTCAAAAGTGACATCTACCGAAATAGCGGGCTATTCAAAGTAACACCTCTTATTGGAAAACCTACTTACATTGTGTTTCACGTATCTAGGGGCCGTTTTAATGAAGTATTCCCGTTTGAGCACCTATTTTTGGGGCACCTATGCATTGCGCACCAAAGGTGTTCCCACTTTGCATGCTCAATTCATAGGTGCCCCAAAAATAGGTGCTCTAACGGGAATACTTCGTTTTAATGAAACCGGCAGGTGACAGGTGTAAGGCGACTATAGTTTTAACAGTTCATGGTTTTAGTGCTTTATTTAACAACGCCAGCCGATCTATTCTGCAAAAATTCAATCCTTATCATGAGGTGGAATGAGAGCTCACTTCGACTAATTGCCGATTTCACCAATGAACGAAACGCGTTCAGCACATTTTAAACGCGTTCAAGAGCTATCAGTGTAAACATTGTTACGGAATATTGACACTGACAGCTCTTCAACAAGTTTTAGATGTGTGAGAGCGTTTCTGACAAAAAGAGTCTTGGCAGACAGACGGACGGATGGAAGGACAACGAAGTGATTGTATAAGGGTTATTTTTTCTTTTTCACTTTTTTGGGTACGGAACCCTAATAAAAAGCGATTAAAGTACGCGATTTTTAATACTGTCGATTTTTCTAGGGTGTACAAAGAAGTTTCTAGGGTGTGCAAAGAAGTTTCTAGGGTAGGCATTGCCCACCCTTGCCCCCCCTACGCCTTTACACATCAGTGTTGCAGCGTATGAGATTCGAGATCATGAGCAATAGTCTCGTCAATCCGAAGCTTCACTTTTTAAGAACCACCGGAAGATAAAGTACGCATTTAGGTACAAGTGTTCTTGATTCAACGAACAATTATTAAAAAAAGAATGAAGAAGAAAGTAAAAAAATACCGGCCAAGTGCGAGTCGGACTCGCGCACCGAGGGTTCCCTACAAACCTGTAGGTACATAAGCAAAAGTTCACACGCGTTAACGAGGAAAGGGGTAGTAAGTTTAAAATTAAAAAAAAAAAATGATGTAACTAAAAAATTTCGGATTTTGCAATTTTTCCTTAATCTTTGCTATGAGACATTGATTCGTACCAAATTTCAAGATTCTGAGTTCACGGGAAGTACCCTGTAGGTTTGGATTCCCTTGCGAGTGTCGAAAATTTGCGGAAATTTGCGGCATACACGGCTGTATCTTTTAATTGCGTTGGCTTAGAAGTTTAACTTTTTCACAGCTCCAAGAGGAAGTAGGCCTGAGTATTTGATATAAATTCCAGCATGATACCTCTACGCGTTCCTGAGAAAAAGGGTCTTGACAGATAGACAGACGGACGGACGGACAACAGTGATCCTATAAGGGTTCCGTTTTTTCCTTTAGAGGTACGGAACCCTAAAAAAATGCCTTAAACATGACGAAGAGAACTACAAAAACACAAAAAAGAACAAGTTGGGAAAAATAGTCGTCAGATCCACGCAAAACGTCCATCTACGACCCTATGTGAAAGAGAGGCCCAGCGCTGGATTTCAGCGACAGCCGGCGTATTCAAACACAACACACATAACATACAACACCACCCAAGGACTCTACTAGTCAGGCTCCAGAGTGGAGTTCATTAGCAAAATGCTTCCTTTGAGTTCGTTTTTTTTCTACTGTAAACCTAGCTATTAACGTAGACACTAAGGAAATGTAAAGCACTATTTTTGGCAAATAAACATACTCAAACATCATCATTATGTAACAAGTGGAGAAAATAATCTTCGAAGCCAAATAATCAGTGGAAATTAATTAGAGTTGAAGTCAGCCTTCAAAAGCCAAGCTTCAGATTTAAATAACAAAAACAATACTCAATTGGCAATCGAAATACTATTGACATACTTTATCTCAGAAATTGACGACGACCACGACCTACGGCAATAGCAAATTTCAATGTGAAACGACTTTTTCGCCAGTTTTCTGGATCTAACTATAAGATTTTGTTCCTGACTAGCTACTTCCCGCGACTGCGTTCGCACTCCCTCGGCCCGAACACCGCGTCGCGTCGTATTGCCTGCGGTTTTACTTCGTTTCCATTTAGCGTTATTTCTCATTATTTTTTTCTTTTTGCACGGCTTCCAATGGTCGCAGCGTGATGTTTAATAGATTTCCCAAAAATATGGGCTTTCGAATGCAAAACAAAATTTTCAAATTCGACTGGTACATAGTTCCAGATATTGGCGCGTTCAAATAAACAAACTAACAACATATTAGTATAAATATTTGCATGGATGAGTATGAATGAGTTTGCCAGAGAGAAGCACGTACTAAACGAACTTTTGTATAGTTTTTTTCTTTTAAAAGCTAGGCACAATTAAGAAGACAATAGGCAATAATTAAGAAGACTCTTTTGCAATTGTGGTACATAACTATGTACCACAATTGCAAAAGAGTTTACTTTTTTCTCTTTGCACGGCTTCCAAGGGTCGCAGCGTGATGTTTAGATTCAGATTTCCTGAAAATTTTGGGCTTTCGAATGCAAAACATAATTATCAAATCGGACTGGTGTATAGTTCCAGATATTAGCGCGTTCAAACAAAGAAACTAACAACATATTAGTATAAATATTTGCATGGATGAGTATGAATGAGTTTGCCAGAGAAAAGCACTTACTAAACGAACTTTTGTATAGTTTTTTAATTTGAAAGACCAAACATCACCAAGCGCTTCAAAAGGCACCATATTTTCGAGCTGAATAAATAATTACCTTAAGTGCAGTGCTCACTGGAGCCCTGCATAAACACGCCATGAACCAAACAGCACATTTGCTTATAGCCGAAAGGCTGACTGCAGATACGTCTATCCATATTCGTTGAAATGTTTATCGGCGCATCACTTCAAAGCGACTGCACCTATTTGACAATTTTTTTTTTGTTGTGTTTGTAATTATGTAAATAAAAATTTATCGCCAAAATGTTTGTCCACGCATCACTACAAACACAACATCGAAATTTGCAAAACAGGGGCCTGTTTTGCAAATTTTGTTGTTGTGTTTGTAATTTCGGACAAGGTTTGTGTTCAAGAAATGTTTTGGAAAATCCACCGGCAAAGTCGGCAATTTGGATGCAATTTTCGTATGAATACACCCTAGGCGACACCGAGCCCGAACAGCTAGGATAAATACATATAAAAATGGTACGTGCTGTGTGTTTATCTTTAATGGTAAACTAGCGACTCGCCCCTGCTTCGCTCGGGTGCAATGTATTGATGTGGTAACTTCTCAAAACATGAAAAAATCTATCTTACAGGCGTTTACGCACATATTTTTCTAATCTTATTAAGAAACTTAAACGACAGTATCAAAAATAGATATCAAATGCTTTAAAAAATCCTAAACTACTCTGGCGAAAAATTAATGACATCACCCATTATTTAAAAAAAGCGGCTAGTACACACCTACTGAATAACACACCATGTCCCCTCGACTCATTAAACCATTTTAACGAATTCTTCGCAACTATTGGAAAAAACACTTGCGGAGGAAATAATAATCCTGACGGACAATCATCTGGACCTGTCACCAACTTAAGTTCACTTTCTCAAATTAATTCACGCGTGTTGCTGGAGACAGGACCGGCAGAAGTGGATAGTATACTTGGGTCGCTTGTCTCAGGAAGTGCTTCAGGGTAGGATCACATACCTGTGGGTTTCCTTGAAATTATTTGGAGAACCTGTAGTTCCTCGTATCAACTAGTTAACTAATCTGTGGTTCGAAACGGGCATATTTCCTGACGCGTTATAACGTTCTATAATTACGTCTGTACAAAATACTGGGGACAGGAGCGATGTCATCAACTATCGGCCGATATCTGTCATAACATCCCTTTAGAAAATAATATAAAAAATATTACATACAAGACTAGTAAGTTATTTAAATAATACAACAATCTTTCCGATTCTCAATACGGTTTTAGACAGGGACGGTCTTGCGTTAACATCTGAGATCACTGCTGTGAACAAGGGTTATAAATGCGTCACGGTGTTCGGTCTGTAGGCTTTTGACACCGTATGTGTCCTCATCCTTGTGCAGAGGCTTGAGGATATAGGGATAAGAGGTAAGGTCCTCGCCCTCTTTGATAGTTACCTCCGAGGTAGGAGACAGCAAGTTAAAATTGGTAAGTCGCATAGTGAGGAGGAAGACATAGTGTCCCGCAGGACCTTCGCGGCCATCAGCCCACCACTGTTTCTGGTATGTGAGGAACAACTTCTCCTACGCGGACGACACGGCCATTGTCTACTTTGGGGGCACGTGGGAAGCTGTTTGTAATAATGCCGAGCAAGGATTATTTCTATAGACAGATGGCTCAAAGCAAATCTACTAACCCTTCCTAAAGACAACTAAATTTGTTTTCCTTCTAGTAGTAGGCCTAAACCAGGCCTTAATTTTAAAACCCGAATCAACACGTGTGCAGACCACTTGGACCAAAATTGTGATTGTCAAGCCATTATACATGTGACGTCCACAAGATACCTGGGAGTTATAGTTGAAGAGTGTTTAACTTGGTATTCGCATAGAGAGCTTGTCACTTCAGGTTGAGAAAATTTAAATGAATATTTAGAAATCTAAGAAATGTTATGTTACTAAATAGCATCTACATTGCGCTCACACAATCCGTTATTACATACTGTTTATCAGTCTGGGGAGGAGCCACTAAAACAAAATTCTTTGACTTTAAAAGAGCCCAAAGGTCACTTATAAAAGTTATGTACTACAAACCATACAGATAACCCACAGTTGATCTTTATAGAACTAATGGCTTACTTTCAGTAAGAAAACTATATTTCTTAATTACGACCCTATATTTACAAAAGTCTATTCCATTCAACCAAGACAGCCAGGAGAGAAGACGAAAGGTTATAGTGGATATGAATGCTTGGAGACATGCTGGTCCTTCTCCGAAGGACAATCTAAAGGCTATATTAAGACATTGATTCTGTAAATGAAAATTGGAGATACGAAAAAAGAAAATTAAGTGATTTTGTGTCCGTATTGATTGAGGAGCCATATGTCATATTTAAACGTAGATACTACAAATAATTTGTAGTAAATAAGCCGATTTTGTAGGCCCGATCGTGGAACTTGTAGTAAAACGCATCAAAAGTGATCTTAAGGTGGCTCCTCAATCCTGACGGTGGTAATGTACGTAGCTACTGAAGCAGTTGATCAAATCGGATAACAATAGCATAGATATTTAGTAGACATTTCTACAAAATTTTGGTGTACTCCAACATCCCAGCACTTTCAGTATTTCAAAAGAGAGTTTAAATATTCCTTAACAATTTAGTGTATATGGTATGGTCACCACAAATAATTCAAACTGTGATCAAAAACATTAATCAGGTATTTGCACTTGAATCGTGCATCAGGTACCAGTACTAAATAATGAACACAAATTAAACTCAAATAATAAAATAAAAAATAAAACTAAGATTTTTTTTTTGTTGGCCTACACTGGCTCAATGCTTAGCAAGAACTTCCCCCAAATTCTTCCAAGCGTTATTTTCTAGAGCCACCTCGATTCAACCTGCCTTTTTTATAATTATTAATAGACAATGGTGCCGACCATAAATCCCGTTTTTTTTTTTCTGTCAAACGACGATTTCACATTTTGAAGACTGAGTTATTAATTTAGTGTAAATGACAATTTTGCTATTCCGAATCCGACGTGGATTTGAACTAAAATTTTGATTGTCTTACTAAATCTGACTATTTTTAATCGCAATCAAAAAGGTGTGGAATAAAATAGTTGTCATGAACTCAAAAAAATACAATAAAATACTTAAAAGATGTTAGCAACAATTATATATATAACCTACGTTAGCACCTATATACTAGGATGTTAATAACAATGTGGTTTATGATCTATGTTAGTACTTAAAGACTACGATTACGATTGTAGTGGTTAAAATAATTTTTAAATTTTTGTTTTATTTTGCAGAATAGCTTTGAGATTCTCATAGCGAAAAGTAAGGAGTTTTGGTGATAGTTTATGTAGGAACTACAGGTAGCAACGATGCTAACGTTGCTAAATGTGAGGCCCGACATGCATAGAGCATAGCGGCCAGTCGTACGCTTATAACTTGTGTACGGAAAAGTTATGTAAGAAACGTAACTGTACCTACTTGTGAATCATGTGATTATTAATATACTTTATACTGGACTCTGATATTTTATTCCTCACCTTCTCTAACCACACACATTAAGATTCCAACAGTTTAGTTAGTTAAGTTCGGTTAACAAGAGAATCGAGTTCAATGTATTATTAAACACTAATGTACGGAAAATACGGAAAATATTGAACACATTTTCCACATATTGCGTACATTGGTGTTTTTCAAAATACGGTTTAAGTCTGTATCTAACTTAAATATTATAAAGTTGGACAATATTGATTATAGAATGTAGTTCAAGTGACTCAGTATCTTCATGCATCAGGGTCGCGGGAAATTCAAAAGAGATACCGTGGCCCTGGCACAGGCAACTAAAGGAACACGGGTGGGTTTTAGTCAGTAAATGTCTGACACGCCCTCCAGCTCCATCCAGAGCGGGAGAAGTCGTTTGATGATTTCCCACCCAAAAAAAGCCATGTATTCAGTATTTTTTTCTTCTATATACCTATAAATAGGTAATTTTTAGATTTTTTTCGGAATAATTGGATCACATACACCCACGTGCAAGCAAAGGAATTGTTATTTTCCCATCTGGTTCATACGTTCAATTATCCGATCTGTACTTTCAAAAATAAAACTTATGCTTGGGTAAAGTGGAAGAAACGCGGCAATTTAAGTTACTAAGAAAAGTTTATAATCAGCCTACAGCAGTCCACTGCTGGACAAAGGCCTCTCCAATTGCACGCCATTTAGCTCGACTCTCGGCAACTCTCATACAGCTGCTACCAGCCACCCTGCGAAGATCGTCGCTCCACCTAGCCTGGGGACGTCCTTACGTTTGCCGATTCGCGGTCTCCACTCAAGACCACGTCTACCCAAACGGTCATCGGTTCTACGGCTAATATGGCCGGCCCCTTGCCTCTTCAGCTTGCTTATTCTGCGGGCTATGTCGACAACTTTGATTGTTTATACTGTTCTTAAATTACAAAAATATTGCTTTCAAAATTCAAAGTTTCTCTTATACGCTGACGATTTAAAAGTTTTCAAACAAACTTCTGAAGAACATGACTGTGTTGTATTCCTACGTAATCTTAAACGTTTCTCGGACTACTGGTCTTAAAATAATCTGTACCTTAGCTTGCCTATGTGTCATAGTATAACGTTCACTAAAAAGAAAAATAATTATCATTATTTTCAACTATCGACTTGCTTATTCGTAGTGTTATTAACAAAGTAAGCAATCGTCGTGATCTTGGTGTGCAGCTGGACTTGAAACTTCATTTTGATATTCATATAGAAAACATTGTCAATACGGCATATCAGATGTTTGGCTTTGTAATGAGAGTATCTAGAGATTTCCATCATCGTCAACCTTCTGGGACCTATATAAGTCCGAAATTAGAACACGCAGTACCAATCTGGAATCCTTACTATGTAAAATATATAGAAATTATAGAATTAGTCCAACCCAAGTACCTTCGTGCTATGCAATTTAGATGTTTTCGAAAGAAAACGCACCAGATTGTTCGTCACCAGCTTTTGTAGATCCAATGCTGGTGTGCGCTCACCATTGTGCCGCTGAGTCGACATATACAATACGCGTTTTGGTGCAAGAGACATATTGTTCCTTAACAGATATAAATGTAAAAAAGATTTTTTTAAATTTTAAAGGATTAGCAGTAGGCTCCATAGGTCTTACACATGTAGGTATGTATCATTAGAGCTAGAGCGGATACAATATAACTATATTAGGTTTATGTATTTGAGGTTACACGGAGTATATCCTGGATACCCATTGTTGTATCCAACCCTATTCATTTTGGGAATGGTTGGTTACTATAAATTAGAAATTAAGCGAGAACTAGCACTAGCCACGTACTTGTTCCATGTATTGAGGGGTAAAATTTCAAATGTTGCCATACTTCAGACAATTGGGATGATGACTAATATAAGAAACGTTCATAAAAATAGTGTAATTTCAAAGAAGGCATAGTAAAAATGAGATAATAGAAAAATCTGTTAAATCGGTGTACATTTGAAGAAGATACACGCTTTAAAAGTTTTTGGAGGGGATTATTGCCGTCCTTGTCGCGCGGTAATGACAATGTTCGGCGCTAGTATGAAGTTACATAGTCGTGACGTCAATTCTACGATAGTGCTGTCCTTGTCTAACAATTATCTTAAAACATTTTTAACTTGGCAATTTTTAAAGCTTTTACACTTTTTGTAATATAGTTTGCGCTATTTGGAAACAAACAGTCTTTTGAGACAAAAATTAAAAAAACTGTCATCAATTCCCCCAATTGTCCCAATTCGGCTGTGCGTGCCAGACGAGTATGTGAGCAAGCGGCGTCGGCCGCGGCTGCTGGTGGTGCCGACCGCGCGCACCAATCTGCTTCAGCGCGCACAGCTGACGCGGGCGCAGTGCACGCTCAACGTGATAGCTTTTTTTTTTTTTTTTTTAATAAATGTCATCTCGCAGGTCAACCTATGAGGTTGTCGTCTGCTTAAACGGACTTGCCTGTGGTTGCCCTAATAAATTAAGGCCTCCAGCCAGGACTTAAACTTAAATACTAACTAAAACTAAGCGACAACGCTAAGGGCACCCCCTGTGGGGTACGGACCTCGGCTTAGGGCGTCGCTGGAAGAGGGCAGCAAGGGACTAGCTGGATCAGGATTGATATTAATTAGGGACGAATTTAAAGCTACAGGCTCAGCGGCGCGGGCTGGCTCGAGCAAGGGTCGGGAGGGGCGTGTATTTGGGCGTCGCGGCGGGCCTCGGCGGCGAGGACGGTAGGACGGCGATCGGGTTTTGGGCTTATGTAGTGTGCTGGTGGCCTTACTACTCTCCTGGAGGAGGGTAGTGGCGTCGTCGGGGGCGATTAAAGTATGCCTTGGTCGGCGAATACTGCTAATGCGGGAGGGAGTGTAGCGGGCGGCCGCGGAGTGTTTAATGCCACAGTCAAAGAAGCGCTTCGATAAGCGTTTCATGAACTGGTTTATGGTAGGCATTTTAAGATCGATGTGGAGATTTATATTACGGACATAGAAGGGGGTACCCGTGACCTTTCTGAGGAAACGGTTCTGGAGGGTCTGCATCTTATGGAGATGACGTGGGTGAGCGTGCGCAAATACAACGCAGGCATAGGTCATGATGGGACGGATGACTGCGGTGTAGATGCGCAGCTTGCATTTAAGTGACAGTTTACAACGGGCTGTCAGTACAAAGTGGAGCCTGCTAAGAGCGAAGGAGGCGCGCGCGCGAACGGCCTTAATATGAGCCTTAAAGGTAAGGTTTTCATCAAGGATCACGCCTAGGTATTTGGCTTGCTTCTCCCAGGGGATCGGCTTACCGTACGTAGGGCTGGGAAGTGGGGGAGGTAGTCGACGACGTCTCGAGAAGAGAACCGCCTGACTCTTATCGGGGTTCACCTCGATTCTCCATTTCCGGAACCAAGCGCCTAAGACGTTTGCGGAGGTTTGGAGAGTACGAGCTATAGCATTGGGACAATGACCGGTATAGTAAACGGCAGTGTCGTCAGCGAAGAGAGCCAACTGAGCCTTTTTACTCTGTGGGATATCGCTGGTGAACAGCGTGAAGACTAGAGGAGATATGACGGAACCCTGAGGGACACCGGCGCGAATAGGGTGAGGGGACGAGAGTGCACCCTCGATGCGATAGCGGAAGGTGCGATTCGACAAAAAGTCTCGTAAGATGAGCACGAGACGATCTGGCACTCCTAGTTGGTAAAGCTTGTATAACAAGCCGTTGTGCCAGACTTTGTCGAAGGCTTTCGCTATGTCGAAGAATAGCACACCCGTCGTCGCGTTACGCTGCATACCGGCGCACAAGTGCTCTACGATACGGTGGACCTGGTGGATACTCGAGTGTTGGGGACGGAAACCAAACTGCTCGTTGGGAATGAGGCTCTTTGCTTCGGCGTAGTCTTTGAGACGCTTATAAATAAGCCTCTCGTAGATTTTGCCGAGAACGTTGAGTAAACTAATGGGATGGTAGCTGGAGGGCTCAGACTTTGGCTTGCCTGGCTTTGGGATACCGATGACGGTTGCTTCTTTCCACGCTTGTGGGAAGATGTTGTTGCTCAAGGCGCCATTGAAGATGGCGGTCATAAGCATTATTAGAGAGGCAGGTAGGAGTTTGTATACCTTGTTGGTAATACCGTCCGAACCGGGAGCTTTACGAGCTTGGAGCTCTTTTATGATGTCGTGCACTTTGTCTGGAGTGACGGGAGGCAGAGGATCATCAGGGTCTTCAACGGGTGGAAGGGAGGCTCTCCGTTCGACTTCAGCGTCGACCTTGTTCAGGTGAGCTAGGTCTACTGGTTGGGAGCTGGGAGAACACTGGGACTCTAGGCTGTCAGCAAGGCATTCGGCCTTGTCGGTGCTGTCGAACGCGACGCTTTTGTCGGGGCGGATGAGGGGAGGCATAGAGACCTCCTCGGAGGAGCGCAATTTCCTCTGAAGGTGCCAGAAGGCTTGGTGAGTTGGCTCGAGTTCACTGAGCATCTTGTTCCAACCCTCTGAGCGAACCTCCCCTATGCGTTTCTTTACAGCACGCTGTAAATGGCGCATGTGGGCTTTGTTCGCGTCACAAAGGAAGGAGTCGTAGGCACGAATAGCCGCATTCTTCTCGGTTATCAAGTCACGTACGTCAGAAGGTAGTTTCCAGCGATGGTCTTCCATCACCGGAACTTCCCGTGAACAATCCGTCAAAACGGATTGAACGTGCTCAGTAAACGAGTCGATTGCGGCCGTCGTGTCGGCGACTGACACTATGTGATCGGGGATGGTGTCCAATTGAGGCGACGTGGTGGATTTCAGTCTTTCACTTACTTTCCTCCAGTCGGTTATCATCTGGGTCTGAGGGGGGCGGTTGGGATCGCTTGGGCCAGAGTAGGGGGCAAGATGCATAACTACTGGGCGGTGGTCAGAGTTAAGCTCGTGGAACGTCTCTATCGATTGCAAACGGAGGTTCACATTCTTGAGCAGCGCTACATCGAGTATATCTGGAAGATGGTTGGGATTTCCGGGGAAATGAGTCGAACTCATTGGAGCGATGACGTCAATGTTAAGGGATTCGCCTAACTTGGAAATGATCCGACCTCTGGTTGAAGTCGTGCTACTATTCCACGCCGGGTGTTTGGCATTAAGATCCCCCGCCAATATGACGGAGTCACTCATACCGAAGAGGGCGGTGAAGTCCTTTTGGAGAGAGATGAGATCCTCCGGACCATTGTCTGGTGGAATATAAGCAGAGATGATGGTGATCGGTTGATGACCAGTCATGCCGAGCCGATCAACGTGATAGCCGATATATTAGATTATATATAGTATAAAAGATTTATAATAAAAACGAAAATAAAATAAAATAGTAATAGGTTAGGGACCTGTATGATAACATCACGAATGACAATTCAAAAGTGCCTGTAAACGGTTTAATTGAAATAAATGCTTTGAGTTTGAGTTTCGTTTTTCATTCTTTTACCTACAGAGATAACAACAACAAAAATAAAAACATAACATCACGGCTGTATTCCCCAAAGGGCTAGGCAGAGGTGATATATAATAGTACACCCACGTTTCGCCAGTAAGGAGATATTAGTTACAAATTTTCATGTAATTATAGCTTTTTTTTGACATGAAAAAAAAATCAGGTTGCGGACTAAACTAAATGGTGTAGCTTATCAAGTTAGGTTCAGATTTGAGTCTTTGAGTCTTTGAAGTTAGGTTCAGAGATTGAGAAGCCAAGAGAACTAATCATAAAAACAACTAAAGCTCTGTCTGAACTAAGGCGAATCCTACGCGGGATGCGGAACGAAAATCTCACTCTATCCTTTTCTATCGCTCAGGATTATCATTTCTTAGAGCGAGAAAGATAGAGTGCGCGCAACGGAATCGGCGATGCGCTTTGGCATCACGGCCAAATTGCTATCTTTTTCGCTTTAGGAAATGACAATTCTTAGCGGTACAAAATGATAGAGCGAGATATCTAATCAACGACGCGTGCAGTAGCGATTCGCCTCAGTGAGGCCCGAGCTTTATGTCAGGTTTAAGACAGGAGACAAACAGTTCTCGGGTTTTAATAAATGATCCACCATTTTTCAGACATGGCAGGACGATTTTGCATTTACCTCGTGTTAATTTTATACCGTTGCTGTTATGTTGGTCATTTGTATCTAAAGGTTACAATTTATTAACCTTTTGTAATAATGTTTTCACATTGCATTTTTTTGTTAAATTGAATTGAAGCAAACAGCGAAATATTTATATTTATTTCATATTTTATTCATATATATTTTGGTTTTCTACATTCATATTCATTCCCCTCCCGACCCTTGCTCGAGCCAGCCCGCGCCGCTGAGCCTGTAGCTTTAAATTCGTCCCTAAATCACTCAAATCCTGGTCCAGCTAGTCCCTTGCTGCCCTCTTCCAGCGACGCCCTAAGCCGAGGTTCGTACCCCACAGGGAGTGCCCTTAGCGTTGTCGCTTAGTTTTTAAGTTAGTACATAAGTTTAAGTCCTGGCTGGAGGCCTTAATTTATTAGGCCAACCACAGGCAAGTCCGCTTAAGCAGACGACAACCTCATAGGTTGACCTGCGAGATGCCATTCCCAAAAAAAAAAAAAAATATATATTCATCACTCTTTAAGTAAATGTATTCATAGTTTAATTTATAAATTGGCTAATCATCGTTTTATGAGTAATTAATCATTTTCTTTATTGACTTTTAATTTCAATATCGTGCGTGGGAATTGAAACAACTGACATTTCATTGCGGTTGTGATTGACTTTTCTGAGCCATTTAATTTAACAGAATTTGCTTCGGTAGCACGCACAATAATAATGTTTTAATTGTAATCGGTTTCAATTGGTTTTAAGTGCCAACTGTAAGTTAGTTGTAGTCTGTGCAGTACATACATACACACCAATTCAGCCTAAAATGTTCCCACTGTTGGGACACATGCCTCCTCTTCGTGAGAGGGATTGGGCCGTAATCTACCAAGCGGACCCAGTGCGGGTTGGTAGATGTCACATGTCTTCGAATTTTTGGTTCTAGGATATGCCGGTTTCCGCACAATGTTTCCTTTACCGCTTTGAGAGCAGTGGTGACGAAATAAATGAAAACAAGGCGCCTGTCTTGGTTCGAACCTACGACCTACAACTCGTAAGTCACGGCTGTTACCACTGGGCCACCACTGCTGTATGTGTATTAGTTACGTATATTTATTTTCTTTTTACGGAATAAAATTTAAGCATTCCAAAGACAATAAACAGTGATTATATAAAGTGTGTTAATAATGTTAAGTAATGTTATTATCAAGATAAATTGTATTCCAACAAAATAAATGCTCTACAGACACTGAAATGCTTTCTACAACCAGTATTTTCATTGGTATTGTATTTTCCTAGATAAAAAAAAAATAGGATATAAATTAATATTAGTCATTGTTTTTTTCCATCACTCAATTAGCCGGCATTATTACCCGTTACCCGACCGGATCCTAAAAAAGTGCCTGATCCGACGGGTACCGGATCCAACCGATCCCGGTCTACTACAGAGAGCATAAGTTTTTTATTTTCAGTTTTAGGTATGGAATTGGACACAAATTCTATGTAAGTATTTATTTTATATTGCAAGTAACATCATCAACATACGCGAAGTTGATTAAATACATATATATTAGAAAGAAAAGAAAGAAAGAAAAAACGTTTATTTGCGGTATACAAGACGCAGTGATCGAGTGCAGACACCAAAACAAACAAGTTGGAGGAAAAAATGCGTCACATCCATGCAAAACGGCCATCGCTCAGCTTATTGCTCGGACCCTATGCGAGACATAGCCCCAGCGCTGGTTTTCAGCGACAGCCGGCGTTGAATGACGTCACCTGTGCGCGGTGCAGCAAACGTTAAGATTAAAACAAAATACATAGGTACATAATAACTAGATAAGTGTTCAACAAAATAAATACAATAAACACCATTTATAAAATGGTGCATGCATCGAATGAACCTAACTAAAAACCACTTAGGTATCAGAACTTGACCAGATTTATTAAGGGTCCACTTTTAATGTACCTGCTCCCTTTCCAATAAAAACAATAAGAATCATCGAAATCGGTCGACCGTCGAAGTGGTATAGAGTTATCACTGAACATACATAAAACAGATAACGAAGTTTTTTTTTGTGATTTAGTGTTGCATTGTACATTCGGTGAGTTGCAAATCTAGTGAGTTGTGAATCTGGTTAGTTAAGACTCAGGTCAGTTAAGAATATGGTGAATTGCCAATATGCGATAATTTTATGTGATTTAGTGTTGCATTGTAAATTCTGTGAGTTGCAAATCTAGTGAGTTGTGAATCTGGTTAGTTTAGAATCTGGTGATTAGCAATAAGCAGAATTAAGAACCTTCTTCTTTTTTAGAAGTCTACTAACAACCACGTGACAATAAAGCCGGGTAGTATTTCGCTGTTTGCTTCAATTCAATTTAACAAAAAAATGCAATGTGAAAACATTATTACAAAAGGTTAATAAATTGTAACCTTTAGATACAAATGACCAACATAACAGCAACGGTATAAAATTAACACGAGGTAAATGCAAAATCGTCCTGCCATGTCTGAAAAATGGTGGATCATTTATTAAAACCCGAGACCTGTTTGTTTCCTGTCTTAAACCTGACATAAAGCTCGGGCCTCACTGAGGCGAATCGCTACTGCACGCGTCATTGATTAGATATCTCGCTCTATCATTTTGTACCGCTAAGAATTGTCATTTCCTAAAGCGAAAAAGATAGCAATTTGGCCGTGATGCCAAAGCGCATCGCCGATTCCGTTGCGCGCACTCTATCTTTCTCGCTCTAAGAAATGATAATCCTGAGCGATAGAAAAGGATAGAGTGAGATTTTCGTCCCGCATCCCGGACTGGGAGTTTCAGACATTAGCTCGTTTGAACAAACAAACTCTTCTGTCAATAAGTATACATTTTTCTTTGTAATCTATCATACATGTTGAATCGCACTTGCACAGTTCGGATGGATTCACTTTTATTAAAAGTAAAATATTTTTGATGTCCTTGAAACAAGCGTTGGTTCCGAAACAGTAGATTGAAAAGTAGTTAATTTAATGCCAGCTTCGCAGAACGAATAATATAATTGTTTTATTATGGATACTCAATTTTATTATAATTATTATCAAATTCAAACTGAAAGCATTTATTTCATAACTACACACATACATAAACTCACGCCTTCTTCCCATGGAGGTAGGCAGAAATTAAAGAACGCCACCTGCTACGATCCTTACAAACTCCTTTTGCCTCGTATACGTTCAAACATCTGGTCATACGCGCACGCAGGTTGCGAGTACTATGCACCTGTAGTGCTATTCTGTAACCATCTCACCGTGAAAACTAAGGTGGAGTGAGCTGTCAGTGCCACTGATGCTAGGGATTGACCAAGATAGGATGACACTCACGGCACACACAGAATCGACATGCTGACCTTTATGCAGAACATCATCAATAAGGTCACTATATATGTGTCTGCCTGATAAATACCTTTTGTTAGTCACCTTTCATTCGGATTAATGAAAGGTGACTCTAGAAGAGTATTCTAAGTTGGTTTGGTCATGTTGAAAGGATTCTTAACATGACCAACCATTCGATGGTTACATGGCATACTCTTTGAAATTTTTGTCACTACATCTTCTCTTAAACCGCACCGTTGCCTTTACACTTCATTCTTCAGCTTATGGTTCATAGTTTTGCACAGACATTTTGATTTGTCAAGAGGTCAGTCAGTCAGAGAAGCTAGTTGTCCATTCCAAAGCGTAGTAGTTTCTTATGGATAGGAACAGGCAAGAAACTATGGTTCACTATAACTAGACAGCACTACATAAAAGTTAGTTCATTATTGTTCCGTTACCCTGTTTAAATATTTCCTTTACGTTTTTAAGTTGCTGAAAGTGACGCCTACATAAAATTTTGATCTTCTGACATTTAGTGTATTTTTTTTGGGTCGTCATGTTTAATGAGGAAAACCGGAAGGAATCGTGTTTCATTGACCCTTTAGTTCTATTTAAGTAGGTCTATTCTTTTTTCATTATTAGTTAAAATGTTATCTCTACTTAAAAGACATACAGATAATGCACAACCTGTGTAGTGTCAAGAAGATGATGTATGTTTTTTATGTCAAGGAAATGTTTTGCGAAACACAAAGATTGCCAAGATCGTAAAAGAGGACGAAAATAAATATCTGATGTCGGTATATACAGTTAACATTGTTGGAAAAACAGGGAGGTAATAATAATGCAATCAATCATAGAAGGGTATATCGAAACATGTTATATTGAAAGTGATTTAAGGTTCTTTTTCAGTCTCAGTTGTTTTTCTATTTGTCAAAGAAACGGAATAAGGTTAGTGTCTATTTTATTATTAAGAAAAAAAAGTGAGAGATAGAAAGATTGAAGTGAAGAGACTATGCTTAGATGGTTTGGTCATGTTGAGAGGTTTATAGGCAACTAACAAATTGTATTTATAAGGCAGATGTGAGTTGAAACGCCGGGAGTGATGCTGTTATCGTGGGCGTTCACGTTTTTAGAACGTATGGAAATTCATGCACGTCACAACGTTTTCGCAGACGGCTTACAGCGTCTTCCACAGGAATGCCGAGTGTACACTCGGCATTCCTGTGTTAACGTGATGCCGTGACGTGGACGTGGACGTCCACGTTAAAAACTATATATCGATAACTCTGATAACCTTCGTTTTTTTTTAAAATTACAATATGATTTTGGAACAGATATATATGCAGACCAATGTTCGTCCTTTTAGAGTTTAGGTAATAATATAACAATATCATAAATATGAGCTAAGTAGAAACTGAAACGCGCGCACGCGGGCGACGCTCCCGTTGCAAACTGTCACTTAAATGCAAGCTGCGCATCTACACCGCAGTCATCCGTCCCATCATGACCTGTGCCTGCGTTGTATTCGCGCACGCTCACCCACGTCATCTCCATAAGATGCAGACCCTCCAGAACCGTTTACTCAGAAAGGTCACGGGTGCCCCCTTCTATGTCCGTAATATAAATCTCCACATCGATCTTAAAATGCCTACCATAAACCAGTTCATGAAACGCTTATCGAAGCGCTTCTTTGACTGTGGCATAAAACACTCCAACCCCTTGATCTCAGCGGCCGCCCGCTACACTCCCTCCCGCATTAGCAGTATTCGCCGACCAAGGCATACTTTAATCGCCCCCGACGACGCCACTACCCTCCTCCAGGAGAGTAGTAAGTCCACCAGCACACTACATAAGCCCAAAACCCGATCGCCATCCTACCGTCCTCGCCGCCGAGGCCCGCCGCGACGCCCAAATCCACGCCCCTCCCGACCCTTGCTCGAGCCAGCCCGCGCCGCTGAGCCTGTAGCTTTAAATTCGTCCCTAAATCACTCAAATCCTGATCCAGCTAGTCCCTTGCTGCCCTCTCCCAGCGACGCCCTAAGCCGAGGTGTCACTTGAAAAATATAGGTTATCTTGGATGCGAAGTTTTCTCTTTCAATGATTCTGAAAAACCAAAACAAATAAATTGGGAAAAATCTCAGTTGAGTGAAACTCGACTTCACAAACAAATACAAATAAAATGAGCCATTGTAACCGCAATCATCATCATCATTTTCTTGTCCTTGTCTTCACTCCCTTCTCCGTCATATAATTCGTCACACAATCCATTCACCTTTTCTTCAGCCTTCAACTCCCTCTCCATGCATTCATATTTTATTCATATTTATTTTGGTTTTCTACATTTATATTCATTCCCCTCCCGACCCTTGCTCGAGCCAGCCCGCGCCGCTGAGCCTGTAGCTTTAAATTCGTCCCTAAATCACTCAAATCCTGATCCAGCTAGTCCCTTGCTGCCCTCTCCCAGCGACGCCCTAAGCCGAGGTTCGTACCCCGAAGGGGGTGCCCTTAGCGTTGTCGCTTAGTTTTTAAGTTAGTACATAAGTTTATGTCCTGGCTGGAGGCCTTAATTTATTAGGGCAACCACAGGCAAGTCCGTCTAAGCAGACGACAACCTCATAGGTTGACCTGCGAGATGCCATTTATAAAAATAAAAAAAAACGGGCGACGCTAAGGTTAGGTATAGTGGGAGCGAGACAAAACACATTACTGCAGGTATTATGTTTTTTGGGTGAGTTGGTGGTTGCATTTAACTATTTTCATGTTGTTTTTTTTGGTATTACTTAAGTTACAATGTTTATGTTATTTGATATCTAGCTAGTTTAAATTTTGAGATCCTACTTACTTACTGTTTTATTTGTTTTAATTTATTATGTACTTATTTTCATTTAATATAATCAATCTCTAAACCTGACTTGGTTTCCGTATGTCATTTTTGGGTGCCCACTGAAAATCAGAGCTGTGCTGTGGGTCCCCTATAGCACAGCATCATGCTGAGTGGAAGGCTTCTAGTCACAGCCACGGCGTACATCTGCCGACTATTTATGTTCTGTGCTCGTAATAATAAATCAACTTTTTTTGTTTTTTTATTGATTTATTTGTATATTTTGTATGAAAATAGATTTATTTGTCACGGAAACACGTGCGTTTCTGTGACAAATAAAACAAATTTTCTTTCTTTCTTAATTTTATTTTGTGGTGTGAAGCACCGTCAGTTAAAGCGCCTGAGAAATGTGCTCGGCAATCTCTCAAAAGTTGCATAAGTAGCTGATATTTGCATAAACATAGAGGGATCTTTCTGTTTCTCCCCCATATAGACACTCACGGAAGGGTCATCAGTAGCATTCTTCTGATAACCACAAGCTATTAAAGAGACTATTGAAAGGAATACATTTTTAACGACACACAGACGATTTGACCATTATGATTTCATTGATGGTATGGGGAAACAGACTTCGAAATCTCAGTTTGTTTCGTTGTTTCTTCTAGGAAGGCTAGGAAACACCGCCCTCATCTAGTTTTAATAAATAAAAAAAGTTGTGAAAGTGTTATTTTTAACCAATAGGATTATAAATCATAAACTAAGAATTTATTTTCGTGAATGAAAGAAAACTATTTCCACCAACTGTCTGACGTGAACTATTTTAAGATTCCTTCGTAATACTTCGTAGAATTTTATGGAGCATGATGTGTCAGTTTACAAAGTCTGTTAATAAATTCTATCGATCGACAAGTCGAAGGTGCTATTAGTCATGCCGACAGCTCAATACATGTCTTTTCTCATGATCCGCCAAGTGCAGGTAAATATAGATTCAAGTCAAAAGCCGGTTAGTGTACGCTGTTAACGGGTATTTTCTTATAAATGATAAATGATTTTATTTCTGTAAGCAGGTTTGTACAAACACTTTTGCACGTCAAACATATTTTAAAAGTTAGATCAAAGAAAGACCGAAACAAACTGAGAGGTCACAGTCTCTTTTAAAGTCCAGACATATTATTCTTGGTCAAATCATGTGAAGACCATGTACCAGGCCACTTAGAAAATATTGCGAATAAAAGTTTTTATGCATGAGAGACTGGCTAGTTATCGTCTATTTTGAATATATGATTATTTGTAAGTAAATTTCCCTCCACATTGTTTGCGAGCTAATTTAAATTATGGTGTCTCATAAAAAAATGGATCTGCGCCGGGAACATTTTCGCGCTATGATTTCTTACTATTTCAAGTTGCCTGACATCGGAGAAATTGTACGATAGACTTGAAATGGCACTCATTGATGAAGACCCTTCTAAGGCAACCGTGTATCGTTGGTACAACGAATTCAAGCGCGGTCTACTAACTTTGGGGAATGAAGAAAGAAGTGGTCGTCCTTTGACGGCTATTACGGAAGAAAACGTGATAGCAGTGAAGATTTTAATCCAAGACAATAGGCGATTCATGGATTTATCAATACGATCCAGAAACGAAGTGCCCGTCGACGGTTTGAGTGGTTCAAAAGGAATCAACGCCTGTCAAAGTGAAGCGATCTAGAAGCGGGAGGAAGATTTTGATCGCCATCTTTTTCGATTTGACCGGCTACTTGGTGTCAATTTCTTTACGGAATGAATGGTTTACTACCAAATGATTGACAGAAGTTTCCTCTGTTGTGAGCATCAAGCGACCAAACACAGGGCTATGCGGGCTACTGCTCCACCACGACAACGCGCCTTCGCACTCCGCGCTCAAAACGAGGGACTTCCTGGACAGCATGCCGGTCAAACTCTCGGGTCACCCTCCTTACAACCCTGACCTAGCACCGTGTGACTCCTTTTTATTCCCGAAAATAAAAAATCTGCTCGAAAGAATACAATTCTCGTCGCCGGATGATGCGCTGTTAGCGTTCGAGCAAGCTGTAAACGAGGTGTATACGGCGGACTGGAAAAAGTGTTTCGAAAACTGGTTCTGCCGCATGAAACTTTGTTTATAGGCTAGTGGAGATTAAAAAAAAAAATGTTAACTAGAATATTTATTTTTATTTGTGTATTGGTATTTTGAGGAAAGAACCACACAAATCAAGTGGACCTGTCCAGTCAGTGCACGCATTTGTCAATTATCGTGCTCATCTCAGAACTAAAGGTCCGATACGCAGTCGCTTCATCGCCTCAGGGTCGCGGGAAATTCGAAACCGTGGCCCTGGCACAGGCAACTGACGGACCACGGGTGGGTTTTAGTAAAAAAAAGGCAGTCGCTTAATGTAAAATACTGGAATTCAGTTACATCCTGTTATACTGGAAGCCGCCTCAACATAGTTGGGATTTTTAAGCAGTTCTTTTTTTCTTTGCGTTTCAGTAGTTCTGTACCAACTACTGAAACTCAAAGATAAAAAACTTCCTTAACTTAAAATCCCGTTGTGCATGACCCTTTGCAAACATTTCCGGCCACACGTTGAAATCGTAGTTTTATTCGTAGGGGGTAGCCACTGGCTCGTGCACACGAAAATCACCCTAATTGCCGAAAAGGCGATAAGGCTTTTTCAATATTTATTTTAATTTTAAACCTATTGTTCGGTTTTGAAATAATATAATAAATAGTTACATTGTCTTAGTCGACCATTGGGATATATTATTTATTATACTGACAACACACGTATGGAACGAATGACAGTTCTGAGATGACGGTTGGGAACACGGGGCTGCACTCGGCCTATTCGCTCGGGACCAGCATCGAATGCGGACAGATTACGTGTGGTCATCAATATAATTACAATAATTCATCTGAGTTTTATTATAACTAATCACTGTAGTAGATTGTTCGATTGGAGGAATTAAATAATATTGTGATCTACCCAAGGAGTTTTATTACACTATGTTGTCCCACTGCAGGGCAAAAGCCTCCCTTCTAGTGTAGACTAATCCTGACTGTAGGCGTCAAGCTCGTGTCGCCATCTTCTCCTGCGTCTGTCTCGATGTCGCCAGACGTTTCCTGGGACCCACATGGTGGTAGATTTGGCCCATGACTCGTTTGACATGCGGCAAACGTGTCCGCTCCCACTTCAGATGGGCTGGTTTTTTTGTTACGTCGGCGATTTTTGTTTTGGTCTTTCATCAGATGAATAAATATGTGCAGTTTTGACTGATTTTGTAAAGAAAAATATGCCAAACCGCCATGTTTTTTTCTTCAGATCAAAGTTCCTTTTTTTGAAAAATCGGCCCTGAGTGTAAATAATGTTAACATTCATTTTATTTGGAATTTTGCCTCCGACCATGATTTTAACACGGGAATTACGACGATAAAATAATTTTATTTATTGTTTTACGTGTTTCAACTAGTTAATTCAGGGGTTCGAACCTTTACCATTATATCCGGCCCGCAACCATTTTTTTAAAGCGTCTGCGCACGATGAATGCTGTTTAAATGGGTAAGTGCCACATGAACAAACAAAAACATCAAGTAGGTAATATTGTACCATAAAGTGTCACGTTCACTATGAGAATCATCAAAAATGCAGTAATTAAGTGTGTGTGACATGCTAAATATATGGATATGCCAGCGCCCATAGACTTTTTTATTTTAGTGGTACCTACTTCCGATTTTTTTTTAATCTCCTTTTTTTTTTAAATTAAATTACAACTTCATAGTACGCAAAAAGTGAACTTATTCACTCATTTTATTCATTGAATAGTTTTGATAAAAAACTACTTTGCTGTAACAAGTTCAAAGACTTCTTACTTTATTTTCCTCATGTTGTGTCATTCCTGTTATACCTACACACGTTTTCCTCATCAATCATGCAAACATGTTGTCAATTGTGCCACAATCCAATATGTTTCATCTCTCACGTTGAAATCATTGGAGTTTTCTTGTGTTAGCAAAATTTGGGTAAAATGTTTAGAATGATTTGAAATGATTTAAATTACTGATAAAAAACAGGCAAGTAAGTTAATTCCCAACGCCTGTACCAACTTTAGACTTCAGGACCGAGTATAAGTTACTGTGGCACATTTAGGGAAATTAAATTATCCAGCTAAAAAACTATGTCAGTTTGGTGTTATATCTATTTCCAACAAAAGTCAAAGAACACAGTCACAGTTACAGTGGTGATTTGACCTTTCGGACAATTAAGTTAGTGGTCAATTTAATCATAAATAACTTATACGTCATTAAACTACAAACTAAATTACTACTAAACAATAGTTTAGTAGTTAAAATTTAGTTTAGTTAAAATTAATTATAAGTAAATATACTCATAAATATACAGGGGAGAATGGAAGAAGAAAACGTGATGCGCCGACACCCCACGCAACATGGGACAAATGCAGGAACGTGACGTTGAGTCAATTTGATAAGCAATTAATTTTCCTGAATTTACCAATGCAACCATGGACACACGGAACGAAACATTGTGAGAAAGGTTTGTCGTTTATGGACCTAACTAACTTCGACAAGTTTGTAAATTAAACTGATAAATGCTTGTTTGTTCGATGTATGAGAATAAATTAATTTTACCCAGACCACATTATGTCCCCGCATTGTGCGCGAAAATATGGCTGAGGTGGGTCAAATGATTGAAAACGCTTCCCTTGTAGGTTAAACTTGATATTTTACAAAACAACGTTCCCGAGCCGGGGCTTTTTTTCAAGCCATGTGCCAATCTGTTAGGCTGCCACGTTAGTGTCAGCCCGCCACAGATGTCTGTTAGGACGGAGGAGTTCGTACACCGCAATCATTTTCTGTCTTCAACAGTACTAGGTAGCACATTTTTTATAGGCAACTGCGACAAGTTTATTTTATTTTCTGTTCTTGACAAGCGATCTGTTAAGCAATGAATAATTCAATATGGGTAACATTTTCTTCAGCTGCCATATCAGCATGGAATAAATTACAGAATAAATATTTTTCTTTCTATTATCCATTTAAAAATAAAGTCTTGAAGTCACGTAACTTACCTTGCTGAGTTCATATAATCAGCTGCTACAATAATTGTTTGCCTTCCATTGCATGGTATATAGCGTGTCCATTTTATATTGACACCCGTGATGAATGCTCGACTTACAATGTAGTGTAAAGCTTGCCTGCACGACATGGAATTATAAATACTTGAAAAATGTTGGTGATCATTGCAGCATTTGTTTGTGTAATAGGATCATCTACAGCATGTATCAAAAAGGTATCGTATATCGATTAAAATTGACAGGAAGGGTTGTGTGCACCGATAAACAAGAGTTTAGTTATATGACTACAAAAATAATTACGGGTAGCATTCCCATATAGGTATGTAAACAAGAAATGTAAAAATCGTGTAGGGTATTGTAGGATCCCATAATCAAAACGATTGTAATGTTTCTAAGTGTCTTTGCTATTTAAATCGATAGTTTTTGCAATATTAGATAATTTCGGTAACAGCTGCAAAACTAAGAAATATTATTTTGCCTACAAACTTTATATTAGCAGCAAAAAAAACAGTATATTTCCAATTATTTTAATACCTTTAGTTTATCACAAGACCAGACAGCGTAGTAAAAAAAGCACTTACATCCAGCGGCAAAAACAATCACGTAAGTACCAAATAATAAAAAAACTGGAAAAATACACACTAAGTTAAAATTTAATGTAGGTACTAAGAATTAATCCTGCTAATAATTTCAAGTGAGCTGTGTATAAAGTCTATAAAAGGTTGAAAATTCAACCACTTATGTTGTTTTATATTGTCTGAGTGGCAAGTATCAAGATACAATGGTCGTAGTAACAAGAAATGTCTGAAGCATTATGGCGGCATGTTGCTGTAAAAATTCATTATAACTGGCTCGAATACAATCGAGTTAAAATGAAGGTAATTTTATTTAATGACTGAAACAGCGTTTGGCAGTAGGGCTTCTTGGTTTAATGGTACTGTTGGACTAATAATAGCTGGATTGCTAGATTGCGGGACTCTATTTGCAAGGTTATTTATATGGACAACATATTGATCAATTGAGACAATCTTCGAAAATTTAAGGTTAGTTAGTATTGGGTATTTGGCGTTAGTATTGGATATTTTGGTAATTGGGACGACAAAAATGTCGTGAGAAAAGTTTTGAATATGAACGTGGATGGCTTTAAGTGTGAGGGAAGACCAAAGAAACTATGTATATACTGTGTGAAAATGATACAGCTTGAAAAAGGGTGACTGCCGAAATGACGATTAATCTAGTAGTATGGAAGAAAAGACATGTTTGCGCCGACCACAAATAAAATAAGTCATATAAAGGACAGGAGAATGATGATTGGACATTTGGCGTTTGAGCATTGTCCTTCAATTTCTTAAGGATAAGTTCTAATTGTTCTTTGTTTCTCTTATCTATCTAGAGAAATAACAAAACCTACGTATGTGTGTTGATACTTTTAACTTTAATGTAATTGAAAGTTTCGATATTGTAAAGAAAATCATAGGCAATTATTGTTTTTTTTAAATATCGTTTTATTTAATCCCCAAATCTAGTTCAATTTAGGGTGGTGACCTTTTAAAACGCAATGTAATAGGTTTAATGAAAAGGTCGAGTTCGTAGAATAGGTGCTTTTAGACCCTCATTATAAAAGGCTTAACTGATTTGACGAGAGGTTAACGAGAAATTAACACATAATTTGTTTTAGCGTAGCGTAAGGGTTACCTTTTACGGAGAAATCATTACGTATGTCCTGGGCAGCCATGCGAATCTGAGCACCTTTTGGATATGAGAGTTTGAAAAAAGTCATAAAATATAATGATTGATTCTATTTAAGACTAGCTGCCCCGTTAGATGTCGTTCTGTATTGACAATATGATTGATAACTAGGAACAGTTTTCATGGGCAAAATAATAAAAGTACTTTTTACGTTTTTCAATGCAAGTTTTTCAGTTTTTATTTTATTATGAACCTTCCTGGGACTTCAACGAATTTAGTTATAACGTTTTATTAGCAACACATTCAGGCATTAGTTTTTTTTAAATATATAAAATATAAATAAAAAGGATGGAGGCCTTTGCCCAGGAGTAGGACAGTGGAGGCTATTAAAAAAAATACATTGTAAAAACCCATAACTAGACTTTTTTTGCCGAACACTCGTTTTCCTATCACGGCTTCAATAAAAGGTCAAATAGGAGCTTAGACTAATTCTGGACGATTGCAGTCATATTGCAGTAATTTGTTGTGGGACTGTCAGAGAGAAAGGCTTTACTGATTATTTACAGCATACTTATCTTCAATACCTACTCGACCAAAATGTATGGGACGGCAGATTATTTTTTCCGTGGTCCCGTGGAGAAAGTTATTCAGTTTGATGGTCTGCACCACATCCTTAAATTTGACCACATACTTAAGACACATGCCGTATACAGGGATCAAGAAATGTTGTAACAATTAATAATGTAATTTCAATGAAGGCATAGTAAAATGAGATAATAATAAAAAAATACTGTAATATCGATGGTTAAATGAATAAGCTACACGTTTAGAAGTTTTTATATTATAGTCATGACGTCACTCCTAAGATAGTGCTGCCTTTGTCTAATAGTTATGTTGAAACGTTTATAACTTGGCAAGTTTTAAGCTTTTACACTTTTTATTTTATTGTTTGCACTCGCAAACAAATATTTTATGAGATAAAAATAAAATAAAAGTCATCATCCCTATTGATTCATCTTAATCATCAGGCACTCTTGGGTGATTGAGAAAACCTTGACTAGCCATCAGTCGCCGGATTATTTTGTCGTATTATGTGTCCAAATTCAAAGCAATAGCTTAAATGGAGGACTTGGTGGAAAATGGAGAAGTTACCTACTTTTGGAATTATTATTTTATCCTTGTCACGCAAAACTACCATTGTACTGAATGGCGCGAAAATGCAATGGCTTACCTGTGTTGTGACGTTAGGCGCTAATAATTCTGTCTCAGTCTAGCATCGATTTTAAAACGCATAGAACCTCGCAATTTTTTGAGATTCATTATTTTATTATTGCGCGATTTAGAAAAATCTAATTTTAAAAAAGTGAAATAGTCTATTCAGACGGGTTGTTCAAACGAACCTGTACACAGACTGAGTAGGAAAAATTTCTTACAATACGACATTTGGCAATACTAAAACTTCCCATTAGTGGCAGAATTTTCTAAATCGGATCAGTAGTTCCGAATATTATCCCTACATACAAACTTACAAATTGTACCTTTTCAAAATATTAGTAGAGATTGTGACAAAGGAAAAACAATATATGTATAATGGAAGTTCCTTTTATTATTTTGACACATTACCTGTACAGAGAAATATGCGTGTTTTATATATGTCGCAAAATAAATTACGACATTCATTGGCATATATTCTAATTGCGGCGCAAGGCTGTCAAATTTGTATTACATATTTGAATAAATCATGCATAAATTATTTCCTAATTCGGAACGAAATACGACTGCCATATAGTACTTGATTATTTTATGTGTTATGTTATGTTACGTACTTCATTATTTTTTGCCTTGTGTGGGTAATCGACTAGAAAAAACCGGCGATTTGCACTCGCGTGGAGAGGGTTGCGTACGAGGATGTTACCCACCAAAAACATTTCATGTAAAATCGGTTAGCGAGACCTTTATAACGCTTTCATTGTTAAAAAGTTTACAGAGCTAATGAATAGCAAAGCCCTTTCTACAAAGGTTAACTTTACAAACCTTATATCTTGGTCAAAATGTACGGCTTGGCCGTTTCGAGGCTGTCACACAAACACTCCGATGGGCTTATGGTAAGAAATTAAGTCAAAATGGAACGGTCAAGTTATACATTTTGACCAAGATGTAGTATTAGAGTTAGGCCTTGTAGAGTTAAGGGCTTGGCTGTCTTTGCGACCTACTTTATATGAATTTTTTTGGTAGTTTTTATTTCGTTTTATAGGGTGCTCTTTTTCTTTTTATTTTAGCGGTGATATTGTACTGATAAATTACATACATTTATTTTATTTATTGATGTATTGTTACGGTTTATGTACGCACATACAGGGTATCCAGTAAATAGCACAACATACTGCAGGGGGTGATAGCTTGGGTCAATAATTACCAAAACAACTCACACAATATATGTTCAGCAAAATCTTACAGATTTACAGTTTTACAAAAATTTCCGAAATATCGGAAAATCTCTACCTTGAAACATATTTTTTTGCATCTCGTAATGAAACATTCCTTTTAAAATTTTTTTTACATCGAAATATTCGTGAATAGTTACTTTACTCCTTATTAGGTCTTTTTTCTATCAAAAATAATATTGTTTTCAAGGAACAGTATTTTTTGTTTAAATTTTCACAGAACGAAACGAACGGATTTTTTTTTGAGCCCAAACTCTAGTATTTTACTAAAAGCAATAGCCACCGAAGAAATCCACTGTACACCTCCTGGCTCCATTATTAGACCCTCGACACCAAGTGTATTATATTGGACTCATCAAAACAAATCAAATGACACCAAGCTCGAGGGGTTTACTAGTGGTCACTGAAGGGTTCCACTAGCCACCTCCTGGCTCCATCATCAGGCCCTCAAAACCAAGTGCACTACATTGTAATGAAAACAAATCGTATGACCCATAGGTCGAAGTAATTTTTAGTAGCCACTGAAGACTTCTACGTCCTGGCTCCATCATCGGACCCTCCCCAATTTATTGAACTCGTCAAAGCAAATCATATGAGCCCAAACTCGAGAGGTTTACTAGTAGCCACTGAAGAGTTCCGCTATTCACTTCTTGGCTCCATCATCAGATCAGTTCCAAGATACCAAATTATAGTTTTATTATCGGACCTATAAAAACATACAAAGTTTCATTTCGATACGACAATTACAAGTAGGGTAAAATTGAGTTCTAAAATTTGAATTGCATTTTTTGTTTGTACGCACAATAATGAAAGATATACCACGTTTTTTTAGATCACAGACTTGCATACTTTTTGTTTTTAATTGTCTAACAATCTTAATCTTAATAATCATCTTAGCGGACGAATGGATGGTCCCTACACAGGATTTTCATAGCACATCGTGGTCGTATCACAAAAATTATATAATAGGTATGTTGAAACTGTATGTACTCTCCGTCACTTGTTCCTAAAGGCTCATTATAAAACCAGTGTCAGACAGCATCTGTCTGGCATTAATGCTGAAATAAACCTTTTTGGTGCAGATATGAGCTATTGATGTTGTTTCTTTCTTTCTTGCTTACAGAATCAAATTAAATTAGCAAAACTCCGCAGACGTGATGAGTATCAATATCTAAACACGATAAAAAAAATATGGTTCGATGTTTTTTAGGGGTCAACTACCGCAGTTATGAAGTATGACCTGGTGCGTGCGGGAGGTCTTTTGCCTCCAGATCCCATGGCGGCAATCAGGCAAGGAGGCTCGCCGCCTCGCAGGAGACCGTGCGTATCCCCGGGCCAGCTGGATGGTTATGACCCTTCGGGACGCGTTCAACCGGCGGGCTGGGCGGCACCTCAAAGAGCGCGCCCACACCGGTGTCCCGTAAAGGGCCATGGATCGCACGACCCCGTAGCGTAGTGCCTCCTGCATTTGGACCCCCTAGATTGGGCAGGAGCCGCTTCAAGGCATTCCTAGCCCGCTCCAGTCTGGGAGCCAAACGTCGGAAATGCTCCACGAAGGTCCACTGGCTGTCGAGGACGAGACCCAGGTATTTTTTCGTTGACTCGACGCCGATGTGAACCCCTCCTGCCATTATCTGGGAACCCGACTGTGGCGCGTTCCGAGGACCGTGAATACACATGTACTCCGACTTGTGCAGGGCCACTCGAGGCCCAATTACCGGACCTTAATATGTAATTTTTGTACTTATAAATAAACTAACAAACAAAACAAAAAACAACAACAATAACAGAACTGTCATTAAAACCTGTTTCTATTATGTGTGTTGCTTTCTATTGTATTATTTTCTCTGGATAAGTGGTTAGGTTTTGTCAAAAAGACTAAGTTTATTTGTAGATCTCAGTCTGAGACACACTTAGACACTCGACTTTACGCGAGTGCCTGTGTTATCAGACAAACAAAGTGTTTTCTAATTTGCTTCGAAAACAAAATTTTCTGTTTTGATTACTTTTCGTACGCGTGGAAAGATAGCACATTGTTTGAATATGAATTAGTTTTTTTGACAACTTCTATTTTAATAATGCTGATAAAGTTAAATTTGTTATGGATGTAAACAGGCCAAAAGAAGAGCCTGTAATCTCCGAAAAGAAAAGGTCACCCGACTCCGGCTTAACCTCGAGTTACGGGACACCCTTTTTTAAAGGTGAGAAATCATCAAATGACTTCTACGGTTCTGGGTGGTGCGGAAGGGCATGTCAGACTTTAACTGACTAAAACCCACCGGTGTTCCTTCAGTTGCCTGTGCCAGAGCCACGGTATCTCTTTCGAACAACCAGCGACCCTAGCGGGCATCGGCCCTATCGGACATGACGCGCCGTCGACCCGGGACTGCTCCTTACCGGATGGTGAGCTTATTCATCGCTCGCAGGCCTCAAGCACGCGGCTACGGTGGCCGGGAATCTGCAAGCGACTGCCCAGGGCGTTTCCTTTGGCGACTAGGGGCGTGAGGGCGCAATGCTCTCTCCCTCACGCACTCCGCCTCCTCCTTCGCGAGCATTAGCGCTTCGCAGAAGGTGCCTCTGTGACGACACGGCGGTACTCCACCCAAGCTCGGCAGACCTCCACCGTATGCTCCACCGTGTCCTCGGGGCGATCCACACAATGGTGACACCCGGGTGATTCCTCCCGCCTTATGTGAAACAACCGTGTCCGGTGAGGACCTGTGTCAGGCGGAACGTGAGGACGCCGTGGCGCTTCTCCAATCACTCCTCAAAGAGGGGACTTATCGCCGCTTTGCCCCCACCCGCACCAGCCACCCGACGAGGCGGTTTGCAATGACTCTTTCAAAGACCTTTCCCACCTCGTCGAGCAGCACGATTTGCCGGTAAGCGGACAAGCATGCGCTTAGGAGCCCCGTTAGTCGAGTCCCGAGGGCCTCGAAGGCCAGAACCCAGGCTTTGCCAGGTAAGCCTTCGGGTCCTCGGGCGGTATTTTTTCGCACTAAGCCTATATACCGCCACTCTCAGCTCTACCTCGGTCAGCTCCGAAGTAACGACGTCGTCGGTGGTCATGGGCGGGGGAGTAAGCTCACCTCGCGAAGGTAACATAGCGCTCACCATGTCCGCCACGAGCTGGGGCCGGAGACTCTGCGTCAGTGGGGGAGCCCATGGGCGGAGTTTATCGCGCACCACTTTGTAGGGGCGTCCCCACTGGCTCCTGTTCAGAGTCTCCAGCGACTCTTCGTGGGCAAGTGCCCTTGCCCGCAGGTTCTCCGTTCGGAGGGACGTCTTCGCCGCTCTGTATCCTTCGTACAGCTCCGCCTGAATGGCTTCCGTATTCGGAGGATAGATACGAAGCCTGCGGTGCCTGGTGTACAGGTGTCGCGCAGCCACGCACGCCGTCTGCTCCAGCGACTAAAAGCACACCTGACGCCAGGCACGTCCGGGCTGGACCCTGGGCACACACATATTTCGCACATGGCTTCCTGGAATGACTCCGCCTCGTCGTTGGTGTCAGCAGGACTCTCCGGTGGTGACACGCAGGAATGCACGATTGAGGCTTCCAGGAGGAGCTCCAGGTCCAGCTGCTTCAGCGCCCACTGCGGAACACTCGGAGCCTGTCGACCCGGCTCGCTCGAGGTCTGGGCGGAGACCTCGAACCGGATTTAGTGGTGGTCGGAATATGTCTCCACCAACTCCATGACGCGTCAGTCAACGACGTGCGGCCACCACGGATTAACCCCGCATCTGCACACACGTGGGGACAGAAACCCGGTTTAGGAGCCCTGTCCTCCACCATCCTGCCCTGCGTATCCGTGTACCGGTAACTCCACGCCAGAATCTTGGAATTGGGTTCCCCGAGGACGAGCACGGGTTTCCGGCGGCTAGCGCCAAAGTTGTTGGGCGCGGCCGGGGGGCTGGCAACGCTGCTTCCCAATCTGGGGGGCCCGAGCGCCGCCAGTAGGCGGCTCTATATGGGGATTGTGCGATCCATGGCGCTCTACGGAGCGCCGATCTGGGCGTCTGACCTGACGGCCGGCAGCATAGCTGTGCTGCGCAAATCGCAGCGGGCGATGGCCGTCAGAGTCATTCGGGGGTACCGCACGATCTCCTTCGAGGCGGGTTGAGCGCTGGCCGGATCCCCGCCCTGGGACCTGGAGGCGAAGGTGCTCGCGTCACTGTACCAGTGGCGCGTGGCAGAAACATATTGAGCAGCGTCGGTTGCAGATCCGCGAGGTCCTGGTGGCGGAATGGCGGGTGCGGCTGTCACGCCCAACCGCCGGCCTCGGCACCATCGAGGCGATCCGGCCAGTGCTCGACCGCTGGCTCGGGAGAAGGCACAGCTCCCTGACGTTTCGGGCGACGCAGTTGCTCTCGGGGCATGGTTGCTTCGGGAAGTACCTGTGTCGCATAAACAGGGAGCCGGACGCTCGGTGTCACCACTGCGTCGACACGCCGGGAGGACACGGCGTGGCACACGCTGACAGAGTGTGCCGCTTGGGAGGAGCCGCGCCGTGCCCTCATCTCAGAAGTAGGCATTGACCTGTCGCTGCCGACCGTAGTGAGTTCGATGGTCGGCAGCGGCGAGTCCTGGGACGCGGTGGTTTCTGCGGAAGGAGGCTGCGGAAAGGGAGAGAGAGATCTCGACTCTCGACCCGGCCCGCAGCAGACGGACCGGGCGTCGGATGAGGGCGGACAACGCCCGCTTCCGGCCCCCCTGAATGGGATGTCCCCGAATCCGTCGCCCCCCAACATCAGGACCCGAGAAGGTGGCGCGCGTAGTGTTCCGCGCGCTCCGCTCACAGACGTTGCGGGGGGTTCCTGCGACCCCCGCGTAGGTGTTTGATGGAACACCGGGTTGGTTTTTAGTCGGTAAGAGTCCGACAGAAACGGAGCGGGGGACATCCATGAGGATTTTCCAACCCGAAAAAAAAAAAAAAAACAGGACGAGCACGGGTGGGAATTGAACCCGACGACGATGACTCTCAACTCCACCAGGGAGTTATGGAACTCTGTGAGAGTTCGGTTCGGGCACATAATCAGATTTTTTCCGTGTTCATGTTTTGTTAGTGCCATTCCATCAAATGGCACCGTATAAAGAAGAAAGAAGAAGAAGAAGAAAAAACGTTTATTTAGCACAGACTAAAAGGCACACAAAGCAGGTAAAAATTATAAGAAAAACAATAAAAAAAACATACAAATAATAATAAAAAAGTGTACAGCGCGAAATATGAAACTTGCAGGGTAGTGTGCCTCACGGCTGCGCCAAAAAGGCCCAGTTCAGCAAAAAATGCCAGGCAACTAGTGCCCGACGCTGGTTTTCAACTGGACCTGCCATATATAGTGTATAGAGGCCAGACACTTATTCTCTCGTGTCTAGGGCAAGTATGTGCCATCGTTTTAGGCGTTTAACATTTTCTTTATCGTCTAGAAGGTCTTTAGCGAGTTCATTTGTGTGCCTGTCCATTCGTTTTTTGTATTTGGATTTGTTTCTTTAATGTTGGGATCTCTAGGTGTTCATGTATCTCTGTGTTTCTTACGAACCAGGTGGAGAAGCATATCCCTTTTTTTTGAGCGTCGCGTCGCGTGAGCATTGCAGCAGCCAGGGGCGGGCGGAGGGGTCTGTCAGACTCTTACTGACTAAAAACCACCCCACACCATGTTCCTTGTTCCATCTCACACCTACGTCGGGGTCGCGGGAACATTCTTCCGTAACGAGAAGTATACCCCTACTACGACTATCTCCCCGAACCGTGCTACCATGCAACCCCGTCCCCTCTTGACGACCTCGAGAGACAGGGTACCGGCGGCGGCCGACGAAATTAGGGCCACTTAGCCGCTCAGGTCCTCCATCCAGTCATCCCTGGGCGGGACAAAGTACGGCTCAGCGATCACGGGGATGTTAATCGACCACTGTGCCATGCTTTGGAGCAAAAGTTCCTGAGCAGAGGCGAAGTGGTTGATGTTCGCCTGGAGGAGGTGTAATGGAGCCATTACTGACACTCCATATCAGCCCGCTCCCGAGGCCCTGTGAAGGCCCAGTCGCGGCGGTTTCGGCGGCGACGACGGTGAAGGCGGCAGCGGTGGTGATGGCGGTGTCACAGGGCTTGCCCCTGCCCCTGGCTTTGGTGGGTGGAGCGCAGGCCTTACTCCCAACCCGGTGACCGGCCGGCTTGCTAGCTGCCGCACATATAAACCAGTGCGGCGCGGCATTGCACGAGCCGGCCTTGTGACCGGGCTAACCACAGCGGAAGCAGTGACCGCTGCGGTCGCATCCCTGTTAGGTCAGGACGAATGGTGTGTGGCGGCATCTACACCGCCACATGCGAACAAAACGCATCAATCCTGCATCGCGCAAGCAGAGTTTACCGCGCAGATAGCACATATACAACTTCCCGACAACAATCATCGGGCAGTTGCCCACCAGATACGACATCCATCTGGTCGGAGGATCCTCCCTTTTCCGAAGAGTATGAGTCAGCCAGCAACCACTGTTCCCCATATCTCTAAAGGTGCCTGCCCTCACCTGGTCAGCAGAGCACCCCCCAGTCTTAACGACGGCGGCCACCATCTTTCCCTCCGTCATGTAGTCATCTAGGCCCTCGATCCGCATGTCAGCGCACTTGGCGGGCCTGGACACTTGGACCTCGTCCGCATTCAGGGACGCCCTAAGCTTTTCAGCCAGAGCGTCTGCGGTTGGGCCACTGGTCGCACCAGGGACCTGCAGCATCCGGGCCCCAGACGCAGCGACGTTTACCCGGATGCCATTTGTGCCGAATTAGCCGCCAACCCCAAATGTCCACCACAAGCAGGGCGGCAATTGGAGCTGACGTTGCCCAGGGTGCGCCACGAGGAGGCTCTTCAACAAGCCATCCCTCACAGGACACCATGTATATGTGAAGAGACATATGTATTTAATTGTAAAAAAAGAGACCTTTTAAATGAAATACCTGTGGGCCGGACTAAGTTAAACTCTATCCGATAATATATGTCCCACAAATACCTAATAATAAGCATTATTTAGTTCTTATGAGGCATTTTCAATTATACTATACACACTGTTTTACTAATAGCTATTTCTACCGTCAACAAAGTTATACAAGTTATTTAGTTTCCTACTCCTGGTATTTCTCTACTAATTAATTTCGTTGCAGTTTCTAAGATAATTAAATTAGTTCCCCGGGACAGAACACGAAGAGAGTCATCCATATTTATTTCCTTAATAATTTAAAGTCTTGGCATAAAAGAGAGAGTAGTTAATTAAATTAAGGATTTTGTAGGGTTTAGGTCGGTTGTTCAGGACGCTTTTTAAAAGTTAGGGGCTCACGTCGTGTCCTGCGGAGTAATTGCGTAACTAACAGTAGTAATCGCTTTCATTTAGAGACTTCAACAATATTCATTGCGTTATTAACGTTGTTGAGCAGACAAATTGTTAGAACATTTGAAGCAATGGATGCTTCAAAATGATTCAGATTGTGATCAATAGTGTGTTACGCAATTAGGGTGCGGGTCGGCACAATCGATTTGACAGTTTTTGTTGAACAAAGCCGACCCTAAGCAATAACTGCACATATTTGGGTTTCATTGGGCTCCTGCCGATCGGCGACCACCGTACTGTATCTGCCTTCACTGAAGCATGTTCGGCTCGGCTCGGCACAATTCGAGCTAAGCCGAGCTTTAAAGCGGCGGGTAAATCCTATTTAATGCGATGTAGCGTTGTGAGAAGTCACAACATTAAATAGTCGAGTGATGCCAAATATTTTAATAATAAGTAAGTTGTTACGCACATAACAAAAATCATTCGTAGGCTTTACCAGCCGGGTGCTGTGCATCTGCTGCCACTGCTGGCAGTCTCAACCGCCCAAGTGATCCAAGGACGGTACCCTTCCTATTAACGAAGGTGTGTCAGTGCTCGGAACGAAACAGTGTCCTAACCTACCTGAATATATTTGTAGCATTCTCTGAGTGTTTCAATATATCTACCTACCTACCAGATAACGGTCTCGGCAACCTACCTGCAAAGCCGTACCGTTACAGCGAAATCGGTCCATACTATGTCCAGCTTGATATGTAGCCGTGTTTACACAGCCCGATAGTTCCAAACGGGTTATTATCTAGTTTGAAGCATTGTTTTTTGTCTTCAGAAGCGATGCGCGGCTACCAAGTATACAAACACGCTTTGAATAAGAGTGCAACGCATGAGCTCTCGGTACCCTGCGATCTTTCAAAATCATTCGGATTGTGGTTGATAGTGTGTTACGCAATTAGGGTATAGGGACGCGTTGGCTCGCCGTCCGGTTGGGACCAGGCCCGGGTCGACGGCGCGCCGTGTTCCACGCGCGCCTCAAAGAGATGTCTGCACGAAATGACGGGGTCCGATAGGGCCGACGCCTCAGGGTCGCGGGTATTTAGAAAGAGTAACCATGGCCCTGGCACAGGCGATTGAAGGAACACGGGTGGGTTTTAGTCAGTAAAAGTCTGACACGCCTTCCCGCTCCACCCACAGCGGGAGAAGTCACCCACAGGGACGCGTACCACGAGAGCTGGTTCGAGGTGGCGCGGCGTCAAATGGGCTCACGGGTTTTATTATTTTCATAAATAGAACACCAACTAATGTTAATTTATTCGAAAAATAGTCTTATATGCTACAAGTGCGGAAATCATCTTACGCACGTGTATCAAACAACGTTTTACTATGCATTGTGACAGGAAATAAAAATGATCAAATATTATACTGAATCTAGAGAAATTATTAACGAGTTTATTGAGGTACATTTATTTAAGTATATTTATTCTACCTAACTAATTTGTAAAACTTGTCTCAAATAAAAATAAGACTAAGCGTTGTAGTTTAAAAATAAATAAAAAACTGAAAAGTAAAAAGTACTATTGTGAAAAAGTGGCACTTTCCTCACAGTTTGTCTGCTCGGAAAATGCTCTTTTCGAGCATATATATAGTAAAATAAATATGAAATACAGTGCTTGCACTCAAGCGCCCGAGCGGGGTAGCCGTAGTAGCTTTAACTATCAAGCCATGCGAACGTTATTTCTCTGCGCATGCGCACCGTGCCATTTCCAACATATGGCTTATTATCTAGCATATTTTATTTATTCATTAATTTAGTTATTACTCTTATGCTCATAATTATTAAAAAAATTGGCAAAAATCTGTGCCGTACTTTTCTGCACTAGTGCTTGCAAGTAAAAAGCACGCATCTAAAGATATGCACTTATTTTGGTAATCAATTTACATTTTATCTTTAGAATTACAAATTAAAGTGAAAGTGTTTTTAAATATCATGTGTATAATAACATACTATTTCATTATTAAATGTTGTGTAGCCTGAACCACACGGTTAGTTTTGGAAACCTTTAAATTATAAAAGTTTTTAAAGCCAACAGAAATAAGCTAAAAACTTATATTTACTTAGTTAAGTTATTAAACTTTGTGAGCTCACCAATTTAGAAACTTACGAAGCAGGTAGCTACTCATACGAGACATAATTATTTCAATGAATTTATAGATGATTGTGATATTATTTAATTAATTACACATACATACACTACATCATGCCTGTTATCTCAGAAGGGTTAGGCAGAGGTGTACGGTGTATGTTGTATAGGCCTAGCCTATACAACATTAGTTGTATAGGTTCGCCTCCTGTTACGTGGGACTTGGCGACAACTGGCGAAATGTGGGTGTATTATAATATGTGCACCGTTGCCTAACCCTTCACGAAATACAGGCGTGTTGTTGTTGTTGTAATATTGCCTGATTACTACCATTATTTTAAAACCAAACCTTTAAAATCTTATCTAATATTTTGCAACAATGAAAACACAAAAAAAAAAGTTTCTAACCAGCGAAGCGCGATGGCTAGAGGTTTTATTCGATTGTTCGAACATCTCAAGGTTCTCTATTGTTTCGACTTGGACTCGAGTCTGACTCGGTCTGTTATTGCGACTGGCGCATGGCGCACTCATTCGCGAGTTGTTCACTCATTCTTGACTTGCGTTGTGATTGCGAATCCAAACTAATTCTTGGAACAATCGAAAACTAGCGGTCGATTCCGTTGACTCGCAACAATCGAAAAACATCTCGATAGTTTTGTGGAACGGCGAGTCGATGGTTTATTTTAACGACTCCGATTCTTTCGATGGTTAAAAAATCTCGGAATCGTGAATCGCTACTTGTAACACCTTAACTAAATACAGTAACCATAACAATATCATTTAGTAGATATTATAAGAACGACGACGAGAAAGATTTGTTGGCGGATGAACAGACAAAGATCATCGATTTTCTTTACATACTGCAGAAAAGAGCCATCAGAGCCATATATGGCCTCCGCAGGTGCGACTCTCTAAGGGAATTGTTCACAGAAATTAACATCATGACGGTACCTTGTCAATATATCTATGAAAACATCATGTACGAAAGGAAAAATCTACATCTTTTTAGTAAAAGAGGTGAAAGGCACAATTATAACACTAAACATAGGGACCAATTAGTTCAACCAGGTTTCAGGCTGGCTAAAGTAGACTCATCTCTCATGGGGTACTGTTTAAAATGTTGCAATAAAATACCTTCCCACATACATGAACTGAATGAAACCAAATTTAAATCTTGTATAAAACGCACATAATGCAGCCGGGCATATTATAAGTTGGGGGATTACATCGCCGATAAAAATGCTGGGCTAATCGCTGGTCCTGCTCCACAAGGACGCATCAACTAATTGATTATCATATGAGAATACAGTTGGAGCTGCTGAAGATAAAAAAAAGTATCTTTGCATTGTATAAACTCAATCCTTTAGGATTGTACAATTGCATAAGTCATATGCGAGTACTATGTACATACTATAAAGCTACCATTTACTGGGTACGTCTTTCATTGACTTGAATGTGCCCTGGCGGCTGAGAGCATGTCATGCTCATTCTAATGTTTCGCTGATGGTGGCGTGTGTGTTGGATCATTTAGCTCACTTCAAAATGGTTGAGTGGAATGGTGCTAATCCATGCGTCATGTTCGTGAACGGGCGCCGTCAGCAGGGACTGGTCATCTCTTAGCGCCACGGCGTATTTCAATAAAATTTTCTTTTTGAATTGTTTTCAACTTTATATTTCGGAAACTTTTAACGTTCTGCATCGTTTTCACATGCACAATTTCAACATGAATGATTTAACCAATATAATGTAACCATAATTTGATTTAAAAAGTATGTCCGTGGAGTTTCATGCCCGTTCTTCTCCATAGTTACCTTTGGAATAGGCAACTAGCTTCATTTTTCTGACCGACCTAACTTGAAAATTCAAAAGAGCCTGTATATGGTTTATTTGAAATAAATAATTTGCGTTTGAGTTTGAAAGATTTTATTGGCATATCAGTAGTACTGTTGTGGCGGAAGGCAGTCGAGTCTATCCATGTAAAAACTGGTACTCACCTGAATCCGGTAAGACTGTAAGCCAACCCCCAATGAACATAGTTAGGAAAAAGCTAGACAGACAGTATCTACTGACACATGAAAGTGTTTGTGTGATTAATAATAATAAAAGTTGATTGATTAACTAAGACTAGATAAAAGGTGAAATAAATAAAAATAGAACAGCGATTGGCTTGCATCTAGTTAGTGGGAGGATTACTGCTCCCACAGATAGGCTCCATGGTAGCCTGTGTTTAGAATAAACTGTTCCAATCTCGTCGTAGTGGGAGAATTGAAATTGCTCGTGTAAATATTTTTAGGCCCGGTAGAAACAGTTAAATAAAAAAGAAAAATAATAAGACAAAGATATATGCGTGTACGATTAAGTCAGTGTAGTGTGTGTTGGTGTTAATTTTCAGTGTGGTGTGTGTCTGTAATTATGGGTGGTGTGTGATGTACGAGGGCAGGTCAGTAAGTCCGTGACTTTTTGAATTTCCCGCCTCTTAATTGAAATGGCAACACTGCTCCTGTCAACAGGCAACTGTCAGTTGGCTCCTGTAAAAATTTGAACAAGTTGCATCATTTAGTTTGTGTTTGACAGCCGTTGATAGCAGACTACCGCGCGTTTTGAGAAAAAAATGGACAAAAGTGAATTTCGTGTGCTCATTAAGCATTATTTTTTGCGGAAAAAAAAACATCACTCAAATCAAGGCTAAGCTTGATAAATATTATGGGGACTGCACCATCAATTTCCATGGTAAAGTAGTGGCTTACTGAATTTCGATGTGGCCGTACAAGCACGGAAGATACCGAACGTTCTGGACGCCCAGTTGAGGTCTCTACGTCCGAAACAATTGAAAAAAATCACGTTAATGGTATTAGCCGATCGGAGAGCACTTTCAATGAGAGAGATTGTGGAAGTCATAGGCATCTCACATGGCTGAGTGGTTTCAATTTTGAATGATCACTTGGATATGAGAAAGCTTTCCGCAAGATGGGTGCCGCTTTTGCTAACAATCGACCACAAGCGCAAGCGTGTGACAATTTCGCAGGAATGTTTGGCGTTGTTCAACCGCAATATGGACGAGTTTTTGCGCCGTTTAGTAACCGTGGACGAAACGTGGATCCACCACAACACACCGGAGACAGTCACAGCAGTCAAAACAGTGGGTTTCTCGGGGTGAATCGGCGCCAAAGAAGGCAAAGGTGTCTATGTCAGCCAATAAAGTCATGGCGACCGTTTTTTGGGATGCACCCGGTATAATACTACCTACTACTACGACTACCTTCAAAAGGGAAAAACAATCAATGGAGAATATTATACCAACTTATTGAGTCGATTCAATGAGGACTTGAAAAAAAAACGACCATATTTGGCCAAGAAAACCACCAGGACAATGCAAGGGTGCACACATGTGCAGTTTCCTACGAATTGCTCCCTCATTCGCCCTATTCACCAGATTTAGCCCCGAGTGACTATTTCTTGTTCACAAACTTGAAGAAATGGCTCGGCGGAAAGAGATTTGACTCAAAAGACGAAATCATCTCACAAACAAATGCCTATTTTGATGACCTCGACAAATCACATTTTTCGGAAGGGATAAAAAAATTGGTGAAACGTTGGATTCAGTGTATAGAACTCAAAGGAGACTATGTTGAAAAATAAAATAACTTTTATTCTAAAAACCTGTGTTTCATTCAAAAAGTCACGAACTTACTGACCCGACCCGCCCTTCAGATGTATTTATGTTTTATTATTGTTAATTAATTTAAGTTTTTTTTAAATGTTTTAACCGGAACTTACCTAATAATTTAATATTTCATTTTTTATGTGTATGTGTCCTCAGTCTCTTATTACTGTAACTGGTGAAACCCGGCTTAAAAAAAAGAAGTACATTATCCAATAATAACTTTCTTTACTGACAACACTTTTTGAATTACAGCCGGAAAAATCTAAAATAAATCGCGATCCAGCCAATCGTAGGGCAAAATGGCGCCTACCACACGTGGCTCCGAACGAACCCTTATCAGATCATAGGGGGAACTGGCGGATCCTCAAACTGGGTTAATGAAGGATTTTTTATGCCTTTTTTTCGTAAATAAGGTTTTAGATGTAAGCGGGTCATATACCAAATTTTTAGTAGTCAACCAGAATGTAGCACGTGCCTGTTCTTTTTGTTCTGAAATGGAAAGTGTTGAGTGCATATTGTAACCTAGAGAGTTGTATTGATGATTTAAATTACAATAATTCCGCTAATACACGTTCGCGAATAAAATTTTGATTTACTTACAACCTGACGCTGACCTGCAAGTGCAAAAAAACAAGAAAATTTGATTTTAGCAAAGGGTTCCTGTTGACAAATAAATGGATTTGACCACTTAAGGGTTGTGGTATTTTGTTACAACAAAATCACATCTTATAATCTATTTATCTATTTAACACCTGAGGAGCTGTTGTGCACAGTAATTCTTTCTATGATTCAATAAGTACCAAAGTTTTTATGAAAATTGTATGAAACTCATTTTACTTACATTTCTTTATCTGATAATTATTGTACTGCTGAAAAGCAAACCTTTAGATACATCTGTCTATTTTTCCACATCCTTTTATATCATTTCATGTGATCTCATATTATTTTCCTTTTATTGAATGTTGTGACATTTTGTATCTAACATTGTCATCTGTCAGTTTTTCTTTTTCTATGGTATAGAGCTAAGAGGTCGTCTATTTTATTGTAAAGGTATCGTAAAACTAGTGTTAAGCCAGGTTCTCACTGTAAGCAATCTTTATAGTTCCTGGCCGATAACCAATTAAGAAGTATTTGGACTGAAAACTAAAAAAGTCACTTCTAGAACGATCGGCCAGAGGCTATATAAACCATCCGATACTTTTCACCAGGTTCTGTTCTTTTGATTCCGTCTTTTGACTCGGTCTTTTGGCTTCTTTCATTTTGCAATTTTTCTTACTCATCAGTTTATGTTTTTCTAAAAAGCTATTTAAATATAAACCTTTTCTAGAAGTTATTCTCAGTAAATTTATTATAAACATCTAGTGTGTGTAAATGTGTTGGACTCACTTGATCACCTCCGACCCTCCCACTTGCGTCCACGAGAGGAGTTCGAGACGGTTTGCATAGAAATAATAAACGTGGCGTGAGACACCGCTGCCGGAACAAACACCAACCGACGCGAGCTGCCTCGCAACGGGCTGCGGACTGATGGAGAGGCTGCTGCGAGCTCCCACTCGACGGACTGCGGGACGGAGGAGCGGCCGACGCGAGCTTATTTTATTCGTGAGCTGCTTCGCGACTGTGAGCACGGAGAGGCTGCTGCGAGCTTCAACCACAGACTGCGGGCCAGAGGAGCGGCCGACGCCTCGAGCTACTACCGACTAATCATTTCTAATCCTTAATATCTTTTTACTTACTTTTGTATTTTATAATCTAAAAATCATTTTAACTTGTAACCACGTTTAGCCAGTCGGCTAAACGTTACGTTACAGTTTGGCGCCCTTCTTTCTTGAACCTCACACCCTCTATTATAATACACTCTATCTCGTGCACTCATTAGGCGAAAACGTCTATAAACCCTCCTCAAACGTACACTCTCACTATCTTGAAATTTTTTGACTCTAACGCCCTCACGCGCGATATCTAACTATTTTCATAGCGTGGGCTCGATTTTTTTCTTCTTCAAAATTCTAAAAAAACTACTACCACTAGTATAGACAATTCTGGAATAGCCTTTTTGATTTCATGACTTCATCATTATTTACTACTAGACCTTTTACTTTTTAAAACCTTTTACTTTTAATAACTTGTACTTTAAAAACCTAGTTACTCATAGGAGTACCTTTCTCTTAAAGGGATCCCTAGACGATCAATCCCCTTTAACTTAAAAAAATCTACTACTAATGTTAGAACCCTCCGAAAACCCCTAAGTACCTCTCAAACCCTCTCTTAGTACCTCTCTAACCCTCTCTTAGTACCTATCTAACCCTCTCTAAGTACCTCTCTAACCCTCTCTTAGTACCTCTCTAACCCTCTCTTAGTACCTCTCTAATCTCTCTTAGTACCTCTCTAATCTCTCTTAGTACCTCTCTAATCCTCTCTTAGTACCTCTAAACCTCTCTTAGTACTTCTCTAATCCTCTCTTAGTACCTCTCTAACCCTCTCTTAGTCTAACCCTCAAAGATCCTCTTAGACCCTCTAAGTCTTACCCTCTCAAACCCTCCTGGATCCTCTTAGTTTAACCCTCTCAAATCCTCTTAGTACCTCTTTGGCCCTCTTAGACACTCTTAGTCTAACTTTCTTATACCCTCTTAGTACCTCTTAGTATAACCCGCTAAGACCCTCATAAGCACTTAACTTATTAGGCTAACTTTTTAATGCCATTATTATTTATTTTATTCTTATGAATGTATATAGGTTATTTAGTCATACACTTTCGAGCGGTTGACAACTCTATAAAAAAGCCCCTAATGCCACGTAATTATTCTTCTTAAACTTGGGTTTCTCTTAAACTTGGGTTCTCTTAAACTTGGGTTCTCTTAAACTTGGGTTTCTCTTAAACTCTTAAAACCGAGTTTTATCTCAAACTTGGTTTTCTTAATGCTTTGTACATACTGTAAATAATTTAAATATGGGTTTTCAAACAGGTGCGGGTTACGACACCTAATTAAAAAAATAAGCCTTCGTAATTTAATTAAATATTTCCTTGTGGAGTATGCGTCATCGAATGTGAACCATATCCCCTCCGTATGTATGATTGAATGAGAGAGTTTGCTGAAAGAATGAAAGAGATTGTATGTTAGGTCAAGGAATTATTTTAACCATCAAAATTTTCAATGAGTTGAAAATTTTCCGGGGTTCTTGGGGAAATGTGGTATTTTGTTACAACAAAATCACATCTTATAATCTATTTATCTATTTAACACCTGAGGAGCTGTTGTGCACAGTAATTCTTTCTATGATTCAATAAGTACCAAAGTTTTTATGAAAATTGTATGAAACTCATTTTACTTACATTTCTTTATCTGATAATTATTGTACTGCTGAAAAGCAAACCTTTAGATACATCTGTCTATTTTTCCACATCCTTTTATATCATTTCATGTGATCTCATATTATTTTCCTTTTATTGAATGTTGTGACATTTTGTATCTAACATTGTCATCTGTCAGTTTTTCTTTTTCTATGGTATAGAGCTAAGAGGTCGTCTATTTTATTGTAAAGGTATCGTAAAACTAGTGTTAAGCCAGGTTCTCACTGTAAGCAATCTTTATAGTTCCTGGCCGATAACCAATTAAGAAGTATTTGGATTGAAAACTAAAAAAGTCACTTCTAGAACGATCGGCCAGAGGCTATATAAACCATCCGATACTTTTCACCAGGTTCTGTTCTTTTGATTCCGTCTTTTGACTCGGTCTTTTGGCTTCTTTCATTTTGCAATTTTTCTTACTCATCAGTTTATGTTTTTCTAAAAAGCTATTTAAATATAAACCTTTTCTAGAAGTTATTCTCAGTAAATTTATTATAAACATCTAGTGTGTGTAAATGTGTTGGACTCACTTGATCACCTCCGACCCTCCCACTTGCGTCCACGAGAGGAGTTCGAGACGGTTTGCATAGAAATAATAAACGTGGCGTGAGACACCGCTGCCGGAACAAACACCAACCGACGCGAGCTCCCTCGCAACGGGCTGCGAACTGATGGAGAGGCTGCTGCGAGCTCCCACTCGACGGACTGCGGGACGGAGGAGCGGCCGACGCGAGCTTATTTTATTCGTGAGCTGCTTCGCGACTGTGAGCACGGAGAGGCTGCTGCGAGCTTCAACCACAGACTGCGGGCCAGAGGAGCGGCCGACGCCTCGAGCTACTACCGACTAATCATTTCTAATCCTTAATATCTTTTTACTTACTTTTGTATTTTATAATCTAAAAATCATTTTAACTTGTAACCACGTTTAGCCAGTCGGCTAAACGTTACGTTACAGGGTGTGAAACTCATTTATCTGTCAAAATGTATTGTGGTCTCTTAATGTTTGGTAGGTCCAAACATTAAGAGACGTTATCGCAGTCAGTATCAATAAAATCTTATATGAACAACAAATCTATTCTTAATACACTGCTTGTAGAAACAGCAGGTTGAAATCGATCTAATTCTATAGAAGTTGCAGCGTCAACCATGAATACGTAGGTATATGATTTGATTATAGAGTACGATAATTATTGAGGGCGAGCTATTTTTAGCTTTACATTAACGATAGGCTTTTTAACAGTTTCCGTGGATTTCTTTGATATTAATTTAAAGTATATGCACTGTGCACTTACATAATACTCAGTGAGATCGATCCCTTCATAGTCATTATTCGTTTATAGGACAACTGTTATTGCTTTATGTTTGTAAATCCTTTTTGATACATAGAAGGATCAAACTATGATCACTAGGTATACATTTGCTTGCAGTGTGGTACCTCGGGTTTCATATTACTGAACAGTTACAAACCTACCCATGAAGCTTTTTAAAACCGTAAATCAGGGTTGTCCCAGATTAACTAAAAACAACATGTTAAATAACTTGAAAAGTCACTCACATTGGTCAGTAACTTACCAATGTAACCAATGAGACTTTCTTGTTCGTCAGTATGAAGAAACGGGTCGATAAACCTTAAAGCCACTGTGACATTTTGAAGCAAGACTTCGAATATATCGTGCCAAAATAAATGAAGCAGCTTAGTCTTGTCGACGCCAATGATATTTCAAATAAGCAAAGCTGAAGACTATTTCCTAGTAAGAAAATAGTCTGAGAGACATTCGTATCACGAGAACGCAAACGTCGAAATGATCGATGAAATATAATTTGTCACAGCTTATCCCCTTGTCTAAAGAGGGGATTTAAGACGGGGATTTGTCGAGAGAACGTTTTATTTTTATTGATGGTGATACTGAAATTATAATGGGAGGTCTATTTTTTAATGGGAGGATATTCAAATTTTCGTCGTTACATTTTTTGTCGAATTTGATATTATAATAAGATGCCTTTTTTATTTATATGACTGGGATTTGGTTTTATAAAGGCCAATATCACAGCCAAAACAATATTCCTTTAAAATAATGAATATGTCGTGAAACGAAAACAAATAAGTAGGTAACTGAAACATACGAAATACCTTGGCAATGGAAATGCATACCTTCTAAATTTTCGCTCAAACATTCATGAAATTCGTGCGATTCACGATAAGTAAACTTAGCCCGGAAGGCAAATATTGTATTCAAATGTTAGGAATGGTACAGTTTCTTTAAGATTAATAGTAGGAAAAACTTACCATCGGGCACATACACGTTCAAAAAGAGACAGTCCTCTGAATACTCTTTTTTCTTCTTATCCTCCATTTGTGATTCCAGCAATTTCATAAACAGATCATCATGTTTCTTCAAGGGGTTCTGGACATCCTCCTTTTTTGGGTCACTTTGCATACAGTCCGGGGCGTATATCGTCGCATTTTTCACTCCTTCCCACTGAGGCAAAGCCGTAAACTCGGGGGGCAAGAACCTTCTGAACTCGATCGGCGGCTGAGCGTAGGGTATTCCGACATAGGCAGCTATTCTTTTCGTTCGGAATCTCGTAATATACATTCCCGAAATCGTCCCTTGATTCGCTAAAGTTATTTGGCGCGGTTCCCTCGCCGATAAAACTAATGTCATTTGCAGTAGCAACACTAATAAACGAATCATTGTTTTTATTTTATTTTTTGAATAATTTATTTTACTGGCAGCACAGAATATTTGAATTTGGATTGCATTTTATTTTGAAAACGAATCCAATGTTCGAATTCATTTTAATGGATGTTCATTCGATATTTGTTTTTATTTAAAATAATTGACTGTTATTTTTGTCACTTTCTGTTTAGTTTTATTAAGTTTCGTTCAGTTTTGTTTCGATTTTATTACTGGTGGTGTAAAACCGGTATCGGTGGGTGTTCGTGTTCGAAGGTGGTGCGTTACTGTTTCTCGTGCAGACTTCGGCTCGTAAACAGTGGGGTTGTCCGTCGTTATAGCGACGAAGGAACTGCTATTGTGTACGTTGTTTGTTTTAGAATTGGCTTTTGGAGTATTCGTTTTTGAATAGTGGATTTTAAGTGGGCAACTTTACCTTTGGAAAACCACAACTCTGGTATTTAAACATCAGTCTCTTAATAGTCTACTTATTTTGTAACCTAAGTTAAAAACATTTTTGCAAGAAAAGATAAAATTCATTTATTTTTATTTTATTTGTTTCTAAATCGATTGTTTAATATTACTTTAAATAACTTATTTTTTTTAGGTCCTCTAGCAAACCCCTAAATGTAGGACCCAAATCTCTATTCTCAAATCAAAACAAAAGTTATTTGAAAGTCAACAGTAGAAGATTTGCCGAACCTTCTAGAAACATAACTTTCTTTCATTTCAGCCACTGCCATATCTAAATATTTCTTATGCCGACAAATACCTGGCGGTAAGCTTGCGACGCGACGGATCGCGTGTCGAGCAAAGGCAGGAGTCATTGCATTTGGCCACCGTCGGCTTGTTTTCGCCTCATCTCCCCCTATGTGGGTCATTGCGACTTAAATATTGATCGATATTTTGTATTTGTGTTATGGTTATGGTTGTGGTATGAATTTTTATGCATTGCTTTGGTGACGTGAAAAGGGAAACATTTCACAAGCCCTGGTCTCACAAGCAGTCTAGCAAAGTTACTGGGTTGTGGAGGTCAGTGTTTCATGTAAAATATGTATATTCAGGTGCCACTGACTGGTTAGACTGGAAGCTGACCTCAAAATTTTTATCAGCAAAGGCTTGGCAGATCATGAAAAAAAGTTCTCTTTTTTTGGACACAATGATGGAGCCAGTCGTAGAGAGTTGAGTTGTGACTAGGCTTTAACAGTTGACTGTTGAAGGATCCAAGAGGCCTGAAAAGCTTGAATAAAGGTCTAAGGTGAATAAAGTGATGCAAACATGATGACGTTAAATTTCTCTTCACCATACTCGCAATGGGCCCGCGTGGTGTAACACGGTCCCTCCTACCCTAGCAGTGAAAACGTTATGGGCTATTTAAAATATTTTATAATCATCATCGGATTGACTTTATACATTGCCATTCTTTAGAATTAAATTGTGATAGTTTTTACAATAAAAACTTAACAATTAAAACTTAATACCAGGCCACTCAGAAAGAAAGTTGCGAAAAAAAGTTTTTATGTTTATGAGACTGGTCAGTTATAGACTATTTTGAAAATATAAGTAAAAATAGGTACGTTCCAATTTCAAAATATTCATCAACATTTTTTGCGAGCTAATTTTAATTATCGTGTCTCATGATCGTGATCTACGCCGGGTACATTTTCGCACTATATATTTTTCTATTTCAAGTGTCGCCTAAAACCGGGCGAATCGTAGGATAGACTTCAAATGACATTCAGAACAAGAGATACCGTGGCCCTGGCACAGGCAACTGAAGGAACACGGGTGGGATCCACACAAAAAAAGGAATATTTCAATGCTAATTCAAGCGCGGTCGACTAACTTTGAGGGATGAAGAAAGAAGTGGTCGCCCTTTGACGGCTGTTACGGAAGATAATGCTAGCAGTAAATAATGCATCCAAGACATTAGGCGAGTTACGTATCAAGAGATTCAGCACATACTGCAGGTTGGATCGGGAAGCCTTTACGAAATTCTACAAGTGCATCTTCGGGTGAGGAGGATAGTTTCACGCTGGGTGCCGCACAACCTCACCGATGCTCAAAAGCAGGCGCGGGTGGAATGGTGCCATGATATGATTAACAAATTTGAAGCAGGCTCGTCTCGGCGTGTTCACGACATCATTACAGATGATGAGTCTTGGATTTATCAATACGGTCCAGAAACGAAGCCCCAGTCGACTGTTTGGGTGTTTCAAAACGAATCAACGCCTACAAAAGTGAAGCGATCTAGAAGCGGGGGGAAAATTTTGATTGCGAGCTTATTCAATTTGACTGGCTACTTTGTGTCAAATCCTTTACGGAACTAAAGAAGCATCAACGCTGAATGGTATACTACCAAATGCTTGGCAAAAGTTTTCTCTGTTGTGAGCCACAAGCGACCAAACACATGACTCCGCGGGCTACTGCTTCATCACGACAATGCGCCTTCGCACACCGCGCTGAAAACGAGGGACTTCCTGGACAGCACTTCGGCTAAACGAATGGGTAACCCTCCTTACAGCCCTGACCTTGCACCGTGTAACTTATTTTTATTCCCGGAAATAAAATTCTGCTCAAAGGGATACAATTTTCGTCGCCGGAAGATGCGCTGTCAGCGTTGGAGCAGGCCGTAAACGAGGTGTCTACGTTGGACTGGAAATAATGTTTCGAGAACTGGCTCAAACGCATGAAACTTTGTATAGAGGCTAGTGAAGATGAAGAGTAATTTTAAAAGATTTAATAAAAAAAATATTTACTTAGAGAACACTTATTTTTATTCTTCGTAAAACATCTGAGTGTCCCACAGTATGTTAAATATTCAGTTCACCAAAGCCAATCTAGTCCAGTACATGTTACCAGGCGAAAAAAATCTTTGCAAATTAAAATCGTTAAAATGGCCAATCAATCATCTTTGTTAATTACTTTTACGTCAACAAGGACTGATATTTTTAGTACGCACATTGACATCCAATTAAGGACATACTTAATTAGTTTTTTTTATGGCAAAGTGAAATGATGTGTTATTACTTATTAGTGATGTAGAGGATTGAGTGTCAACTGTCAATACAGTCGGCAGCATATGAAATAGATTTTATGTTTTCAAGTTATTTTGATTAAAATCTATGTTTTCGTTTTACACATGTTTGTCAATGGTGCCGATTCTCTTGTCACAAATGCCTCTAAACTAGACTAAAAAATCACTATATTTTGGTTTAATCCTGTCAAATGACGATTTTCCATTCTGAAATTGACTAAAGTGACACAACTTAACTATATTTTAGTTTGACAGCACTAAGATTGCACTACACACAGTTATTGGTTAAGTGAAAATGGTAATGTTGCTATTCTGAATTTTACGTTTTTCACCTAAAAATTTGGTTATCTAACTAAATCTGAACATGAATCTGACTATTTTTAATCGCGATTAAAAAGGTGTGGAATAAAATTTAGTTGGCGTGAACTAGAATTCACACCAACACCTCGACTTCAGACGTGCAAAAACGGTACTTTAAATTTTTTTTATTTTTTTGCTCATATCTCGAAAACGGTGTGTCCTATCACAAAAATAATGAAAATTTCGATCCCCTTGGAAACCCCGGAACCCCGTAGATATTTATATTTTATATTTTCCATAGAAAAAGTAAAAACTTCCATAGAAAACACGTCGAGGCTGCCCCAGGCTGCCTCCGGCTCTAACAACAAAGACGTCGCGAAACCAAAAGAAAAAAAAAACACGTGGACACGCAATTGTCAAATTCGAATACAGTTGTGTCAAAATTATTTTTAAATTTAGAGATTTTTTTTCACAGAACAGCTTCAAGATTCTCATAGTAAAAGTAAGGAATTTTAGTGAGTTTAGTTTGTTTAGTTCGGTGTACAAGAGAATCGGCACCAATTACTTATATATTTTGAATGCTGATAAGTGGAAGAGAGGAGTCTCCTATCACAAGCATTTCCTTGCTTAAAAGGAGACTCCAAACCATACAGTGTAACTCAAATATGTTAATTGATTTTTTATTAATAGGCGAAGCCCAAAGAAACAATGGATGAACTATGTGAAAGATGATAATTATAGCTAGAAAGAGGGTGACGTAAACGTGGCAAAAAACTATGTATGGATCGGAGCAGGTGCGGTTATGTATTTTCTGCCTACTTGGGAAGAAGGCGTGAGTTTATGTATATAAATAGGGTGGCTACTAAGATGACGAATAATAGAGAATTGTGGAAAAATAAATTGGGATAAATGTGAATTTTAATAGTTTTTTTTTTTTTTCAGCCTTATTACAATTTAGGTTAGGTAGGCGAAGTGCGTGTCGGACCACAAACATTAAAAGCTTTCGTAGTTAGGATAAATTTATTAAAATAACCAACTCAATATTGTTGTTGAAAAACATGTTTTCTCACACATTAAATGTGAAAAAACTGACATTTGCAGTTGAAATTTTCCACTGCAAATGACCGACATTTGCAGTTGAAATTTTCAACTGCGAATGTCAGTTTGTACGTACAATATTGAGAGATTCACGATATTGTTTTCTTCTTCAATGTATAACTCAAAACTGAAAAACTCAAAACTCAAAGCATTTATTTCAAATAAACCAATTACAGGCACTTTTGAATTGTCAAGGTCGGTCGGTCAGAAAAATGAAGCTAGTTGCCCATTCCAAAGCGTAGTACGAGTAGGTACCTATGGAGAAGAACGGGCAAGAAACTCCACGGACACTCTGTAATCTGTAACTATATAACTACATATAAAGGTATTTAATTTTTTATTTTTGCTCAATATTTTCGGAGATAAGGGGGGAAGTTAAGTTTCATTTTTTTACTTAAAAAAAATAAAAAAGGTTTAACGTTTATTTTAATTTTTTCGTGGATGTGTACTATAGGTACAACTTTGCCTTATCCTTCTGGAATTACAGGCGTGATGTTGTGTTATGTTATGTTGTTTCTTAAATAACTTGGAAATCATTTATTTTAAAACTATTTAAAACATGAGACCCTCACTGTTAGATCTTTCATTTGATATGCCACACGGTACAGATAGCAAAACTTCGTTTTAAATTTTCTTATTTACCTCAAAAAAGTAACTTCATATTCCAATTCATTTATTTACGTTGCACGTCCGTGTTTGGGTAACAAAAATTCATATGTGTACTAAATTTCAACTTAATCGGTCCTTAGATTCGGAGATAAATGGCTGTGACATACGGACAGACAGACACACTAGTGATTTTATTAGGGTTCGGTTTTTTTTTTCGGTCGCACGGAACCCTAAAAGTCAAGGATACTTTTGAAGCGTAGACAATTTTATGATTTACTATTGACTTATCACTAGGTGCATTTAGAAGGAAATCACAAATGCGTAGCAGTTTTCAGTGGACCCGATTCTATCCAAATAAAAATCTATCGTAGTCTTTTATTTTGCCTGTTACTACAAAGTAAATAAATTGTTCAATCAAACTGAATTGTTCATTTTAGAATTTCAATTTTCACCAAATAAAAAGTGCAAGCACCAGTTAAAAATAAAGTTAATTATAAAGTGGCGTGTGATACTATAGTGGTCTCATTTGCATCTTAACTCGAATTTGCATAGATCACTATCGCGCGAGTCCCACATGGCTTTAGGGTCACTAAACATGACGGGTTTATCGCGTCACACTGTATACTAAGAAAAATACATTATATTTTCGTCGTGTTTTTGGCTTTTGCTTGTTCACGTCACTTGACCCAGTTTTTTGTATTTTTTCTCAGCTTTTCCTGTAAAAGAAAATGCCTTGGTACAAACCAATCAGCAAAGTTGGTAGCAGAGTAAACAGTCGCGTGAGGGCGAGAGCCTTGCGCCCTTAAGGTCTACCGTGGCCCTGATACCGGCAACTGAAGGAACACGGGTGGGTTTTAGTCAGTAAAAGTCTGACACGATAGAGCGGGAGACGTCATTTGATGATATCCCACCCAATTATAACCATCGCAAATTCGGGTACTTATACTGCTACTGTTAGCTTAAATTATATTCGTACAACCACATGCAGTTAGGGTTGCCAAGAATGTTGCATTAATTGGGAATTCCAGTTAGTAATAACGGGTGTTATGAGAAACAGCTGAAAATTATCTTTTGGGAGTTTATAGTGCATCTGATATATTTAAACAAAGTTATCTGTCTACGCCGACTACCCGAGGTTATAAATTATTATCAGATAATTAGAACAATCACAATATGTTGTTCTTTTTTTTTGTTGTAAATTTGCAAAAAAAAATGTTTTATATAAATTTTCATTTTATGACCGCTCGCAGTAAAATTGAACAATATCGAAAGCACGCCCTTCTCGCCGCGCCGCGCCGTGTGTTGTCAGTAGGATGAACACGATGTGAGTAAAACCTACATCTAAAGGCGCATTACAAATGTTCGATATCTTATCATCACATTGCACGTTCCTATTTGTTTTTATGTGTTAAATACCAGGCCGCGAAAAAAAGTGTTTATGTACGAGAGACTGGCCAGTTATAGTCTATTTTGAAAATATGATTATTTAAAAATAAAAATAGGTACCATTCCCCTCCACATTGTTTACGAGCTAACTTAAATTTTCGTGTCTTATTAAAAAAAGGAACTGTGTCGGGATAATTTTCGAGCTATGATTTTTTACGATTTCAAGTGTCGCTTGAAACCGGACGAATCGTACGATAGACTTCTTATGGCATTAATGGATGAAGGGCCTTCTAAGGTAACCGTGTATCGTTGGTATAACGAATTCAAGCTCGGTCGACTAACTTTGGGGGATGAAGAAAGTAGTGGTCGCCCTTTGACGGCTGTTGAAGAAAACGTGCTAGCAGTAAAAAAAAAACAAAACAGTAGGCGCGTTAAGTATCAAGAGATTCAGCGTATACTGCATGTTGGATCGGGAAGCCATCACGAAATTCTACACATGCATCTTCTCAGGCCCGGGTGGAATGGTGCCGTGATATGATAAACCAATTTGAAGCAGGCTCTTTTCGGCGTGTTTACAACATTATTACAGCATGTCGATTCTGTAAAAAAAAACTCACCATGGAGACTTGCGTGGTTTGAGCTGTCAGTGTCATCCCGTCTTGGTAAATCCCTAGCATCAGTGGCACTGACGGCTCACTTCACCTTAGTTTTCTCGGTGAGATGGTGAAATAATAGACTGTCAGGTGAGACTCAGATGAGTCTTGCATTTATCAAAACGATCCAGAAACGAACAGCTGTCGAACTACTGGTTCACACTTTGGTAGGCGTTGATTCGTTTTGAAACACCCAAACCGTCGACTGGCGTTTGGGTGTTTCAAAACGAATCAACGCCTACCAAAGTGAAGCTATCTAGAAGCGGGGGTAAAAACATGATCGCGAGCTTTTTCAATTTGACTGGCTACTTGGTGTCAATTCATTTAAGGAACCAAAGAAGCATCAACGTTGATTGATATACTACCAAATGCTTTGCAGAAGTTTTCTCTGTTGCTACAACAAGTGACCAAACGCAGGGTTCCGCGGGCTACTGCTCCACCACGACAACATGCCTTCGCACACCGCGCTTAAAACGAGGGACTACCTGGACAGCACGCCGGTCAAACTCCTAGGTCACCCTACCTTACAGCCGTGACCTAGCACCGTGTGAATTCTTTTTATTCCCGAAAATAAAAAAATCAAAGGGATACAATTTTCGTCGCCGGAAGAGGCGCTGTCAGCGTTCGAGCAGGCTGTAAACGAGGTGTCTACGGCGGACTGGAAAAAGTGTTTCGAAAACTGGTTCAGACGCATGAAACATTGTATAAAGGCTAATGAAGAGTACTTTGAAAAGATTTAATTTTAAAAAATACCTGTCGAAAATTTATTTTAATATTGGCAAAACTGTCCGAGTATCCCACGTACATTTAAAATCCCCTTGTAAAATTATTGATTTCATGCATCTGTTGCTGTCGGTAACGTTCTAAGCACAAACGAAGTCGCACTTTTACAAAAGAAGTCAAACACATTATTCAAGCTTTACCCATAAACACTGACATTGTAATAGTAGGCGACTGCAACATTAACTTGTTAGAGAATGAACTGGATTCTGCGGCAAATAAATACTTAAATATGTTAGCCGATTTGGGACTTCAATGCGGAATTCGAGACATAACACGCGAGGCGATTGTCGGACAGAGGCGAGTGGCGTCATGCATCGATCACGTCTTCATGCGGAATGTAACTAGAGGGGCGAGTGACGTCCACGCATACACATTCAATAGCCATTTTTTTTTTTTTTTGAATGGCATCTCGCAGGTCAACCTGTAAGGTTGTCGTCTGCTTAAGCGGACTTGCCTGTGGTGCCCTAATAAATTAAGGCCTCCAGCCAGGACTTAAACTTAAATACTAACTAAAAACTAAGCGACAACGCTAAGGGCACCCCCTGTGGGGTACGAACCTCGGCTCAGGGCGTCGCTGGAAGAGGGCTGCAAGGGACTAGCTGGATCAGGATTTGAGTGATTTAGGGACGAATTTAAAGCTACAGGCTCAGCGGTGCGGGCTGGCTCGAGCAAGGGTAGGGAGGGGCGTGGATTTGGGCGTCGCGACGGGCCTCGGCGGCGAGGACGGTAGGACGGCGTTGATTCATTTTGAAACACCCAAACCGTCGACTGGCGCTTCGTTTCTGGATCGTTTTGATAAATGTAAGACTCATCTGAGTCTCACCTGACAGTCTATTCTTTCACCATCTCACCGAGAAAACTAAGGTGAAGTGAGCCGTCAGTGCCACTGATGCTAGGGATTTACCAAGACGGGATGACACTGACAGCTCATTCCACGCAAGTCTCCACGGTGAGTTTTTTTTTACAGAATCGACATGCTGTAATAATGTTGTAAACACGCCGAAAAGAGCCTGCTTCAAATTGGTTTATCATATCACGGCACCATTCCACCCGGGCCTGAGAAGAGATATTTTTTTTTACTGCTAGCACGTTTTCTTCAACAGCCGTCAAAGGGCGACCACTACTTTCTTCATCCCCCAAAGTTAGTCGACCGAGCTTGAATTCGTTATACCAACGATACACGGTTACCTTAGAAGGCCTTTCATCCATTAATGCCATAAGAAGTCTATCGTACGATTCGTCCGGTTTCAGGCGACACTTGAAATCGTAAAAAATCATAGCGCGAAAATAATCCCGACACAGTTCCTTTTTTCAATAAGACACGAAAATTTAAGTTAGCTCGTAAACAATATGGAGGGAAATTATGAAATTGGAAAGTACCTATTTTTATTTTAAAATAATCATATTTTCAAAATAGACTATAACTGGCCAGTCTCTCGTGAATAAACACTTTTTTTCGTGACCTGGTATTTAACACATAAAAACAAATAGGAACGTGCAATGTGATGATAAGATATCGAACATTTGTAATGCGCCTTTAGATGTAGGTTTTACTCACATCGTGGTCATCCTACTGACAACACACGGCAAGGCGAGAAGGGCGTGCTTTCGATATTGTTCAATTTTACTGCGAGCGGTCACGTCACCGTGCCCGTACGTAGAACATGGGTTTGCGACATTGTTCCTGCGATTATTTCAGTATTTTTACACGAGTATTATTCTGAAACTTGGAGAAAATAAGAATTGTTGAACAAAACATTTGGTCCCGCGACAAGCGGATTGCAATCTCGCATTTTCATTAAGTAGCTACTTAATGAAAATGTGAGATTGCAATCCGCTGTTCTGATTTTTAAACCAGGATTCTAAAGGTCGCCGTTGTAAATGAAAACCCATGGTGATCCAGGGATCCTATAGCAATTTTCATTGGTTTTTAATTTGGAATAATATGATACAACCTAATGGCTAATTTATAGGTTGCTAGAGGTACATATAGAGCTTTTTTAAGAAATCAATTGTGAAAATGCATGTGACTTTAAAAAAAAAATTACAAAAAAAAAACAAAATTTCACAATTCTGCAACAGAATATAATATAAATATCGATGCCAATTATAATAAACGAATGAGTAGGTACAGAAAATTATAAAGGTTATCTCAGAATTTGAATAATAATAAAATACATAACATACATAATCAGCCTATTATGTTCCCACTGCTGGGACACAGGCCTCCCCTCGGTGAGAGGGAGCGGGCCGTAATCCACCATGTGGGCCCATTGCGGGTTGGTAGATTTTTGGTTCTAGGATATTCCGGTTTCCGCACGATGTTTTTCTTCACCGTTTTGAGAGCAGTGGTGCCGAAATAAATTTAAACAAGATAAAGCTCCTGTCTGGGTTCGAACCTACGACCTACAACTCGTAATTCGCGGCCGTTACCACTGGGCCACCACTGCTCTCAAATAATTTGTTGTCCATCAGCTGTCTGTTCGCGACTTTGAAAATCTAGTAGCCTGTTCTTTGAAAGAAAATATCAGGTTCTTCCTTGAATGTATGGTACTTTACTAACTGCAAACTATTAAAGAATATTCAGAATTTAAATCATAAAACCCGGAATTATATCGAACTAAAACCGCTTGGAAGGTCTCCAATAACGAAATAATTTACTTGGCAATAACATAGAAGAAGAATGTGTAGAAACGAAACTCCTGCTCTGTATCAATTCTAAGGTATGACCGAAATCTATAAACGTTCACTTAACACGTGCTTTGACGTAGACATGTTCCCGTCTCCATCGTTCACTTGTAGTTTGACAGCTGTGCGACGGTGGCAGGAAAATGACCTAAGGTTAGTTTCGGGGCGTCAGAAACGTTCTACAGTAGTCAGTTAGATCAGTAAGCATTTAATCTTGTATAAGGTGCACATATAGCCGTGTACCTACTGTATATATTCCGCATTGAAGTGTATGCTCACAGTAAGCACCCTGTCTACCTATACAGCCTGATGAAAGCGTTGGCAACTGGCAACACAATCGCGCAACGTCTGTTCTAACGTTTCGCTCTCCATAATCGATACGATTGACAACTCTTTGGGTTTGGGCTCGCGTGAGTCGTAGTAGGTTGGTGATAAGAACCTTTGTCCTGTTCGTAAAGCGTCTGATAAAATTCAAAACAAATAGATTAAAAAACGTATTGTGGATGTCAAATTGTAGTGCCACTAACAAATTGATTGCTTTGTTGGTTTATTTGAATATTTAAACCCGAATTTCCTCATTTAAATCATCTTCAAGATTTATTCACTTGACTTTTGAGTTAATTAGTACATTGTAATACAAGTGTACACTTTTGGTCATTATCTCCGTGGCGGTTTTAGTCGGGCGAGCCGTAGGCGAGTGCGATAAGGGAGCCGAGTGGGTAATGATCAATGCACGCGCGTGTCACACGACGTTTTTCAATACACTTGCCAGGATAAAAACAGACTCATATTGTTATTATCTTTAATTATTGAAACAATTAGTGAAATTACAATTCTCAAAATGATACCGAAAAGATTTTGTTGGCATTTTTTTTTAGTTTGTGTTATGGTATTGGTATTATTGATAATTTCGTTATTTTCATTTTCTTATTTATATGTCTTGTTTATAAAAATATTCATTGTATTTAGACATAAAACTCTTTACGGAGATTAAAGAAAAAAAGAAGTTAAATATAAAACACGAGTGCGGTAATGTAATGTAAAAAGCACGCGTGTTTGCTTGCATTATCAACCTAAAAGCGATGTAATAACAGCCACTTTATAAGCAACTGAGTTGAACATTTTTATCACCTCAAACTTCATCGTTTAAAAAAAAAAGTTACTTAAAAAATAATTGTTGAAAAAAGAAGTCAGTTATAAAGTTCCTTATCATCGGTTCGTTTCTAGGCGTAACTATAAAACATTGACCTTCTAATGTGTAACTATACAACATTGAGAAACTAAAGTAGTTTAATAAGTTTTTGTGGACTCATTTATTCCATGTTAGGTGTACTATGAATTGGTCCTTTCGCGCGTTGTTTCCATAACGAAAACGTTGGAACCAAAAACGTACCTTTTTGTTCTATTACTGTAGCTCCCAATCATAATCAGCCTATAATGTTCCTACTGCTGGGACATAGGACTCCTCACTGTGAGAGGGAGTGGGACCTTCTCCATGCACATTATTAATCCTTCGAGCTATTTCTGTAGCGCCGGCGCCACGGAAGAACTCGTACTCGTAGATAAGGCGATATTTAAAGTTTTCCATATTGTGACCAGAACGATGTCAAACAAATATCAAAGGGCGCGATTTTTTTTCGGAGTTCCTTGCCAAACGCCAAAATATTTGACTTTTGAGATCAAAGTGGCCAGTTCAACAAAACGCTAATTTGATATGTAAGGACCGAATTTCCTTTAATGAGCGTAAGAATTTCATCTGAACAGGGTTTGGTCAAACTTTAATCAGGTACTCTGGGGATAGACAGTATAGGAGTTTCAGCTCTATTCGATTTTCTTATTCTTTGACAATACTCTTTCCTGTAATCACACAACCCGCATAACCCCCCTATTATTATCACCAATTACGTTGCCATTTTGAAACGAGACCGCTTCGGCTATGGCCGAAAAGACCTTGTGTTCTGACAGCTTGAGTATTACCTATATTAGTATTGTTTTAAATAGTTTAAGTGTTGGCAATTCCACGCGATCGCGTATACAGTAGAACGTAATAGCTCAGTTTTACGATACGGTTTTGGGAAAAAGACCGGTTGTCCTTGACTGTTTCAAGTAAAAATGTTTCAATAAAGTAATTTTGAAGAAACTTACGAGTATATTCAAAGTGGAAATGATTTTAAAAATTACTCAAGATTTGTTAGGTTTTCTCAGGATTCCGAACTAAAAATGTTATATTGTAAGTATGTGGACGAGCGCTTTACTTTTTGTATACTATTTCATCACCACTGCTCTCAAAACGGCGACGGAAACATCGTAAGGAAACCAGCATGTCCTAGAACCAAGAATTCGACTGTACATTACGCCACCGGGAAAGTATCTCCTCTAACAAAGTACCTATATGGTCCGATGACTTGATATAATATAAGTCATAAGGTTTAGAGATATATCAATTGTGGGGTACGAACCTCGGCTTAGGGCGTCTTCCAGCGACGCCCTAAGCCGAGGTTCGTACCCCACAGGGGGTGCCCTTAGCGTTGTCGCTTAGTTTTAGTTAGTATATAAGTTTAAGTCCTGGCTGGAGGCCTTAATTTAATAGGGAATCCACAGGCAAGTCCGCTTAAGCAGACGACAACCGCATAGGTTGACCTGCGAGATGCCAAACAAACAAACAAAAACAGATATATCAATTGAGAGACTCGACGCTCGACTCTCGCCGCGGACGGACGTGTTTGTGCGCTCTCCCGCTCCAGTGTTGTGTTTCGTGTTATTATTCGTCGCTGCCACGTGACGTCATCGTAGTCGCCCCGACTACTCCGATTTAAAATCAAATCAAGAAATTGATTTGATTTTAATAACTCAAAAAACTGCCTTTTTCAAGGCATCCCTGTTTCATTAACAGACGTTTGTGAGTAGCTTCACTAGGCCCCTTCTGGGTAAAACCACAGTTTCGTGGTCCTCGGTTGAAACCTTACGGTGCCAACGAAGCCGAGTGGGGTGTTGTCCCAATCACACCCGCCGAACCCCTTCAGGGAGAGGCAGTCAATTGGACGGGTCCCAGAAAACCGGCCTTGGGGGATCCCTAGTCGGCTCTGGTGACAGTTTTGCTTTTCAGCTACTCACCTAGTGTCTTTAGGGTGTGTCTACACCCTTCGCGCTAGACTGGTCAGGGCCCCGTTCGCACAATAAGACTGGCGACGGGTTACAAGCTTAGGGCTCACCAATAGGTACTCACCTCTCTGTCTACACCCGACAGAGAGGGTCACACATCCCCGGGCCCATCCACCCGGGGAGATAGGTATAGGGTTTAGGCCACGTAGGATTTTTTTTTCCACCATTCCCTCCCTAAAATAGCTCCTCCTCCGACCATGGAGGACGCCTTTATTTTGGCGTTCTTCAGAGAGGTCCTTTTTAAGGACCCCGAGTTCTTGGCGAAATATGGCGCCAAAATACGCCAACGGTCCACCCCCACTCCGTCCCACGGGTCACTTGTGGAATTCAGTGACGCACTGGAGAGCCCGCTATTGCCACCTGCAAGTGAACAAGGCATTCCGCCCTTTGTTCCGCACCACAATGTTCCGGCAACTATCTCGGCCCCCATTGTGTCACCCGCCTTTGTTCCGGTAGATAATACCCCGGCCGCTAATCCGGCCCCTATTGTCTCGCCCGTCATTATCCCGGCAGTAAATACCGCGGCCCCTATTGTCTCGCCCGCTTTTGTACCTGCCGTCATTGTTACGCCGTCTATTGTTCCGGCCGCCATTGTTTCAGAGACAACGCAGCTGCGCACCGCAGTATCAAACTCGACTCAACCGGAGAGCATGGACACGTCAGTCCCACTCTCAGAGGACGAAGCCCGCACCTCCTCCTCCAGCGACGACGACTTCCAAGTATTCGTTAAAGGAGGCAAGAGGAAGGCTAATTCCTCCGCCCCCGCTGGCCCGGTCACCAAGGCCCAAAAACAGGACAACGTATCGTCCAGCTCCACTTCCGCCCCTAGTCCGCGGGCCAGTCGCACCGCCAGCCCTAAGGCTGGCCCACCCGCTCCTACAGCGAGGAAGCAAAAGCCGCCTCCCCCCATTTACGTCCAGGAAAAGTCCAAATGGACTGAAATATCCAGAATGTGTGTTGATCGCAAGATCAACTACACCAACGCCCGATCCACCCTCCAGGGGATCAAAGTGACCGTCCCTACGTCTGCGGACTTTAGGGATCTCTCCCGCGCCCTGCGTGAAGGAACTATTCCTTTCATACGTACTCCCTTCCGGAGGAAACCCCCACTCGCGTCGTTATTAGGCGCGTACCCCAAGAAATCTCCACCGAGGAGATTAAGACCGACCTTGTCGCACAAGGCATTCCAGTTTCCGCCGTCCATCGCTTACACAAAGCGAGACAGGGCCTAGTCTACGACATGGTCCTTGTCATCTGTGACCCCACGGAAGGTCACCACCCGATCTTCAAGGTGAAGTCGGTGTGCTCGCTCTCGGGCATCTCTATTGAGAAGCCCTACCGAGCCAACTTGATTGGTCAGTGCCATCGCTGCCAATTGTACGGACACTCGCAGTCAAACTGCTACGCGACCCCTAGATGCGTCAAGTGTCTAGGAGAGCATGGCACCGTCGACTGTACCCGCCTTAAAGATAGGGAACTATGTACAGAGTCTCCCAGCTGCGTATTCTGCGGCCAAGCGGGACACCCGGCAAATTACCGGGGCTGTCCTAAGGCCCCGAAGCCCTCCTCTGGGAAACTCGCGAAACGCGCGACCGACCGTCAGCACAGGGAAAGCCCCTGGGGTAAGCTTCCTTCCGCGCAGATGCCGGAACGGCTTAGTCCGCAGAGGCCCTCTCCCTGGGCAAACTTAAACCACCAAAAAGCTCCCGCAGCTTCGGTACCCTCCAAACCCGTCCAACCCACCGAAATTCCAGCTTTGATGGCTACCGCCTTCAGAGCTCCTTCGGTAGCCCCCGCGGCCCCAGGTGCAGTGGCTTCACCAGTTGCACCGCAAAGAGCCCCGGGCAGGGATAGCGCCCAAATTATTATTAGCACATACGCGGCCCTCTACAGCTCCGCCGCGGATAAAATGGCCGACGAAATAGTCGCTGCAAATGGCAACCCTCGTCGCCTTTTGGAAATCCTTGACGCGTATCCGGAGATCGCGTTAGTTCTGAAATCACTTAAATTCTAAATCCTCAATGGCTAATACGAGTTTAAACTGTACAAAACCCCGGTCCCTTAAATTAGGGTTTTTCAACGCTAATGGCGTTTCAGGTCAACGCGATGAGATCGCCGCTTTCCTCCGCGACCACCAGCTTAACATCCTCCTCATACAGGAAACCTTCTTAAAGCCTCATCACCGCAACCCGAACATTGCCAACTACAAACTAGTTCGCAATGACAGGTCTCGATGCCACAAGGGTGGCACCCTGATCTACTTTAGGAAAACTTTGTACTGCATCCCCTTAGACCCGCCTCCTCTCTTCTCCCATCTGGAGACCTCTATCTGTCGGCTCGGCATGACCGGTCACCAACCGATCACCATCATCTCTGCTTATATTCCACCAGACAATGGTCCGGAGGATCCCATCTCTCTCCAAAAGGACTTCACCGCCCTCTTCGGTATGAGTGACTCCGTCATATTGGCGGGGGATCTTAATGCCAAACACCCGGCGTGGAATAGTAGCACGACTTCTACCAGAGGTCGGATCATTTTCAAGCTAGGCGAATCCCTTAACTTTGACGTCATCGCTCCAATGAGCCCGACTCATTTCCCAGGTAATGCAAATCACCTTCCCGATGTTCTCGATGTAGCGCTGCTCAAGAATGTGAACCTTCGTTTGCATTCGATAGAGACGTTCCACGAGCTCAACTCTGACCACCGCCCAGTAGTCATGCATCTTGCACCCTACTCGGGCCCAATCGACCCCAACCGCCCCCCTCAGACCCAGATGATAACCGACTGGAGGAAAGTAAGCGAAAGACTGAAATCCACCACGTCGCCTCACTTGGACACCATCCCCGATCACTTAGTGTCAGTCGCTGACACGACGGCCGCAATCGACTCGTTTACAGAGCACGTACAATCCGTATTGACGGATTGTTAACGGGAAGTTCCGGTGATGGAAGACCATCGCTGGAAACTACCTACTGACGTACGTGAACTGATAACCGAGAAGAACGCGGCCATTCGTGCCTACGACTCCTTCCCTTGTGACGCGAACAAAGCCCACATGCGCCATTTACAGCGTGCTGTAAAGAAACGCATAGGGGAGGTTCGCTCCGAGGGCTGGAACAAGATGCTCAGTGAACTCGAGCCCACTCATCAAGCCTTCTGGCAATTACAGAGGAAATTGCGTTCCTCAGAAGAGGTCTCTATGCCTCCTCTCACTCGCCCCGACAATAGTATCGCTTTCGACAGCACCGACAAGGCCGAATGCCTTGCTGACAGCCTAGAGTCCCAGTGTTCTCCCAGCTCTCAACCGGTTGACCAAGCTCACCTGAACAAGGTCGACGCTGAAGTCGAACGGAGAGCCGCCCTACCACCCATCGAAGACACTGACGATCCTCTGCCTCCCGTCACACCAGACGAAGTGCACGGAATCATTAAAGGGCTCCAAGCTCGGAAAGCCCCCGGTTCGGACGGTATTACCAATAAGGTGTACAAACTCCTTCCTGCCCCGCTAATAATGCTTATGACCGCCATCTTCAATGGCGCCTTGAGCAACAACATCTTCCCACAAGCATGGAAAGAAGCCACCGTCATCGGTATCCCAAAGCCAGGCAAGCCAAAGTCTGAGCCCTCCAGCTACCGCCCTATTAGCTTACTCAATGTCGGCAAAATCTACGAGAGGCTTATTTATAAGCGTCTCAATGACTACGCCGAAGCAAAGAGCCTCATTCCCAACGAGCAGTTTGGCTTCCGACCCCAACACTCTAGTATCCATCAGGTCCACCGTATCGTAGAGCACTTGAGCTCTGGTCTGCAGCGTAACGCGACGACGGGTGTGCTATTCTTCGACATAGCGAAGGCCTTCGACAAAGTCTGGCACAACGGCTTGTTATACAAGCTTTACCAACTAGGAGTGCCAGATCGTCTCGTGCTCATCTTACGAGACTTTTTGTCGAATCGCACCTTCCGCTATCGCATCGAGGGTGCACTCTCGTCCCCTCACCCTATTCGCGCCGGTGTCCCTCAGGGTTCCGTCATATCTCCTCTAGCCTTCACGCTATTCACCAGCGATATTCCAAAAAGTAAAAAGGCTCGGTTGGCTCTCTTCGCCGACGACACTGCCGTTTACTATACCGGTCACTGTCCCATCGCTATAGCTCGTACTCTCCAAACCGCCGCAAACGTCTTAGGCGCTTGGTTCCGGCGCGAGGTCAACCCCGATAAGAGTCAGGCGGTTCTCTTCTCGAGACGTCGTCGAGTCCCACCCCCCCTTTCCAGCCCGATCACTATGTACGGCAGGCCAATCCCTTGGGAGAAGCAAGCCAAATACCTAGGCGTGATCCGCGATCAAAACCTTACGTTTAAACAGCATATTAAGGCGGTTCGCGCGCGCGCCGCTTTCGCTCTTGGTAGACTCCACTTTATTCTGACAGCCCGTTGCAAACTGTCACTTAAATGCAAGCTGCGCATCTACACCGCAGTCATCCGTCCCATCATGACCTATGCCTGCGTTGTATTCGCGCACGCTCACCCACGTCATCTCCATAAGATGCAGACCCTCCAGAACCGTTTCCTTAGGAAGGTCACGGGTGCCCCCTACTATGTCCGTAATATAGATCTCCACGTAGACCTTAAAATGCCTACCATAAACCAGTTCATGAAACGCTTATCGAAGCGTTTCTTTGACTGTGGCATAAAACACCCAAACCCCTTGATCTCAGCGGCCGCCCGCTACACTCCCGCCCGCATTAGCCGTATTCGCCGACCGAGGCATACTTTAATCGCCCCCGACGACGCCACTACCCTCCTCCAGGAGAGTAGTAAGGCCACTAGCACGCTACATAAGCCCAAAACCCGATCGCCGTCCTACCGTCCTCGCCGCCGAGGCCCGCCGCGACGCCCAAATCCACGCCCCTCCCGACCCTTGCTCGAGCCAGCCCGCGCCGCTGAGCCTGTAGCTATAAATTCGTCCCAAAATCTAATAAATCCTGATCCAGCTAGTCTCTTGCTGCCCTCTTCCAGCGACGCCCTAAGCCGAGGTCCGTACCCCACAGGGGGTGCCCTTAGCGTTGTCGCTTAGTTTTAGTTAGTATTTAAGTTTAAGTCCTGGCTGGAGGCCTTAATTTATTAGGGCACCACAGGCAAGTCCGCTTAAGCAGACGACAACCTTATAGGTTGACCTGCGAGAGGCCATACATAAAAAAAAAAAGATATATCAATTCCTGCGGGGGTAACTTTATGGCCATTTACTTTGTTTCTCTCTCCGGTCATTCGTTTAGAATTTTACTGCTAGAACAACGTTATGCCATCAGAAATGATTTTTCCCGTTTTAATTCAGAACGCAAATTCTATATTTTCTCGTATGGAGCACAGTGCTAGCAGATAAGCACTAAGTCTTTGTCTGGCTAACTTCATTCTAAGAGATACTTGCCTGCTGTCGTATCGCACTCAAAATTGGTAGACATTGGGTTGATAGTTGTCTATCAACCCGTACTGGGCCCGCGTGGTGCCCAGTTCCACTCACCGAGCCCTGTGTCCCAGCAGTGGGAACATTAAAGACTTATTATGTGTGTGCTCTAACAGTAGTGCTATTCTGTAACCATCTCACCGTGAAATCATAGGTGAAGTGAGCGTGGAGTGAGCTGACAGTGCCACTGACGTTAGGGGTTGTCCAAGACGAGGTGACACTGACAGCTCACTCCAGGCAAGTCTTCACGGTGAGATTTTACTGAATCCTCCTTTTGCCTCGTTTACGTTCATATATCTGGTCATGCAAGCACGCCACCGGTTGGGAGTACAACGCACCTGATCTTTCTGAAGAACATCACCAATGAGGTCACTATGTGTCCTCCTAGTGCATCCCCTCCCAGCGTTTCCACTAAAATCTGCCTTATAAATATCTTTTGTATGTCTCCTTTCATTCATCCTCTCAATATTACCAAACCGCACCGTTGCCTTAATTGCCTTTATTTAATTGTTTTGATCTAAAATAATACAACTACACTTAAAAGCTTTCATTATAATAGGTACAATGAATGTCTTTCAAAGACCCACGCTAGGACAAAATTTAAATAATAATGCAAATAGTTCGAGAACTGTTGAGAATAGTTGTTCGTACTTTAACATTACAAAGGGTATTGTTTAATAAAACACATCGAATAATAATGGATAAATCTGACATTTTCTTAGGATAAAAGTTTTATCAAGTTTCCTAAACTGAAATAATTATTATCTGGTATTCTGGCCGATTTAGTCATGCTTTTACAAACGTGAAACTAACTGAAACAGTTAATAGAATAAAATCAGGATTTAAAATTATAATTATTTAAGTGTCTGCATATCTTGTCCATATGATAAAACATCTACTCAACAAGAAGTTATGAGTCGCCTTACGTTCTCATGTATTGAAATATATTTATTACTAGCTGCTCCCCGCGGTTTCACCCGCATTAATCTTAATCCCGTGGGAGTATCGGGATAAAAAGTACTCTATGTGTTAGTCCAGGTTATAAACTATGTGTGTGCCAAATTTCATCCAAATCCGTTCAGTAGTTTTTGCGCGAAAGAGTAACAAACATCCATCCACACTCACAAACTTTCGCGTTTATAATATTAGTAGGATGTAGGCACGTACCCAAATTTTGTTTTCAAGATTTTATTTCATCGCTTTGTCGGCGTGATTAATATGATTCATGCCTAATTGCAGCTTTCTAGTTGTAAGAGTTTCTGAACTTAGCTGCGGACAAACGGAAGGACGGATGGAAATGTTGAAACTGTAAGGGTTCCTTGTTGGTTACAGAACCCAAAAAAACGGCAAAATCTCTTCGAGTCACGTTTGACTTGACCACGTATAAAAACAATTTTTGGACAAAGGCTCATGATAGATCGAAGACACCGAAAGACTGTTTACGTAGCACTGTTCTCAAATCCATGAAGACCGTATCAAGTTTGTCCTGCGATTGCTTTAATGTTGTCAACCCATTTAGTAGTTTCTCCACCTGTTAAAATGGCTAGTACCTCCATTCCAGGAAGCCTATTATTACCAATGTGAAAGGCTCTCACATAGACTGATTGCTTTATAATCGTTGCTACGTAACGGCATTTTGCAAACGCAATAATAATAAGCAAGTTAGCCAGCATTTACATTGAGACGGATCGTTTATCGTATTTTTTTGGCGTACTTTTACATCATGCAAAATCTAACCTTCGTTTTGGGGCAGCGGCTGACCGACAGCCTGCTACGATAGCAATGGTTCAAGGTTAGATTTTGGTATTCATGAGCTGGGGCTCATGAATAGGACTTTATCTGATTGCCTGAAACGTATACTTTAAAGTCGAACGCTCGTTACAATGGACTTAGGCAGACTCTTTTACCATAGGGTCTCAACTCGAATAAATTATTATAGGTCTTGAAAAAAAATCATAGATGGCACTGTAGGTAACCATTATGAAATTAACAATCATTATAAAGCGATAACCGAGTGGCTCGTCGTAAATTTTGTAATCGGTTCACAATGATGAAAATGTCTGTTTCGATTGTTCTAACATGAAAATATTACTCTAAATGTGTAGTATTTATTGCTTAGGAAATTTCTGAAAAAAATAAACAATACATAGGCTACTCCGTTTACCTATGGTACACTGTTTTTTTCAAGACCGTAAAAAATCACCCTAATTTAGTCACCTAGTAATTTAGATTACATTCCATTTCATATTGATATAAAATTGTTGACTTTATTTATTTAATAACCATTAATCCAATAATCTTTATTTCTTAGTATCGCCACTCGTAAAGGTTATTTTATGAACACTGCCTATTTAAACATTACATAATATTCTTCAGGTTCTACAGGAGTCTTAAACCTAAAAAATAAGCAAGTTGAGTACCGTTAGTCAAATAATAATCTATGGTAAAAAAGTATGAAATGAGGTTCGTTTGTAAGCGCATCACTTGAAAACTTGTTTTATTTTGGTTTTATGTTTTATTTAATGTTCGTTGTACATATTCAATATTTAAATCAAAATGAGAAAAACAGCAAATACTTTTTTTCATGGAATAAAATTAACTATTGTTTGGACTCTTGATTGATTAAAATCAAATCAAGAAATTGATTTGATTTTAATCAATCAAAAAGTGCCTTTTTCAAGGCAATCTCTTTTCTTTATCGGTCATTCGTGAGAAGCTTCACTAGGCCCCTTCTGGGTAAAACCACAGTTTCGTGGTCCTCGGTTGAAACCTTAGGGTGTCAACGAAGCCGAGTGGTGTGTTGACCCAATTCACACCCGCCGAACCCCTTCAGGGCGAGGCAGTTGGTTGGACGGGTCCCAGATAACCGGCCTTGGGGGATCTCCTAGTCGGCTCTGGTGACAGTTTTGCTTTCCAGCTACTCACCTAGTGTCTTTACGGTGTGTCTACACCCTTCGCGCTAGACTGGTCAGGGCCCCATTCGCACAATAAGACTGGCGACGGGTTACAAGCTTAGGGCTCACCAATAGGTACTCACCTCTCTGTCTACACCCGACAGAGAGGGTCACACATCCCCGGGCCCATCCACCCGGGGAGATAGGTATAGGGTTAGGCATCGTGGAAATTTATTTTCCTACATTCCGTGCCCGAAGTAGCTCCCCCTCCTCCGACCATGGAGGACGCCTATATTGTGGCGTTCTTCAAAGAGGTCCTTTTCAAGGACCCCGATTTCCTGGCAAAATATGGCGCCAAGTTACGTCATCGCTCCACCCCTACTCCGTCCCATGGCGCACTCGGCGAATTCAGTGACGCATTGGAAAGCCCGCTATCGCCACCTGCATGCGAACAAGGCATTCCGCCTTTTGTTCCGGCAAACAATGTTCCGGCCGCTAATTCGGCCCCCATTGTTACACCCGCCTTTGTTCCGGTAGATAATACTCCGGCCACTAATCCGGCCCCTATTGTCTCGCCCGTTGTCCCTGCCGCCATTGTCACGGCCTCCATTGTTCCGGCCGCCATTGTCTCAGAGACAACGCAGCTGCGGGCCGCAGTAACAAATACGACGGAGAGCATGGATACGTCGGTCCCACTCTCCGAGGAAGAAGCCCGCACCTCCTCCTCCAGCGATGACGACTTCCAAGTCGTCGTTAAAGGAGGCAAGAGGAAGGCGGCTAAATCCTCCGCCCCCGCTGGCCCGGTCACCAAGGCCCAGAACCAAGAGACGAATACCTTATCGTCCACTTCTACTTCCGCCCCTAGTCCGCGGGGCACCCGCCTGGTCAGCCCTACGGCTTGCCCACCCGCTCCTACCGCGAGGAAACAGAAGCCCCCTCCCCCGATCTACATTCAAGATAAGTCCAAATGGACCGAAATCTCCAAAATGTGTGGTGATCGAAAGATCAATTACACAAATGCCCGATCCACCCTTCAGGGGATCAAAGTTTCCGTCCCCACGTCTTCGGACTTTAGGGATCTCTCCCGCGCCCTGTGTGAAAGGAACTACTCCTTTCATACTTACCCCCTTCCGGAGGAAACCCCTACTCGCGTCGTAATAAGGCGCGTTCCTCAAGAAATCTCCACTGAGGAGATTAAGAGCGACCTCATCGCTCAAGGAATCCCAGTGTCCGCCGTCCATCGCTTGCATAAAGCGAGGCAGGGCCTTGTCTACGACATGGTCCTAGTCATCTGTGACCCCACTGAAGGGCACCACCCGATATTTAAATTGAAATCGGTATGTTCACTCTCGGGCATTTCCATTGAGAAGCCCTACCGAGCCAACTTGATTGGCCAGTGCCATCGCTGCCAACTGTACGGTCACTCGCAGTCCAACTGCTATGCGACCCCTAGATGCGTCAAGTGTCTAGGTGAGCATGGCACCGTCGACTGTACCCGCCCTAAAGATAGGGAACTATGTTTAGAGCCTCCCAGCTGCGTACTTTGCGGCCAATCGGGACACCCGGCAAATTATCGGGGCTGTCCGAAAGCCCCGAAGTCCTCCTCTCCCAAACTTGCGAAACGCGCGATCGACCGCCAGCACAGGGAAAGCCCCTGGGGTAAGCCTCCTTCCGCGCTGATGCCGGAACGGCTTAGCCCGCAGAGGCCGTCTCCCTGGGCTTACGTTAACCACCTAAAGACTCCCGCAGCTTCGGTGCCATCAAAACCCGCGCAACCAGCGCAATCTGCGCAACTTCCAGCGCTGATGGCTTCCGCCATCCCAGCGCCTTTGGTAGCCCCCGCGGCCCCAACGGCCTCTCCAGCGGCACCTCAGGGAACCCAGGGCCGAAACAGCGCCCAAATCATAATAAGTACATACGCGGCTCTCTTCACCACCGCCGCGGATAAAATGGGGGAAGAAATCGTTGCTGCAAACGGCAACGCAATTCGCCTCATGGAAATTCTCAGCGCGTATCCCGAGATCGCGCAAGTTCTACACTCACTCAAATATTAATTCTCAATGGGTAATACGAGAGTAAATAGTAACAAACCCCGATCCCTTAAATTAGGCTTTTTCAACGCAAATGGCGTTTCAGGTCAACGCGATGAGATCGCCGCTTTCCTCCGCGACCATCAGCTTGACATCCTCCTCATACAGGAAACCTTTTTAAAACCTCATCACCGAAACCCGAATATTGCCAACTTTAAACTAGTTCGCAATGACAGGTCTCGATGTCACAAGGGTGGCACACTCATATACTTTAGGAAATCTTTGTATTGTATCCCTATAGACCCACCTCCTCTCTTCTCCCATCTGGAGACCTCTATCTGTCGGCTCGGCATGACCGGCCACCAACCGATCACCATCATCTCCGCGTATATCCCACCCGACAATGGTCCGGAGGATCCCAACTCGCTCCAAAAGGACTTCACTTCCCTCTTCGGTATGAGTGACTCCGTCATCTTGGCGGGGGATCCAAGCACCCGGCGTGGAATAGTAGCACAACCTCAACCAGAGGTAGGTTAGTTTTCAAGTTAGGCGAATCCCTTAACTTTGACGTCATCGCTCCAATGAGCCCGACTCACTTCCCAGGTAATCCAAATCACCTTCCCGATGTTCTCGATGTAGCGCTGCTCAAGAATGTGAACCTCCGTTTGCAATTGGTAGAGACGTTCCACGAGCTTAACTCTCACTACCGCCCTGTAGTCATGCATCTTGCACCCTACTCGGGCCCGATCGACCCCAACCGACCCCCTCAGACCCAGATGATAACCGACTGGAGGAAAGTAAGCGAAAGACTGAAATCCACCACGTCGCCTCACTTAGACACCATCCCCGATCACTTAGTGTCAGTCGCCGACACGACGCACAGTATTTCGCCTAGAACATGCTAGGTGGACAAAATGCAAGTTTTAATTTCCAGGAAACCTTAATTGCATAACACAAATAACACCCCCAAACTCCAAATTCCGAGAAAAAGTTGTTTTTCAAATGCTTTACTGATGAGTCATAGAGTTCAGAAGTCAGGTAATGAGTTTAATGCAAGCGTTCCGGTCAATCAGTTGCAATTTAGCGACACTTTTGTGCACATCTCATAGTGGTTTATAGTGATATTGTGAAAGTTTTTTGTGATGGCTATTAATACTGAGGGTGTGTACTATTATTTAATATATTATTTTTATCAGAATCTATTAAAATGAATTTTTTGCATTTTTTTAACTTAATGCATAAATTTTTGCGTAATTTTTTTCGTAAACAAAACTTTGAACGTTCAGGAAATACATTGATTCGCCTCTATTCGGGCTAGTTTTTAGATATATTGTAGGTATAACTGTGTAGTTTGTAAAAATACACATATTGTTCAGCACACTTCAGTACAACATATTTTTTTATATTTTTTTTCAGAACACGTTTACTCTATTTCAAAGGTAGCATTTTTTGAAGAGTGGTTCAACCACTCTTCAAAAAATGCTACACACGAAGAATGATAAAAGATCGCGTATTTATGACTATCTTTCTTCAAAATTTCACTTTGGTGACATTACTGAAAGCAGCCAAAGAGAAATAAAGTTGAAAATATCCAACTTTTCTACTAAGATTGAAGCCAAATGGTTGGCTTCGGGAAAATCGAAGGAGCGTTTTTTAATTAGAAATAAGACTTGGCTGGATGAAGGAGACATACAGTTTACTGTGAGTTCTTTAGCCCCACAACCTTCAACATCGAGTGAGGTTGTGACATCTGCAGGAAGACCTCGCAAAGATTTCGAGGACGAAGAAACGTCGAGTCGTGGATCTCGTAGAATCTCGAAGTGCCAGTGAATTAGTGACTGCTGCCGAAATTGCTATGCGTTCAGCAGGGCAAAGAAAAGTTGCCCATGTGATTAGAGACATTAGTGAAAGGCCAGATAATATTATTAAGTCAAAAGAAAATACCAGTTCCGTTAATCCTAGGCAGTTAAGTAGTGACGAAGCCTTAGCATACTATATAGATTCTAAGTCAACAACACATGCTTACAAACAAACTAGGAAGTGGTCCATAATGGCAGGACATAATGTGTTTCCGTCATATTTTAGTGTAGTAAAATCTAAAAAGGCCTGTTACCCTGCAGAGGATCACATCTGTATAACAGAAACTCGTGCTGAAATAAATTTGCAAGCCTTAATAAATAAAACAGCGGAACGTCTAGTAATAGCACAGAATGAAGTTATCAGTAGTGTCCTCCCAACAAGTCCAACGTTTACACTTGTTAGTAAATGGGGATGTGATGGAAGTTCTGGGCACAGCATATACAAACAGAAATTTGAGAACACTGAAGATACGGACGAATTTCTTTTCGTATTTTCTTTCGTTCCCCTTAAGTTATATGATGGATCTAAAATTATTTGGCAAAATCCTCGGCCTTCATCAACTATGTATTGTCGTCCCATCAAATTTATATTTGCTAAGGAAACGAGTGACTTCACGTTAGCGGAGACAAATAGATTGTTGGAAGAAATTAATGCTCTTCTTCCAACACTTATCAACTTTGGTGATTCTCAAATCTCTGTGAAACACGAACTTCTTCAGACAATGATAGACGGAAAGGTATGTAACGCCTTAACGGAAACTCGTTCATCTCAAAAGTGTTTCATCTGTGGTGCCACCCCCAAGACGATGAACGATGACCCCGCGAAGTTTAACAGCAATCAGGAACATTTTGGCTTTGGTTTATCTACACTTCATGCTTGGATTCGTTGCTTTGAATGCCTTTTACATATCAGCTATACGTTGAATATTAAGAAATGGCAGGCTAGAAGCGACGAAGACAAAGCTGATATCAAGATTCGTTCCGAAGAAATCAAGTTGATATTCAAGAACGAGATGGGACTCATTGTAGATAAACCAAAGCCAGGATTTGGTTCTTCCAATGATGGAAACACAGCCCGTCGCTTTTTTAAGAATGCTGAGATGAGCGGTCAAATAACAGGATTGGATGTTACTATTATCAAACAATTCGATGTTATTTGAGGACATTGTCTTCTGGGTTCGAGATAAACTTAGTTGAATTTAATAAATTTTGTCTTGAAACTAGAAGACATTACCTTAGTCTCTATTCGTGGTACTATATGCCTGCTACTGTACATAAAATATTAGTACACAGTACTGAGGTCATCAAAGCGGCATTGCTTCCAATTGGGCAACTTTCCGAAGAGGCTCAAGAAGCACGTAACAAAGATTGCCGCAGATTTAGGGAGTACAACACCCGCAAGTGCTCACGTGTTGCCACGAATAGAGACTTGCTGTCCATGTTAATAATAACATCTGACCCTTTGATCAATGACCTTCGTGAGATTCCCCGAAAAAAACCGGAAAAAATATGTGCAGAAGTATTAAAGTTAATCGTAAGCCCGACCATAGTAGCATCAAGACCGGAAATGTCATCATATTGTCGCACATTACCACAAAATGATGACGATTCACCAGAAGATTTTGATGATGATTCTGATGATTAGGTTTAGGTTAAGTTAGTTTGTACAGTAGGTATTTATTTATTTAATGCATTTTTGTTGTTTGTTTATTATTTTTAAATATTTTTTTCTGTTTTTACATATTTTTTTTGTTTTTATTACAAAATCATACCAAAAACTATTAATATTGCCTCAAAATGACTACTTATATATAAAAGCATCGTTAAATATCATAAAATAATATTGTCCACCTAGCATGTTCTACGCGGTACACTGTGCGACGGCCGCAATCGACTCGTTTACAGAGCACGTACAATCCGTATTGACGGATTGTTCACGGGAAGTTCCGGTGATGGAAGACCATCGCTGGAAACTACCTACTGACGTACGTGACCTGATAACCGAGAAGAACGCGGCCGTGCCTACGACTCCTTCCCTTGTGACGCGAACAAAGCCCACATGCGCCATTTACAGCGTGCTGTAAAGAAACGCATAGGGGAGGTTCGCTCTGAGGGCTGGAACAAGATGCTCAGTGAACTCGAGTCCACTCATCAAGCCTTCTGGCAATTACAGAGGAAATTGCGTTCCTCAGAAGAGGTCTCTATGCCTCCTCTCATCCGCCCCAACAATAGTGTCGCTTTCGACAGTCCCGAAAAGGCTAAATGATAAATGTAAATGATAAATGATTTTATTTCTGTAAATAGGTTTGTACAAACACTTTTACACGTCAATCATATTTTAAAAACTAGGTGAGATCGGCATTTCCTATCTGACTACTCTGAGAAGAAACGCCGAAACAAACTCAGAGGTCACAGTCTCTTTTAAAGTTCAGACATAATCTTGGTCAGGTCATGTGAAGACCATGTGGATTGATATCTGAAATGGTCTTTCGAGGAAAGAACCACACAGAATGAGTGGACCTGTCCAGTCAGTGCACGCATTTGTCAGTTGTCATGCAGCTCAACACTGGCTGAATGTCTTGCTGACAGCCTAGAGTCCCAATGTTCTCCCAGCTCCCAACCAGTAGACCAAGCTCACCTGAACAAGGTCGACGCTGAAGTCGAACGGAAAACCTCCCTCCCTCCCGTCGAAGACCCTGATGATCTTCTGCCTCCCGTCACTCCAGACGAAGTGCACGACATCATTAAAGGGCTACACGCTCGTAAGGCCCCCGGTTCGGATGGTATTACCAATAAGGTATACAAACTCCTGCCTGCCCCGCTAATAATGCTCATGACCGCCATCTTCAATGGCGCCTTGAGCAACAACATCTTCCCACAAGCATGGAAAGAAGCCACCGTCATCGGTATCCCAAAGCCAGGCAAGCCAAAGTCTGAGCCCTCCAGCTACCGCCCTATTAGCTTACTCAATGTTCTCGGCAAAATCTACGAGAGGCTTATTTATAAGCGTCTCAAAGACTACGCCGAAGCAAAGAGCCTCATACCCAACGAGCAGTTCGGTTTCCGAAGCCAACACTCGGGCACCCAACAGGTCCACCGCATCGTAGAGCACTTATGCGCTGGTCTGCAGCGTAACGCGACGACGGGCGTGCTATTCTTCGACATAGCGAAAGTCTTCGACAAAGTCTGGCACAACGGCTTGATATACAAGCTCTACCAACTAGGAGTGCCAGATCGTCTCGTGCTCATCCTACGAGACTTTTTGTCGAATCGCACTTTTCGCTATCGCATCGAGGGAGCACTCTCGTCCCCTCATCCTATTCGCGCCGGTGTCCCTCAGGGTTCCGTACTATCTCCTCTCGCCTTCACGCTGTTCACTAGCGATATCCCAAAAAGTAAATGATAAATGATAAATGATAAATGATAAATGATTTTTATTTCTGTAAGTGGGTTTGTACAAACACTTTTACACGTCAAACATTTTTTTTTAAACTAGATGAGGTCGGCGTTTCCTATCTGACTACTCTGAGAAGAAAAGCCGAAACAAACTCAGAGGTCACAGTCTCTTTTAAAGTCCAGACATAATCTTGGTCAGATCATGTTAAGACCATGTGGATTGATGTCTGAAATGGTCTTTTGAGGAAAGAACCACACAGATTGAGTGGACCTGTCCAGTCAGTGCACGCATTTGTCAGTAATCGTACAGCTCAACTCAAAACATAAGGAGCTCAACGATTCGACGAACAATACCAAAGAAAGGACATTGGATAGGCCGCATAATTACTCAAACCGCCAGACCAAGTTACGATTAAAATTAACTGAGATAATAAAATATAAAAAAACAAAAGTAAAAAATAAAATGACCCACATAGTCTTAACATTCACAATAATAACAATAAAATAATACCTAGGTAAGTATTCATGTCATTGTTTATTTTACAGATCATATGAGGACCATGTAGGTAGGTGTCTGAAATGGTCTTTTGAGGAAAGAACCATACAGATTTGAGTGGGCCTGTCCAGTCAGTGCACGCATTTGTCATTAATCATGCAGCTCAACTCAAAACGTAAGGAGCTCAACGATTCGACGAACAATACCAAAGAAAGGACATTTGGGTAGGCCGCTTTAAGTACTCAAACTGCCAGATATAAAAAAACTATGAAATAACTGAGATAGACAAAATATATAGAAATAATACCCACTAAGTCCTCACACGAAATTAAAATAATAATAATATTATACAAAGTAAATATTCATGTCATAATCATGAAATTTCATAGTGTATATAAAATAAAACAAAATTACGTACCAAACAAAAAAAAAAAAAAAAACACTCTGTATGCAAAAATTGGAGCAGGTCAGTCCCAAGCCTTTTTGTCCTCAATATAGTCTTTGACTGTATAAAAAGCTTTCTGGCACAACTTACGTTTGATAAATGATTTGAATTTATTAAGGCTTAGATCTTGAACATGGCTTGGAAGTTTATTATAAAAGCGTATACATTGACATCTGAACGAGCCACCTATTTTCTTGAGCCTTGTTGTAGGTACAACAAATTTGTGTTTGTTCCTAGTATTTATATTATGGATATCACTGTATTTTTTAAACAATTTTATGTTTTTGTGGGCATATAAAAGATTTTCATAAATATACTGAGAAGGCACAGTCATAACATTAATTTCCTTAAATTTCTCTCTGAGAGAGTGTCTCGGACTTAATTTATAAATTGATCTAACAGCTCTTTTCTGCAAAACAAATATAGTCTGCATGTCGGCGGCATTTCCCCACAAAAGAATACCGTACGACATCACACTATGAAAATAACTAAAGTATACTAAACGGGCTGTCTCTAAATCAGTTAAATTTCGAATTTTTCTAACAGCGTATGCTGCGGAGCTTAGCTTTTTTGACAATTTATCAATATGTGGGCCCCACTGAAGCTTAGCATCCAAAGTTAAGCCCAAGAATACTGTGCTGTCTTCAAGTTTCAATTCTTCGCCCTTTATCAACACATTCGTTTTCACCTGCCTAACGTGAGGTAGCGTAAACTTAATGCATTTAGTCTTCTTTTCATTAAGAAGTAAATTATTAACATTGAACCAGTGAACTATTTTTGAGACCGCGTTATTTACATCGTCAGTAACCAGCTGCTGACGTTTTAGTTTAAACAAAAGTGAAGTATCATCCGCAAAAAAGGCTCAGTTGGCTCTCTTCGCCGACGAAACTGCCGTTTACTATACCGGTCACTGTCCCAACGCTATAGCTCGTACTCTCCAAACCTCCGCAAACGTCTTCGGCGCTTGGTTCCGGAAATGGAGAATCGAGGTCAACCCCGATAAGAGTCAGGCGGTTCTCTTCTCGAGACGTCGTCGATTCCCTCCCCCACTTCCCAGCCCGATCACTATGTACGGTAAGCCGATCCCCTGGGAGAAGCAAGCCAAATACCTAGGCGTGATCCTCGATGAAAACCTTACCTTTAAGGCTCATATTAAGGCGGTTCGCGCGCGCGCCTCCTTCGCTCTTAGCAGGCTCCACTTCGTACTGACAGCCCGTAGCAAACTGTCCCTTAAATGCAAGCTCCGCATTTACACCGCAGTCATCCGTCCCATCATGACCTATGCCTGCGTTGTATTTGCGCACGCTCACCCACGTCATCTCCATAAGATGCAGACCCTCCAAAACCGTTTCCTCAGAAGGGTTACGGGTGCCCCTTACTATGTCCGAAACTTAGATCTTCACGTCGACCTTAAAATGCCAACCATAAAACAGTTCATGAAACGCTTATCTAAGCGTTTTTTCGACTGTGGCATCAAACATTCTAACCCTCTGATTACAGCGGCCGCCCGCTACACTCCCTCTCGCATTAGTAGTATTCGCCGACCAAGGCATACTTTAATCGCCCCCGACGACGCCATTACCCTCCTCCAGGAGAGTAGTAAGGCCACCAGCACGCTACATAAGCCCAAAACCCGATCGACGTCCTACCGTCCTCGCCGCCGAGGCCCGCCGCGATGCCCAAATCCACGTCCCTTCCGACCCTTGCTCGAGCCAGCCCGCGACGCTGAGCCTGTAGCTTTAAATTCGTCCCTAAATAATATCAATCCTGATCCAGCTAGTCATTTGCTGCCCTCTTCCAGGGACGCCCTAAGCCGAGGTTCGGACCCCACAGGGGGTGCCCTTAGCGTTGTCGCTTAGTTTTAGTTAGTATATAAGTTTAAGTCCTGGCTGGAGGCTTTAATTTATTAGGGAATCCACAGGCAAGTCCGCTTAAGCAGACGACAACCTCATAGGTTGACCTGCGAGATGCCAAACAAACAAACAAAAAAGGTATTTGACCAAATATTTCAGCCGTTACGTTTACTGGGAAACAAATGCCGGCCGAATGACAGCTTCGAAAGTTTTTTCTTTTCAGTTTTTTTTCAAGAGGCATTTATAGGAAGGTTCAGTACGCGAGGCCTAAGCTGAGCTTTGAATTCATGTGAGTGCACATAGCGACGCGTCCTTTGCTTGGCAATCGGCCAATCGGGCAATCGGCCTGAGGCGCTGTGCGAGAAGGCCTCGCGGACTTCAGAATCGCGGGAATTTCAAAAGAGATAACCGTGGCCCTGGCACAGGCAACTGAAGGAACACGGGTAGGTTTTAGTCAATAAAAGTCTGACAAGCCCTCCTGCTCCACCCAGAGTGGGCAAATGAATTCTTCATTTGCTGATTTACAATGCAAAAAAAAAATATTTAAAAAAAAATGATTGTTGATGTAGGAAAACAGTGTAGTGGTGGTCTTATGTACCTAATAAAGGAAAAAATACGAAAGTTGTAAATTAGTCTGAGAAAATGGCTCCATACTTATATAGGAAAAAATAATAACTGTGCGCAAAATGTACCATGAATTCAACATAATATTGGAGAAATTTGCAGAAATTTTGACCGCTTAGGTATTGCAGTTTTCTATGAAATAGCTGTTTTTTTCAATATCCGAAGAAACATTTCTACGCTATTCTAGAATCATAATTATGCCGAAATCATGGTTAGAGTTTGCTCACAGGTTTTATTTTCCTGTATAATAATTGAGCCATTTTCTCAGACTTATTTACAACTGTATAAACAATCCAAATAGTGTATACATGCACAGGACTATCATTTAGATCAGTTGAACTCGTTCTATGAATAACTTCCACTTTTCCAGCGACCTTGTAAAACTTAAATTCAAAGCATTTATTACAACAAAACCAATTACTGACACTTTAGAATTGTCAAGTCAGTCCGCCCTTAATTCCCTATCCCGTGGAAATATCAAAATGTCCGGCCTTATTCCTTGTCTACATTATTAAGGGGACCGATTGTAAATTTTTTTTCTAGGTCAAGAGTTTGGGCTGGGCGTTTATGAGGAGTCAGTCAGTGAGTGAGTGAGGACTTTTCTTTTTACCACTTCGTCAACATGATAACATCAAATTATCCTATGAAGAGCAGTGGTGGCCCAGTGTCAACGGCGACGTCTTTCGAGTTGTAGGTCGTACCGTGTTTGAACACGGATCAGAACAAAACGCCGAAGGAAAACATCGTGAGGAAACCGGCATGTTCTAGAACGTAAATTTTGTAGACATGTGACATTTACCAACCCGTTCTAGGCCCGCTTGTTGGATTACGGTCCACTCCCTCTCACCGAGATGAGGCTGGTGTGCCAGCAGTGGGAACGTTATAGGCATATACGACTACGACACTCAACAATACTATAATTACCCGTTAGTGAAAGAATTTTCGGAATCGGATCACTAGTTTAGAAGATAAACCCTCACATTCAATACAAACTAAAAGTAAAAACCACTTAGTACAAATATTAGTGTAGATTGATTAGTAGCAACACTCAACAAGTATTGCGAAAATAAAAATAAATGTTCTAAAGGTAAATATTTTTTATTAAATCTTTTCAAATTACTCTCCACTAGCCTCTATTAGATACAAAGTTTCATGCGACTGAACCAGTTTTCGAAACACTTTTTCCAGTCAGCCGTAGACACCTCGTTTACAGCCTGCTCGAACGCTGATAGCGCATCTTCCAGCGATGAAAATTGTATACCTTTGAGCAGATATTAATTTTCGGGAATAAAAAGAAGTCACACGGTGCTAGGTCGGAGCTGTGTTTGGTCGCTTGTTGCTCACAACAGAGAAAACTTCTGCCAATCATTTGGTAGTATACAATTCAGCGTTGATGCTTCTTTGGTTCCGTAAAGGAATTGACACCAAGTAGCCAGGTAAATTGAAAAGCTCGCTTCACTTTGTAGGCGTTAATTCGTTTTGAAACACCCAAACCGTCGACTGGCGCTTCGTTTCTGGATCGTATTGATAAATCCAAGACTCATCACCTGTAATGATGTCGTTAACACGCCGAGACGAGTCTGCTTCAAATTTGTTAATCATATCACTGCCCCATTCCACTCGGGGCTGCTTCTGAGCATCGGCGAGGTTGTGCGGCACCCAGCCCGGCACCCTCACCTATTGTCTTGGATTAAAATTTTCACTGCTAGCACTGTTCCTTCCGTAACAGCCGTCAAACGGCGACCATTTCATTCTTCATACCCTAAAGTTAGTCGACCGCGCTGGGATTTGTTATGTCAACGATACAGGGTTGCCTTAGAAGGGCCTTCATCCATAATTAATTGCCTTAGAAGTCTATCGTATGATTCGTCCGGTTTCAGAAGACACTTGAAATCTTAAAAACATATCGCGAAAATGTAACGGTGCAGATTTTTTATTTTTATGGACACGATAATTTTTATTAGCTCGCAAAAAATGTGGAGGAAAATTTTGAAATTGGAACGTAACTATTTTTACTTACAAATAATCATATTTTTAAAATAGACTATAACTGGCCAGTCTCACATTCAAACTTTTTTTTGCAATACTTCTGAGTGGCCTGGTATTTTTATCAAGTCCTAGTGAAAACTTTGGTTTTGAAGTCCATTTTTAATGCATTAAGTTATAAATAAATCATTAAGGAAATTAAGTAACTAGGGAGCCTAAGTTGGCAAGTTACTTGATAGTGTTTACTTGAATATGTTTCTTGTTACTACTAACTTATGATTTCTCAGTAAGTTGAGGAGTTACATCTAGCTCCAATTTGTAAACTGCTATAAATACATACTATTTTAGATGGAAACGGAAACTATTATGAGCATATGTAATTGTTTGTTTGTGTTTTCCTACTCCCATGGGAAGAAGGCGTGATTTTATGTATGTGTGTGGCGGCATCTATATCGCCACATGCGAACTACGAGTAACACTGACGTTACACAAAATTCTGCATCGGTCAAGCAGACTATATTATCCGTTCGAGCTTAACTTGCCGGTGACGATGTGACGTAGGGATGGGGTTTGATAGGGGATGTGACACGTGGTAGAGAAACTGACAAATACCGATAAAACTGTACCTTAAGCTACGTCATCGCAAGCGCGTAAATTACTTATTCCTCATCCTAATATTCGGTTTTCTCGATATTTGTTGGTATTTATCACGTTTCCCCTTGAGTGACGACAAATCGTCAGCGGCAATCTTAGAGCTAAAGCATATATCCAACGTCCCGACATGAATCATCGGGCAGTAGCCTAACAAACACAATACTGGTATGGTCGAAGGATCCCCCTTTTCTATAGATGATGAGTGAACTTTACAAACTGATCCTCATGCCTATATAAACGTAGCCGACTCCTACGCGGACGAAAGCCGCAGGCAAAATCTAGTTAACCTATTAAAATGAGTATTTACATTAGCTAACTTAAATAAGTTTATGAATTGAATCAACATGTTTCAGAATTAGAACTCTTGGAAGGGTAGTTTTAGGTCCAACCCTATATATGTTTAGTTTACTTCGAGTTAAACAAGCAGATCACGTTCCTTACAAGTCCTTAAAACACAAACTATTGGCTGAGTGTTCTTTGAATTGTTTGGCTGAGTGTTCTTTGAATTGTTTAGCTTTATTGCTTTATCGTGGTCATAGCTCTGTTTTATGGATCCATCTAGATGTGATACAAACGGCCAACGATTTTCAAGGCAAACAATTACGATCAAACAAAAAATTTCATGTAGAAGCCAGGAATAGTGCTGCAAGTACAACTAAGTCAAGTGGGGTTACTCCGAGGAAATACATTGCGACTGTGAAGCCACATGGCAAACGACGCCTCACTTCTTGTCGTGCTCTCTGTGCATTTACACCTGCACTATGGAAGACTTTTGCGAGGCCAACGCTAACGCTGTCGATGGCTGATTTCTGGTTGAAGCTTATTTAAAATGCTATTTTATTTTTATTAATAAAAAAAACAGTTTACATGCGTTATCGTACAAACATACCACACAAACCATCGCGGGTTTAAAGACGTATAGCGAGACACGGCAACTCGGTGCCACTACTTAGGTATTAATTTATTATACATTAGTTATGTACATTTTTCCTAGACCGCACTGCAATCCAGAAAGTATATTTTTAAAACCTTCGAGCAGTTCTTCGCATTTTTTACACATTTCCATGTGTAAATCATTAATATTCGATGGTAGAATGCATTCCCACATCCGCAATCCTTAAGCGTTATTAGATTTAGGTTCGACAAATGTGGGTAAGTAGATCAAAACACGCAACGACTTTGGTTTGAAGTATTTGCACATGTTACTTAAATTATGGTAATTCTCACTTATAACATGTTAACGTACCTTGTCAAAGACATTTACAATTTGGCAGTGCTTAAATAAGCCCGTATTATCTTGGAATTCACGTTTTATTCTAGTGGGTACAATCACGTTTTATTTTCAAAATGTGTAACGTAGCTACTTAGGTCGTAATCAATTACGGAGCCGGACAGTGCCAAAAACAATGTTCCAAGTGTTCTATAGGGTAGTTTATACTTAAGTATCCATAACTTTAGTAATATTGCCCTAAGCTTGTTACATACATGATCAATGTGCGGCCGCCATTGGAAATTACTATCTATTTTCACACCAAGATACATATGTTGGGTCACTAACTCTAATTTCTGGCAATTACAGGCTGTGACCGGTCGGTAAAGACCCAGATACTCATGGGAAACGATAAAAGGTACACAAGACGCCGTCAGGTAAGGCGAATATGCAATAGTTTGGTTTTTTCACATTCATTACAAGGCCAACGTCGTGAGCCCACTTACAGAACGACGTATAAGAGTTCGAAGTTACTCTGCATCACTCTCTGTACCTCCCGTATGTATGTCTTTGTGCGCAGCAACCAAACATGTATCGTCAGCAAAGAACATGGCCAAAATTGATGGGCTTGTACCCCAGAATGTACAGATATAAAATCTTTGTCATTTAACACCTATTAGATTTTACCACAACGTCAGAATATGGAGTTAATAATACCTCTCGTATATATTTTAGTAGGAAGTACTTATTGAAACTAGAACTTACCTCAAAGTTAACCACTCCTATAAAAGAACACATCACATAAGGGGGTAATGATGATATTACATGCCGCCTGATGCCACAGACAACACACGCTTGTAAAAGATCCTTTTTCCTTGTATGTAATATACAGTTTACAATCATTATTAGTGGAGCATACGTGTGGCGCTACGACACTATAAAATATACACCTAAATGCTAAAACAATTAAACATATACACAATACTAACGAGAAATCCGGCGCAAACGTCGAAGAAATATGGTATTGACAATTGACATTTGTCAGCGGTGTTGCCAGTAATAACGTGATATTATCCTATCCGTAACTGCACTAATATGTATAAATTCAATCCTATAAGGTTAAATTTATAAATGGTAAAATTATGTTTTATTACATTAAGAAGCCTTATATTAACACGGAAGCACACGTGTGAGCACTATGTACCTACTATAAAGCTACCCTATACGGGGCGCTTCTGTCATTGACTTGAATGTACCCACTCAAATGTCTCGCTGGTGATGGCGCGTGTTTTGGATCATTAAGTTCCCTTCAAAATGGTTGAGCTCAATGGTGATGATCCATTCGTCATGTTCGTGAACGGGCGCCGTCAGTGGGGACTGGTCATCTCTTGGCTGCCACGGCTTTTTGTTTTGTATGTTTTTCATTACGGACTACATCGTTCTCACATGTATAATTTCAACAAGACTAATGTATCAAATTTTCTGTAACAATATTATTTAAAAGAGTGTCCATTTGAGTTTCTTGCCCGTTCCGATAGGAACGGGCACGAAACTCCATGGACAAATCAGTCAATCAACACTCAATCAGACAAATCAATCAATCAATCATCATCATCACTAATCAAATCAATCATCATCCAAGACAAATCATCAAATCACTCCATAATCAACCTTCACATTCACAACATAGGTACCTACTTCGCTTTGGAATGGGCAACTAGCTTCATATTTCTGACTGACCGACCCCTTGACAATTCAAAAGTGCCTGTAATTGGCTTATTTGAAATAAACGCTTTGAGTTTGATTATTGTTACGAGAACGGTACGTTTGAGTATATTTTAGGACCGCTAAGCGTTTATTATATATTTTAAATGTCTTTATTTAATATTTGTGTCCTGTTCTGCATTCTGTTGCATTCTGTATTCTGTTTATTTCTGTAAGTAGGTTTTTTAAAAACACTTTTACACGTCAAACATATTTTAAAAACTAGATGAGATCGGCGTTTCCTATCTGACTACTCTGAGAAGAAAGGCCGAAACAAACTCAGAGGTCCCAGTCTCTTTTAAAGTCCAGACATAATCTTTGTCAGGTCATGTGAAAACCATGTAGATTGATGTCTGAAATGGTCTTTTGAGGAAAGAACCACACAGAATGAGTGGACCTGTCCAGTCAGTACACGCATTTGTCAATCATGGTGCAGCTCAACTCAGAACTAAGGAGCTCAACGATTCGACGAACAATACAAAAGAATGGACATTTGGGTAGGCCGCATAAAGTACTCAAACAGCCAGAACATGATTAAAAACAACTGAAAGAAAAAAAAAATACAATGACCCACATCGTCCTCACATTCACAAAATTAAAATAATATTATACTTTATACAGTAAATATATACATATCATTTTGTATGTAAAAAGGAACAAAATATTTAAAAATATTTAAAAAAAATGCAAAATAATATGAAACATCAAGATTGTCTGTGTAAATTTATTGGAGCAGCTCAATCCCAAGCCTTCCTGTCCTCAATATAGTCTTTGACAGTATAATAGGCTTTCTGGCGTAATTTCCGCTTAATAAAAGATTTGAATTTATTAAGGCTTAGTCCTTGAATGTGGCTAGGAAGTTTATTATAAAAACTTGATTTTCTTGAGCCTGGTAGTGGTGGTACAACATATTTGTGTTTGTTCCTAGTATTTATATTATGGATATCACTGTATTTTTTAAACAGATTACAAAAGATTTTCATAAATATACTGAGAAGGCACAGTCATTATATTAATCTCTTTAAATTTGTCTCTGAGGGAGTGTCTGGGACTTAGTTTATAAATTGAACGAATTGCCCTTTTTTGTAAAACAAAAATTGTCAGAATATCGGCGGCGTTTCCCCACAAAAGAATACCGTACGACATCACACTATGAAAATAACTAAAGTATACTAAACGCGCTGTCTCTAAATCAGTTAACTTACGAATTTTTCTAACGGCGTATGCTGCAGAGCTTAGTTTTTTTGACAATTTATCTATATCTGATCTTTGATAATATTATATGGCAACATTAAAAGGCATTTATAAAGCAAATCAAACATAAAAACTCTTAATTACGATTATTTCTCCACTTCTGCTATGAGACATACAACGTTATTCAAAATTCTTCATTTAGATTATCTGCGTAAATGTATGTTTGTACTCTGTGGGGCACATTTTATTCCATCTCCTTTGTACATGGAGCCTTCCGTGAAAATGTTACACAAATGTCGTTCACGTACAGTAAGTATTCGGTCGGCCCAAGAATCGAACCTCCTGCTGTGCCTTTATCGGTTGGATTCATGTTACTTAGTGAACCTTTCAAGCTACCGACTAAAGCGAATGAATTCCAAGAATGGACCCCGTATACCATTCTGCTGTAATTTATTAAATAGATGTCGAAGCTGATGTTAACGAGCAGCTCTTGAGGTGGTCGTTGTGCGGTTGATGAATATTAAAGATGCTTCTGTGATACAATTAGAATAACTTTTATTGCGTTTCTGCATAGGTAATTAATTGTTGTTTGCTATTTTATGATATTATACGAGTACAAGTGATCTCGCGTCGGAGTTCGTAGCGGTGTGTGTGGCCGGCGCGGGCTCGTACTGCGCGCTGCGTGCGCCCCTCTCCCGCGCGCCCCTCTCAGGCCCCGCGGACTGGTTCGCGGCGTGAACATCTTCCCCCCCTTGAAAGCTCCTGCTTTCAAGCTCTTCCGTCGTGGGTAGGAAACAGGTTCTGTTCAGAGCACGTCTGACGGTGCCTCTCGCTGTGTAGAAGTCAGCTACTCTGCAGACTCCATCCTTCCCAGGAAAAAGTTGCTGGACTCGCCCGAGTCTCCACTTCAGGGGTGGCACGTTCTCTTCCTTTAAGATAACTAAATCTCCCACCTTCAAAGCTCTGTCTCTCAAGCGCCATTTTGTCCGCTGCTGCAGTTCAGCTAGGTACTCCTGGTGCCAGCGCTGCCAAAAATGCTGCCTCAGCTGTTCAATCATCTTGAACCGGTCTGGAGCCTTTAACGTGACAGGTGGAGACGGCAGTGATGTTAAGGGCCGCCCCACAAGGAAGTGGCCGGGAGTTAACGGGGAACAGTCGGTAGGATCGGATGATAGAGGAGAAAGGGGACGGGAATTGAGGATGGCTTCAATTTGTGTAAATAATGTGTCCAATTCCTCGTACGTGAGGCCAGCGTTGCCCATTATCCGCTTTAGGTGAAATTTGGCAGACTTAACGCCCGCCTCCCAAATTCCACCAATAGTCGGGGAATATGGAGGATTGAAAAGGAATTTGATGCCTTCAGCATTGGTGTAGTCATAGATAGAATTTACGCTGGCCAATAGCAACCTACCTAACTCATTATTTGCCCCAACGAAATTTGTGCCATTGTCGCAATATATCGTATGAGGTTTACCTCTCCTAGCAATAAAACGACGTAAGCTAAGTATAAATGCGTTAGTGCTAAGGTCACTAACTATTTCTAAATGAATACTTTTAGTAGAAAAACAAACTATAACGTTAAGATAACATTTTGTTATTCGGTTACCCCTTCCTTTCTTACTAGAAATAAGGAAAGGTCCAGCAAAATCAACGCCACATACTTGAAACGGATGACAAGGTGTGACCCTATCTACGGGTAAATTGCCCATCAGCGGCTCCATAGTTTTTCCTCTTAGTCGTGTGCAAACAACGCACCTTCTCACAATGCTGCGAGCCAAAGTTCTGCCTCCTACAGGCCAGAATTGTTCACGAAAGGAACTATGAAGCAGTTGAGGGCCAGCATGCAGCAGACGTAGGTGTTCGCCTTCCATCAAGAGCCGAGTGAAATAGTGCTTACCATCCAGGAGGATGGGGTGCTTTTTATCAAATTTACAAGCAGCATGCTGTAGACGACCACCTACTCTGAGTACTCCATTGCCGTCGAGAAAAGGTGACAACTGTAACAGGTAAGATTTAGGCTTAAGATTTTTATTTTGTTTAAGTAAAGATATTTCTGAAAGGTAAGTTTGACCTTGAGCAAGCTTTATCAGGTAAGTAAATGAATTTTCTATTTCCTCCAGTCTTAAGTGACCTATTATTTTATTTTTATAATTTTTACAATTATTCACGAAACGTAAGACATAAGCTATAATTCTTTTTAATCTATTTATTTTAGAATAATTATTAAACTTAATTAATGGTGACTGTGCAATATTAGTCATAGTTATACAACCGCTGGTAGGCGTTTTAATTTCAGGTAAATTCGAAGAATCTATGGAATTTATATTAAGAGGCCAGTTTGTTTCTATTTGCAACAGGAAATCTGGGCCATTCCACCATACAGTTGAGGCCTGAAGTTGACCTGGATCGACTCCTCGAGAAGCGAGATCAGCGGGATTTAAAGTAGTAGGTACATGTCTCCAGGATTCCCTAGTTGTCAACTCATGAATCTCGTTGACTCTATTGCAAACAAATGCCTTGAGCAATTTTGGCTGTGTTCGAATCCAGCCCAGAACGACGGTCGAGTCGGCCCAAAAGATCTTACGATTGATAGTACAGCTAAGAGAATGACACACCTTAGCGACTAGTCGCGCGCCCAGCAACGCTCCGCACAACTCAAGACGCGGGATCGTGGTTGGTTTCAGCGGGGCGACGCGAGTCTTTGCACATAACAAGATAACTTGTACATTATTATGACGATCTACAGATCGTAAATAAACACAAGCCCCGTAAGCCTCTTGGGATGCATCTACGAAACAATGAAGTTCTATTAACACTGGATTAGTACATAAAACATGTCTAGGTACCCTAATGTTAGCTAGTATATGGGCATTGGAAACAAACCTTTCCCAAGTTTTCTTAATATTCTGTGGAACTAACTCATCCCAACTTAGTTTTAAAACCCAAAGCTTTTGTAATAAGATTTTAAGTTTAATAGTACACGCACTTAGCATGCCTAAAGGATCAAAGATTTTACATGTATTAGACAAAATAGAACGTTTCGTGACATCATTAACAGTTTTGTCTAAATTAACTGAGAACTGTAAATGGTCATGCTCAGGAAACCACAACAATCCTAATACACTTGATTGTTTATTTAAGTCCAATGACTGTGACAAGGTACAGTCAGCTTCAAATATTTGTGGACAGTTTGTACGGAATTTATGAATGGGAAAGCAAGCAGATGCTAGTACCTTTTTAACTGAATGATAGATATGGGAAAGTTCCCTTTCCGTATCAGCACCGCTCAAAAAATCATCATAATAAAAATCATGTTGTATAATTTCAGATATGATTTTATCATCGCATTCTTTTGCTAACTGTAGCAAGCATCGCGTACTCAAGAATGGGGCAGACGCTGTCCCATATGTAACAGTATTTAACTGTAATATTTCTAGTGGCTTGTCTACATTATCACGCCAAACTATTAATTGCAGGTGACGCTGCGAAGGATCTATTCTAATCTGTCGGTACATTTTTGTTATGTCTCCAGACAAAACATATTTGTGTTGACGGAATCTGAATAAAATATTTATTAATTCATCCTGAATTACAGGACCTATGAACTGGATGTCGTTCAGAGATTTTCCGGACCTAGATTTTGCACTACAATCAAAAACTACTCTGACCTTGGTCGTTTCGCTATTTTCGCGAAAAATAGCATGATGTGGCATAAAATACCCAAATAATGGTTTATCGACCTTACTTAAGTGTCCTAATGTATCGTATTCGTCAATAAACTCACAATATTGCCTTTTAAGTGTAGGATTTTTAATAAACTTCCGTTCGAGACTCTGAAAGCGTTTTAAGGCCATGTTATAGGAATCACCCAGTGATGTTTCTGGTGATTCACAAAATGGCATTTTAACATTAAATCTCCCATCCTCTAAACGTGTAGTATTTTCTATAAAATGCTTTTCGCAAATGTGATCATTTTCAGAGTAAGAAGCACTTGAAGAAGGAAGTTCTTCAAGTTCCCAGAACTTGGTAAGGTTTTTATTTATTTCCTTAGTAAAATTACAATGTAACTTGTTCTTTTGTTCATTATGATCTAAACTACCTATTGGCCCAGCTACTAACCAACCTAGTTTAGAACTTTGGAGTATAGGTTTATTTTCACCTAATCTTATTTTCTTTGCAGCAATGATATCAAAGAAAATATCAGCACCAAGCAGCAGATCAACTTGAGAAGAACAATGAAATTCGGGATCAGCAAGCTGAATATTCCCAGGTATGTTTAATGCTAAAGGATTTATATTACTATTAGGTAAGTTACCTATAATTTCAGGTATAACTAAACACTTAATATTCGTGCTGTAAGAACTTATTAATGAATTTAAGGTAAGCTCACAACAATCTGTTATATTAAATTGCATGTTATTAACCCCACTAATACACACAGGTCGTGTATTAATAGAATTTAATCCTAATTTATTTTTGATGTCTTCAGATATGAAGCAGGCTTGACTACCGGCATCCAGGAGAGCCCGGGCAAGGTAAGTCTTATCATTTTTCCTATTACTTAGTTTTACTAAAGCAGTACAGAGAAGAACTTGTTTACTCATAAAGACAGAGCAAGAGGATACAGCACTAGCGATCGATGAGTCACTAGAGGTATTGTTATTCTCAGACTGTGTAACTAAGGCATTATTTGTTTCTGAGTTTTTATGTAATAGTGTATTATGTTTTTGTTTACAGATTTGACAGGTGCCGAGGCGACAGTTCTCAGCATTATGACCCCTACGTAAACAATTTAAACAAAGGTGTAACTTTAAGGCTTCACTCAATCTACTATCCAAACTCATTTCTTGGAATTTAATGCATTCTGTTATCCGATGAACTTCATGACATACCGGACAAACAGGATCTTTAAAAGGTTTGCGGCCAGCTGAAGTAGCGAAGGCCTTTGTTGTTTTTTGGTTATTGGATTTATTATTAGAATCAGGTTTATCGTTTTTAGTAACTTGCATCGTTTCAAGTATGTCTGCTCGGTCACGTAAATATTGAATAAATTCCGATAAAGAAGGTAAATCCGTTAACTTGTTTCTATATTCTTCCCACTTTCTTAAAGTAGTGGAATCTAATTTAATGGTAACCAAATAAATGATTAAAATATCCCAATAATTTGTTGGCAAGCCTAATAAATTAAGGGCTCTTAAGTTTTTACTAACGTGATCAATAATAAAGCGAAGTGCTTTATGAGATTCCCGTGTTAAGCTGTCTATATTAAATAACGCTTTTAAATGGTTATTAATCAGGATCTTTTTGTTATCGTAACGCTCACATAGTAGTTCCCAAGCGATCTTGTAATTCTGAGAGGTAAACTCTATTGACTTGATTACGACAACAGCAGTCCCCTCTAAAGAGGATCGTAAATAATGAAACTTATTGATATCGGTTAAGGACTCATTCGAATGAATAATAGAATCAAAGGTGTCTCTAAACTCCAACCATTTGAGGTAGTTGCCATCAAATGATGGAAGTTTTATTGTTGGTAATTTAATGTTATTTAAATTATTACAACTGTCATGATTCGAACAAATTGTTTTTGCACCTACGCTTCTAAAATCATCACCACTAGAATGAGAATCAATAATTTCTTGGGCTGCTGAGATAAGAGAATAAAATTGAGATTCTACGGTATCTCTTTCATCAATTTGTTCTTCTATCTTTGTTGACAGCATTTCAATTTGCGTTTGAATTGTATCAAACTCTGTTAAAAGAGCTTGTAATCTACCTAAACGTAATCCTAATTCTTTAATTTGTTGTTTAGTAATATCACAAGAACTAATTTGATTTAAAATAGCAATATGATCCTTAAATTTAGTTAAACGCATTTTAAATGTACCTCTCTGCTTTATTAACTCTTTCATATCTACGCGTTTATCTTCTCTCCTCTCAGAGCCCTGCTGTGGTTTAGGATCAGACATTTTAAAGACAAAATAAAGATGTTAGGACAAATAAAGAAGTTAGGCAAATTAACTTGTGCACTCAAACCCGTTAAAAGAGATGTAATGGTCCGTTTAACACGCAGACTTAAAAATGACACATGCTACACCAAGTCTGAGTAGTCACCGGGTACGCCAACCACGCTGAGCTCGGCAGCACACAGCACAGCTCCTGCCCAAACGCACGCTCCACGCGGCAACCGTTCAAGAAAATGGCGGCGTCGTGCACTTTGTGTTATCCAAAATTCTTCTTGGAGGTTCGGTCTTACGGTCGCCAGATTTCGAAGCTGATGTTAACGAGCAGCTCTTGAGGTGGTCGTTGTGCGGTTGATGAATATTAAAGATGCTTCTGTGATACAATTAGAATAACTTTTATTGCGTTTCTGCATAGGTAATTAATTGTTGTTTGCTATTTTATGATATTATACGAGTACAAGTGATCTCGCGTCGGAGTTCGTAGCGGTGTGTGTGGCCGGCGCGGGCTCGTACTGCGCGCTGCGTGCGCCCCTCTCCCGCGCGCCCCTCTCAGGCCCCGCGGACTGGTTCGCGGCGTGAACAGACACTATTTAATAAATTGTATTCTAAACCATCAAACGCTTTGCTAAAGTCATTGAGGACAACAAGTACGAGTCCACGATTGTTCAGATACCCCTTGACCTCATCACTAAACTTAGATAATAGTTGTGAGGAATTTTATTCTTTTGAAAGCCGTACTGTTTCTAAACAAATTGTTAATTTCAAGTCTGAGATACATATCAATAATCTTATCAATAAATGATAAATTTGTTATACGCCTGTAGTTGTTAACATCTGTGTACGAGCCATTTTATGGATAGGTCTTACTATTCCAACCTTGAGTTGATCAGTGTACAAGGATATGGCAATGCATGTGTTATGATGCGTCATAACGGGGTTAATTTTAAGTCTTTGACTCGGATACCGTTGAAACCTGGGTAATTCTTATTCAAGTGTTTTATTATAAAGGATACAATATCCTCGTTGGCCTTCTGTTATCACAAAGATAAGTTAATATCTAAAATACGTGTTTACACTGAAATTTGCTTGCATTGTTAACATTATATCTGAATTCAGAAGCAAACTTATTACATGATACAATGTTTGGCGATAGTTTAAAATTTGTCATCTATACACTTACTTACTTGTGAATATCAATAAAGTTTTCCCACGTAAGTTGTTAATGGTTTCCCAAACCTTTTTGTATTATAAAAAAATAAAATAACCCTCCTTAAAAAAAAAAAAAAAAATTACAATAATGATAAATGATAAATGATTTTTATTTCTGTAAGTGGGTTTGTACAAACACTTTTACACGTCAAACATTTTTTTTTTTAACTAGATGAGGTCGGCGTTTCCTATCTGACTACTCTGAGAAGAAAAGCCGAAACAAACTCAGAGGTCACAGTCTCTTTTAAAGTCCAGACATAATCTTGGTCAGATCATGTTAAGACCATGTGGATTGATGTCTGAAATGGTCTTTTGAGGAAAGAACCACACAGATTGAGTGGACCTGTCCAGTCAGTGCACGCATTTGTCAGTAATCGTACAACTCAACTCAAAACATAAGGAGCTCAACGATTCGACGAACAATACCAAAGAAAGGACATTGGATAGGCCGCATAATTACTCAAACCGCCAGACCAAGTTACGATTAAAATTCACTGAGATAATAAAATATAAAAAAACAAAAGTAAAAAATAAAATGACCCACATAGTCTTAACATTCACAATAATAACAATAAAATAATACCTAGGTAAGTATTCATTAATAATATGCATAATTGTTTTATTTATGTATTTATTGTATAATAGCCTTTTTGCCAGATTGCTTGGATCTTAAAGCCAGATGTATAATAGTTGATTTCTTTTTACACACATTTAATCTACTCTGCTACTTTTCCATTTACACATTTGGCTTTTCCCAAGTTTAACTTTTACATCGTACTTACAGTTTTCATATACATAGGAAAAATTATCTAATTTAAAACATAAAATATCTTTAGGGTTGTCGTAGTCCATGGCCAAACTCCAGTTAATATTACTCAATTCACTTTGCAATTTACTGTTATATTTAGGTTGCTTATGGTTTAATATTGACTGGCTTTGTTTACAGATGTATTGTCTAGTAGCGCGCAACCGGTTATGAACTATACATGTAACGTAACATAACATAATTAGCCAATAATGTTCCTACAGCTGGGACACAGGCCTTCTCTCTGTGGGAGGGATAATAACTACTAATAACTTTGTACAAATATTATATTAATAATATAATCCTATCTTAATATTACAAATGCGAAAGTAAGCTTGTTTGTCTGTTTGGATGATGGACGGATTTGGATGAAATTAGGCACATGGGAGCAGTGGTGGCCCGGTGGTAACGGCCCTGATTTACGAGTTGTAGGTCGTGAGTTCGAACCCAGGCAGGCGCTTTACTTTGATAAAATATCACCACTGCTCTCGAAACGGTAAAGGAAAACATCGTGAGAGAACCGGCATGTCCTAGAACCAAAAATTCGAAGACATGTGACATCTACCGACTAGAACCGACTAGAAGCAATTGAGCCGAATGTGAGTGTGGGCCTCTGCGGACCCCCTACTCCGACTCCACCGCTGCCGTCGGAAACACAACTAGAGATTGTAAACACAACAGCGCCGCCGGTGAATCTTGCGCAGCTAAATGATGACAACAACAATTCGGACTGGGTTGAAGTCAAACGGCAAAGATCACGCCGTGCACCTAATAATGTGACTCGTGGAACGGCTGCCCCGGGTACGGCTTTAAGTGCATTAGCCGCGGCGGAGAGGAAATCGTATTTGCATTTGTATTACGTCCAAACTGGTACTACAGCTGATCAAGTGATTACTCACCTACGAAATATTTGTGTTGATGATAACTGTTCAGTGGAAGCATTAAAGTCGCGAGGTGATTATGCGTCATTTAAGTTAACTGTGCCAACAAAACATGTTGAAAATTATATGAAACCCGAACACTGGGCAGAAGATGTCCATATTAAACCATGGAGAAGTGGATTTCGAAAATCACAGTAGCATGAAGGTCAATAAACAGCAAAAAACATACAACTTTTTTTACCAGAATGTTCGTGGTCTGCGTTCTAAGCTGGACATTTGTAAAAAGGCCATATTAGTTGAATCAGCTGATTTATTTGCATTAACGGAGACTTTTCTGACTAGTAGTGTATGTGATGCTGAACTGTTTCCTCCGGGATATACAGTATTGCGTCAGGACCGTGCTGGCGATGCAGGTTGGGGTGGTGTACTGCTCGCGGTATGTAATCAATATAAAGTGCAACAAATAGTTGATATTGACGGCTACTCGAGAGACATTGAGGTGGTGATTGGTATTATAACACTAAAGTTTAACAAAATTATATGTTGTGTCGTGTACATACCTCCTAGTTCGATTGATAGCAAGAACATTGATACCTTTTGTGTGTTAGAGAATGTTGTTGCAAAATTCGATACTTTGGATGTGTTAATATTGGGCGATTTTAATCTAAATTCTTGTAGCGAAAATGTTATTATGCATTATAATTATTTGTTATCTTTTTGTAAATTAAAGCAATACAATTCCGTTTGCAATAAATTCGGTAAGATGTAAGATTTGGTGCTGAGCAGTTTGGACGTTGGGACGATTGATGTAAGTGGTGATGCGGAGCCAGTGGTCCCGGCTGATGCCTACCACCCGCCATTATCAGTGAGTGTGCGAAGTAGGTGTGCGGTGCCGCCGCGGGGCCGCATTACGCGCGTGCCTCGCTATCCGGTATGTAACGACGACACTACGCCGACAGAATGGAATTTCCGTAAAGTTGATTTCCAATCTTTATACGGTGAGTTGTTTTCAACAAAATGGGACGATATTTTTTCGCAAACAGACGTCAACAAAGCTGTCACATTACTCTATAGCAAGTTACATGAAGTTTTTGATAAACATGTGCCAAAAAAAAACAAACAGCAAATTTCGAAGTATCAGTATCCGGCGTGGTTTACACCCGTCATTATTAAAACCTTAAAAGACAAGTATTTTCATTTAAAAAAATTCAAGCAGTTTAAATTAGAGTTCAATCAGGAATTATACAAATTTTACAGGCAGCGAGCTAAAGAGCTAATCAATCAGACATATAAGGAATATATTCAGCGAACAGAGGCGGATATAAAGAGGGATCCTTAAAGTTTTTGGAATTTTGTAAAAGGTCAGCAGGCTTCTAGACAAACGTGCACCGAGTTTGAATATGATGGACGGATCGTGGTGGGGGAAGACGCAGCAAATGCGTTTGCTGAATACTTTAGTTCAGTGTTTCTGCCGTATGACCCTGTTCTATCTGCAGCCAATTCTGAGCTGGAGGCAACAGACCCACTATGCTCCTCGCGGATCGCCATAGATGTAGTTGACTCAGCCGACATAACAGTAGCAATTCGCCGCCTAAAAGCCCATTCCTCTTCAGGGCCTGATGGAATTCCACCCTTTATACTGAAAGACTGCTTAGAAATATTCAGAGAACCACTTCTATATGTCTATAACTTAGCCATACAAACAGCTTCGTATCCGGCAGAGTGGAAAATTTCACGGGTTACCCCTGTACCCAAGGGTGGTGCTAGGTCAAAAGTGGACAACTACAGGCCTATTGGGGTTCTGTCAGCCTTCGGCAAGGTCTTTGACTCTATACTTAATCGGTACATCACCAGGCAGGTCAAGACCCAACTAGCCGAGTGTCAGCATGGTTTTAGAGCCGGTAAGTCCACTGTGACAAACCACATTAATTTTGTAGACTATGCTGTCACTGAAATGGATAAAAATAAGCAAGTTGACGTGGCTTATTTTGACTTTAAGAAGGCGTTCGATCGTGTCCAAAATGATGTCCTACTCAAAAAATTATCTGCAATAGGATTTACTCCAAAGTTGCTTCAACTTTTTTCGAGCTATTTCACAGACCGACTTCAGTATGTTCAAATTTCTGGACATAAATCTGCCCCTTATATAACTTGCTCTGGTGTAAGCCAGGGTAGCACCCTGGGGCCTACGCAGTTTATTGTAATGGTGAATGACCTGCCAGAGGTCGTCAGGACGGCAAGATGTCTTATGTTTGCGGATGACCTGAAGTTATTCTTGGGTATTGATAATGTGCATGACTGTGAGGCACTGCAGAGGGACATCGATATGGTGGTAAAATGGAGTGAAGCCAATCACTTAGAATTTAACACTTCTAAGTGCAAGACTATTTCTTTTACCCGCTCGCGAGCGCCAATTCAGCATAACTACCATATATCAAGTGTCCCTCTGGAGCGCGTCAACGAAATAAAAGATCTTGGACTTTCCTTAGACGTGAATATGACCTTTAATCAGCACATTAATAATATCTGTGGAAAAGCCTTCCAATCACTTGTGTTTGTTATGAGACAGGCAAGTAGGTTTAAGGATAGGAATGTTATACTCACTCTTTATTATTCGTTTGTACGTAGTAAACTTGAGTACAATGCACTGGTATGGGATCCACATGAACAAAAATACAAGCTTATGATAGAACGGGTCCAACGAAAATTTGCTCGCTACCTATATTAAAAAATATATAGGTATTATCCCTATTTATATCCGTCTCTGTTTGTTGCCGGAATGGTAGGCATCAACACGTTGGAACTGAGACGTAAGTGTGCGCTGTTGAAATAAATAAATAAATAAATCTACCAAGCCGCACTGTGCTCGCGTGTTGGATTACGGCTCACTTCCTCTCATAGAGAGGAGGTCTGTGTCCCAGCAGTGGGAATGCTATAGGCTGATTATGCTAAGGCACTTGGGTAAACCATGACCCGAGTTAGGGCATATGATACATTTTATTTTGGTATTACGTTTCCGTGGGATTATTTCCGACCTAAACGCGGGCGAAGACGTGGGTATAAGCTGGTATGAATTGGCATAAATGGAATGTCGATCATTCCATTTATGCCAATTCATACCAGCTCCGATAAGGAAAAAGAACTTATCCATATCACTAACGCCACATTCCTTAGATTCCTTTAATCCATTTCTGTTTAATATTAATTTTATAAAACATATGAACCTTCCGGATACATTCTCTAAGTGATGATGGAAACTGCATGAAAATCTGTTGCGTGGTTTAGAAGAACGACGCGGTCCCAAAGACAGACACAAAAAGCGACTTTAATATAATTTATGAATAGCTTAAAATACTTCGAAAGGAAGGGATACAGTCCTGGGGCCCTATATTTTTGATTTTTGATTTTGAACTCTTATTTCCAGGCAGTTTACGGCGTAAACAGAACTGCCTTGCAATTTCGTATTATGAACTCGTCAAACAAGCCATTCAGCGATCACGTGACACCCTGGCCGACTTCTGGCCAAATATTGCCTGGCAATACCGTATTACGAACGTTCGTTTGACATTTCGTTCCGTATTAGAACTGTCAAAAAGTAACCTCACAATCCATTCAGTTTACGCTGCTTCAGAGGAGCTTTTATTGAATTGTTTAGGGTTTATTTGGAAATTATTGGAGTGTTTTCTATATAACATAAGAAAATATAATCCTGTGTGACGAAAATGAACTGTTTGAGTTCCTGGAAAGTGATTCTTCTCGGCAAACTTGTGAATCAACTAATAAAAGGAGACGACTTCGTGACCAATCTAA